>BJEL01000071.1:4828874-6036093 GCA_019972355.1 Drosophila kohkoa | reverse complement strand
AGAATAGCTTTGTAAATAAAGAATAATGATTAGACAAAACTATAATTAACTCAATCGTTTTTTAAATGCTAACAACTTGGAATTCATTTAAGAGTCATTCATTGTTAGATAATGCCAAAGACATTCCATAGACAATAAAGATTGACAAGCATCTCAAATATCAACTACACAACTATCAAGTAACGAGTCAGATAAACGACTGTGCACAAAAAACATGCAAGAAGAATGTGAAATGAGATTCGATACAAAAAATGTTAAAATCTAAAACGAAAACGAGAAAAAAAGCAGAGCAGAACATAAACAGAAACAGAAACACAGAAGTGAAGCTGCAATTTTGTCAACACCAACGCCGATGGTGTTGGGCGATTTGTGAGCACGTTTTGCATGGCATGCCAATATGTGGCACATAACACGATTATCTGTGAGTTAGTGTTGCAATTTCTTATCAGCAGATGCGACGAGAATTCGCATTCGCATTTACTCACAGCATTCGCAGCTTGATAAAAATCTGAGACAAAGACAGACTCAACTCGATGATGGGCAATAAAAGCGCATGACAGCAGCTGAAACCGTATCAATCTCTCCGGTTACGTTCGTGGGAAAAGAAAGTAGCTTCTTGTGTGATCTCTTTTGCGTTTATTGTTTTTTGGATAATGTGGCGGCTTCAGCTTTTCCTTTTGCTCTCCACCTGCTTCCTCATACCGCATGAGGCAAAGCCAACAACGCGTTCTCCCTCCCTCTCGACCACGCCCACGGTGGCATCAGCGATCTTTAAGCGCACCAACAACATTGGACGTCTGGCAGCCAAGGATCTGGCCGATCTTCTACTCGCCAGCATGCAAGCCCGAGGCGCCAAACTGTCGACACATCAGGAAGCCACAGTTAAGACGCTGCAGGACATGGAACCGTTGGAAAGACAAACTGGAGCTGTATTTTTGCAGTTGGGCATGGATCTGATTATCGATGTACTGATTGGCAGCAACACGGATGCCAGCTGTGATCGTGTCATAAAGGACATTAAGAACACCAAGGATAACAATAGTCTGACCCTCAGTTTGAAATCATTTATCGCCCTCTGCAAGTTCAACAACATCGAGTGCTCGCAGAAACAAGTTGTGCAGATCATTAAGTCTACCGCCGCCTTTAAGCAATCGGATGTTGCCGTTGAGGGTGCTCGCAGCACTCGCACTGCTCTGCAGCAGAGTGCCAAATCGTTCTATGTGAAGGGCGATCGTGACAGCATGATTGAGTTCTTGCAGGCGAGAAGCCTGAAGGAGCTCGTTGCCATCTGCAGTTCGTTGTTGCAAGTGTGCGGCGCGTCTGGTCTTGAGGCGCAGAACATTGTGCAGAATCTAGTTGAAAGTAAGTAACGAGTAGCAAGTGACTAGTAATGATTGAAAAGTATAATAGAAATACATGACTCATTAACAAAGTTCTGCGAGTAGCGAGTGACTAGTAACGATACAAAAGAAGAGTATAAATAAACGACTCACGAATATAGCTTTGCGAGTAACGAGTAGCGAGTGACAAATAACGATTGAAAAGTGGAGTAGAAATACATGACTCACGAACAAATTTTTCCGAGTAACGAGTAGCGAGTTAATAGTAACGATTGAAAATTAGAGTAAAGTTACTTGACTCACGAAAAAGACCAAGTATAAATGCAAGACAGTCAAATTGCTAGAAGTAATGAGCATTGACAACTAACGAGAATTAACGACTAGAGAGTGTGTAGAAATAAATAGCAATTGTATACGAGCAAGCGACAAAATCCTACAAAGAGTATTAAAATGAGCGAGAGTAGCATATATCTATTGACGAGTAGAAAAAAAGACTAACAAACAGATACTTGTGAGTGACTAAATAAACCTTAATGACTCAGAGGTAAAATCATTCAAGCAACGAGTTTACAACGAGTAACGAGTAAAATTAGTCAAGAAAATCATTAAGACTAGCGAGTAAAGATAACAAAGAAATAGGAAGAAAGCAAAAGCAATGAATTTAAAGTACTTATAAAGAGTGACAAACAATATGTAGTCACAAAGTAACGAGTAGCGAGTAGTAAAATTCAACTAGTATCCAGTCACTAACCTAAATTATTTTGCTCATCGTTTCAGTGGGTCCCAAAGCAAACACACAGAGTGCTGGCGTCAGTTTGTTGCAGGTGAATGGCTTCAGCACGCTGATTGTCTCGCTGATGGACAGTCTGACAACCATTGCGAATGGCCAAAAGAGTGGTTTCTGTGCCGCAACCGCTGAGAGCTGGATAGTGCGTCTGCTCGATATGGGTGTGGCAAAGGTTGTCATCATGGGTCTATTGACAGCGCTTGATCGCTCGACTCCTGTTTCGCCCAACTCGCTGATTCGTAAGTGACGAGTGACGAGTAACGAGTGCACTGAACTCTTTTAATTATATATATTTTATTTGCTTACAGAACAAGGCAAATCGGCTGCTAATTTGGTGGACGCAGATGTGCCACTCAATAAGGGTGCAGCAACCTCCAAGCGTTCAAGTGGCTCGCTGCCTTTGATTGGTAATGTGCTTGGCAACAATATTGGAAGTAAGTTAGGCTTCAACTTAATTATACATTATCCTCTAATACGATTCGTTACTATTTATTTAGCCGGAACTGGTAATATTATTAGCGGACAAGGTAACGTTGTTAACCAACTCGTTGCTGCTCAAGTTCCTGCTGCAGTTAACGCCGTAGCTCTGAACAACATTGCTGGCACAGCGACAGGTGCAACAGGTGGCCTTACTGGTGGACTTCTTAGTTCTGGACCTCTTTCTAGCCTCTCTGGCCTTTCCGGCTCACCGGTCAGCCAAGCTGGCAATTTGATTGGCAATAATATCATAAGTAAGTCAGCTCTGAGAAAATCTTTTTTTCGTATGGTTATTAACTAAATTTTGCTTGTACAGCGGCTCCGAAAAATATAATCAGTGGACAAAATAATCAAGTTACCACACTTGTCGATGCCGCTGTTCCCGTTGCTGCCCAAGTTGCGGCCTTGAACTCCATCACAGGAACTGCTAACGGCGGTGGATCAAGCGGTGGTCTTCTTGGATCCCTTGGCTCAAGCCCTCTGTCTGCTCTCTCCGGCACACCGCTCGGGTCAGCCGGCAATTTACTAGGCAATAACGTCAGGAGTAAGTGGGCACTACAGCTTTCTTTTTCGGGATCAATTCTTATTTTATTTTAACTCTTCAGCGGGACCAAAAAGTGTGATCACGGGAAGTAATAATAATGTCTTCAGTCTTGTCGATGCTGATGTTCCTGTAGCCGCAAATGTTTTGGCTCTTAACTCTATTACTGGCTTGGTTGGAGGTGGTTCCAGCAGTGGTTCAAGTACAGGTTCAGGCAGTGGTTCAAGCAGCGGTTCAAGCAGCGGTTCAAGTGGAAGCTCTAGCGGCGGTTCAAGCATTGGAAATGCTATTGGCAATAATGTTCAAAGTAAGTAGCATTTTGCTTGAAAAGTTTCAATTTCTAAAATTTTCTTTTCTTTAACAGCGGACCCTAAAAATGTGATCAAAGGCAATAACAATAATGTGTTCAGTCTTGTCGATGCTAATGTTCCGGTGGCTGCAAATGTCTTGGCACTAAACTCGATTACTGGCTTGGTTGGAGGTAGTTCAAGAAGTGGTTCAAGCACTGGTTCAAGTTCTGGTTCAAGCGGAAGTTCTAGCGGTAGTTCTGGCGTTGGTTCACTTGTTGGCAATGCCATTGGCAATAATATTCTAAGTGAGTTCCACTTTGCTTTAAAGAAATCAATTTCTAAATTTTTGGTTTACTTTCACAGCGGGTTCTAAAAATGTGATCAAGGGAAGTAATAATAATGTCTTCAGTCTTGTCGATGCTGATATTCCTGTAGCCGCAAATGTCTTGGCCCTTAACAAGATTACCGGTTTAGTTGGAGGTGGTTCAAGCTCTGGTTCAAGCAGTGGTTCAAGCAGCGGTTCAAGTGGTTCAAATAGTGGTTCAAGTTCTGGTTCAAGCAGCGGATCAAGTGAAAGCTCTAGCGGTGGTTCCAGCATTGGCAATGCTATCGGCAACAATGTTCAAAGTAAATCATATTTAGCTTGAAATGGTTCAGTATCTAAAATTTCTTATTCTTAAACAGCGGACCCTAAAAATGTGATCAAGGGTAGCAACAATAATGTGTTCAGTCTTGTCGATGCTAATGTACCTGTCGCTGCAAATGTCCTGGCACTCAACTCTATTACTGGTTTGGTTGGTGGTGGTTCAAGAAGTGGGTCAAGCGGTGGTTCAAGTGGTGGTTCAGGAAGTGGTTCAAGCAATGGTTCAAGCACTGGTTCTAGCGGAAGTTCTGGCGTTGGTTCACTTGTTGGCAATGCCATTGGCAATAATATTCTAAGTGAGTTATAGTTTGCTTTAAAGGTATCAATTTATAATTTTTAAATTTTTGGTTTATATTTACAGCGGGCTCTAAGAACGTGATCAAGGGAAGTAACAATAATGTGTTTGGTCTTATCGATGCTAATGTTCCTGTCGCCGCAAATGTTTTGGCACTTAACTCCATTACTGGTTTGGTTGGAGGTAGTTCAAGCTCTGGTTCAAGCTCTGGTTCAAGCTCTGGTTCAAGCTCTGGTTCAAGCTCTGGTTCAAGTGGTGGTTCAAACAGCGGTTCAAGCGGAAACTCTAGAGGTGGTTCAAGTATTGGAAATGCTATTGGCAACAATGTTCAAAGTAAGTCGCATTTGCTTGAAATGGTTCAACATATAAAACATCGTTTTCTTTAACAGCGGATCCTAAAAATGTGATCAAGGGCAATAACAATAATGTGTTCAGCCTTGTCGATGCTAATGTTCCTGTAGCTGCAAACGTCTTGGCACTTAACTCGATTACTGGAGGCTTGCTTGGAGGTGGTTCAAGCAGCGGTTCAAGCTCTGGTTCAAGCTCTGGTTCAAGCTCTGGTTCAAGTACTGGTTCAAGTGGCGGTTCGAGCGGAGGTTCACTTGTTGGCAACGCTATCGGCAATAATATTTTAAGTGAGTCAACCTATGCTTTAGTCCGATCAATTTCTAAAATTCTAACATTTACTTTTTATCAATAGCTGGCTCTAAAAATGTCATCAAGGGCAATAACAATAATGTGTTTGGTCTCGTCGATGCTAATGTTCCTGTGGCCGCAAATGTTTTGGCACTTAACTCCATAACAGGAGGCTTGCTTGGAGGTGGTTCAAGCTCTGGTTCAAGCAGTGGTTCAATTGGTTCAAATAGTGGTTCAAGTTCTGGTTCAAGCAGCGGATCAAGTGGAAGCTCTAGCGGTGGTTCCAGCATTGGCAATGCTATCGGCAACAATGTTCAAAGTAAATCATATTTAGCTTGAAATGGTTCAGTATCTAAAATTTCTTATTCTTAAACAGCGGACCCTAAAAATGTGATCAAGGGTAGCAACAATAATGTGTTCAGTCTTGTCGATGCTAATGTTCCTGTAGCTGCAAATGTCCTGGCACTTAACTCCATTACTGGCTTGGTTGGAGGTGGTTCAAGCTCTGGTTCAAGCGGAAGCTCTGGCGTTGGTTCACTTATTGGTATTCCCATTTCGGTCGTTGGCAATGTTCTGAGTAATATTGTGGGTGGTGCCCAGCAAAAGGATGTGGTTCAAGTTGTTGATCAACAAGGAAATCTATTGATGAACATTGCACACAAATCGGACTCTTCTGGCGATAGTGTTGGCAACGATATTTCCAACAACTTGACGAGTAAGTGGAGCTTTGAATGTGTACTTACATTTTTTAATTCATGAAATATTTTTCTTTAGCGCGTCCCAAGCAAATTGTGTTGGGTGACAACAACAAAATTGTCAAGGTGGTCAACTTGGATGCCAATGTTTTGGCTAATTTGGATCTGGCGAATGCAATTCGTGGCAGCAGCGGAGCTTGCATTGGCAATAATATTAACAGTGAGTTTGAGTAGAAGTGTTTAGGATTTTGGTATTTCTATACAATTTGTATTTCCAGGTGGACCCAATACTGTGATTGAAGGCAGCGGCAATGATGTGGTTACTTTGGTTAATCTTGATCTGAGTGCTCTGGTTAATCTGAATTTGTTGAACGATATCATTGGCACCGTGGGCAACGATTGCATATCGCAGACTACACCACAGCCACCCACCGAGGAGCCTCCCACTGCTCAGCCTCCTACTGTAGAGCCACCGACTCCTCAGCCTCCCACTCCTCAACCTCCTACACCTCAACCACCAACGCCAGAGCCTCCAACTCCTGAACCGTCCACTCCATATCCTCCCACTCCTCAGCCTCCCACTCCTCAGCCTCCCACTCCACAGCCTCCTACTCCACAGCCTCCCACTCCTCAGCCTCCTACTCCTCAGCCTCCTACTCCTCAGCCTCCTACTCCTCAGCCTCCTACTCCCAGCCCACCGACTCCTAATCCCAGCAACTGCTATCGTCGCTACTGTCGCAAGTGGCGCACTCGCCCCAGTTATTTGTGCTACAAGAACTGCGGCGGCTCCTACGTCTACAGGCCCTAAGCAGGCATTCGATAGAAAACGAGTACGAGAGAGAGATAGCAAGAGGAAAGATGATACAACTCTACTCTAAACTTTGGAATCTCCCCTCGTGTGGAGCTCTTCATTCACCTGTTATGTGTTTTACCCCCAAGATGCACCTATTTATTTTGACTAATTTCTAAGTGAACTTCTTTAATTTACTTGATGTATTGAAATACAACTGAATTATTTATTATCAAAAAACCCCCAAAAAAGTTTATCACTTCCGTGGATTTGACGCGTCCAACAAACAACAAACTTTTGATGTATTCCCGTACCAATGCGGAAAATGCCATCAAAATCTCCGCAGCTGCCAGTATGCGACTTGAAGATACCCCTTAAATAAGATTCTAGTTTAAAATGGTTCTTAAAAAAACTTGTTAAAATTCCATTAACAATTTCAAACAAGTATTTTCATTAGATGACAACGAAATTTCCAGAATTTTCATAAAATATAGGATTATTATGAATTTAGAATATGTGATGAAGAAGTCAATAGCAAGATAATAATATCAAAAAAATATATAATATGTAGTATATTACTATATATTTCGACTAAATACCAAAACATAAAAGCAAACACTCATCATCTAATAATATGCCTTAAAAAAGTCAACATCGAGAAATTTTATTTTTTAAGAAGCTCGTTACATATTTCAACAAACCTTTCATTAGATGATAATTTAAATTTTTAGAATAGTTATAAAGTATATAAAGAAATTAATATGAGAATAGAATCTGTCATGAAGAAATCAATATCAAGAAACTAAAATTTCAAAATGATGATTTAAAAATATATTTCAAACAGTTAGCAAAGCATAAAAGCAAATACCTACTCAAAATGTGAATAAAAGAAGTCAACATCAAGAAATCATATCTGAAATAAGTTTTTTTAAAGACACTTTTAATATCTAATATATACCAAAACTTTGACTCTTTGAAAGACTTTCCACTTTTAGAAATATTAGAATACCACATATCACAAATTGATAGAAAAATATTTTACAACCTACTAAGAATCTCTGCGAAAACTTTTGTTGTTTAAACTAAAATGTATTTCTATGGAAATATTCAGTATAAAAGGTTGTTAAATAATATTTTAACTTACTTAGGGGAAAATCCAAAATATATGAAGCCGCAACTACAAGTAAAAGAGAAATAAAAGATTAGTATATAATAAAAATTTCTTCAAAAAAATAATATTACTATAAAAGTTAGTATTTTTTAATACTGTTGGCTTAATATAAGCATGCTTTCTTTTGTGAATTATGTTTCTAGGGTATCAAAAAGGTAAACAAAATGCAATTACATTCAAAACGCAAAAAGTTTAAACAGCAAAGAGCGTCGAGAGGTGAGGTGAGAGGTGAACTCTGTGTATGAAGAGGGGAAGGGGAGAAGCTTGGTATAAATAAAAGATAACATTATTAACACCCAAGAGCCAAGTCAAGCGCTTGGAGCATTCAGTTAGACAAATGGGCGTCAGCGTTGACTCAATACGGAAAAGTTGCTCCGCTAGCTGTTGCTTTCGCCTCCCCCCATCCCCTTCTCCAACCCCCTCCGCTACCCTCAGTCTACCTAGAAGCATAGCCAATGCAGAACGTGCTCACGCCACATGAAATCATAATGAAAGCAATAAAAATATCACCAAAGTTGCTCACAAATACAAAAAATAAACTGAGAAACAAAAAGCAGCAGCTCTTGAGTTGCCCGTGTCGCAGCCATAATTGATGACCTGAGATAATTTGTTATGGTTATGAAACGTGAAACAAACGCAAACGGAAGTTGAAAATATGGCCGCAATTATAAATTTTGAGACCGACAGCTGTGTGTGTGTGTGTGTTTGTGTGTGTGCTGAGGTTGCCAGATGCGGGGTTGGCAAGCTGCTAATGATAAGCGATAACCATGAACTGAGCGGGTGTTAAATATTATTCAGCACCTCAGGGAGACAATTTGTATGCTGCTAAATTCTTAATGATGGCCCAGCGCACTTCTTCTTTATTTTGTTTTAGGCCAAGTCAGTTGCCAACCAACCTTGTGACTTCAATTTCATTGTTGTTTGAACGCAGTTCAAGTTGTTTGCGTGATTAAAGATTAGGAGTAACTTGAGAGTACAGCAAATGGCAAAGCTCTTTGCGGTTAAGCACTGAAAGCAGCTTCGTTAAAGGTGTCAAATAATAATAATTAGTAATCCAATTAATCGTACTCGGAAATTTTGTATTCATTCAAAAGTAGCTAAAGAAGTCTTTAAGTTCACAATGAACAAAATATAAACTGATGAAAAAACTATTGCTTTGTATATCTATATTTATTTATCATATTATTTTTATTTACTTTGATGAAAATTTATTTTTTTATGCATAGTTCTATACTTATTTCATTATTATATTTAACTACAGCTATGAACTTTAAAATAGCAGTGCTTACAGTGCTCGACTTATGTGTTTTAACCTTCATCCTAACCTCAAGATAGGACTTCCTTTCTCCCTTAATTTCACTTATATTTTCTATATTAGATTAACGTTTTTGCTCTCAACTTTAAATTGCCGTAAATATAAAATGACCATCTAAAAATATTGGCTTAAACAAAATCCTCGCTTTAAAGTATTCATCAAAGTTTTTTGTTTAACTAATTACAACAAATTAACAAGAGATATAAATAATTACATAAAAAGTAGAGCAGCAATGAAAAGAGTGCTTTAAAAACTGAAGAATTTCGCGAAAATTAATCAATATTGTGGCTCTGAAAGTTGTTGGCGAAATAGAAAATGCAGCAGACTTTTAGGCGCAGACATGTTTATGTACGAATGCCTTGTCAGACAGCCAGACAAGTTCCGCAACTTACTCATCCTCATAGTAAGCACCTTCTCCCTCCTCTCACCATTTTATGTTCTCTTCCTTGCTGTCTGTCGGCGACCCTGTTTTTGTGAGTCGAATGGCCGTGTCTGGGTTCAGGTTGTAGCACTTGTCGTACATACATCTATCTATCTATCTATGGGTTTTTATGCCGCTTTTGTGCCCATTTTTATTCCAACTTTCGCTTTGTTTTGTTGCCAGCTTGCTTTCACTTTGTTTTGATATCCTGCAGTTGTTAAGTGTGATAAACAAGGTATGCCTTAAATATAATCTTGTCGAATTTTGTTCAATTTATCCAACTTTTCAATTAGAAGTTGGTTTTTTTTTCCTAATTCAAATTTAAAGCGTGTTTTTCATAAGCTATAAATAACAATTCAATGAACAACTATACTATACATACTATAAGAGACTTAAAATATAATAAATACTATAAAAAAATACCATACTATATCATACCATATACTATATCAATAATTTTAAAAATGTGTTTTTCATAAGTCAAAAATTATATTTGGCTCAACAACTTTTCTATTTATACCATAAAATACTATAAATACTATAATATACCATACTATTAACAAATACTATAAATCAAATATTTAAAATATGTTTTTTCATATGCCAGAAATACCATATAAAATAATATAAAATACTAAAATATACTATATATACAATAATATACTAAGCTTTTAATAAATACTATTCATGAAATATTTAAAGTATGTTTTCCTTATAACAAAAATACCATTTGAATCAAATAATATACCACAAATAATTTAAAATACTAATAATATATTATATATGCATCAATATACCATAATTTTAATAAATACTATAAATCAAATATTTAGAATATGTTCTTCATATGTCAAAAATACCATTTGTATCAACCTAAAAATACTAAAAATATATCATGTATACATTAATATACCATACTATTTATAAATACTACAAATGAAACATTTAAAGTATGTTTTTCATATGCCAAAAATACCATTTGAATCAACTATACTTTACTTCATATATATACTAAATCTCTAACAAAACAGGGTATTTTTGTTGTCCTACAATTGCGAGAGCTAACGAAGTTGTACTTGTCTTCTTTTTTCTATCATTGTACATAATTTGCACGTGCTACGAATATCTAAAATTTACGAGCATGTCAGTGCAATGGAGAAAGAGAGAGTCTGAGTGTATGTGAGAGAGTGAGAGAGAGAACTAGAGAAAGTGCACACAGGTCGTCGCGTGGGTGGATGTCACAGCCACATGACACTAGTTACACTGCGGCTGGGGGATGCTTTTGTCATGTACATTATTTTGCTTTCAAAACGTTTCGAGTAAAAGTAAAAGTCCCAAAGCTTTAAATGACTCGAAGCAAGAGGCGGGGTCGGGGAGAGGAGTGAAGTATGAAGCTGCTTGTCAGTGGGTCGTCATTTTGGGTGGTTTTCCAAGCTGCGTTTTTCAAGCTGCCCCATGGGTAAGTAGGAAGAGGGAGAAGGGGAGGCAGAGCAGACGTATTCGTAGACCGGACGTTTGCTTACTTTAACACGTTTTATGTCCAAAATAAATGTGAACTAATGCATTTTTATTAATATATACAAGCGTGCTGGGAATTTCAAAACGACATCATGATCATCCTGATGATGATTAAGCATAAAAACCGCAAATGTTTTTTAAATGCAGTGCAAATGTCTGTGGTTCTTGTTCAGTGTTGTGTTCTATTCTGTGTTGTGTTGAGGGTGGTGTCTGGGTATCTCGACTAAGTAGTACGCTTCTGACTTTGCAATCCTCCTTAAATATTTAGCACAACGCGTACGTGTGAACATCCTTGTTGTTTGATTGGATTTGCTCTTAGTTCGTGTGCATGTCGTCTCTCTCTCTCTTTCTCTCTCTCTAACGAGCGACGAGTGAAAGCCACTGACCCACTGCACCACCCACTGTCACCCACGTGGTCTCTCTGTCTCTGGTCACATATGCGATGACTCAGCAACAGCAGTAGCAGCTTATAATCGACCATTCACAAGTCTTAAGATAAGCCCAAGCCTCTCATTCGCTGTCTCGTTACTTTAGATCTCTGCGCTTTGCAAGCGACGTGTGGAGGCGGGGTTCATGACCCTTTCACTGTGTGTGTGTGTGCCAAACTGCATTGCCCTCTATGTGTGTGTGTGTGTGTGTACACATTACATCAATTGTATCAACTATGCCAAACACACACACGCACACACACACGCTCGCATTGTAATTTGGACATGTCTGGCAACGCCCGCTGGGTTGATATTCCAACAGCAAACAGTAAACATTCGCCAACAAAGCTACATTATTCTACGCCTCCTCCTTCTCCTCCTTCTGCTTCCCCCCTTTATCGCTTTCTGTCTTGCTGACAATCGTTTTCTTAATTCCATGACACGATTTTGCATAACAAATTTGCGCAAATTGTGTCTACTCAGTGCTCGGTCGGAAATCAAGAAAATGGCGAGTAATGAACGACGACGAGTGAGTGGGCAGCGAGTACTCTTCGCACATCTTTTGTTAGCAGCCCAAACAATTGTGCGTCATCCATAGACTAAGTAGATTAAAGACATATCAACTTAAAAGAATGAAGGATATGGAAAATTTAGATAAATTACTCAAGTAACGAGTAGTAGAAAAAAGTTTTGAATAGCGGACGAGTACAATGATTAACGAGTGACGCGTGGAAATAATTGTAGCCAACAAGTAACAATACAACAATAGCAAGAAAAGAGCAGAGTTGTAAGCGAATCAGTATTGCAAAATAACGAGTAAAATTAAATTACGTAATGCCATTGTAGCGAGTAAATTATAATAACTAACGAGAGACGATTGCGATGAGTTCACTTTGCAGTTGTCAACAGTAGCTATACTACAAAATAATATTCTACAAATAAAAACAAGTAGCGTTGCAATAAAAAGCAACGAGTAATGACGTCATTGCAACGAGAAACTAGTTATAACTAACGTTGCGTTTGTCAACAGTAACTAAACCAATACTACAAAAGAAATTTCTTATAACATAACGAGTAACGCTAATATAAACAAGCAAGCTGAGCTGAACGACGAGTGCTGTGATTGGTTCAATAAATGATGCTTTAAATGTTATCGCTACTTTAACGAGTAGAGTACGCTAATAACAAGTAAAAGTGTGAGCGTTAACAATCGATTGCAAGCAATAAATATCAATGTCAAGCAATCATTCATTCGCCTGTGGGTGAGTGAGTAATAAAAGACAAACCACTTGCGATTAAATCGAGACAGCGAATAGGCATTGAAATGTAACTAACGTTCACCGAGGCGTTGTCGTAGTTGACGCTGAGCGTATTTACTATTCAACAGCATGTCCGCTTCCCAGAGATGTCACTTAGCTTACAAACTGATGACATTACTCGCTACTTGTCATACACGAGAAGTACGCGAGTAGGCGACTGATGACGAGTTGTCCGAGTTGAAGCAGACAGACCTCATTACTCACACGCTGGCGCCTGTTTGTGGAGGGGGCAGAATGACTTCAGTAAAGTAAAGACTTCCAAGACTTTGGAGTTCAGACTCCCGACTTTATTATCCACTTCGTTTCAGCAAAATGAAAAGCAGCAACAGCAGCAAAGAAGTAAGAAGTCGAGTGGGCCCAACTGTGAGATACCCGCTACCAATTTTGAATAAAAGCTAAATATTGCTAGTAAGTAGGCGGTTTTGGCGGAATATAAAGGTATTTCTTTGATAACTTCGACAATTTTTATCTGAACGCAACCAAATTTTCAGGAATCTTAAAGACTATAGGCAAAATAGTCAAATTCGCGCCTTGAAATTCCGCTTGTTATTCGAACTTTGTCGATTTGCGGGGGCGGCAGTGGGTGTGGCAAAAATTTGAAACAAACTTGATCTGCGTGCAAACATAACAAATGCTGTCAAAAAAAATTATAGCTCTATCTCTTATAGTCCCTGAGATCTAGGTGTTCATAAGGACAGACGGACAGACAGACAGTGGTATATGGCTATATCGTCTCGGCTGTTGACGCTGATTAAGAATATACATTTGTATATACTTTATGGGGTCTAAGATGTCTGCTTCTGTCTGTTACATACATTTCCTGGAGGCACAAAGTTTTAATACCCTTCTATACTATGGGTAGCGGGTATAAAAAGCAAAAAGAAAAGGGCCAAAAACAGTGGCCAACAGTGGAATGAAATGCAAAAGGCGGCACCACTTTGCATACTAAGAACCCCAACGGCTATGGATAGGGCTAAAACTAGAGATTATGCCGGAGGGGGTTGCACTCTGTGCGGAATAAATAGGAAAAGCAAATAGCGCGGCGCGCTCTATTGACATTTTAGGGTTTCATTGTAAAGCAATTTAAATTATTGTGTATATTTTATTTCTATTTTTTTTTCTTTTCTGTGCTCTAGCTTCTTTTTTTTTGACTTTGTGTCGAACTTAAGCATTCAGGACATCGTGTTCGCGGTTCGTGTGCTTGGCCTATGAGGGTTAGCTGTGGAGGACGAGGAGGTGAGGAGGGAAGGAGAAGATGTGCCCTCGCAGCTTGATTTTATTTTGTGCAAATTTTTCAAATGTTATCCTTAATTTAGTTTATAAGTAGATGCCAGTCACGTTCCAGCCAAATGACATTTTATTTGTGGATTTTTATAGACTTTCTCGCTCTCACTCTCTCCACACTCGCTATCTCTTTTCGTTTTGTTGAATCTGTCTCGCTCTCTACGTGAAAAATGTAGAGCAGGGAGTAGCTCGCATATGGATACAGACTAACACTTTGCACTCATGTGGCTCAGCTGAGACCGAACGGACTTTTACTCTACCAAAAAAAAAAAAAAAAAAAAAAAAAAGGGGAAAGAACGAAGTCTGGGACCCAAGAAATAGGTCGTAATTTCGATTTTTGTGTGTGTTGTTTTTATTATCGCTTTTACTCTGTCTCTTGTTGCATCTTTTGGTGTCTTTCTGCTTCCTCTCGCCTCTGGGTCACATGTGTCATTGATGAGTCACTGCTGCCACGCCAGCTCACGCCCATTTTCTCGACAGCGAACGGACATTAAACTTTACGTTTGAATTGTTCAACAAAATATTAAAAACGTGAATGCATTGCACAACATTGACAACACAACGAGACTCCAGACATCGAAAGCATGCCACAGCATCAGCAACAGCAGTAGCAGTTGCAATAAATGAGGGTTCCAAACAAATAACATCATAATAAATAATAATAGCGAATTAAGCAGAGGTTTCAATAGTTATTTGTGATTCATAAAAACACCCAAATAAAAATGAGAAAAAAATATACATTTAAATGAAATGGAAAATTATAATTCAAGTTAAAAAATGTTATATGAATACTTAATATAATGCAACCTAAAACATTAGTTATTGATAAGAAATTAAGTATATATAATTCAATTGCATTTCAAAGGAAAATTTAAAATATGTAATTGAAGTGAATTAAATTTAAATAAAATAGAAATTTTAGTACATTTTTGGTATATCATTTGGCATATTCTTAAATCTATAACACATTTTGAGTATAGTACGATATCAATATACTAAATATAGCCTTCGGTACATTTTAGTATATTTTCGGTATATTATTTGGTATATTCTGATTTATATAATACATTTTGAATATAGAACTGTATCGATATACTGAATATAGCCTTCGACGCATTTTAGTATATTTTCGGTATATTATTCGGTATATTCTTTGCACTATAGTATATTTTTAATAGAATACGGTATCAATATATTTTTCACGGTATATTTTTAGTATAATTGTAGCGGTCAAGCACACTCGACTGCAACTTTTTTACTTCTTAAATATTCATCTCTATTTTTTAAAAATCAAATACATACAATTATTAATAATAACTAACATTAGTAAATGCTACAGACGGTAAATCTAAATCCAAACTATCTCCTTCCCTTCTACCCCATGTTGATAGTTGCGCTACAAAAAGTGCCAAATCACGACAATATATATCACAAACACAAACACACACACGAGTAAAGTTACGGTTGAAAAGCAATCAGTGGAGATATTTTTGGGGAGCATTTATCGATCCCCCGCGGGGTTAAGAACTGCTTTAATGGTGCGCAACGTGCATGTTATGCCAAGATAGATGTATGAAAGTGATGCTAAAATAAATGAAAACAGAGAAATATTACCGAATAAATGTATTAAAAAGCAACAGCAACAGCAACAACAACATCAACATGTTCAAACATGATACATATTGTTGGATGGGAGAAAAAGTCGTGCTGTGTGCGAATTGTTTGACGCGGGGGGAGAACGAACACAACGAAAATTATACATAGAGCAAACGGAGCGAAGGGAGATGAGGGCATGTGTACAAAATGGGGTAGCTATGAGCCAAAAGGCAGACAGGTAAGGGAAAGGCCATAACTTGCGCACAATAAAGCAAAAATTAAAAAGCGGAAACCAAATTGTATTTTTTTCCACATCGCTATAGAGAGAGCTTTCTTATCTTGGCATCTTCAACAGTAACTCAGAAATGACGAAATTCCTTTATTCGCAATCTCTTTGCCTTAAATGAAATGTTAAATTCAAAATTTTATTTGAAGTGCAACTAAAGTTGCAGATAATCATCAAATGAATATACCGAAAAGATACTAAAATATAGCAATAGCAATAGTTGGTATATCAACATATATATTCTATGGCTTGCGGGGATTAAAACATTGTCTTGAATCAAGATTATATAATGTTAAAATGGAACTAAGAAGGTAAAATGTTAAGATGCGTTGGATCATCTCATTGCTATACCGAATTGTATTCGAGTCTATAATATAATAATAATAATACAAATATCTAATACCAACATAAAAATTCAGCAATAATACTAGATTGCTTATTCTTGAAGATTGAAGATTGTAATCTTGTTTCAAGAATGGAAAAATCTCAAAATTGAAGAAGTCGAAATTTTACTATAGAAACACCTAAATTGAGCTGTACCGTTGTCGTTTTTTAATAAAGAGTTTTCTAAATATGCGAAATTTACAAATTATTAAAAGAAAGCTTATGAATATTAGATTTTATATTTCTTCTTTCTTTTCTCTGATATCACTCTGATAGAGTGAAGCTGTAACTTTGCAAACCTAGCAAACTCCGCCAATGGATTTCCTACTACGCCGTAGCCTCCGACTCTATACAAAGACAGCTTGGGGAGGTCAAACAACAAAAAAAAAACAGAAACAGAAAGAAAAAGAAAAAAAAAAAACAACCGGCAACGGTTACAAATTTAACAACGAACGGTATTTATTTACGGCATTTTTTCACGCTAGCGCGAATCTAAGCTCGGTCTGGGAGGGGGAGGGAGAGAGACGTAACACTGTTTACCTGTGGGCGTGACATGACTCCCCCTAAACCACACTCCCCTTCCCCCTCACACTCACAATCTTCTGCAGGAAACTCGGTACAGAGAAATAGCTAAAAGAAGACAACAGCAAAAAAAAAAAGGCAGAGGACTATGCATTTTTTCTTTCTTCTTCTTTTTCTGCTATTGTTACAGTTCTTGTTCCTGTTGTTGTTGTTGCCCAGCTTAATGGCCATTGTTGTTGTAGTTGTTGTTGTTGCTGTTGCTGCTGCGGGTCGCAACAATGGTAGACAAAAGACGCCAACACTTTTGCATCACTTCGATTGTAATTTCATGCCCGAATTATCCTTGGGGAGACATTTACCCTAAACGAAGCACAGGCAAACACATACACACACACATACACTTCCAAACACACACCCACACACACACACACACACCTACATAGCTGTACACACACCTACAGCTAAAGCTTGTGTATAAATTTCAATAGCAAACGGCGTAAAGGAAAAGTCAAAAGTGCGGGCCTTTAAAATTGCGGGTGCAGAGCGCGGGGGCGGGGACGGAATTAGAGAGGGGGCGGGGCAGGGCAACACACATAGAAGGGCGCACAACAATTGCAAAAAACAGAAGCAGGCAGCACACACCTTTATTATTATTTTTACACTTAACTTCCGGTTTACGCCTATTATGCCCCGTTGGCAGCCTTGTATATTCGCTCCCCTTCCCCTCCCCACCTCCTACTCTTCCTCACTCTCTCTGTTCCCCACTCTTCACACTCTTGCTTCAGCCAACACTCCCCCCTTTGCTGTCTATCGCTTCGTCTCAACTCTGGCATCAAATTACAAAGTATAAAGCCGTTGTTTCCCTCTCTCTGTCTGTCTCCAACTTTGTGTCGTCCTTCTCGCTCTCCCTCTTGCTGTCTCGTTCTCTCTTTTCACGTAGATGAAGTTATTGTGCCTGGCATGTTGCCGTCGCCGTCGTCGTCGCCGCGTGTTTTCACGTGTTCATTCCGCATAGTTCCGTTTGATATGCCACAAAAGGTGTCACAGTCAACGGCATTGTCCACATGGCTGCCACAACCTCAGAGTCTCTGTGTATGTGTGTGTGTGTGTGTGTGCGTTAGTGAAGCATGCTTCCTCTTTTCACGCCCAAAAAGTTTTTCGGCATCCTCTCAGCACGCATCGAACACAGCGGCTCAGGATGTGAATGCGGCTGCCACTTGACACTGAAATATCTGCCGTTCATCCGTTAACTTATTTGTCTTTATTTAAAGCTCTACCTCACACACACACACACAAAAGCTATACACACACATTTATATGTCTGTTCTATATATATCTGTAGAGTATATAACTCACAATGCTTCAGTTGCAGCGATTTTAAAAACTTATCATCGATTGACTCCTTTGATGTCAGCTAACTATATCTATAAGCTACACTTAGAGTAAGTAGCTTGTAAATTTGAATGTAGTAGTATTTTATAATACTAAAATTGATTTTAATACTAATTAAATTACAGCAGCTTAAATATGAATATAGTATTTTAAAATACTAAAATTGATTTGAATACTAATTACATTACAGCAGCTTAAATATAAATATAGTATTTTAAAATACTAAAATTGATTTAAATACTAAATAGATTACAGCAGCTTAAATATGAATATAGTATTTAAAAATACTAAAATTGATTTGAATACTAATTAGATTACTGCAGCTTAAATATGAATATAGTATTTTAAAATACTAAAATTGATTTGAATACTAATTAGATTACTGCAGCTTAAATATGAATATAGTATTTTAAAATACTAAAATTGATTTGAAGGCTAATTAGATTACTGCGGCTAAAGACATATAATGTGATAGCTTATAGTTGACTAGAATAGAATAGCAAGCGTAATTTTGTAGACTTTTAATACATACTATAATAACTACACTACTTAAGATTACTGAAAAATTAACAGGGATCATATAAGAAATGTAAAAGTTATTTACAAAATACTTTTGCACATCTATTATTATTATCTTATCTTATTCGCTTTAGCTGACAATCTGGTATATTTTGATCTCTCTTTCGAATGTAATACTTTATCGATATACCAAATATAGCCTTCGGTATATTTCTTCTGTTATATTTTTGGTATATTTGTCGAATATGCTTTTATTGAAAAAGGAAACACACTTTGGTATAGTTTAGTATTCTTGTCCTATGCTTTTAGTATGTTTATCGAATAAAGTTTTATTTAAATTGGAAGCACACTTTGGTATATTTTAGTATTTTTGTGGTATATATTTCATATTTGGCGAATATGGCTTCATTGAAATAGAAAGTATACTTTTGGTATATTTGCTGAATATGATTTTATTGAAAATTGGAAGCATACTTTAGTATATTTCAGTAATTTTCCGGTATATTTTTAGTATATTTGCTAAAAATAATTTTTATTTCCATTAATACTATTCTTTTAAAATTGTTTTTTATGTGATTGGATTTTTTTTAGAATATACTTTTTATATAATATATGTGATATATTTTTTCTAAATATTTATTCTATCCCTTTATATCATAATTTACAATATTTTTTGTTCTTGCTTCGGTAGAACATATACTAAAATGGACCGTGGTAATTTTTGTTGTTGTTTGTTAATTTCTTATTATTTTTCTTAATTATTTGTAATTTGGCAACTAAATTCGTTTACTTCAAGATTTAGTATTTTAAATAACGTCTAATTAGGATGTGAATTTGATTTGAATTTTGTAAAAATGAATGTTGTAAATTTCTCTGGCTCTTAGGCAAACGAAGACTGTTTGTGTCTGTTTGTTATGCAAAGAAGGTAGGGGAAGGGGGCACCCACACATACGCACACACTCACAATAACACACACACACAGACAATTTGATAGCGACACAGAGTAAGCGCTTTGATTGATGCGTTGTAACTTCGCGTGAAATTGCACACCAAAAACGGAAAAGGGACATTTACAGTGGTTGGGGAAACGGAAGTGGAAGTGGAAGGGGAAGGGGAAGCGGGAACGGGAAATGAGGAAGTGGGGAAGTTGATGTGAATGTGAATGTGGCAGCTACTTGAATAACCAAAAACAAAGCCAAAAACAAAGCCGCTGCACAAGCGGCGGAAGGAAGCACTCATGGCGCACGCAAAACACACACACACACACGAGTATCACACACACATGCGAATGTATCAGACACACATAAGTACCACACACACACACTCACTCACACGTAGGCAGTTTATTTGTGTGCTTGAGCGCCTCTCGACAGCTTTAAAATAGGAAATTAAAATTCCAATAATAGCATTACAAAAAAAAAAAGCTCGACAGCCGCAGGTGTCAATGTATGCGTGTGTCTATGTGTGTGTGTGTTTGCTCTTCTCTGTCTGTGTGTGTGTGTGTGTGTGTGTGTGTGTGTGTGTGTGTGTGTGTGTGCAGCCACTAAGTATGCTTTAACTTTTGTCGGTTTTCGGTCTTCTTCTCAGTCTCTGTGTGTGCGATAAAAATAAATTAAGCCACAAATTGCAATTTAATTTAAGGTTTACTTTTGCCTCCTTTCTCTCTCTCTGGCTTTTTCGGTCTAAGCCACGCCCCCATCCCTTGGTCATATTAAAATATCTTGCCACATATTTGGTTTGCCTTGGCCCTGATCCTGGTCCTTGTTCTCATCCTCGTCCTCGTCCTGTGTAGGTGTTCAGTTCGTCCTTCTCCACCCCCTTCCACACAACTTCTCGCTTCGCTGTTTGTTGCATGCTTTCCAAGCAAAACTTGCGGCTGTATGTGTGTGTGTGTGAGTGTGTTTGTGTGCGTGTGCTCGAAATTTATAGCATTGCAATTGCAAATATAATTAAAATTTTCAGCTAGCTGCCTGAAAAGCGCGAGCTTTTATTTAATTTCACATTTTACTTCTTGTTATATTTCCTTTCGCCATCCACCCTTCATTCCTTTTCTATAAGTACATACATACATATATTTATTTTTGTTTTAAGCACACATATTTGACATTTATTATTTGGCTCGTAGAAAACCCCAATTGCACCTCTGACGTATACGTAATTTAATTGAAATTGTTACGACCTCAAAGTGCGAACTACGCTTCAAATGATGTAATTATATTTTTAGTATTATTGTGCAAAACGAAATTCGAGTGAAGAAAAAATTAAAATAAACCAGAGAATTCATAAAGTTGAGTTAGTATTCGATAGGAGGAATTCTATTAATAAATTTATGTTAACTCAAAATGAGTTTCATTAAGATTAAAATTCCAAATCTATATTTTCAGTATATTTTGTACCCTTTGGTATATTTTGTGTGTAATATATATAATATATATAAATGCAATGTAATATATATAAATGCAGCTTTTAGTAATATGTCAGTATATTACGTGTATTTTTATTGAGATAAAAATTTCAAAACTATATTTTCAGTATATTTTGATCACGATGGTATATTTTGTGAGTATATCAATATACTAAATATAGCTTTCGGGAAAATTTAGTATTAATTTTTTGATATATTCATTTTGTATAATTCAGTATATTTGTGCTTGATAGTATATGTTTTGTGAAATAACATCAATATACCAAAAGCATCAATCGGTAATTTTTTTAGTATTTTCTTTCATTCGGTATATTTTAGAAATAATACCACATCGTGGAGCATACTCAAGTTTCTCACTTTCTTTGAATAAAAATTTCAAATAGTAAAATTCAAGTGACATATTATTATTTATTAATAACTATTTATTGCATTCTTTGCATTAATTAAACTCTACAAATTTTGTTTTAAATCAAGATTTAAAACTGCATTTGGGGCAAATATTTGTGCTTCAATTTGCATAATTTGTCAATAAGTTGCTAGAACAGTGCAATTTTATTGATTTATTTGCTATTTATTTTCGTTGCCGTTATACCCTGTAAATTGCAATTAGTTAAATAAACGCATTAAATGGCAATGTCAAGTCTCATAATTGGCTTTTAAACGATTTAAATGCGATTTATTTTCATTTGTCAACCATTTATTTGTTATTATTACTGCTGTCGCATAACCCCCGATACCCTATAAATACAAATAACAAATAAAAGTAAAGAATGCTTGCATAATAAATTGTGCAAACAAGTCTCAATAAATTAATGAGAAATACCCTATTAATAAAAGCAATGATTAAAGCTGATGAAATAATTGAGAAAGGGTATCGATTAGTTGTGCATTTAAGTTTAATATATATTGAGTAATTTTTGTAATTTCGCTGCTAGTTGCCCGTGTCTCGTTTATAATTGACAGTTGCAACAGTTGCAACATTTGATATTGTGGATTGTGTGGATAATGCTGGTGAAATTCTGTATATACGAGTATATGGTATTATGTTGGTATAAGGTAAAGATAATGTACACAACGTTTTAACGTTAAACAAACTTATTTCCGCTCTGCAATTCCTGTGGCACGTTTGTGTTGCTTGCCACGGCTACTCTCTACTCGCTGCCGTTGCAGCTTGGCAATTTTATGCTTCAATTTCCGCTTCCTGTAAAGCGAGCATCACGCGTCGCGTCGCGTCGTCATTGCCAATTGAGTTGCGAGGGAGGCAATGGAAGGAGGGAAGGAGGCGTGTGGCAAGTACGCCGCTGACAATGCTCGATGTGTGCCACATAAAAGTGTATTTCTTTTCTGTTTTCGTTTCTCTCTCTTTTTTATTACCTCTAGCCTCGCTGGTGGTTGCTGCTTTGCTGCATTGACTACCTGTCTATATATATGTTCTATACATGGAGCATGGAGCTGACTAGAAGGTTCACTCAACCGCACCATAAAAACCCCAAACGACCCTCGCCCCGCAGTTGTTGTTTAGTTTTTACAACAGACATTGCCGTCGTCTTTAGTGACATTTGACATTTGATATGCCTTAATCAACTATAAAAGCATATCCTAGACACAAAGACAAGCCGGAGGTGGGCACGCAATTTGAGCAAACCGCACCATAAAATGCTTGCTTGCAACATGCAGCGGCAGTCGAAGCAGCGGCAGCAACATGTGGCCATCAAATTGACGGCACAAAACCAAAATAAAAGAAAAGCAAAGAAACACAAAAAAAAAAAAAAAAAAAAAAACGAACTTGCTAAATAAATAATATACACTATTCAACTCATCCCTTCTGTTTCGGCTTCGGCTTCTGCCTCGCTGGCTTCCCATTTCGATTTCAGCTAACTCAATCAGTCGCTGCATGTGGAGCTATCAATTTCTGTTTCGTTTTTATACCCGGCTACCAAATGAAGTAGAAGGAGGCATCTCCGACCCAAGATATGGACACCTCGAAACTAAGAGAGAGCGCTAAAATTAATTAACTAACAAGTAATTAAATTACTTGTTATATCAATATACTAAGCAATCAAATTGGTATATGTTAGTATTTTCTTGGTATATTCTAATAATAATACTGAAAACGGTTAACGACTGTAGCTTGATATTGTACCAAATATATATTTGGAATATTTTAGTATTTTTGTATATTAATTTGGTAGATTTTGCTTGTATTGAATGCTGTTAACGGCATTAGTTTGATATATACCAAATATACATTTTGGTATATTATCAGTATTTTTTCGGTATATAAATTTATTACTACACATCAATTATTTATTAGGCACACTCGTCTGTAGCTTTATAGGACCAAACATACATTGTAGTATATTTTTAGTATTTCAGTAATTGGTATATTGTAGTTATTTGAATTTGGTATATGTATTACACTGTTGAGCACACTCGTCAGTGACTAAATATCATCAAACACATATTTCAGTATATTTTTAGTATTTTTGTATATTTATATATTATTAATATTTATTACACAGTCGAACACACTCTTTTGTAGCTTGAACACATATTTTATACAAATATATATTTTAGTATATTTTAAGTTTAATTAGTGAATTTTAGTACATTTTTATATATTAATTTCGTATATACCCATATTACATAGTCGAGCACACTCGTATGTAGCTTGATATAACCAAACATACATTTCAGTATATTTTTAGTACTTTTTCGTTATAATAATATACTGTATTCGAAATATTTCTTACACAGTCGAGCTCAAACGTACATTTCAGCATATTTTGAATATTTTTAGTGAATTTATTTGGTATATTTTATGCATATCATTGCTAACGGATATGTCACAGTCGAGCACACTCATCTGTAACTTTCTCCTTTCTTTTTATTTCCAAACGAATGGTCGACCATCATCATTGGCAAACGCCAAGCGACATGTTTTCTATGTTGTTTTGCTGCCGCATTTTTGCAACTTTACAATCAACTTTACCATGAGCTATGCACAATTTTTATTTAGTTTCATTTCTGTGTTATATACACACACACACGCACACACTGAGCAATCTACACAACAGCACATATTTGAATTTAGCGTTCGCCAATTCGATTGTGAATTCGCTCTTCGCTTTAGCAGCAATTCATGCACATATTGCAAATAATTGCCTTTTGGCCTGGAATTCGGCAATATGCGAAATACTCGTAGCAAGTGCATCGAATTGGGATTTACTTGCTAATCGAATTCATAATAAAAGTAATATTTAGTAAAACAGCTAGTTGCAGATGATGAATTATGTTAAAATGCGACAATGAATAAGTTCGAAAATTTTTAATTTTTAGTTCAAATTTTATAAGAATTCATATTTTTTGTTTACACAAAAAAAAAATGGGCAAAGCGGAACAACTTCATATCATACTTTTTTTTTTGTAATCATCACGATTAACTTTTAAATGACTATGACTGTATGTGTTATTTAGCAAATTAAGATATTTATTAACAATCTACAACTATATTACGATCTTTTTCATTGAGATTACAATTTCAAAATTATATTTTATGTATATTCAGTATATTTATATACCATCGAGTAGGTATATTTTGTGTGTAATAATAAATCGTTATGTTATATAAAATACAGCATTTGGTACTTTTGACTATTTTGACGGTATAATTGGATTAGATTAATTGATTTTTTGTACTGTACAGCATTCGGTTTTTTTTAAGTATTTTATCGGTATATTAAGTTGTTACATTTTGGGAATAATATAAATATACATTTTCTGAACTCTGCATTAAATAAAGTCCTCGAGTTTCTTCTGCATTACGATATAAGACTGCAACAATAAACTTCTCAGTAATTAAAAAAAAGATTGTTTCAGTTTTTCTACTTAAAAATTGATTATTTTTAATAAGCAAACTATATATTTCTAAAGTAGTTTCAGCTAAGCAAAAAGCAGTAAAAAATGTTACCAATTTACTTATGAAAATTAACATTTTCAAAAAAACAGATTAAGTTCTTTGCTCGATGGTAAATTGGTTATTCAATTGATGCACACAAGCGACTTGTTCTGAATGCGTTTTCCCGGTTGTAGCTTGTCCAAGCCGGAATTGAGCTTCCGACGCAACTTGAAGCCATCACAGACAGACAAAGAGAGAGGGAGGGGGAGGGAGAGAGATGGAGATACCTGTTTGATCTTTTCTATGGGCAAGTTGACAGCTTCCTTTGCTTTAGAAAACTTGCCTCAACTTCAGTCCAACTCTTTGCGTTTGCTTTTGCACTGATCTAGTGCACATCTGCTTAACTGGTGACATGGACATGGCCAGTGACAAGAAAGTGAAAGAGACAGAGAGAGAGATAGAAAGAGATGCCCTCTGCCTGCCGCAAAGTAAATCATTCGCTTCATTTGCATTTATCAACTCAACTCAGAGCTGCGTTCAATGCGTTCAGGGCTGGCTGGTGGTGACTTTTACAAACGATAATTAATGAAATCTGACAGTGTCTATAGACACACACTCACACACACACACACGCACACACACACACGCACGCATATCGATGAGTGGCGACTGTGTGACGCTGAATGCTCTTAATGAGAAATCGTTTTAATTGAGTTTGCATGTTTATGGCTGCCTTTCACTCGCAGCGGCTGTTGCACTTTTTTTCACTCTGCTTCCCCACTCCTCACTCTTCCTCTTGCTCTTCTCTTTTGCCTTTGGCTTGCCCCCCCTCATGCCAACACTTCATATGCGCAATTACTTTGAAAGCAAAAGCGCCCCAAACTGCCTTCAACTTCAAGAGAGTGAGAGAGAAGGAGAGATGTAGGTGTGTGTGTATGTGTGTGTGTGGCAACCACATATTGTCATGTACAATGGCATCATTTGTGGGCTGGGCTGCTGCCACAACCACTTTTGACAAGGACAACATCAAATGTAACCGCATGCTGCCGCCTGATGAGGGTCAATTGTCCATTAGTGTGCGTGCGTATGTCTGTGTGTGTGTCTCCCTCTCCCTCCCTCTCTCTCTCTGTCTCGCTCTCTTTGGGGCTTCTTCTTGGAGCCGCATGTGGCGCTTGGCCGGCAACTTTTGGCATTACACCATCGAGAACCGAGAGAGGCCAGTGTCTGGCCATTAAGCCCCTGATACTTGGCATGTGGCATGTGGCACATCTAGACTGGCGTCGGGCCTGCCGCATGCGGCAACTCTGCGTCAGCTGCCGCATAATTATTTCTTGATTATGTAAATTTTCCCCCAGTTGCCACAGTCCAAAACTCTATTAATAGTTGACCCCAACTTCCCGCTCCCCTTAACTTCTCCACATCTTTCATCTTCTATCTTCTCTTTGGACTTCTCCCACTTGTCTCGCGTCCATCCCTATTTATTTATTATTATGCATAAGCTGATCAAGTCGCCGCATCCGCATTTGCAACCGCAGTTTGCATCCTTTGCTCCCCGTCAAATTTCATTTGAAGACCCTGTAGCAAAGTTTAAAGCGAGTCGCATAGATTTTTGAAGGGCTGAACTTCCGAGTTTGTGAAATTTTGCTCTATTTACAACATTTATATGAGACAATATTCTCCAATTTTCATTGTTATGATTACTATTTCAGTAGCTTCATTTCAAGACCCTGTAACAAAGTTTTTAAGTGAGTCATATCAACATTGGAATTTTTAAAAATTATGAATTACATCTCTCCTTAAGGGTCATTCCAAGACCCTGTAACAAAGTTTGAAGTCATTCCTTTCAACATTCGATTGCGCTCAACTTATGAGTTATAGCTTTTCTTTAAATCTTTTTAGTGGACAATATTTGGAATTCTTCTTACTTTTATTAACTTCTCCGAAATTTCATTAAACGACCCTGTAGCAAAGTTAGAAGTGAGTCATATCAACAGTTACGGTTCTGCTTGGAGCTACTCTTTAGAATTTTTTTTCAATAATTGTTATTCATAGCATTACCTTAATTTTTGGAAGCCACTGTAACTCACTTGGCAGCTACTATTTCGAATTGTAGCACATTCTTAGCTCATCTCTTCAACTTAAACTTATATTTAAGTTCATTTTGAGGAATACACTCTGAAACAGACACTACTGTGGTATTCACATTTGATCACAGCTGGACACTAGCAACTTCTGAACACCTAACACCCTTTTATCGACACTACTTTAAAATGTTAAAACATTTATGGGAGGTGTTGCATTAGAAGACGTCATTGTATCTGGAGCTTAAGTGGTAACAATAATTTGGACATCACTGCCAGTTCGCATCTGAGGGTAAAAGCTATATTTTCACATTGTCTTATAGTGTTTGTCAATTTAGCAGCTTTGCTGTGATGAATGTTGGTTCCGACGACACTGTTGACACACCCTGCACACTCATTGGGATGTTATTGTTTTCACTCTACAATGAGCAACTGTCTTGCAGTAGAGCAACTTCCACAGCTCTTTAATGGTATGGAAAATAAGACACTACTGTGATTATGAAGCCATTGTATTGCAGACACCACTGTACTACAGAAACCACTGTATTATAGACATAACTTTATTGAAGACACCATTTTACTGAAGATAGCACCATAATGAAGACACCAATGTACTGCAGACACTACTGTACTATAGACATCACTGTACAACAGACACCACTGTACTGAAAAAGCTCTATAAAGAAGATATCACTGTACTCGAGATACCACTGTACTGAAGACACCATTATACTGAAGACACAACTGTGCTTCAGACACCACTGTACACAGAAAGCACTGTACTGAAGACATTACTGCACTGCAGACACCACTGTGTTGGATAGCGAGTAACTTTGCGGACCCCAGAGTGTCCACAGGTCGAGCAGTGGGCGAGACCGTTTGCCCCCTGGGGTAGGGGCGTGGCAGTCTGCAACTGCTGTCGACTCGTCTCCCGCCTTGTTGCTCGCTGTTTGCGCAACAAAGCAAATTGCTGTAATCCATTTTGCAAGGCGCATCAGCTGCTGTTGCTGCTGCCGTTGCATGTTGCAAGCTGCATGGGGCGTGTGCACTGGGAGGCATTGTGGCGTTTTAGAGTGGGGGGAGAGGCGGGGCATGTCTGCCAAGTTGCAGCTTCTCGTTGAGCTGTGTTTGTTATCAAATGAAATGGATTTTTATTAGATTTTGCTTGTAAAGAAGATTTAAATTTATTTCATGTTTTGTTCGTCTCTTTGTTTTCACATTTATTTTTAAGTTCTCTTACCTCCTCTCTTAGTCCCCTCCACAAGTCCCTCGGGCTTTCCATTGGTTTTATTTATTCGCTGCTCTATTTTTTTGTGTTTTTTTTTGTGCACCGCTTTCCTTATGTTTTTCTGTGTTTCGCTTTCGACCGCTTTGTGTTCAAGATTAATGAGTAAGCAGACTGAAAGTCCAGCAAAAACATCAACAACAAAAGGCAACGAGTTGAGGAACTTCCCCCCTCCCACCTCCCTCCACTTCTCTCACCTCTGATGTCTAGCTACCTCATTCCGCCCTGCCCCGCCCCTTTTGGGAGCCTGCAGAGACTCGAAACAGCATCGGCTTTTCCCCATAGACAACTTGTTATTGGGGATAAACTTTTATTTGTGCAAAAATAAATAAAAAGCACAAAAACCATAAGCAGATTTAAAGAGATCAACCGGAAGATACCCTTTAAGCATATTTCAGTACAGTGGTGTCGCTTTTGTTAGTTTATGTATATTAAAAGCATTTTTATTTTAATTTATGAAACAAGAAATAGAAACTAGAAAATTGAACTATTTTATTTTATTTTGACTACGTAAGCTGGTATGAAATTGATATAATATGTATATATAAAAACTACAACTTATGTTGTCTATTTAAATCCTAAATATCATATTATTTACTCCTTGCATTGTTTTCCTCATTTAATCTAGAAAGAATAGCCAAAATAAGCCAAGTTTAGTTTCTTTTGTACTATATGACACGCTAACTTTAATATCACACACTGAAAACAATACCATAAATGCTAAATTCAAAAACAGTTGACTTAAAAATTGTGTTCTTAAAATAAGACATCTTTAAGAGCAAATTCGAAAAAATACTAACATTTGCCTGAAAAATGCCATATTCTCGAAATTAGACCAAAAATACTAGACCTAGATTTTTTGATCTTGTTATATGATTTTTGGT
The DNA here is from genome assembly GCA_019972355.1 of Drosophila kohkoa. Lineage (NCBI taxonomy): Eukaryota > Metazoa > Arthropoda > Insecta > Diptera > Drosophilidae > Drosophila > Drosophila kohkoa. The sequence goes on along the minus strand of BJEL01000071.1, from coordinate 6,006,871 downwards.
CTTAAAACTATACGATTTTTTCCTTTCATTAATAAGAACTTGTGTTTTATATCAAATGTTTTTGAAATCAAAATGTGTCTTTTATCCTTAAGATTTTCATGCTCTTGACGCAGTTTTTAGACCTAAATTCATAGTACTAAAACCAAAAAATATTGATTTTTGGAAATTTTCTTTCAGTGTATAAATTCGTCTGATTTTTATAATATTATAAGCATTAAGGTTGAAGTGAAAAATAATCTATTGTTACAGAAAAGTTAAGGTTGTGTCCAAAGCAGATTTTAAAAACAAATTTAAATGTACAGAACACAAGTTTTTACACTATTCCACAGCTTGCTAAAGAATATGCGAACTCAGATGATAGCTCAAATCAAATAGAGATAGTTATCGGATCCGCTCAATTTGAATAGGAAAAGCGTAAACAACTGAAAGATGCATGTGAAGTAAATTTCAGCTATATAACTTTAAGCCTTACGAGTGAAAAACCAAACTAAATCGATTGTCAGACAGACAGACGGATCCGTTTCTAAGTTAGAATAAAGAAAATACCGTTGAAGCAGCAAAGCTTCTTTACTCAGCAGAGCCTAACAAGCGAGAACGACGAGAATACAACTGCCTAATGGGATACCTTTGATTTTGCTTTGGAGGAAGGAAATAAATGCTGTCATTTAAAGACAATCAGTTGAGTTGTGCTCGGTGGAGAGAGAAGGGTACGAAAGGACAGTTAAGCCTATTAGCGCCATTAAGGTGATAGAGTGCACAGTGGCGACATCTGGCGGCGGCAATTACAAGTTGTCAGGCAATGCTTTTACAGTATTTTTCTGCTCTTCGCTCTGTTCCGTTCCGTTCACATGTCAACAGCTCTGCACCTTGTCGAACAGAGGCAATAAAATGTGCAACTAATGCGATTACAAGCTGAGGACTTTAACTTGCCAATGGCAATCCTTTTACCACCCCCCTCGACAACCGCAACAACAACAACAATAAAAAAGGGGTTTAAAGCTCTCTGAGAGAAACATCTATTCGTACATTTTTGAAATTATGCGACTTATCGATAATCGCATTCCTCGATTGTTGCACGCACTCTCAACTCTGCTTTAAACGCTGAAAGGGGGGCTGAGGTCCCATCTCATTATGCTGAGCGTCGGGGCAGAGCGTGACAATGAGACAATGTCCTAAAGAAAGAACAAGTAACAAAGCTACAGTCGAGTGGGTTCGACTGCGAGATACCCGCTTTCTATTCTTAATAGAAGCGGTATTAAAATATACCAAAATACCAAAAGTTATCAAATGTACCAAAGACTATATTTGGAATATTGATAATGTATAAACAGTGCTAGTAAATCAGAATTATATTTATATCGTCTAGTCTCTGATATACCGAAAAAATACTAAAATATACCGAGTATATATTTTTCATATTGAAATATGAGTTAAAAAACAATTATATATTTCTTACCAAAAAAAAAAACTGAAATATACCGCAAATATATTTGGTATATTGATAAAATAAGTGCAGATTAAACAGAATCATACAAATCTCGAAGGTCTTTTATATACAAAACATTTGGTATATTGACATAATAAGTGCTGACAAAACAAAATGATATATTTCTCATATTTTTTATATACCGAAAAAATCCTAAAACATACCAAAGTCTATATTTTACACAATAAGTGCTGACAAAGCAAAATTACATTTGTATGTATATACATACCTTAAAATGCCTAATATACCAAAAAAATACTAGAATATACCGAAGGCTATATTTGGTATATTGATAAGAGAATATTATATACCACATATGAGCTCGGAGAAGTCTTTTTCTGCCTTTTAAAAGCATTTTCTGCCGCCGCTAACTTTTAATACCCTTCTTACCCTTTGGGTAGCGGGTATAAAAACCAAATCCCCTTCATCCAAAAGTTACTCCAATTTCTTTTTTTTTTTTTTGCGTGCTTGTCTTCTTGTTGCATTTGCAGTGCGACTCGCGTGCTTGTTGAATTTATTATATCCCCCGCCCCACGCATCGTGTGGAAGCTCGTCCAGCAGCAATTTGCAGTTTTACGCTTACTTAAATTGTGTCTAAAATGACAAGGGCCCAACACAAAAAAGGGGGCGCCTCAATGGGGTAGTTCTTCTTGTTCTTCTCTGCTACCCTTTCGCTCACTCGATGAAAGGGTTTCCTCCGCGTGGCGGCGTAAAAATATATTTTATTGTTATGTGTTTTGAGCTGCTGTGTGGGTTAAGTTGATGCCTCCACCAGACTTGCCACACACACCACACAATCGATATTAATATTGGGGCATACAAATTGAAAATTATGACGCACGCTGTCAGTTTGGTCTAGCAAAGGAATTCATTTATGTTTTATGGACACAACACTGGATTAAAGTCAGTACTACATTCAGTAGTCGGAAATACGCCAGAGGGTTAAATGCACTCCAGAGGCCAATAGCCACATACCCAAAGTCCAGGCAAATGAAGAGCGACAAGATAAATTGACAGAAGCTTCTCACAAAAAAAAAAAAAAAATATGAAAGAATATATAATCAAATGCTGAGAAGTAGTTCGGAAGTTAAGAGCAGCTGGTGGAAAAGTAAAGACGTTAAAAATTATAAATTATATATAGAGAAGCAATTTTGTGTTGGCTTTAACAAATTTGTAAGCTAATTCTTTTTAATTTTAGTCTCTCCTATGGAATCAAAATATCATTTAATAAAAAAAGCAAAAACACCATGGAAGCAACGAGTTTTTTTTTAGAAAAGCTCAAGTGGTTTTTATTTAAGAAAGTGAGTTCTATAAAATATGTTGTCTAAATTTCAAAATTGCAAACAACATTTCCAACATTTCCTTCTTCCTTTTTGTACCTTGACTTTCTTTGCAACGAGTTCTTTTTAGAGAAATTTAACTGATAAATACATTTTCATTAATGAAAACGGGTTCTATAAAAATTGTTGTCCATACTTCGAAATTGGAAACCAAAAACTACCAAATTTCTAAATTTCTCCAACATTTTCTTCTTCGTTTTGCTACTTTAACTTTCAAGGTAGGATTGCTATAAATTCTTTCTATACATTTCTCACTTTCTTCTGACCTTCTCTACTTGATTCAGTTTTCGGTCACTTTAAAGTTGCTTCGGCCTGTCTTTGTCGATAGTCAAGGACTTTTCCTCTCCCTCTCACTTCCTCTCCCTCTCTCTATCTCTCTCATTAGATTATTACATATCTCCCCTTTTGCCAAAAAGCACTTCAACTGCTGCTCGTTCCTATCAATCTCTTGCTCTCTTAGTTCCCCAAACGAACTCATCGATTATCTGCCATCGTTGCTGGTGCGAGAAATTTGCATTTTGAAATCATAGGGAAATTAAAGAATCGCATTAAAATGTATGAAAACAATGGGGAAACACCAAAGCCCACTATCAAGCGAACGCATCTTGCTTTGGTGTGCAAAAAAAAAATGGTAAGAAACAAAACGAAACCGAAAGGAAATTCAAACTAAATGAATGATGGTGATGCGTGTATCCGCATTCACAACCCCCCCTCGAAATTGCATAGCTATATATACGTAACATATAAGATATATACAACCGATATACATACATATACCCCAATGCATGCATTGTGTTTCGTGATGTTATACGAGCCAAAGTCTGCGGCCTGTTACGTAATGTGATAAGAATGTTGAGAGACCTCCTCCATCTCCATACCTAACAAGTAAAAAAGCGAGCACACTCGACTGTGAGATACCCGCTACCCATTTTGAATAAAAGCAAAATATGTGGTATTATTCTCAAAATATACCAACAAATATATTACAAAAGTGCTAAAAATGTACAAAATGGTATATTTTGTATATCGATATAGTACCACATTCAAAATATACCATACACGGCACAATATACCAGATTGTCAGACAAAGCCACTAAGACCCTTAGTAAGTATTTCGTTAATAACTTTAATTTTTATCTGATCGCAATCAAACTTTCAGGAATCACAATTAATATAGTTGTTATTGTATATACCAAAATTCGCGACTCTAGATCTAAAGTTACGATTCTTATTCGATTTTTTATCAATTTTCGGGAGCGGTAGTGGGCGTGACAAAAATTTTAAACAAACTTGATCTGCGTGCAAACATAACAAATGCTGTCGAAAAAAAATTATAGCTCTATCTCTTATAGTCTCTGAGATCTAGGTGTTTAAACAGATGGACAGACAGACAGACGGACAGGGTTATATCGTCTTGACTGATCAAAAATATACATACTTTATAGGGTCGGAGATGCCTTCTTCTCCCTGCTACATACATTTCCTGGAGGCACAAACTTATAATACCCTTCTACGCTATGAGTAGCGGGTATAAAAACCACCCAAAAAGGCAACCCAATATCATCCCCAATACGTTCCCTTTCCATGTGTGCATTGTGTTTGTTTTTTGTGGTCCTGTTTAACAGCCATCTCCATCTCTTTCTACTTCTCCTTCGCTCCCTTCCTTTCTCTGCTTTTACTTTCAGCTTCGGCATTTGCATAATATTATTTCTTATTTGTTTTTATTTGCCTTTTTCGTGCAAATATTGTCAATTCCAATTGAATTTTGACATTAGTTGTATGCTGTCACTCCTGGTCTTTCATCCTTCCTCTGCCCCCCCCCCCCCCCCCCCCCCTCTCTCTCTCTCTCTCTCTTCTTCCTTTTAAAGGCGCTCCATCTTCATCTGGACTTTGCCTTTTTGGTCAAGGGGATTCACAGCGATTTGTCATGGCGGCTAAAAAACCTGACAAATTGCCCAGATTTGCTATGGAGCATAGGACTTTTATCCAACTCCCTCTCTCTTTCTACCTCTCTCTCTGTCACTCTCTGTCTCACTCTCTGTCTCACACTTTATGCCTTTACCTGAGCAGCGAGCCGTGTGGCTTTTGGCTTACATAGAGAGGAAGAGGAAAAAGCGGGACAGCATTGAATGCTTGAGCCTGCTAATTGTGAAAAGCGTCGCCTGCATTTCTGGCCATTGTTGTTGCCACGACAAGATTGCAACAACAACAACAATAACAACAACGACAACAGCAACAACGTTCAGCTGGGGACAAATTTTGTAGCAGAAAATGCGAAAAATTGAAGCACTGCCAACGGAATTTCCTGTTGACATTTTTTAATTTTACACTTGACTGACTGATGCGCACCGGCAACGGACTCGCAGCCCAAAGGACACAAACCTCCGTCCCCCCTCCAATATCCTGACCCACCCTCCGTTCCTCTCCTCTTTCCCCGCTCTCTCTGTCCACCTGCTTGTTGTGCACACTGTCGACCAGGGATTACAGCGTGTAATGCCAACGCTTCCATCTTCAGCTTCGTCGTCTGTGCAAACTTGATTTGAACATATCAAAATGCAATTCGCATTATCCGCGCCACCAATACGACCTCAATATATACAGGTAAGGTAAGAAAAGGCTAGCTTGCAGCTAACTGCGCTACACTGAGAGAAATTAGGGCAGGTAATTGTGATACTTACTGTTGATGCATTGCATGTTGACTGAGAGATAATATAAAAATAATTTGACATAGACATTTTCTCACTTCTTCCCATAATTAGCAGTTTCGAAAATTTCCAACAAACTTTAAAAAGCTCTGATCAAGCTCTTCTCGAAGTTTCTTTTTCTACACAGAAAGAGAAAATGTGCTAAAATCAAAAATGAAATCATGAATAAATTTATATATTTTCAAAGACATATTCTCACTTCTTACTACAATTATAAATTCCTAAATTATCCACCTTAATGTAAACAATCTTTAAAAAGCTCTCAAAGTTTCTTTTTCTATTAGTTAAACAAAGTGAGCTTTAGCTTACAACTGATTATTACACTTTGAAGCAGGAGTTGAAGAGATTACCAATAGATTGATTACCAATCGCTTTCTTTGTCAGTAATCTTCGACTTTGCTACAGAATTTCATCTCTATATTTCGCCAAATATAAATTTCTAAGCTCTCTAATCAATAAAAGCTTTCATAAAGTGACTAAAGTTTCTACTGATTATTACAACTTGAAGCGTATGCTAAAATTCCATTTACTGTAGAAGTGAAATAGAATATTAGTTGATTACCAACCACTTACTTTGTCCAGTGCTTTGCGACATTGGTTCAGAATTTCAACTCTATTTTTAATCAACGTATTTCAACAACGTATTCAATAAACATAAAATTTTAGCTTAAAATCAACAATCTGTAAAAAGCTTTACAACTCTAATTAAACTTCTATCGAAGTCACTTTTCGTATTTCATCAAATAAATAAACTATCGAAAATGTATCAAATGATACATTTTTGCAAATTTGCCAGAACTTTTTTAAATTTATTAATTGGATGTTTTTAGAAACTTCTATAAGAGTTGTATCTTTAGCACCGAGATTTTCAAGATGTAAGCCAACTAACTCCCAAACATAATATTTAGAAAACATACCTCAAAAAAAAAAAACAGACTAGAAAAACATTCGAAACTATCGAGCTAACCACAACGAGAATTAATTCAGCATATAATACAGAATTGGTTAAATAATATGTGTGGTTAAAGCGCATGATTGAGACTGATTGAGGTTGACAGATTTAGGCCGTGATACGAGCCATGGAGACCGACCTTCCAACCGCAGTTACCTGGCCAGGACATCTTTATTGCCATTTCATTTGAGGGGGGAGCAAAAACAAAACTGTGAGCGAATAAGTCCATCATGATGCGGAGATGATGTCCGTAATCCAACTGGGAGCGAAGAAAAGAGAGATTTCAGTTAACCAAATAATGCTTAGGCTGCTTTTGCTGGTTGCTGTCGAAAGTTTTTTGGTTTTTCGTATTATTTTTTTCTTTTTCTGCCTGTCTGAGCCCTTGACATGAGCATTACGAAGATAGGGTTGCAACCGCAAGATATACTACTTGTATTTCAGCTTTAAATGGAATAGAATTTTGTGCCTACAAATAACTAAGAATAAATATAGAAACACTTAAATATCATAGATGCTAGAGAATAAGGCAACTATTTTTGAATGTTGATATTTTAAAAATATTGTTCTCAATAATGAAATCAATGATGAAGCGGAGACTTTCAGTACATATGATATCATACATTTATATGCATGCCTTTTATCGATTAAAGATAGCTTAGCATGAAAACTGATAAATTCCCAAAGAAAGAAAGAAAAAACGTGCGAAAGTCAAGAATAAAGTCTCTAATTAAGATTGTTTGATATCAAAAGTAAACTGAGAATGTTTATTCTTAACTCAAGATCAAAATTCTAGAACAAAACTCGTTTTTTTTTAAAGATCGAACAATTTTTCAATCAAGATTTGCAAATGCGGGAATTATACTTAGAAATATAAGGTAAAACTTATGATCTTACTTATTTCATAGCGAAATAAGATCTAAAGTTTAAGATCATATATCAAAATTTTTCTGAAATCATTTTAACCGATTGCAATATTTAAAGAATTTAGTAAAGATCGAGTTAATATTAGAAATAAGAGGTAAAGTTTAAGATCTTAATTTAAAAATGAATTAAACTTTTGCAACTTGAAACTTTTCGGAAATCATTTTAAATGATTACAAAATATGCAACATTGATTGAAGATTGTTAATTTTTTAAATAAAAGGTAACGATTTAAGATCTCATTTAAAGCTAAATTAAATTACATTTCAAAACGTATCTGAAATCATTCTAACCGATTGCAATATATTATATAAATAATTTACTAACGATAATGTTACTATAAGAAATAAGTGGTGAAGATTAAATTTCTTAATATAAATTGAATTACATTTCATGCTGAAACTTTTCTGACATTTTGAATAGAAGTCGTTTTAGCATTTTAAATGTTAAGAACAATTAATTAAAGACCAAATATATTTTGTGGTTTCCTAAGCTCAACTTTTAATCTAGTTTTATGTGCTGTTTAATGCGATTAATAGACACATCAAGTGGCATTAGTTTAGTGAGCTGTTGATTAAATTTGATCTTTGTCTACTCATTGTGTAGCTGACTGATTGAGCTGCTCGAGTACTGTCAACTCAAGAGACCCTCAAACAAAAGCAGATCTATGCAAATTGGGTGGCAACAGACTTTGGCTTTGATTCACTTCAACGACAAGAAATAATGCAAAGTATGCAGGAAGTTGTTTTGTGGGAGGAGTATTTACATTGAAAGGTTGTGGCACGTTGCGGCTTGTTGTGGCACGTGTCTTGTCCAGCATCAAATTCGTATCCATATCGTTTGTTGTGCACCCCTTCCATCCATCCATCGACTCAGCATGTTTCAATGTTATGAAGTCATTTGCATATCTGGCTGTTTATGTTGAAAACAAGATTTTGTTATTAACATTATTTAATTTGTTTGCTTTGCTTCAATGGCGATAACCCAGCAAAATGCAAATCGAAAACGAAAGCCAAAGGAAATGGAAATCATCACAGGATGGAGGAGGGGAAGAGAGAAAAAGCGAAAGTTGAAGCGAACCAGCGAAGCGTATTCAATGAAATTTTCTGTTGACCCAAGCGGTTTCTTTTCTCCACGTTTTTTTTTTGCAGATTCTGTTGACTCTGTTCGTTAATTGCAATTGTGAATGGTTCTCTAGATACTTCCCTTTGAAAAGCAATTCACTTCTGTCTTCTATCTTCTGTCTTCTGGCTTTTGGCTTTTGGCCTGCATTCGACAAAACTAACTACTCGAGACCCATAAATAATGCCAAGTACTTTCTCTGTCTGGCCAGAGAATTTCATGTTCCATTTAATTGCTGGCATTTTTTGGCCAAAAGAAATGCATTGCGATAGTTCTTTGCTCCACTCGCTGAACGTCTGTCTGACAGCTTCGAATAGCATCTTAAAGTGCAAATTTAGTTTTGCATAAATTATGCTCAGCTGACCCCTTCAGACTGTTGATTTTATCCCTTTCCTTTGATGCTGTCCACGGCTTAAACTGGTCTGCAAAACTGCGAAGCGGATAAAAGAATCGATTCCAATATTTACACATATTATATTACAATATTCTAACACTTTAACATATATGTTTTTTTATGTTTGTGAAGCGGATAAAAGAATATATTAAAATATTATAATATTCATAAATATATATATATCATATTATAATATTGTAATACTTTAACATTTAATAGCTTCGCTTTAAAGAGAAAGGGGACTCAAAATTAAGTACTATTTTTCTCTAATGGTATTTATTTTAGTATTTTTTTAATTGGCTTTGATATTTACATCAATTTTATTTTTTTGTGATACTGTCAAATTTAAAATTTGTTTAACGCCTTTTTATAATTTAATTGGAAATTCGAACAATTGAAAACAAATATATATTTATATTATATTATATTCTTTTAGGGACTAATAAATAATGAAATTAAAAAACTATGTATACACATATTTCAATTAGGATATTTTAAACAAATCTACTTTAGGAACATTAATAAATTATGAAATTTGTTAGATGAAATTAAAGAAAATATATTTATCATTCCATTTATATTAAGATGTTCAGAGAACCTACATAAGAACTTTACAATATGAAGAATTTTGCAAAATATGTATATATATTCCTACAAAGATATTTTAAAACCCAGCTTTAGGAACTTTTAAAATAAGTTTTCTTAAATGAATTCCAGTTAAGATGCTTTAAGCAAACCTACTTTAGGAACTTTAACAACATATGAAATATATTTCTATTCAGATGTTTTAAAACCTACTTTAGGAACTTGAAAATATTATCAAATTATGAAAAATTCATTTATATATTTTTATAAAAATATTTCAATGAAATTAAAACGAATTGAAAACTTGTAGCACAGTGTTCAATCAGCAATTGACAGTTGCTACCCTTAGCTGGCTTTGTCTTCATCTTTTGCCTTTGCTTTTGGCATTGCTGTTGCTTCCTCTTCTTCTTCCTCTTTTTACTCCTCTTGTTCGCTGTCTGCCACATAATGTGGCACGTCTGTGCGATGTCTCGACGCCTGTCGCAACGCATTCGCTTTGAGCTGGGTCTCATGTCCAACTTTCGTTTGGGGCTTTTCATTTCGTTTGGCTCGCATCCGCATCCGCATCCACATCCACATCTAAAGTGAAGTCCGCAAGTCCGGAAGTCGCTTTGTGTGCTCAGCTAAATGCTGCTTCCGTGTGCGTATGTCTCTGTGTGTGTGTGCGTGTGTGTGTGTGTGTTAAAACTTTCACCTGCTGGGACTGTGATATATGCGTTGCCTTATTTGATTTGAATTGATTTCGTTGCTCATGAGTTGGAAAATCTCTGTCAGATTTACTGCATACAACTATTGACCATTTTTTTACCCCCTCTGCTCCATTTAGAATTCTCTCACTCCACAGCGCTAATTGCCAACTTTTGTAATCACAAAAAAAAAGAGAAAAAGAATGGAGAAAAAGAAAAGGAAAGCTGAAGCATGGAATGATGACAATTTCTTCAAGTTTTTCCACAGCTTTTATGCTGCTGTTGGTGATGTTTCTTTGCTGGTCTCGGTGTGTTTTCTTCTTGGGGCGCAATAAAACTTCAAATTCTGGCTGAGAACTTCAAATGCTCGTAATAGCCGCAAAGTATGCAATAACAAAAACATTGTTGGACATCAACTTGCGCACAAAGTAAACGCGCCGTGGTAACCCTGGCGCAAATCCTAGCAAACAACTGCTAGCCCAACAATCTTGACCAGACAAACTTTTCCTTTCCTACCCTTTACGCATAAAACTCTTTCAACTGGGTATCAACGCATACACTTTGAAGTTTTTCCAGTTCAGTTTATGAGATGAGCAATAAAAAGAATTCTATAAAATCGTAGAGTTGACACACCATCTAAATATAATCTTCTAATATATCTAAAATACTAAAATTAGTTGCAACTTAAGCAAATTTTATAAGTGACTTAATTACAGGGTATCTAGTGTATATGCAATGTTTATTCCCCACTTTTTTTCGGTTTTTAACGTCCTCATCACAGCAGCTTTCGTCGCTCTGGCAATTGAACAACGACTTTAGCCATGGACGACAGTTTTCTGAGCGTTGCAAAAACTTGTAGCATACATTGCGGCGCAGCTCCTAACCCCAAAATAAAAAAAAAAGACGATGGGCCACTGGAGCAAGAAGTTTGACAAGGAAGAATAACAAAAAACCAGAAGAAGAAGAACAAGAAGAAGAAGAAGCAGCAAAGAAGTGGGAAAGTAAAGAAAACGCAAGTCTCAGACGAAAGTAAAAACACCGCACTGTCAGTCCACAGTCAAAACTTTTTTGATTATCTTAATTGCGATTACGGGACTATGTAACCCATCCCCATCATCAGCCAGCTTCGGGTCCCCCACTCTCACTCTCTTTGTCTCTCTCCCCAAGCGCCACATGCGTGCATAACCCCAAAACAAGCAAGCAGACATCCCAGAGACAGAGAGAGAGAGAACTCCGAGTCAGACAGTTAGATAAATAGATAGATAGATGGGATTGATAGCATAGATAGAGATAGAGATGGAGATGGGGATGGTTGCTTTAGAGACCCCAGAACGCCAACGCACTGAAATTAGGCAGACAACTCTAGACATTCTCCCCTTCCCCTTCTTCCATTCCCCGCGCCCTTTTTCGCCAACGCAATCGAAATTAACAAGATTGACCCCCGTCTCCTGATCTGAAAGAGAGCGAAAGAGAGAGAGAGAGAGACAATTGCGGACGAGCAATGAAAGAAATTGGGCTATCAAAAAGCTGCTGCAGAAAAAGTTTGCCCAACTCATGTGGTCGAATACCCTGTAAGAAATTTAGGTGTACATTTTGGGTATATAGATAATAGAAACTAAAGAAGGAAAAAATGGCAAGTTGTTTCATATAAAAAGAAATCACAATAGAATATTTTTAACTCTTTAGATTAAATGAAATTTCCATTATTGTTCAGTACAAAAATATAAAGAAATAATTTAAAAAGAAATTATAATACTTATAAATCAACAGAATAAATGGAATTCCCATATTGTATTGTACAAAAATATAAATAAAAATAATAAAAAAACGAAAATATAATAGAATGAATACTTATAAATAGAGTAATTGGAATTTCCATTTAAAATCGTAGAAAAGTTGAACCTTAAATGTTTCAATATAGCTCTAGGAAACTTCAAGTTCTCTAAATTACATAATAATATAAGAAAAATATGTTCGTGTATAATGAGATATCAAGAAATTAAACGTTGCTACAATATTCTCAAAAATTTACTCGCAAAATATGTGATCTATAAATTTAATGGAATTCTACCAAAATTTGGTTTAATAATTTGGTTGATATGTTTGCAGGGCATTGTTTAGTCGTTCATTCATAGCAATACTTTGTTATTTATACTATTTCAGCTCATAGGCTGGATCTGTTGTCCATTTGGTTGTCTCCCTTCCCCCCAATTTCGTTAGCTCGGTGTCTGGGGTCTTGAAGTTTTCGCAAAAGTTTCTTGTAACAGTTGACTAGAATGACATCGTACTCATCGTTGACTCTCCTGCTCCCTTTTTTTGTTCAGCCTTCGCATTCAGTTGATATCACAATTGGAAAATAATCATAGTTTGGCGAAGCAAAAACAACAACAACAACAACAACGACGACGAAAAAGAATTCTGATTATGCTGGGGACTGCAAACAGCCGCTTGGGGCCAATGGACGAGGCACTTGCAGCTCTAATCTACTAACAATGTGAGAAATAAGCTAATAGAACTTGTCTATGCAGCAACCCCCCTTTGTATAAATCACCCTGCAACTGCTCTTTAATTGCTAGCCATAAAATCCAATAATGCTGCTTATTGATTTTGCTGTTTGCAATCGTTTGGAAAGCTGTCCATCAAATTAAACAGCTTCGGCAAAAGTTTTTTATATCCCTCTTAAAGTACAATAATATAATATACTAAGAATTTGTTCAAAATCTACCACCAATTTAAGAAAATTAAATTTTAAAAGCGTTGTAAAAGCTCTTCATATAATTTGGCCACACGACAAAAGTTATTTTAAATATGTAAAAAAAAATACGGTCACTCACCAAAAAGCATTTCCGTTGGCAAGAGCAGCGTCCATTACGCTTGATGAATGAATAACACAGGCATCAGCAACTGACACTCATTTACACACACACAAACACTTTCACTATGCACTCAAATATTTGCTTCACACAATCACCAAAAATAAATGCAAAAAAAAAAAATACAAAAAAAACAACACTTGCACACTTTTATTTGCACTGCTACACACACATTTGTGTGTGCTAGAAGGAATCGGCTGCAGCTTGAAGAAAAAAAAAAAACATAAAAACAAAAGCACTGGCACTTCTTTCCTTCTTTTATTTGATTTACTTTGCACATATGCGTGCGCTAGAAGGAATCGGCTGCAGCTTGAAACAAAAAAAAACACAACACACACTTGCACTTATTTCTTTCCATTTGCTTTGCTTCACACACACACATGCGCACGCAGATGCGTGTGCTAGACGAAATTAGCTGCAGCCCCAAGCAGCATCGAGAGGGGAGCGGGGAGAGGGCTTGACTGAAAATTTTCAGCGAAGAACACGCGGCGTCACTTTTCACCTTAACCTCACTTTTGCACTTTGCACACGCGAAAAATTTTAAAAACCTTGAAAAAATAGCTTAATAACATTATAAAACACAACATATTACAATTTGCAGCAATTTACGTATTAGCATATTAGCAGCACATACTAATTAAACTAAATAAAACACTTTTAAATATTTTTTCACTCACACACACACACACACACATTTAAAGCAGTTGCCAATTGGCAATTACTGCATTTGCACTGCGCACAAAAAAATATTTAAAAAAAAAAAACGCAATTTACGAATGGAATGCCAATTTTGCACAATTAGCATTATTAACTTTTTATATTAACTATTAATAAATCAAACCGATCACGCGAATTAATTTTATGCACAGTTTAACCGTCCGATATCCGAGCTGTGCTCTCGTCACGCACTAACTGGTCAGCCTATGAATTTGAGAGCTTGTCCTTTGCTCATCGAGTCGCGCTCTCTCTCTCGTTTTGCATATTGCAGATCCCCACCGCACTTCCCCCGCAATCAAACTAATGGGACATTTGGTACATTAGTTACCAACCTTGTGGTACTTTTTTTTTTTTGGTACATTGGTACATTCTAGCAATGCTTCTAATTTGGGTACATTTGGTACTCTTGTATTAAATGTGGTACAATTTGCAAGCAACAGTTGTCATTGGTACTTTTGGTAGAGTGGCTTTGAGCTGCCACCTAATGTAATATCGTTTGACTAGTGTGAAGAGTTGAGAAGATGTGGGTTTGCTTTTCTGTCAGCCGTCGCCAACCTGTCTGTTGCTATGTGCGAGCATTGTACGTGGGACGACTTCGTTGGTGGCGATCGGCTTTTGAGTACAACTTCGGTTCGCAATTTTGTACGTCGTAAATTTAAGCGGACTTCGGAGCAAGGAATTTTGTGTGGGTTGCATAGGTGTTATTGGTCGTAGCGGGGGCCGGGAGGATCAGCAGAGAAGGATGCGAAAAGAGAGCACAAATTGTGCAGTCTTCAATTTTAGCAGTTTGTTCAACGCAGCAAAGGAAAACGGTCGGAAATCGTGGAAGCTGCGCATTTTAAATATTAATTCGTGATCGGTTAATTAAATTGTGTTTTAAATGTGCTGTGTTTAGTGTAAAGTGTATTTTTTAATCAATATCCTTTTTTTTTTGCTAATTAAAGTTTCGAATTGAGCCGCATTTATGTTTTGCAGTGTTGAAGTTGCATGCAGTTAAATGCAAGCAAGTGAAAATGCAGGAAAAGCTGCTTATATTATTAAATAATATGCACAGAAGCTTTAATTACCTAATTAGTTGCAAAATAATGCAATTTATAATAGTTCAAGTGCATTTTATTCAATTTTTTTCGAGTGCAAATTGCAAAAGTGGGGTTAAGGCGAAAAGTGACGCCGCCTCGTCTATGTTGAAAAAAGTCTACCTCTCTCCCCACTTCCCCTCTCGATGTTGCTTGGAGCAACAGCTCGCGCGTGAGTATGTGTGAAGCGAAGCAAATGAAAAGAATGAAGTGCAAGTGTGTGTGTTTTTTTTTTCAAGCTGCAGTCGATTCCTTCTAGCAAATGCCTACGTGTGCGCGTGTGTGAAGCAAATCATATGAAAGGAAAGAAATATAAGTGCAAGTGTGTGTGTGTTTTTTTTTAAGTTGAAGCCAATTCCTTGTAACACACGCATATGTGAGTGGGAAGTAAAGCAAATAAATGAAAGGAAATAAGTGTGTGTGTTTTTTGTTGTTTTTTTTTTCAAGCTGCTGTATTTGAAAAGTAAAGTAAATGAAATAAATAAAGCGTATAAGTGTTTTTTTTTGCATATTTTTTTTGTGTTTTTGCAAAGCAAATGTGTTTGAGTAAATAAAATAAATAATTTGCTGCATTTGGCATACGGTGAGTGACTAGAATTTATTAATTAAAATAAGCAGCGCTGCAAGAAATTAAATGAACTTTCGATAGTCAAAGCTGTCTCTGTGAATTGTCACCGAATTTACTCAAAGCTCTAGCTTGAGATGCTCCTCCATGTAAACATATGCGTATGCATATGTGTGAATGAAATGGCAACTAGACTGGCATTTGCATACAGCGACAAACAGTCTGAGCTGCTCTTACAAACGAGATCGACTTAAGGTGCATTCGCTGCAGCTACTTATTAGATGTGGTATTGGTTTTTTTTTTTGCAATTCTTATTTCATTTTCGGTTGTCTATCCTAACGACAGGATAAACCACTTTGTGGCACACTGATATATGCAGAATGAGTGGGAACGAAGCGGAGTCTCTTACTTTATGCAAATAATGGGCACAATGTGTCATTGCCGACGCTGACAACTTTGATGAAGCGTCGCCGTGGCGATGCTATGCGAATGATTCAGAACCCAAAAAGCTGCGGCTGCAAACGCCACCTGTCGGCGAGTGGCAGCGGTAGTGTTGGGGGGGGGTTTGATGGATCTAGGACAATGTTGAGGTTGCTGAAGCGCGATGCTGACATAAAATGTACATATAAAATATTGGCTGTGTGTGTGTGTGTGTGTGAGAGAGAGTGAGAAACGAAACGAAATTAAACGAAAGCTGGGAATTCAATTTATATGCAAATGATATGCAGGCGTCAAGACAAATATCACATAATATGCCAGCCACTTTTGTGGGCGGCCTTCAAAGGGGGCATGGCTTCAGCTATGCGTAAGTATTTTCATAATATATATCGTATATATATGTATATGTATTTTTTTTTATTAAAAATGGTAATTATGCACAACATGTTATGTGAAATAACGAATGCCATCCTCGTAATCCTCACGCACATCGTACGCGGTGGGCACACTGTTCCCATAGCTCTTGCTCTTTTTGCATCCGCAATTCTCTTGCTTGGTCACCGCCACCTGTTCCTCCTGCTCCTCCTCATCCTCCTGCTGTTCCGCTGACTGATACGATTTCTCCTCGTATCCTGTGCTCTCTGTGGTCGCTGCCTCATAGCAATCGGTTGTGGTTCGTGTCTTTTGCTTCTTTCCTATCTTGTTCTTCTTCTTCAGCAGTTTACCTTCGATCTCATCGTCGAGTTTTTCCTTTTTGCTCTCAAAGAATTCAAGCTCTTTGAGCTTTTTATCTTCGAACCATTGTTTTAATTTCTCCCATTCTTCCACCTTCTTCTCCTCTTTGTCGGCAAACCAATTGAGAAAATCGAGTTTTTTCAGCTGCTCTTTTTGCTTCTTCTCATCGAGTTTCTCCACCAGATCCTCCAGCTTCGGTAGCTTAAAAAGCCAAGCCGAACTTAGCTCAAATGCTAAAAGAAAAAAAAGGGAAAATCAATATGTGCTTTACAGCGATGATGTTGTTGTTGTTGCATCTGTTGCATTACCCAGACTGGCGAGCAGAAGGATTGCCAATTGTTGCCTCATTGTTGCTCGTTGCGTTGCTGCACTTGTTGTGTGTTTTGCTGCAGTCCCGTTAGCGTCTTTTAAGCAGCTCTTCCATCACATTCTGGTCCACATGGAGCACGTGCTGCCTCTGAGATGATAAGCACGTGTGCATTATTTGAATGCGCTCAGCGCCCAATCTGCGCTTCTTCGGCAGGTGCGAGCATTTCGATAGCCAAGACCCAAATCCCAACCCTCCCCCCGGTCTCCACCTCTTCTCTTTAGCAGCACAGTTCAATGCACTCTCTTGGTCAGCTGTCACTTTGATTAGTCGATGAGTTAAGTACGGCTCACACTCTCAGTGCTTTTAATACCCGTTAGCCACAGTATAAAAGGGTATTATCACTATGTGATTAATAGGTAATAGGTAAAAGTTGTGTAGGATTGTGTAGAACTGTTTAGAATTGTGTAGAGTAGTGTAGAGTTATGTAGAGTTGTGTAAAATAGTGTAGAGTAGTGTAGAATTGTGATTAGTAATGTATAGAGTTGTGTAGAGTAGTGTAGAGTAGAGTAGAGTTGTGTCAAGTTGTGTAAAGTAGTGTAGAATTGTGTAAAGTTGTGTAGAGTAGTGTGTAGAGTTGTGTGGAGCTGTGTAGAGTAGTGTAAAGCTATGTAGAGTTGTATAAAGTAGTGTAGAATTTTGTAGAGTTGTGAAGAGTAGAGTTGTGTGGAGAGTTGTGTAGAGTAAAGAAGAGTAGAGTGGAGTAGAGTAGAGTAGAGTAGAGTAGAGTAGAGTAGAGTAGAGTAGAGTAGAGTAGAGTAGAGTAGAGTAGAGTAGAGTAGAGTAGAATAGAGTAGAGTAGAGTAGAGTAGAGTAGAGCAGAGTAGAGTAGAGTAGAGTAGAGTAGAGTAGAGTAGAGTAGAGTAGAGTAGAGTAGAGTAGAGTAGAGTAGAGTAGAGTAGAGTAAAGTTGTGTAGAGTAGTGTGTAGAGTTGTGTAGATTTCTGTAGAGTAGAGTAAAGTTGTGTAGAGTAGAGTAGAGAAGAAATTACTTATTCTAAAATATTGTAATCTCTATTAATATGTATCAGGTATTGCATAGTCGAGCATTCCCCACTGCAGCTTGCCTATTTGCTTGCTTTGGGTAGCAATAATTTCTGCCCAACTGGACCAAAAAAGTTTCGACTGGGGTCAACTTTAATTGAATGCGTTTTCGCAGGACTTTCGACACTAGCCGCCGTGTCCTGGACTCTTGGACGGTCTGACAGCGGCGCTAATTGACTTGGCTGCTGGCCATTATCAGGGAGATGCTGTTGCAAGAGGGGTAAAACTGTATGTATGTGTGTGTGTGTAGTTGGGTGTGTGTGTGTTGATGTGTTGAAAGTGGAAGTTAAATTGTATTTGTTTAGTGCGCCTGGGCAGCAAAGGAAGAGAGGAGGAGGAGGAAGAGGCCAGGCAAAGGCAAAGGCTGTCGAGAGTGAAACGTGCGCCGGCTGCTGCCGAAGCCTCCACCCCTCCCTCTCTTCCCACTCTTCCCCTTTTGCCCCATCTAATGGCTGCTCCTCGAACTTCAAGCAAATATATGCGAGTTGTATGTGCCACATGCGCTTGCCTCACGTGCTGCATGTTGTGTGTCTGTGTGTGTGTGTGTGTGTGTGTGTGTATATTTGTGCTGAGCAAACAATTTGCTAAATTAATTGCACACCAACTATTATTTACCAGTTGTTGCTGTTGTTGTTGTTTTTTGCCTAAACATCTCAGTGCATATTGAAAGTGTGCAATTAATAGAAGCAAACTGCAGCAAATTTCCCATACAAATATATTTAGCAATCAAACGATATTATGTTTGGTCAAAAGAAAAAAGTTTCACTTTTAAAAACAAAAGAAATGTGATTTCCCATAATTTCGTAATTTTTCTTTCTTTACAGTTTCGATACACTTCTACGTTCTATCTTCTGTGTTATATGTTTTACATTCTATGTTCTGTGTTGTGTGTTCTATGTTCTATATTCAACATTCTATGTTCTATATTCTAACATATATTCTATATTCTATATTCTTTATTCTTTATTATATATTTTATATTTTATATTCCGTATTCTACAATCTATGTTCTATACTTACATTTTAATCTTTCAGTGATTAATATTCATTCTCAATCTCACAAATTAATTCTTTATTTATTTTTTTAATCTCTTATTTAATTCAGAATTTCATATCTTAAAACTCGACTCTTTATTAGTTTTTTTAAAGTTGTTTTTGCTAGTCAGGTGAACAATAATTTCTTTGCTGATATTTCATATCTTTTCCGCTCTGTCTTTAAGCTTGTTAATGAATTGTTCAGCTTGTTGCGACGCTTATCAAAAATTGCGTTAATTCAGCACAAAACTGAAAATGCTGCGTCGTGATAAAATACACGAGTTTCTTTTTTTGTTTATTTATTTAAAAAAGTATAAAATATGTTTATATATGTATATGTTATATATCTGTCTCTTTATTACTTAATGAGTTTGTTCTCTGTTGGTTCTCACTGAGATTATGGAGCAATACGCTGATTGTTAATGTTGCCCAGATCGAGTGGCAACTCTGGCAGTGGCTCCAACAACACTAAATCATCAGCCGAAATGCTCACATCCTCATTACCATTATTATTACTATTATCATTGTTGTTGTCATCTTCATTGCTGTTGTCATCGGGCAATGGAGTTGTTGATGTTGTGGTTGTCGTTGAAGTCGATGTTGTTGTTGTTGTGCTGCGTCGTCGATATTTGCGTCCCTTTCGTCCTTTGCGTCCTTTGCGCTCCTTGCGATATTTGCGATACTGTTTAGTAATGTCCTGGCCGTAAACTGTGGGATAGGGTGCCAAGGGATAAGGATCCAGAGTTGTCGTTGTTGTTGTGGGTGTTGTTGAGCTGCTGCTTGGCGTTGCTGTGGATGTTGTGGAACTTGTGGATGTCGACTCGGTGGAACTTGCAACCGTTGTGGACTCTGTGGCATTTGTGGCTGCTGTGGATGTTGAAGTGGACTGTGTGGATGTTGTTGGTGTCGTTGTTGCTTCTGTTGTTGCGGATGTCGTGCTGGAAGCTGTGGATGTTGTTGCCGGCGTGGATGTTGATGTGGATTGTGTGGATGTTGTTGCTGACGTAGATGTTGATGTGGATTCTGTGGATGTTGTGGAGCTTGTGGATGTTGATGTGGATTCTGTGGATGTTGTTGCTGCTGTGGATGTTGTTGTTGACTCTGTGGATGTTGAAGTTGCTGTGGATTCTGTGGATGTTGTTGGTAATGTGGATGTTGATGTGGATTCTGTGGATGTCGTTGCTGCTGTAGATGTTGTTGAAGTGTCTGTGCTTGCTGCTGTTGTTGTTGAAGTTGCTGTGGATTCTGTTGTGGATGTTGTTGAATTTGCTGTGGATTCCGTTGTAGATGTTGTTGAGGTATCTGTTGTAGCTGCTGTTGAGGAAGATGTTGCTGTTGCTGGCTCTGTTGTGCTGCTTGTTGTTGTTGCTGCCGCTGTTGTGGTTGATGTTGCTGCTGTTGTGGTTGCCACCGTTGTACTCGATGCTGCTGCTGTTGTTGTCGCTTCTGTTGTACTCGATGTCGATGCTGTTGTCGCTGTATCATCATCCGAAGCAGCAGCGGCAATAATCTCACTGATGTTGATGGTTATCGTTTCATTGAGTCGCGTCTCGTTTGCCAGCTGCAACGTGTTATTCGAGCTGACAATTGTTGCAACAAACGTGGAGTTCTGCTGGGCCGCCGTTAACTGCAGGCAACAGCAGGCTGCAAATGTTTGTCAAAATGGGTTAGTTTTAGGCAAAACTGAAACTGAAAATCAATTACGAATAGGCCAATGCACAGCCACAGCCATAGGTCGACCACATGGCACACTAATTACCTAATGTTGTCACCACAACGAGAGCAATTAATTGCCGACGTGCTGGCAATATTGGCCGCATCATCATCATCGACATCGACATTCTAGTCATTCCTTAATTAGTCTCTCCAAGTTGGAAGTTGCTGCGATGCTGCACTATAAATTTGGCTAATTGAACTGATTTGCGTTGTGCTCATCTGATGGATTTTTATATTGATGTGGAACGCACACGTCGCACACGGAAACGTGTGGAATGTACGTGAGCTCCACAATTTACTTATCATGCCCAGATCACAATCTTACAACACGCACAAAACGATGCAATTGCTGTCGATGTCGATGTCTTGTTGTTGTTGTCGATGTCTTTTTGCCGGTAGCATTTTCGATACCGGAAAGACACGATAGCTAAACCACGTGTTGAACGGAAGCAAAGCTTCCATTTTTGCTTCCATTTTCTTGTCGTTTGGGTGAGGCACGTAAACTTGCAACAACAACATCAGCAACAACAACAACAATCAACCGATGCCACCAAGATGCGTTTGCCATTTTGTCAGCATGTCGCACTTGAAGTGATTGAGCACCCATCAAAAGTGGAAGGTGGTGAAAAAACATAATCGAGGGAATAAATCTTGCACAGTTTTTAATTAAAAACTTCTTCAGCATCGAACAGATTAATTACCAGCTCTTAAAAAAACATTGATTCGATTTGCAATTAGCTATTTTTAGTTCATTTATTATTTGTATTTAGTTTTATTGAACAGCCGCTAGATAGTTCGCTTAATGTTTTCTTCCTAGCTCACGTTCTATAGTAATAATTGTGAAACGTATTTGCTTACTAAGCCAGCGATTAGTTAGTTTGAGTCTACAATGTAACAATTACGGAATGTCGCACAACAATCGAATACCCTGTAAAGTGTAGTAATAAGGTTGCTACCTAAAAATTAACTCGACAAATAATTTATCGGCAAAAATGGGGTCTTAATTGCTTTCGTTGACAATTTGTTGAATTTATGTTTTTTGGTATGTTTTAAATGTAGTAGTATACATATATTACTTAACTATTTTTTTGAGTATATTTGGTATATTTTTTACCCCCTTTCGCTCCGTTTTGCTGTTATTATTCTTATTATTATATTATTATTATTCTTTTCATTATCGTTATAATTATCATTATCATTATCATTATCATTGTCATTATCATTATCATTATCATTATCATTATCATTATCATTATCATTATCATTACCATTATCATTATCATTATCATTATCATTATCATTATCATTATCATTATCATTATCATTATCATTATCATTATCATTATCATTATCATTATCATTATCATTATCATTATCATTATCATTATCATTATCATTATCATTATCATTATCATTATCATTATCATTATCATTATCATTATCATTATCATTATCATTATCATTATCATTATCATTATCATTATCATTATCATTATCATTATCATTATCATTATCATTATCATTATCATTATCATTATCATTATCATTATCATTATCATTATCATTATCATTATCATTATCATTATCATTATCATTATCATTATCATTATCATTATCATTATCATTATCATTATCATTATCATTATCATTATCATTATCATTATCATTATCATTATCATTATCATTATCATTATCATTATCATTATCATTATCATTATCATTATCATTACCATTTTCATTATTATTTTTTTTTATTATTTTTATTATTTCTTATTAATATTATTTATATTATTATTATTATTATTATTGTTATTATTATTTATAATAGGGTATCGCACAGTCTGCAACTAGAAATTTTGTCACTGTTTTGTCGTGTTGCAGAATGTTAAATATTTAATTACTTACAGTAAACGTGACCAAATATAAATGCGCCCTAAACATATGTCATTAAAACAGAACAAAACAAAAATCTGTAAAAAAAATTAAATTAAATAAACAAGTAAGCAAACGCATTCACAACAGGGTGCTAAAACATTATCTGGCTGTAGACTGTGGCTAATTATGAAACGCAATTATGTTATGCGCCTATGCAGTGTGCATGTTGAGTATTAGAAACCAACTAATTAATGAGATGAGAGTTGAAAAAGCTTAGAGAAAGAGAGAGTCGGAGAACAGGAAAGGAATAACAGTCTATTTATCTTAAAGCACGCATTAAACTTTTGTGAAAAAAACGTGTTTTAGAATAGATCAAAGTTTCGAACGATATTCGGGTATAAAAAACAGCGAATTGCCGATAAAAACTATCAGATGAAATACTTTGAGTCTACCTAAACAAACAACGAAAAAAAAACACTCCAAACATGTTCAAGAAAATCATCCTCGTCGCTCTCGTCCTGTGTGGTAAGTAAAATAGTTTTTAAATCCTCGATCGATATTTTTTGAACTTGTAAGGAAATCTATTTCTAGTCTATTCCCTGGTTGCCATCTCAGCGCGTCCTCAGCTCGGTAAAGTGACCGATTTGGTTGGCAATATTGTTCCCGATGCTGCAACTAATGCGGGATCTGGAGCAGTGTCTGGTTTATTAGGTACAGTCAGTGGTCTGCCAGTTGTTGGAGGACTTGTTGGAGGACTGCCAGGTCTTCTGGGAGGACTGCCAATTGTTGGCTAAGCATTCCAAAAAACCAAAAAAAAAACACAACAAAAAATATCTAAACCATCTACAAATGAGTCATCAACTATTGTACAAAACTTGTTAACTATAATTATCCAACAATTTTGAAAAAATAAATAAAAAAGATTTGCAAACTTAAGTGAAAATTGAATATATTTTATTTAAAGTGAAAACAAACTAAATTAAGTTTACACAAAATATTTATAGTGGAAAATAATTCCAAGAATTGCTTTCCTCACATAACTAATGGTGTTATACAACACTGAAGCCTCATTAAATTCAATTGTATGATTAACTAATGAATGAAACAACAGTTGCAAAAGCTTCGTGAGAGAGTGGGAAAGGGAGAACAGTCTAATAAGCTTGAAGCACGCTTTAAATTTTTGTTGTGAAAAGTACGTGCTTTAGAACAGATCAAAGTTGCGAACTATATTTGGGTATAAAAGTCAGCGTGTTGACGATAGAAACAAACAGTCGAAATACTTTGAGTCTACGTTAAGAAACATCGTAAAAAACACGGCAAAAATGTTCAAGAAGATCATCTTCGTCGCTCTCGTCCTGTGCGGTAGGTTAAAACGATTTTAATTCCTCGATCGATGTTTTTTTAAATCAACCTATTTCTAGTCTACTGCTTGGCTGCCATCTCAGCGCGTCCTAATGTGGCCAAACTTCCTATTGACATTGTTTCTGGTACTGTAGGTCAAGTGGCAAAGACAGGATCGGAAACTCTTTTGACTAGTGCTGTTGGTAGTATTCCAGTAGCTGGTCCAGTTTTGTCTGGTGGAGGTGCGCAAGCAATTCCAGGTGTGCCAATAGTTGGTTAAATTTAAATAGAAATGGAAAGCAATATATTCAAACCATCTATAAATGAGTCTTCAACTAATGTTCACTTTTCAAAACTTGTTAACTTAAAATTATGAAAAAATAAATAAAATGGATATCCAAACTTAAAATGAATATTGAATTTACACTTCTTCTGTTTTGTATTAGATACATAGATTAGTAGAAATATCCGAAAAATATTTTTACTATGTATAGTGATGCAAACATATACTAAATATATACTAAATGAAAATATCAATAAATATTTACAGTGGGAAATAATTCAAACACTACTTTAAATTCAATTCTCTACTGTGTTCTTGTGTTATACTACAATGAAGTGTCTTTAAATTCTATATTATTATAGTATACAACACTGCAGCTTTCTAAAATTCTATTGCTAGTCAGCTTTAGTTTATTAACTAATGGTGTTCTTCAACACTGGAGCGCCACTGAATTCTAGTGCACTCTACAAATGGTATTATACAGCACTGGATCGCAGTTAAAATGTATTGCTTCTCAGCATTTACTTTCGCCACAAAACGAATGGTGATATACAATACTAAATAATGGTGTTATACAACACTGGAGTGTATATGCATTCACTTATTTTACAAAAATAATGGTGTTATATAACACTGAAGTATATCAAATTTTATTGCTAATCGGCATATCTGTTATACAACACTGGAGAGTCTTAAAATTCTGTTGATAAACAGCATTTACTTTCCTAACAAACCCAATGGTGTTATACAACACTAAATTTCTTTAAATTCTATTGCTACTCAGCCTTAGTTTGTTCACTAAAATTAACTTATGGTGTTACACAACACTAGAGCATCTTTAAATTCTATTGCTAATCAGTATTTGCTTTCCTTACAAACCTTATGTGGTTATACAACACTGAAGAGTCTTTAAATTATAATTCCAATCACCGTTAGTTATTTAACTAAAAGTGTTATACAACACTAAAGCTTCTAATCGCCATCCTACGTGCGTCGGCAGTCTCGCAACGAGCACGTAGACATCCCTTTGCCAATACTATTTATGGCCAGTGACATTGCGAAAATACTTTAGTTACTTACACATGTTTATGGCCAGCAAACAGAATGCTTAACAAATGCACATTTTTGCTAATTCTACTCGGATGTAAGCAGCAAATTATTGCAAATAAAATTTGTGTAGAATTGTGACTTATTTAAGTCTTTATTGGCCTTTTTATGGATAGTGTTGGTTATGTGGAGCACGGCTCAAACAACAACAAGTGAAGCAACGACAACAACAACAACTGAGCCAATTACACGAACTGGATTGGTCAGAGAATTTGTGCGTCGAGTGAATGCGTTAATAGCCCAGTTGGCAAAAGATGTGCAACAGTTGACAGCAGTAGACAACAGTAATGTAAATGTAATCGCTTAAACAAAACATGTGAGAATTTAAATAAAGAAATTTCGCTTTATATTCCCTTTAATGTTGGGGCATAATCATTATTTATGCTGTCTGCCGAACGATGAAGAATTTTTCAAGCCCAACTACGGTTATGATTAATGTTCGTTTGTCGGAGGCTCAAAGGTCAAAGCATTATTTAGATGGCGACAAAATAACAATTTCTGCAGGTGGCAGAGGACAGAGGGCGCAACCTTTTGCCTGTCGTTCATTTTCCGAAAAGCAAATCCCAAATGTAAAAAGTCTAAAAGTGAATACACATGTTAACAAGGGCACAGGAGCTTAGGGCGTTGGCAAAGGGGGAAAGGGGGCAAAGGACTCACTGACTGACTGTTAAGCGAAATGAAAGTGCCAAAAATTATATCTAAAAGCAAAACGCTGGCAGCAAACGACAACACAAAAACAATGCAAAGCCAAGAATTGAAATTGCAACTTGGGAAAAGATTGAATTTTCAATACACTAAGATTACATAAGATACAAAATTATCAAAGTTTAGTTTCTTTATAAAATGTTGGAAATCGATTTTTTAAATTATAGAAGAGGGAATAGTTAACAGAAAAGAATAAAAAACAGCCATAATAGAATATTTGAAATCGAATTATATAGTATAATAATATAATGTGTTTTAAATGCCATCTTAACAAACTACATGCATTGATTTTCTTAATAAATCGTATTACTTTTACCGAAAAACTTGAAATACAGATAGAGCATGTCTTCAAATAGATAATACTGAAAAAAACATAGCTTTAAGCAGACTTAAGCTGATTTAAGTAAAGTTCAGGAATTAAGAAGAGGAAAGAGTGTCTGAGAATCAAGATATGTTTGAAAATTATTTGTAGAGTTAGTATTATTTACAGAGTTCGAAAATTACAAGCAAATGAGAAAACCTTTTAAAAAGAGTCTGTGGATAATTTTTTGGTATACTCAAATATTATAATAAATTAAGATCAAAATAGATTTTTCAGAATCGATATTTGCTTAACAACCATATATATAGAATTCGAGTACAGAATTAAAGAGAAAATTTCTTAAGAAATTAAATAAATAATATTTAATAAGACTTGTTTATCAATTATTTATAGAATTCGAGTAGACATTAAAAAAAGAAGAAATCGCTTAATATACGAAATAGAGTCAGAAAAATTCTTAGTAATTTTCTAAAGAAAAAGGCAAATGATAATACGCTCTATCTAAGTTAGAGTATAAAACTGTGCCAAGCAAAATCTTAACGAAATTTCTCACGTTTGCCATAATTACGAGCAGAATACGTGACATGTGTTTTGACTACGAATTTTAGCTGTGACCCGCAGCAGCAGCTTGTCGAGTAAAAACGCTCAAGCAACTGCTTGGCTAAAGAGAAGAGGAAAAAAAGAAACCCTTAAGGAAGATTGAGAGTCGCGCTGAGTTGTAAATGGTAATACAAAAGTCGTCGTACATACCAATAAAAATCAGTGTAGGCCAAAAATATGGCTGTAAATGCCTAAAGGGAGAGAACTCGGCTCGCAATTGTAACGATTGTGCCGGAGTAATTCATAAAAATCTCTTGAGCAAATGTTTGCGACATGAATAATGCCCACAACCAGAAACCGAAACAGAACCAGTAACCAAATCCTCGCTGGCATTTCATATCCCTTTTTTTATACCCGCTACGCATAGGATAGAAGGGTATTATAAATTTGTGGGGGCAGGAAATTTATGTAACGGGCAGAAGGAGGCATTTCTGAGTTTATAAGGTGTATATAATATATTCTTGATCAGCCGAGACGATATAGACATATCAATCTATCAATATATGTACGTTAAATGGCCTTTTGTATATTTTTTAGTCTTTTTGCGGTATATTAATGTGGTATATTTTGTTCTCTATGGTATATTTTGAATGTAATACTGCATCAATATACCAAATATGACATACAGTGTATTTGAAGTATCTTTTCGGTATTTTTCTACTCTATGGTATATTTTGAATGCGTGACTGCATCAATATATCAAATATAGACTTTGGAATATTTTCAGTATTTTTGTGGTGTATTAATTTTTTATATTTTGCTCTCTATAGCACATTTTGAACGTTGTTATGTAAAGATATACCAAATATGACACTCAGTATATAATTTTGTGTATGTTTAGAGTTGTGTGGTAGATTTTGCATGTAGTACTGCATTAATATACCCAACCTTGGGTATATTTTTAGTATTTTTTCGGAATATTAATTTGGTATATTACTTACTTAATGGTACATTTTAAATGTAGTAATATATCTATATACCAAATATTGCATTTGGTATATTTTAGAATTTTTGTGGTGTATTAATTCGGTATATTTTAAAATAAATACCACATTGTTTTAGTGTCACTATGAAATGAGTAGCGGGTATCTCACAGTCGAGCACACTCGATTGTTGCTTTCTTACTTTTTGTTTTTACTGTATACTATATAGTGTCTCGGATGCTTTCATAATTTATAATGCTTTAAAGCTGAACCACAAAAAGCGTTTTTGTGCATCTCAAAATGAAGAGGAAGAAGAAGACGCTGGAATCCCAGAGCGTTGCGTGATTGAATTGTTGCCTGATTGACAGTTGACAGTTGAAATTGATTTGGCTGGCAACGTGCGGTGTGATGTTGATATTGGCGGTGGTTGGTGGTTGCTTAGCTGCTTGCTTGCTTGCTTGCTTGGTTGATACAATTCCAAGCTGGGCCACGTTTATTAATCCCCAGAGTACAGGCGTGCATAAGTATCGGGCAAATGGATTAGACATTTTTATGTGTGATAGACAGAGAGAGAGAGTGGAAGAGAGAGAGAGCGAGAGCAAAAGCAACAGCAAAAGCATTTTC
Organism: Drosophila kohkoa; assembly: GCA_019972355.1. Taxonomy (NCBI): domain Eukaryota; kingdom Metazoa; phylum Arthropoda; class Insecta; order Diptera; family Drosophilidae; genus Drosophila; species Drosophila kohkoa. The sequence continues at coordinate 5,978,335 of BJEL01000071.1, read as the reverse complement.
AATGCAGCTATACAAATATCCAACTATTTAATTAAGCTTTCCATTCACCTCTCTCTCGACTCTTTCGACTCTGTCGACTGCTGACTCCTGGCATATGTCACCACTACACAACCCTTACCCTTTCTCCCTTCAGCGTCTCTCTTTCGCTTTTTGCTCTTTGGCCTAGTGATTGTCCGATTTGTGTGACAGTTAATGAACGTCTGGCACTCTTTGTTGTGCGCTAATCAAAAGGATCAAATATGCGGGGAGGGCGGCAGGCGTGTGGAATAGTTTGTCATGTGATGTCCTTTAAAATTGTTGCTCCCCTCCCCACATGTGAAGGGTGTGATGCAGTGCTGCAATGAATGATGGATGAGTTGACATAATTAAAAGAATTATACGAAATCTTTAATCTGATAAAGGAGATTGAGCAATTCTAGTTGAACAATCGATCAACTTTAATAAGAGAACTCTGCGTCGATGCGTTTTGGACGAACTCAAGCGAATGATTTGCTCTGCAAAAATATGCACAAACATTTTGTCTTGGCTAAAGCAGAAGCATTTGTGAAAGCAAATGCACTTGAATGTGTTTTGATACCCGCTACATTTAGGGTAGAAGGGTATTATAACTTTGTGACTTCAGCAAATTGTTTGAAATTTGTATTTGTATTGTGTATGAACATTTCATATAATACTATATACTCTTTTTTTTTTTTTAAATTTTGAACGCAATAGAATATTGATATACCAGATATAGACTTTGGTTTTTTTTTTAAATTGTTTTTTGTATATTAATTTGGTATATATTTTAGAATAATGGTTTACTTTTATTGAACATGGGTACCGAGAAGAATATCGATATACTGCGGTATATTTTAGTATTTTTTGTATATTAATTTGAAAATGGGTAGCGGGTAGAATATCAATATACCAGATATAGTCTTGGATTCATTTTGGTATTTTGTTGGTATATTAATTTGGTATATTTGTTAGTATAATATCGTAATGATTTGCTTTTATTGAAAATAACTAGCGGGTAGAATATCAAAATCCCAGATATTGTCTGCGGTATATTTTAGTATTTTTTGGTATATTAACTTGGTATATATTTTAGAATAATTCGGTACTGGTTTTCTTTTACTGAAAATCGGTAGCGAGTAGAATATGGATATACCAATACAGTTTTCGGTATATTTTTTGGTATTTTAATTTAGTATATTTTTTGAGTATAACCGTATGCTTTTATTAAAAATGGTTACCGGGTATAATATTGTTATACCAAATATGGTAGTCGGTATATTTTAGTATTTTTGGTATACTAATTTGGTATATTTTGTAGAATAATACCGTACAGGTTTGCTGTTATTAAGAATGTGTAGCGGATAGAATATCGATATACAAGATATATTCATTGGTATATTATAGTATATTTGGTATACTTTTAGTATAATACCGAACTGGTTTGCTTTTATTGAGAATGGGTAGCGGGTATTTCGTACTCAAGCACACTCGACTGTAGCTTTCGTACTTATTTTCTCTTGTATGTGTGTGTGCGTATGTGTGTAAATTATTCGCCAGGATATTTCGTCAGCTTTCACAAAACAGGCAGATCAATCAGAGACAGGCAAATCACTGCGAGTGTATGTACATATGTGTGTGACGACAAAAAGGTTAACCGGCTCCTCAATTTGCCAGCACACAATGCTTGAGCTATGAGCATAGAAATACCCCCACCCAAAAAAAAAAAAAAAAAAAAAAAACCAGAAGAAGAGAGACCCCAATGGAGAGAGTATTGATTGCTTTGACAAATCTGAGGAGCCAGTAATTTCATTACAAAACCGTAGCACAAGATTACCACAAAAGCATTTTCCAACCGAGACTGAGAGAAAAATGAAACTGCTCAATTCCCCAATGTGAAAGTAATAGACCATGCCAACAATAACAACAACAACAACGACAACAACTGGAATTCAGCCCCAAAAACAGAACAGAACTGAAGTAGCTGCTGTTGCTGTCTGGTTTTTAAGATGCTGTGTGTATGGAAAATTAAATTCAATTGTGTGACAAGTTAATCCTATTTCTCATCTCCCAACTTTTATTTAAGCTTCATTCTTTATGCATTACATGCGAGCAAGAGACGCAACTCTCCAAGTCGTGCAGCCAGTCAATCAATCAGTCAGCCAGTCAGTCAAGCAGTCAGTCAGTCAGACAGACAGACAGACAGACAGACAGACAGACAGACAGATAGACAGTCATATAGTCAGGCAATGCTGCTTCTGCTGGTGGGCTGTCAGAAATGTTTGATATGTTGCTGGGCTGTCAGGCCGAGTGAAAAGTGAAAGCGTAAGCCAAAGCCGTAGCCGAAGGGTTGTCTTTCCTGGCTCTAGCAACACTTCATTAAATGCATAAAGCAATAAAATGTGCCCCACACAGCATGTTGCATGCATCCCACAAACCAATCAGACCCCCAACCAACCAAAACTCTCCATATCAGAAAAAAATTAAACCCACCGCGTTGTCTGACAGCTCGACATTGTCTGCTAATGGCAGACTGGATTCCACTGCTGTGTTAACTCCTCATCACTCCTTTTCATTGAAGCCTTAAAGCTGCACTCCATATGTACTATTTCACTTGGGGCAATCGATAATAATTACATTAGTTTTTCTTTTGTGTCCCTACCCCTACCAAAAAGACTATTATTTCCATTTCCAATTACGCAGCTGCGAAGCTCTATAAGTCAAGCAGCTCGACCTCCCAATCGTGTCAAGGATTTATTATATTCGCATTCTCTTTGACTTAATTGATGACTGATGAAATTTACAAAAGCATCAAATGTGCCAGCAGAGTGCGAGTTAAAGTCTAAAGGCATTTGCAATTCCTAAGATAGGGTTGCTCATAGACAGCTGCAAAGCGGATTTCAGACAGTCTTAAGTTGAAGTGGAGTTCAGGACATAAGAGGAGGAAATCTCTTAATATATAGGAAAAAGAATCTGAGAATAATTTTTAGTAATATTCCAATTTTATATAAAGTAAAGATATAAATATGATTTTAGAATCAAGATTTGTTTAATAATTATTTATAGAGTTCGAGTACAAATTATTATAAAAAAGAACAGAAAAATATAAGAAACATTCTTAGTAATTTTCAACTAAACTAAAATACTAATAATTTAAATAAATTTAGTACTGAATACTAAATTTAATATAATAAGACAATCTGTTATATTTTTCACTCTATGGCATATGGCAAACATAGCATTTGCTATTTTTGTAGTATATTTGCAGTATATTGATTTGGTGTACTTTATATTTAATATAGCACTACCTTATTTAGCACTCTATGGTATATTTTGAATGCGATGGTATATATGTATATACCAAATATTACATTTGCTATGACTTAGTATTTTTAATATCTTAATTCGGTATATTTTATATTATATTATTATATTTTACGATCTACGGTGTATTTAGAATGACTTGGTAGATCCATATAACTCCACTAGTATAGTATTTGGTATATTTGAGTATTTTTGTAGAATATTTTAATACGATTACCGGCCTTTCTCTCTTTACCTCTTTACTGCAGCTTTCTAACTTAAATTACTATTATATATTGTACTGTATAGATATTATATTATATTATTATATATATATATAATATATAACTAAGAATGCCTTAATATCTATACAGTTCAGGCAGACTATAAAAATATTATTCATCATTTATTTGATGATTAATATTTTACACAGATTTAAGATTTATCATCTCGAATATAAATGAAGTATGAAGTATTTCTCTGAGATAAAATCAGTCTATAAAGTTATTTCATAACTAATGTACATCAATTTTGTTCAACTCAATAAAATTGAAAGGAAAAATGACAGACTTTAAGAGGCGCTGACAGACTTTAAGAGAAGATTGCGAGTGCGAGAGAAACACACTCATCAAGTTCACTTGTTGACCAAGTAGAGCAGACATTAAAGAAGTTAATGTCACGTTTTATGCTCTTCACTTTGCAGACTCTTCTCCCCCCCTCACACTCTTTCCCTATCTCTCTCTCGTCATTCTTGCGACTTTCGAGTCAATTGAAGTTACCTTTTGTTGTTGCTCAATTACGGTCTATCCCCCAAAAATAGAAAAGGAATATATATGTATAATGTCAATGCTTTTGGAACGCCCTCCGATTCTCTGGTCTATATGGGTAAACAATTACAATACAAGTCAAGAGAGAGACAGAGAGAGAGAGAGAGAGAAAGCGCTTCATGCTTGTTTACTGAGCTGCTATTTTCTGTTTTTTCTATTTTTTGACCGTCTGATGTCAGTCTCTTTACTCAGCGAGTCAACTCAGCAACGTCATTGTTGTGAACCCTAATGTCCTAGAATCCTGTCTGCAGCTGTCTGTCTGTCTGTCTGTCTCGGTGTGGGTTTATATTAGACAGTTGGTTGGTGGTGACGATAGATTTCCGGCTGCGATGCGTATTATAATAGAGTAGCCGAGCCGAGATGTATCTTTATTACGGTAATTGCTCATTGAACAGGAAATTATTGTATGCGTACGTGGCAGTGAGTGTTGGTGTGTGTGTGTGTGTGTGTGCTGTGGCGCCCCCAAAATTGATGCGAAAGTATCAACACACACAATCATCATCATCAGCTAGCCAGAAATAAACAATACACCAGCTAGGGAAGGCGTTTCAGGATGCACACGACTAATAATAATAATAATAAAAATAACAAGTAAGCTATAGTCGAGTGTGCTCGACTGTGAGATACCCGCTTCCCTTTGTGAATAAAAAATGAACAGTGGGGTATTAATTTTAAAATATACCAAATCAATATACCACAAATATACTAAAAATATACCATAAGTTAATGAAAGCTTGATATATTAATATAGTACTTCATTTGAAATATACCATAATGTAAAAAATACAAATATACTAAAATAAAATATACGAAATTAATATATCCCAAAAATATTAAATATATACCAAAGGTTACCTCTTGGTATATTTATCTGGTACTGCATTTTAAATATACCTTAGAGTAAAGTACAAATATACGAAAAATATACCAAAAGCCACAACATGCAAAATATACCATAGAATGTAAAATATACCAGATTGTCAACCTAAGCAACTTAGATCCGTAGTAAGTAGTCGAATTTTCCCATACAAAAGTATTTCTTAAATAACTTTTATAATTTTTCTAATCAGGAATCTTGAAGACTATTGTTATAGTTATAGTTAGCTTGTTACTCGATTTATTATCGATTTACAGGGCGCGGCGAAAAATTTAAACAAACTTAATCACCGTAGATATAAAACAAGTGCTGTTAAAAAAAGAGTATATCTATATCTCTGGTAGTCTCTGAGATCTAGGTGTTCATATAAACGGACAGACAGACAGACGGAAAGACGGATCAAGGGTCGGAGATGCCTCCTTATGCCTTGGTAGAGGGTATAAAAACACGCAATTTGATGATGTGGAGCGAGAGAGTGATATAAAAAGAGTTAGATAAAGTTAGAGAGTGAGTTAAGATATAGGCTATATTCGACGGTAACATCCACATAACAAATGCCAGTTTTTAGTATCGTTTCTGCTTGTCGCTCGTCGTTCCACAAATCGACATCACGACGTCGCTTGAGATGGCCACAAATACTATTCCTTCAGATGCCCACATCGTCTGCCTGCACAAGATGCCTCAACTCGGCGTTCACAGTCAATGGATGTGGATGCTGCTGCTCTTGTCTCATCTCATCGCCACCGCCATCCTGATCGGTGGAACGTGGCGGTGTACGCAAGCTCCACACATGAACACCGTCGCCGTCGCCCATATCGAAGCGGACACGTTGACGCTGTAAGAAGATGCGTAAATTCTGCACGAATCGTGCCACATCCAAGGGATTCTCAAGCTGTAGTCGAGCTGCCACCAGCGGCGGTATGAAACGATCATAGTCATGATGTGGTCGCTCCTCATTTCGCACCCTCTGCAGATCCGGATGCGGATGCGGATGCATAATGCGTGGCTGACGCACTCGTGCTGGATTCATTTCTTCCAATTTTCGTCGGTTAATTTGGCTATTGGACTTTGAAATTGATTTTGTATTGTTTAGTGATTTGTTTTCGGTTTTTGTTTTGGTTTTTTTTTTCTGCAGTTTTAATCGGAATTTTGGTAGAAGAGAGGTAAAACTAAAAGCTCCAAAAAAAGAAGAAAATAAGTAAAATATGGGAAATTCCCGTTGTACAAAATATAATCTTGAATTTGGAACTTGTCAGCCGAGCTTACTAAGCAGCATACTATACTAGATAAACAAGGTACTGAAACGTCGCAGGTCACTCAGGTTGCTAACGAGAGTGCTTTAATTGGCGCAGATTAAGCACTCGCTATTTTTATCTTTAATTTAACGAGTAATATTCATAATATTTAAATATCAACTGATTTATGTTCTTAACATTATTCTCCTTTTTTTTCTGTGCCATTGATTTCATGGGCGAGTGAGAATTTGCATTTTTATTAAGTAACGAGTAACGAGCCCTTGGCAACTCGTTTGTCTATTTTTAATCTAAAGAGTAGCGAGTAGTCTCTTTAAAATTCACGGATAAAGAGCTGCCTTAAGAAGAATTTTGAGCACTCGTTCTAGATATTTCGAATGTTAAGAAAAGCGAGTAGTGTATTTAAAATTATTTAACTCATTCAATCTATTTGTAATGTAACGAGTAACGAGTGGCGTCTTTAACATTTAGTGGTAATATAATCACATCTAAAACTCTTCGCAATCCAATCTTATTTATGTTCCTCACACTATTCACAATGTTTTTACTTAGCCATGCAGTTTTGGCGAGTAAGAATATGCAACGAGTAAAGAGACATGGCTGGTAACTTGTTACTTTGCATATTTTGTTGCTTTTCGCAAAGCTTTCAATGCAAGAATTAAAATTCAAATCGTTCCCATTTAAATCCCTCTAATCCCAAGTGATTTATGTGCTTAACACTGTTCTCAACTTGCTCGCTACACTTTCACTTGAGTTCTACTAATACTTGTGTAGTTGTAGACAACATTCCGCACATATGAGTACTTACTGTAGCTGACATATTTACGACTTGGTTGTTCTTTTCTGGTATGCTGTTGGAACTGTTGACTTGGTCCTTAATCAAAATGCACACACACTTGATGCATATTTAATTAAACTTTCACCTTTTTCGTAGTAAAGAAATGATTTCTTTTTGTGTTGCTGTTGTTGTTGTTGTTGTTGCTGGGCGAGAAGCCAGTCAAGAGCACTTTGTGTCTAAAATAGAACGTCGAGAAGAACACAGAGGTGTAAAAAAGGGGGCGGGGGTCGGGGGAGGATGTTGAATTAGGGGATGCTTTTGGTATGTCTAACCTGTGTTTTGCTTTGCAAGCTTAAAAGCGACACGACATGGCTTTAATTAAATCAGTTTTAATTAATGCAAAATGCGAATTTCAAAAGATGTTCCTGCAGCCCTGGGCTCCAGAGGGCGAGGGGAGTTGGGGCGTGGCGTTAACGGTAAAGTGCCCCAACGTTTTGTTGTCGCATAATTACAACTCAATTGTAATCCAATTTTGGGCCGGGCAAATAAATCGGATTTCGTATTTCGTTTGTGACATGCCACGCCCCGTCGCACGCGTCCGCCCTGCGGCCACAACACACAGTAGGGGAGCGGTGGAGGAGGAGGTGGAGAAGGGGAAGCGACTGCGACTGGTGTCTGTGTCAACTTTTTTGGTGTCAAATAAATAAACTTTTGACAGTCGGCAGACAGAAAGGCGGGAGGCTTTTGCTTCTACTTCTGCTTCTGCTTCTGCAATTGAACCTGTGCCGGAAATGTAAATTAGTTTGTCACAAGACTTAAGGACATTCAGGGCTTTAAGAGAAAGCGCCACGAATCGTTCTCTCGTCCAGTGTTTGGCATTTTGTTTTGGCCAAAACTGCAAATTAGTTGCACATGTTTCGTCCCGCAACTCCAAAACAAGACGTGTTTGCACTAATTTGGCCAAAATCAACAGCTGTGTGTACATGTGATACTCCTTCCTCTTCTCCCTTCTGCCTTCTGCCTGCTCCACCCTCTTTTCCTACACTCATGTGTGTATGTGTGTGTGTGTGAGGAAAACTCATCATAACTTTCTTATCAAAAACTTATTTGAGGCAGCGAGTGCGGCAGAGATACCCAAAAAAGAGGCGCACACAGGAAAAAAAGCCAAGAAACATGTGTGCAAAGTCAAGTAAATAATGTCACGACTATAAAATACCCTGTTAAAATAATAGTCATAAAATAAGTAGTGAACATTTATTACGTACATTAAATATAATCAAGTTTATTGATGTTTAAAGCAGTTTAGGTACTAAAAATCTATTTAAACTATTATAATTGCATTTTTAAACTTATATATACCCTGTAATTTTAATGCATTCGATTTTTAATCTTCTTATAAATAGGAAAATATAGCAAATATGGCAAAACTCTTCGAAAAATAATATAAAAAATGTTATTAAATTGTTATTTCATAAAAAAGGAAATTTTAAATTATATATACCCTGTAATTTAAATCATTCGATTTTAAAGCAACTTACTACTAAGAAACTAAAGCTAAACTTGCTAAAACTTAAAAAAAATAATATAAATATTGTTACTAAAATGTTATTTTTATAAAAAAATTAAATTTTATTTTATATATACCCTGTAATTTTAGAGCATTCGATTTTTAAGCAACCTATAACAAAGAAACTTAAGCAAATCTTGCTAAACCGGCAAGGAAATGATAAAATACTTTTATTAAAATGTTTTTTCTTTATCAAATATATTACTTTGTTATATATTATTATATAGTTATTGTTTATAAATTTAATTTAGTTCAAATTTTATATAAGAAAAGTTTCATTTATAAACATTTTTTCTAGGTAGTTTCTTTAACGAAAGAAATAACTACCTTATTGCTAACGTAGAGTATTTTATAGGATATTCAAAGCTAAGCAAGATTCAAACACGAGCGAAGAAAAAAAAAATGGCTCGAAAACTTGTTATAATTACACTGGCTTGACAGCCAGCTGCTTGTGCTCTGTGGGGTGGCCACCATAAGAGTACTAAACTAAGTTAGCAGCTCCCTTCTCAATCCAAAACTATCCTCCTCTCTTCTGTTCTGCTCGGAACTCAACTCAACAGACTGACTGACTGACTAACTGGGATAACATGCGTGAACAGTAACATATGTTGGACTTTTGGGCACGAAAGTTTTCCGAGTTTTTGGCGCGTTCTGTTCTACTCTGTTCTGCTCACGATCCCATTTTCATCCATGGCCAAAACATTTGCAGGAGGCTTCCTTAACCACCTTACATGGTTATCATGTGTGTGTGTGTGTTTTTGTGAACGTGTGCGTTCTGCGGTTGAATAAACGCACACTTTAGGCGCACTATGCAACAGCTGTGACACACACACACACATACACATCTCTCTCCCTCCTTCTATCTTCTTGCAACGTTAGAAATTTCCCCCTCTAGTTGCTGCGACTAACAAAGTTTTCGAGCCTAGCATAACCAAGTGCGAATTAAAGGCAGAGAACTGAAGAGCTGAACTTAACTTTGCAAATGGGATTACATTTCAATATCACAACACAACAGACTGTGTTGCTATCGTAATACTAAAGCGAACACTCCAATTTAATTAGAATGTTTGTGTTATTAATACTTGACTCATTTACTTTCACAAAAAAACTGCATAAATAAGTCAAAGAAACTAATTTCATGCCATTTGGATAGCAGTTTTTTTTAGCATTCCAATTATTATTAAATACATTGCAAACCAAATTTGTAATACAAATTTAGTATAATATTAATGCGTAAAAATATATATTTGAAATTTGGTATTAAAGAGCAGACAATATACTTTATACATTTTTCTGAAATACTGAATATACAAATTTTATTTTAAAGTGCAAAAATATATATTTTACATATAATATATCCGCTTCCCATTAATTGTTTTCCATTGCCCACCCTTTAGAATTTCAAAATTTTGGATTCTATGCTTAACATTGTTTTGTGAATCTTGCTTGTGCTCATTGATTGATCGAATTTATTAGAAATAGGACGTGAATCTAATAAAAATGTGCATAATTTTTTGATAATTACTTAAATTAAAATAATCAAAATATTGGTTTGAAATATGAAAAATTGATTATTAATAACACTTATCGAGTAGATGATGTCGCTTTTGAATCATCCCGCTTTTGAATCAACATAAGATATTTCTCCATCTTTGGTACTGAATTTAGACATCAACATGCAACATGTTCTTCGCATGATCAGCTTAAAGGTATGCAATATTTCGTTCTCCAATTACAAATTTGTATTGCATACTTGCAAGTTTGTTTACATAAATTGAAAACGTAAACAGTAAATTTTACTTCTTTGCCTGTTGCAATTCCCAAATGGTTCTAGTTGTTGCAAGTACTTATTGCGCGTAGTTGTACTATCCACAGCGGCAGTGTTGCCAGGTATTGAGCTCGCAAATAGGCTAGATTTTGGGTAAAAATAGGCTAGAATAGGCTAAAATTCAGAAAAATATGCTGAAAAATAAGCTATATATTAAAATCCAATAATATCTACCAAATTAAAGTATTTTTCATGTTTTTATTATAATAAACACGTTAACAAACTTTCAATATCGCCGTTCTCTCCGTCATTCAAATATTTGTCTTTTTTTTTAATTTGGGCAAGATACTTTTGTGGCAACGAGTAGGTATGACAGCATTCATTGTGTCTTCGTAACCCATATCTGTTACATTGAAATATGTTATTATTAAAATATAAATAAGTTTGACACAATTTAAAAACTATATAACTATATTTCGATGATCCAATATCCATCAATAAGTCTTCTATGAAGTGCACTGCCAACACATTGTTTATAATCTGCGTGCACTTCGTCCGTCCAAGCTGTATTTGTGCGGCTGCAATGCACGCTTTAAATTGTTTCACACACAATTTCGACAAGTGGTCCACAGGTGATATTGCCGTGTGCTCAGCCACATACAAACATAGTGCAGCTTCCTGCTCCTCTGTCTTCCAGCATTTGGAAGGAAAACTTAGTTTTTGTGTTTGACCAATTGCGCCCATTGTCGAAATATGTTTTTTGGACACCGCATGTTGCCGTATGTCGTATACCTTAGCTGCTACTGAGCCTTTACAATAGCAACAAAATGCCTTGGCTGGATCAGCTGGCATTAAACTCGCTGTTTTCCAACCAAGCATCGCGAAATAATTGTTTGTAAATGGCTTTCGGCATTTTGGCACGTACGCTTCGATTCACTTTTATTTCACAATTAATTATTAGAGATCACAAAACAATGAACACCAAAAATAAAATTTTTCCTTGGTCACAAATACATTAAAAAAATATGCTAAATTTTTTTTTTAAATAGGCTAGATTTATGGCTATAGGCTATTTACAAATTTTATAGGCTAGATCATTTAAAAATAGGCTAGATCTAGCCTGAAATAGGCTAAACTGGCAACACTGCACAGCGGTGTCATTTTCGCTTTTTCCCCGTCAGATTTGAATTTTTTTCGTCTTGGCGGCGGTACTTGAAGTGGCAGTTGCACAAGTGCTAGCCTCTTGAGTCTTACCTTTATTGGCTACATTTGCATTACGCCACGCTGCTATGGAAGTACTTGGCTGTTCGCCATCTATCACGATCTCACCTCCGTGGGATGCAATAACTGCAAACGATATGAAATAATGAGTTCAGCAAGTTCGATGATATCGATAAACTATCTACTTACAGGTTTATATTTGGACTTGAGATTATTGATCATCGTCTCAATATTTGTCAGCTTGGACTCCATATAGCGCGCAAACATCGCCGACGACAAGCTACATAGGAAAGAGATATGATTAGTATTGTAACTATGATCATTTGTTGCAAAATGTAGTACTTCTCGCTCTCCAAGAGTTTGCTGAGCATGTTCAGTTTTGTCCACTGCTCTTTTGTCATCTTATGTTTAAAGGTCTTCACCAAGGTCCTGACAAAGGGAGCAGAAGCGCGTAACTGCTGCAGCTTTTCCCGACTATATGGGGAGTCCCCATTTACTTCGATGACATCATCCTCTGTATCACTCATGGTTGCGCCTATTGATTACAGGTCCTGGTAACATGAAATGAAATCCCCAATTGAGGAAAAATGAAAAAATTAAAACTTATATTATAAATAGGCTTTAAATTATAACAAGAAAGCTACAGTGTTCTGCTGTGCGATACATACTATCCATTTTGAATAAAAACGGCATTATTTTCAAAATATACCAAAATAATATACCACCAAAATACTAAACGTAAAAAATATATTAAATGGTATAGTTGGTATATTGATATGGTACTACATTCAATAGTATGTCTTGTCTTCAATTAAAGATATACAATGTATGTGTGTGTAAGCGGCATACGCGTACACACGTGGACGAATTGGCAGGCAACACAACAACAACGTCTATTGGCTGTTGGTAATTTTCTTTATTTGCGGCCTAGCAAAAGCTTCTGCACACCGCCAACATAAATTAATATGCGTTTCTAACGGCGCACTACAACTACAACTGCAGTTAACAAAATAAAATAAAAAAAATTGAAAAGGAGAGAAAAAACTTTAAGCACCGTTTCCTTAAGCACTTGAGCAACAACAGTAAAATTTGCAGCACACGCGCCGGTCTTTCTTATTTGTAGTTGCAGTTTTTAGAAACATATAATATTTACACCAATATTACACTCTCTTTTTATTTTTATATCACAACGCTAAAAACAAAACACAAAACAAGGAGATTTAGCGGGACATAACACAACACGCGTTTAACTAAAATCGACGCGCAGTTCCTTTGTCGTTTAAATTCGAATTCGAAATTGTGGAAGTTATTAAAGATATACTTTTGTATGGGCAAAAACGCCTACTTACTAGGGCTCTTAGTTTGGCCGACAATCTGGTACATTGTGCCGTCTATGGTATATTTTGAATGGTGTGCTGTATCGATATACCAAACATACCATTTGGTATATTTTTTTAGTATTTTTAGTATTTCGGTATATTTTGAAAATAATACCGCAATATTTTGCCCTTATTAAAAATGGGTAGCGGGTATCTCACAGTCGAGCACACTCGACTGTAACTTTCTTACTTGTTTATAATATTCTACATAAGATATTTCTCCATCTTTGGTACTGAATTTAAATTTGTATTGCATACTTGCAAGTTTGTTTACATAAATTGAAAACGTAAACAGTAAATTTTACTTCTTTGCCTGTTGCAATTCCCAAATGGTTCTAGTGTTGCATGTACTTATTGCGCGTAGTTGTACTATCCACAGCGGTGGCTCTGGCTCTGCCTCTGCAGGCGGTATCGTAGCGCGTTCAAGTCGCTCAGCCTGTGAAGAGCTTAGCATATATTCGCTCTGTTGCAGCTTGCACTCGTTGATCACAAGCAGCTGATCCTCGTCCGGTCGAGTTGGTGGCATGCCTAGGGTGACACTGAACACCGACTCTTCTTGCAGCTCAGCCACTGGCTGTAGCTGTTGGCTTGCTCAGACTCCTTGAGCATTTCCTCTAACTGCGCACAACGTGCAACACGCACTCTCAGTTTTTTGGTTGGCTGCCAACGAAAATCCTGTTGTGGAAGGTAAGCATCGTCATCAATCACGATCAACTCAGTGTGATGATATAACTGTAAATGATATGAAATAATGAATTTAGCAAGTCTGATTAGATCGATATATCTCGACTGTAAACTATCAACTTACACTGTCATATTTGATCTTGGCTTCGTTAAGCATAGTCTCCAATCTTGTCAGCTTGGACTCAATATAGCGCGCAAACATCGCCGACGACAAGCTACATAGGAAAGAGATATGATTAGTATTGTAACTATGATCATTTGTTGCAAAATGTAGTACTTCTCGCTCTCCAAGAGTTTGCTGAGCATGTTCAGTTTTGTCCACTGCTCTTTTGTCATCTTATGTTTAAAGGTCTTCACCAAGGTCCTGACAAAGGGAGCAGAAGCGCGTAACTACTGCAGCTTTTCCCGACTATATGGGGAGTCCCCATTTACTTCGATGACATCATCCCCTGTATCACTCATGGTTGCGCCTATTGATTACAGGTCCTGGTAACATGAAATGAAATCCCCAATTGAGGAAAAATGAAAAAATTAAGCGCGTTCAAGTCGCTCAGCCTGTGAAGAGCTTAGCATATATTCGCTCTGTTGCAGCTTGCACTCGTTGATCACAAGCAGCTGATCCTCGTCCGGTCGAGTTGGTGGCATGCCTAGGGTGTCACTGACACTGAACACCGACTCTTCTTGCAGCTCAGCCACTGGCTGGCTGTTGGCTTGCTCAGACTCCTTGAGCATTTCCTCTAACTGCGCACAACGTGCAACACGCACTCTCAGTTTTTTGGTTGGCTGCCAACGAAAATCCTGTTGTGGAAGATAAGCATCGTCATCAATCACGATCAACTCAGTGTGATGATATAACTGTAAATGATATGAAATAATGAATTTAGCAAGTCTCATGAGAACGATATATCTCGACTGTAAACTATCAACTTACACTGTCATATTTGATCTTGGCTTCGTTAAGCATAGTCTCCAATCTTGTCAGCTTGGACTCCATATAGCGCGCAAACATCGCCGACGACAAGCTACATAGGAAAGAGATATGATTAGTATTGTAACTATGATCATTTGTTGCAAAATGTAGTACTTCTCGCTCTCCAAGAGTTTGCTGAGCATGTTCAGTTTTGTCCACTGCTCTTTTGTCATCTTATGTTTAAAGGTCTTCACCAAGGTCCTGACAAAGGGAGCAGAAGCGCGTAACTGCTGCAGCTTTTCCCGACTATATGGGGAGTCCCCATTTACTTCGATGACATCATCCCCTGTATCACTCATGGTTGCGCCTATTGATTACAGGTCCTGGTAACATGAAATGAAATCCCCAATTGAGGAAAAATGAAAAAATTAAGCGCGTTCAAGTCGCTCAGCCTGTGAAGAGCTTAGCATATATTCGCTCTGTTGCAGCTTGCACTCGTTGATCACAAGCAGCTGATCCTCGTCCGGTCGAGTTGGTGGCATGCCTAGGGTGTCACTGACACTGAACACCGACTCTTCTTGCAGCTCAGCCACTGGCTGGCTGTTGGCTTGCTCAGACTCCTTGAGCATTTCCTCTAACTGCGCACAACGTGCAACACGCACTCTCAGTTTTTTGGTTGGCTGCCAACGAAAATCCTGTTGTGGAAGATAAGCATCGTCATCAATCACGATCAACTCAGTGTGATGATATAACTGTAAATGATATGAAATAATGAATTTAACAAGTCTCATGAGAACGATATATCTCGACTGTAAACTATCAACTTACACTGTCATATTTGATCTTGGCTTCGTTAAGCATAGTCTCCAATCTTGTCAGCTTGGACTCCATATAGCGCGCAAACATCGCCGACGACAAGCTACATAGGAAAGAGATATGATTAGTATTGTAACTATGATCATTTGTTGCAAAATGTAGTACTTCTCGCTCTCCAAGAGTTTGCTGAGCATGTTCAGTTTTGTCCACTGCTCTTTTGTCATCTTATGTTTAAAGGTCTTCACCAAGGTCCTGACAAAGGGAGCAGAAGCGCGTAACTACTGCAGCTTTTCCCGACTATATGGGGAGTCCCCATTTACTTCGATGACATCATCCCCTGTATCACTCATGGTTGCGCCTATTGATTACAGGTCCTGGTAACATGAAATGAAATCCCCAATTGAGGAAAAATGAAAAAATTAAGCGCGTTCAAGTCGCTCAGCCTGTGAAGAGCTTAGCATATATTCGCTCTGTTGCAGCTTGCACTCGTTGATCACAAGCAGCTGATCCTCGTCCGGTCGAGTTGGTGGCATGCCTAGGGTGTCACTGACACTGAACACCGACTCTTCTTGCAGCTCAGCCACTGGCTGGCTGTTGGCTTGCTCAGACTCCTTGAGCATTTCCTCTAACTGCGCACAACGTGCAACACGCACTCTCAGTTTTTTGGTTGGCTGCCAACGAAAATCCTGTTGTGGAAGATAAGCATCGTCATCAATCACGATCAACTCAGTGTGATGATATAACTGTAAATGATATGAAATAATGAATTTAGCAAGTCTGATGAGATCGATATATCTCGACTGTAAACTATCAACTTACACTGTCATATTTGATCTTGGCTTCGTTAAGCATAGTCTCCAATCTTGTCAGCTTGGACTCCATATAGCGCGCAAACATCGCTGACGACAAGCTACATAGGAAAGAGATATGATTAGTATTGTAACTATGATCATTTGTTGCAAAATGTAGTACTTCTCGCTCTCCAAGAGTTTGCTGAGCATGTTCAGTTTTGTCCACTGCTCTTTTGTCATCTTATGTTTAAAGGTCTTCACCAAGGTCCTGACAAAGGGAGCAGAAGCGCGTAACTGCTGCAGCTTTTCCCGACTATATGGGGAGTCCCCATTTACTTCGATGACATCATCCCCTGTATCACTCATAGTTGCGCCTATTGATTACAGGTCCTGGTAACATGAAATGAAATCCCCAATTGAGGAAAAATGAAAAAATTAAGCGCGTTCAAGTCGCTCAGCCTGTGAAGAGCTTAGCATATATTCGCTCTGTTGCAGCTTGCACTCGTTGATCACAAGCAGCTGATCCTCGTCCGGTCGAGTTGGTGGCATGCCTAGGGTGTCACTGACACTGAACACCGACTCTTCTTGCAGCTCAGCCACTGGCTGGCTGTTGGCTTACTCAGACTCCTTAAGCATTTCCTCTAACTGCGCACAACGTGCAACACGCACTCTCATTTTTTTGGTTGGCTGCCAACGAAAATCCTGTTGTGGAAGATAAGCATCGTCATCAATCACGATCAACTCAGTGTGATGATATAACTGTAAATGATATGAAATAATGAATTTAGCAAGTCTGATGAGATCGATATATCTCGACTGTAAACTATCAACTTACACTGTCATATTTGATCTTGGCTTCGTTAAGCATAGTCTCCAATCTTGTCAGCTTGGACTCCATATAGCGCGCAAACATCGCTGACGACAAGCTACATAGGAAAGAGATATGATTAGTATTGTAACTATGATCATTGCAAAATGTAGTACTTCTCGCTCTCCAAGAGTTTGCTGAGCATGTTCAGTTTTGTCCACTGCTCTTTTGTCATCTTATGTTTAAAGGTCTTCACCAAGGTCCTGACAAAGGGAGCAGAAGCGCGTAACTGCTGCAGCTTTTCCCGACTATATGGGGAGTCCCCATTTACTTCGATGACATCATCCCCTGTATCACTCATGGTTGCGCCTTTTGATTACAGGTCCTGGTAACATGAAATGAAATCCCCAATTGAGGAAAAATGAAAAAATTAAAACTTATATTATAAATAGGCTTTAAATTATAACAAGAAAGCTACAGTGTTCTGCTGTGCGATACATACTATCCATTTTGAATAAAAACGGCATTATTTTCAAAATATACCAAAATAATATACCACCAAAATACTAAACGTAAAAAATATATTAAGTTGGTATATTGATATGGTACTACATTCAATAGTATGTCTTGTCTTCAATTAAAGATATACAATGTATGTGTGTGTAAGCGGCATACGCGTACACACGTGGACGAATTGGCAGGCAACACAACAACAACGTCTATTGGCTGTTGGTAATTTTCTTTATTTGCGGCCTAGCAAAAGCTTCTGCACACCGCCAACACAAATTAATATGCGTTTCTAACGGCGCACTACAACTACAACTGCAGTTAACAAAATAAAATAAAAAAAATTGAAAAGGAGAGAAAAAACTTTAAGCACCGTTTCCTTAAGCACTTGAGCAACAACAGTAAAATTTGCAGCACACGCGCCGGTCTTTCTTATTTGTAGTTGCAGTTTTTAGAAACATATAATATTTACACCAATATTACACTCTCTTTTTATTTTTGTATCACAACGCTAAAAACAAAACACAAAGCAAGGAGATTTAGTGAGACATAACACAACACGCGTTTAACTAAAATCGACGCGCAGTTCCTTTGTCGTTTAAATTCGAATTCGAAATTGTGGAAGTTATTAAAGATATACTTTTGTATGGGCAAAAACGCCTACTTACTAGGGCTCTTAGTTTGGCCGACAATCTGGTACATTGTGCCGTCTATGGTATATTTTGTATGGTGTGCTGTATCGATATACCAAACATACCATTTGGTATATTTTTTTAGTATTTTTAGTATTTCGGTATATTTTGAAAATAATACCGCAATATTTTGCCCTTATTAAAAATGGGTAGCGGGTATCTCACAGTCGAGCACACTCGACTGTAACTTTCTTACTTGTTTATAATATTCTACATAAGATATTTCTCTATCTTTGGTACTGAATTTAAATTTGTATGGCATACTTGCAAGTTTGTTTACATAAATTGAAAACGTAAACAGTAAATTTTACTTCTTTGCCTGTTGCAATTCCCAAATGGTTCTAGTGTTGCACGTACTTATGGAGCGTAGTTGTACTATCCACAGCAGTGCCTCTGCCTCTGCAGGCGGTATCGTAGCGCGTTCAAGTCGCTCAGCCTGTGAAGAGCTTAGCATATATTCGCTCTGTTGCAGCTTGCACTCGTTGATCACAAGCAGCTGATCCTCGTCCGGTCGAGTTGGTGGCATGCCTAGGGTGTCACTGACACTGAACACCGACTCTTCTTGCAGCTCAGCCACTGGCTGGCTGTTGGCTTGCTCAGACTCCTTGAGCATTTCCTCTAACTGCGCACAACGTGCAACACGCACTCTCAGTTTTTTGGTTGGCTGCCAACGAAAATCCTGTTGTGGAAGATAAGCATCGTCATCAATCACGATCAACTGAGTGTGATGATATAACTGTAAATGATATGAAATAATAAATTTAGCAAGTCTGATTAGATCGATATATCTCGACTGTAAACTATCAACTTACACTGTCATATTTGATCTTGGCTTCGTTAAGCATAGTCTCCAATCTTGTCAGCTTCGACTCCATATAGCTCGCAAACATCGCCGACGACATGCTATATATAAAAGAGATTTGATTAGCATTGTAATTATGATCATTTGCATAGTGTAGTAGTACTCGCTCTCCAGGTTTTTCAGTTTTATCTTATCTTATCTTCGGTCATCTTATGCCTGAAGATCGTCATCAATATCCCGACAAAGGGAGCCCAAGCACGCAGCTGCTGCACCTTTGCCCGATATGGTGAGTCCTCAATTACTTCCATAACCTCATCTCATATAACTGTAAATGATATGAAATAATGAATTTAGCAAGTCTGATGAGATCGATATATCTCGACTGTAAACTATCAACTTACACTGTCATATTTGATCTTGGCTTCGTTAAGCATAGTCTCCAATCTTGTCAGCTTCGACTCCATATAGCTCGCAAACATCGCCGACGACATGCTATATATAAAAGAGATTTGATTAGCATTGTAATTATGATCATTTGCATAGTGTAGTAGTACTCGCTCTCCAGGTTTTTCAGTTTTATCTTATCTTATCTTCGGTCATCTTATGCCTGAAGATCGTCATCAATATCCCGACAAAGGGAGCCCAAGCACGCAGCTGCTGCACCTTTGCCCGATATGGTGAGTCCTCAATTACTTCCATAACCTCATCTCATATAACTGTAAATGATATGAAATAATGAATTTAGCAAGTCTGATGAGATCGATATATCTCGACTGTAAACTATCAACTTACACTGTCATATTTGATCTTGGCTTCGTTAAGCATAGTCTCCAATCTTGTCAGCTTCGACTCCATATAGCTCGCAAACATCGCCGACGACATGCTATATATAAAAGAGATTTGATTAGCATTGTAATTATGATCATTTGCATAGTGTAGTAGTACTCGCTCTCCAGGTTTTTCAGTTTTATATTATCTTATCTTCGGTCATCTTATGCCTGAAGATCGTCATCAATATCCCGACAAAGGGAGCCCAAGCACGCAGCTGCTGCACCTTTGCCCGATATGGTGAGTCCTCAATTACTTCCATAACCTCATCTCATATAACTGTAAATGATATGAAATAATGAATTTAGCAAGTCTGATGAGATCGATATATCTCGACTGTAAACTATCAACTTACACTGTCATATTTGATCTTGGCTTCGTTAAGCATAGTCTCCAATCTTGTCAGCTTCGACTCCATATAGCTCGCAAACATCGCCGACGACATGCTATATATAAAAGAGATTTGATTAGCATTGTAATTATGATCATTTGCATAGTGTAGTAGTACTCGCTCTCCTGGTTTTTCAGTTTTATCTTATCTTATCTTCGGTCATCTTATGCCTGAAGATCGTCATCAATATCCCGACAAAGGGAGCCCAAGCACGCAGCTGCTGCACCTTTGCCCGATATGGTGAGTCCTCAATTACTTCCATAACCTCATCTCATATAACTGTAAATGATATGAAATAATGAATTTAGCAAGTCTGATGAGATCGATATATCTCGACTGTAAACTATCAACTTACACTGTCATATTTGATCTTGGCTTCGTTAAGCATAGTCTCCAATCTTGTCAGCTTCGACTCCATATAGCTCGCAAACATCGCCGACGACATGCTATATATAAAAGAGATTTGATTAGCATTGTAATTATGATCATTTGCATAGTGTAGTAGTACTCGCTCTCCAGGTTTTTCAGTTTTATCTTATCTTATCTTCGGTCATCTTATGCCTGAAGATCGTCATCAATATCCCGACAAAGGGAGCCCAAGCACGCAGCTGCTGCACCTTTGCCCGATATGGTGAGTCCTCAATTACTTCCATAACCTCATCTCATATAACTGTAAATGATATGAAATAATGAATTTAGCAAGTCTGATGAGATCGATATATCTCGACTGTAAACTATCAACTTACACTGTCATATTTGATCTTGGCTTCGTTAAGCATAGTCTCCAATCTTGTCAGCTTCGACTCCATATAGCTCGCAAACATCGCCGACGACATGCTATATATAAAAGAGATTTGATTAGCATTGTAATTATGATCATTTGCATAGTGTAGTAGTACTCGCTCTCCTGGTTTTTCAGTTTTATCTTATCTTATCTTCGGTCATCTTATGCCTGAAGATCGTCATCAATATCCCGACAAAGGGAGCCCAAGCACGCAGCTGCTGCACCTTTGCCCGATATGGTGAGTCCTCAATTACTTCCATAACCTCATCTCATATAACTGTAAATGATATGAAATAATGAATTTAGCAAGTCTGATGAGATCGATATATCTCGACTGTAAACTATCAACTTACACTGTCATATTTGATCTTGGCTTCGTTAAGCATAGTCTCCAATCTTGTCAGCTTCGACTCCATATAGCTCGCAAACATCGCCGACGACATGCTATATATAAAAGAGATTTGATTAGCATTGTAATTATGATCATTTGCATAGTGTAGTAGTACTCGCTCTCCAGGTTTTTCAGTTTTATCTTATCTTATCTTCGGTCATCTTATGCCTGAAGATCGTCATCAATATCCCGACAAAGGGAGCCCAAGCACGCAGCTGCTGCACCTTTGCCCGATATGGTGAGTCCTCAATTACTTCCATAACCTCATCTCATATAACTGTAAATGATATGAAATAATGAATTTAGCAAGTCTGATGAGATCGATATATCTCGACTGTAAACTATCAACTTACACTGTCATATTTGATCTTGGCTTCGTTAAGCATAGTCTCCAATCTTGTCAGCTTCGACTCCATATAGCTCGCAAACATCGCCGACGACATGCTATATATAAAAGAGATTTGATTAGCATTGTAATTATGATCATTTGCATAGTGTAGTAGTACTCGCTCTCCTGGTTTTTCAGTTTTATCTTATCTTATCTTCGGTCATCTTATGCCTGAAGATCGTCATCAATATCCCGACAAAGGGAGCCCAAGCACGCAGCTGCTGCACCTTTGCCCGATATGGTGAGTCCTCAATTACTTCCATAACCTCATCTCATATAACTGTAAATGATATGAAATAATGAATTTAGCAAGTCTGATGAGATCGATATATCTCGACTGTAAACTATCAACTTACACTGTCATATTTGATCTTGGCTTCGTTAAGCATAGTCTCCAATCTTGTCAGCTTCGACTCCATATAGCTCGCAAACATCGCCGACGACATGCTATATATAAAAGAGATTTGATTAGCATTGTAATTATGATCATTTGCATAGTGTAGTAGTACTCGCTCTCCAGGTTTTTCAGTTTTATCTTATCTTATCTTCGGTCATCTTATGCCTGAAGATCGTCATCAATATCCCGACAAAGGGAGCCCAAGCACGCAGCTGCTGCACCTTTGCCCGATATGGTGAGTCCTCAATTACTTCCATAACCTCATCTCATATAACTGTAAATGATATGAAATAATGAATTTAGCAAGTCTGATGAGATCGATATATCTCGACTGTAAACTATCAACTTACACTGTCATATTTGATCTTGGCTTCGTTAAGCATAGTCTCCAATCTTGTCAGCTTCGACTCCATATAGCTCGCAAACATCGCCGACGACATGCTATATATAAAAGAGATTTGATTAGCATTGTAATTATGATCATTTGCATAGTGTAGTAGTACTCGCTCTCCAGGTTTTTCAGTTTTATCTTATCTTATCTTCGGTCATCTTATGCCTGAAGATCGTCATCAATATCCCGACAAAGGGAGCCCAAGCACGCAGCTGCTGCATCTTTGCCCGATATGGTGAGTCCTCAATTACTTTCATAACCTCATCTTTCGTGTCACTCATAGTTGGGCCTTTTGATTACAGCTTCTGGTGACATGAATTTTTTTTTTTTTTTTATATTCTTTATTTATTTACAATCTATCTATCTAAAGATAATGAGTAAATTATATGACAAATAGAATTTGGGTGGTCTAAAGGGGAGATCAAGGGGGTGGTGCCTTTTCAGCCGTCGGCGATGTTGGCTATTGTCAAGCAGGTTAATGGCCAGCGGGTTGCAATGTTGCTCCAATCTCTCCTGATACTTGGTGACATGAAATGAAATCCAAATTTTCAGGAATCACAAATACTATAGTTCATTTTGTATATACAAATTGTCTATTGTATATAAAATTCGCGACTCTAGCTTTAAAATTACGCTTGCAATAGCTCTATCTCTTATAGTCCCTAAGATCCAGTGTTTCATACAGACAGACAGACATAACCAGATTGTCAATAAAAAACTGATGTATTTGAAATATTTAGTAATGAAATTTTCATTATTTCACATTTCCTTTGTGCTAATGATATATTACACTATATTATATCATGCTTAAGCGTAATCGAATTGAAAACTTTAAGTAATCAGCAGCTTAGCCAAATGATGCCCGAGGCAAAAGAACAGCAAAGTTATAAAAGGCAACAAAAAGTTGCTTCAAAAGGCCGAAAAGTAAATGGAAACTGTTGCCCCATGTGTGTGTGGGTGTCTGTGGGTGTAGGTGTGGGTGTGTATGAGTGAGTGTGTGAACTTAATATCGAAATAAAAAGCCGTCAATATTTGACAACGAGAAAAAAAAGAAGCAGAGTTAAAAATGCCAGCTCGAGGGAGGCTCAAAAACAAAAAAAAAAACACAACAAAATATTTGACATAGGGAAAAAGCACAAAATTCGAGGGAAAAAAAACTTGCCAACTTTTTGGCATGGCCAGAGGGGAAGGGTGCTTGCGGGGGGTGCTACAAAATATATGCCTAAAAATGGGCTGCTCCAAAATAAATATGGCAAACAGAATGGGGACACACTCTAGAGGAAGTGGATGGCAAAACTGGGAAAGGAAAGTCAAAGGAAAGCTTGGCGTAGGAGCAAGAGAGTGGGAGGAGTATGTGTGTGTGGGAGGAGGGGAGGAGGGAAGGGGGATGTCTGAGCCAATGACTGAGCTATGTGATTGCATATGCGGCACACGTATTTGCGCTATAATTATTTCGTACGTGCGTACGGCGTTCAACTTTTCGGTACGTCCGGAAAAAACAGACGTAGAAGCAGACGACGACGATGTCGAGCGACGAAGACAATGTCTGATGTGACACGCGAATGTAGCCGTGTCCTCAGCCACTTCCTGAAGATGGCTTCGTCTTCAGCTTCAGCGGTTAAAGCTTCTTCGGTGCGGTCTTAAGCCATAAATTGACTTTGTGTTTTGACAAACTAAGCTAAAAGTTTGGGAAGAGAGTGAAGAGAAGAGACGGAAAGACAGGTAAAGAAAAAAAGAGAGGAAGAGAGAGACAGAGACAGTCAGATAGCGAAAGAGAGAGAGAAAGGGAGTGAGAGTGAGAGAGAGAGAAAGAGTCAGAGACAGAGAGAAAGAGGCAAAGAGAGAAATATACAGAGAGGGAGAAAGAGGCAGAGAGAGAAAGAGAAATAGGCATTGAGAGAAAGAGGAATGCCAGAGAGAGAGAAATAAGCAAAGAGAGAGATAGAAATATTCTCTGCCTATTTCTATCTCTCTCTTTGCGGGAGAGCGAGAGCAAAAAAGAAAGAGAAAGAGTGTGAGAGTGTGTGAGAGAGAGAGAAAGAGGCAAAGAGAGTATGATAGAGCGCCATATATAGACAAAGAGAGAGAGAGAGAAAAAGAGACAGACTGACAGGCAGGGAGATAGTTAGAAAGATAGATAAGATAGAGATAGACAGATAGACAGACAGACAGACAGACAGACTGATAGATACATAGATACATAGATAGAAAGAGACAAAGAGACAGACAGAAAGATAGATAGAGAAAGAGAGAGACAGATAGACAAGCACATAGAGAGAGAGTGGGAGAGAGCGAGCAAACGCCGACTCTGACAGACATTGCGGCACCTGTGACCAGTCGACAACACGTTCAAAAGACCGACGACGAGCGCTGCCACCTGCAAAGAAGTAGAAAGAAAAAGAATGATGCCACTTTAGCTTTGGCAGCTTATGGGCACACTGCCAATGTGACAAGAGATTTGCCAGCAAACAGCTGCGACCGACCAAGCTTTGTTTTTCTTTTCTGCGTTGTCTGCATGCCAAAACGTATGTGTGGCAAATTGGTAAGTGGCATGTGCCATGTGGCAAGTGAAACTGAGGAGAGCGCCATTGTGAACACTGCCAGGGGCAAGTTCAATGAGCGCTCTGTATGCAAATGCGTTTGTGATTGCCACTAACTCAATTCCAGGGCGGCTAAATGCTCAGGGATGGGAAGTCATGAGAAAGAGAGTGAATGAGAAGAAAAGGTAATAAAGAAAGGAAGAAGCTCGCTTTAAGAGAGGAAATAAAAAGTAGGAACGAGAAACAAAAGAAGAAAGAAAGTTGAAGCTATTGAGAGAGAGAAAGAGAAAGAGAGAGTGAGTGATAAGGACAGTCAATAAAGAAAAGGAAAGAAAGGAAGAAGCACTCTATAAAAGAGGAAATGAAAAGTAGAAATGAAAATAGCGAGACAAAGAAATGAAGAAAGAAGCAATAAAGACAGAGTGAGTGAGCGAGAGAGAGAGAGAAAGAGAAGGAAAGATAAAGAAGAAAGGAAGAGCACTCTATAAAAAGTAAAATTAAAAGTAGGCACGAGAAAGATATCAAGAATGAAAGAGAAAGAGCTAGATACAAAAAAGAAAAGTCAGAAAAGTGAGAGTAAAATACAATAAA
Organism: Drosophila kohkoa; assembly: GCA_019972355.1. Taxonomy (NCBI): domain Eukaryota; kingdom Metazoa; phylum Arthropoda; class Insecta; order Diptera; family Drosophilidae; genus Drosophila; species Drosophila kohkoa. Next base: position 5,952,654 of record BJEL01000071.1, on the reverse strand, counting down.
AAGTCGATTAATAAGTTCACAAAGTAAGGAACGGATGAAAAGAATGAAAATGGAAAACTAGTGAAAAGAGAAATTTTATACAGGGAAAAAGTTAAACAAAATGTGGAAAATATTCGTCACAGAATTGACAAAGTCTCCACCAAACTCGCTGTCAAATTGAGTTATTTTAGAACGCTAATTTTCTCTGGTGGAAGCTTTGACCGATCAATCATAATTGGCTTTAAAAATGAGTGTTGCATGTTGCATGTCAACTCGTTGAGAAGCGCATAGAAAGGTGACGCAGAGAGAGAGAGAGAGAAAGAGACGCGATGCGTAATAATAATAATTATGAGCTGCGGGTGCTGATAGGCAGCTGATTATGAGTCACACCTCATTAAGAGTAACAACACCAGCCACAGCAGCAACGACAGCAACAACAACAGCTTAATCAAGCTCATCAACAAAGCTGCCACACAGTGAGGCAGCGACACCAAAGCGACGCTCCATATGCAACTTAATTCACATAAAAGTCACATAAAGTAAATAAGTTTGATTATGCGACATCGTGTGGAAAGTTGTGGGTGGAGAGGGGAGGGGAGCGTCATGTGTGGGTGGCAACAAAAACTGACTGTGTGGCAGTTGTCGGCGTTGTAGTAATTAACATTCACAATGAAAATGAAAATGAAAACGAGCAAGTGCAGCGGTCGGATCGGGGTTTGAATCCCTGCCCTGCCTCCCCCTGTCTCCATCTCCCTGCTTGTATTTGGGTAAAAGTTTTTAATAACCCGCAACAACAAACATGTCCGAGGACAACGAAGGACAACAACAACAGCAACAGCAACAACAACCGCCAACAGCCACAATAATGACACACACAAAACTTTGACAATGTAGTCGTGCGTGCCACCGTGCCACACGCCTCCTGCCCTTGCCCCTCCCCTTTCACTCGAGCTGTGCCTCCCTGCCCAGCTGGAGCGGCTGCACCACAGTCGCCGCACATCCCTGAAGCTTGAACGGAAAAGGATTTCAGCCACAATGAAAACAGCTATGAAAACCACAAAATGTGTTGCCTGCTGCTGTTGCTGCTGTTTATACCCGGTAGTTGAAGCTTGAAAGAGTGTGATGATGTAGTGAGAAGCAGAGGAAGAGGCAGGAAATTTAGGTTTATCATTATCATTATCATTATCATTATCATTATCATTATCATTATCATTATCATTATCATTATCATTATCATTATCATTATCATTATCATTATCATTATCATTATCATCATCATTATCATTATCATTATCATTATCATTATTATGCTAAATTTTTTAAAATTTCCTATTTTTTTTTAGAATATTCTCTTCTTTTTATGTTTTACTATAGAAACTGTCCGTAGTCTATATTACACATAATATAAATGAATTGAAAAATTTTAAATTTAATAAAAAATTAAATTAAATATATAAAGTGAAAACATATTTTCTTTAATTTTTGTGTTTCAGTTTTCTCAATTCATTTATATTCTATTAGAAATACTTACATTATTATAAAAAATGTTTAAGTGTATTTGTATTTATTTATTATGTTCTTTACACATTTTTGTAAATTATTGTTGGCTCTATTTCTAAATTCAATTTCAGAATTTAGTTCCAGCTTCGATTCAAGTTTAGAAGAGAATTTTATATCCTCAAGCTCTTCAAACTAAATTTTGGAGTTTGAATGCAAATAACAATTTTTGCTGAATATGAAAACATTCTCAAAGTTCTACTTCACAATGAATTAACGAGTGTCTTGCAGTCGAGCACACTTGATTGTAGTTTCGCTTATTTGTGTTGCTGTCGCCGTCGTTGGCGTCGGCCTGGCAGGCAAAAGCGACTGCGTGGCGTGGCAACAAGGCTTGTGGATGCTGCGGGTGGTGCAGCTTGGTGACAATACGCGCCAGGCATACGCAACATCAAATTGCTGACCACACAGAGAGAGAGAGAGAGAGAGAGCGAGAAATAGAGACAGAGAGAGAGAGAGAGAGAGAACGGGAGAGATAGAGAAGGGATGTGGCATCGTCTGGATGAATGGATATTCAATCGCAACGAGTGTGTGTTACAATTGAAGCGGTTTTAAAATAAACGAATGTGGCTTATTACGCACACACACACACACACACACACACACACATCGAAACACTCATACACACTCACACACTTCTACACACACATACATATATGAACACACACACACACAACACAATAAATGTCAAATTGAAATTGACATGCTGTGACAACGACACAGAGATCGTAGAGCGTAGGCGAGGGAGAAGAAATGGGGCAGAGAAATTGAGCGATAAAGACAGACAAACAATCAGAGAGTCAAAAAAGCACGGGGAGAGAAAAGAGAGGGAAAAGAGAGCGAACTCAGTTGAGTGGGTGTGAAAGTGGTCAGCAAATTTTATGATAGCGAAAGCCTTTCACTCTTTCTCTTCTATTAAAATGCACAGGTTTTCCTAAGCAGCTAATGCGCTTTTGTGCCCAAAGCAATTAAAATGACCTGACTACAGTGGGCACTCAATAAAGCGCACAACAAATCAAAGCTCAGTTCCCATTAGAAGGTTTGCCAATAAAATTCAATTTGTCCAAGAAATACTTTTGTATGGCAAAAAAAGCCTACTATATCACTTTTTTGCACTCAATGATATATTTTAAGTGTGGTACCATATCAATATACTACATACAGCCCTTGGAATGTTTGATTATTTTTGCAGTATATTTTTAAACTGGTATATTTGGTATATTTTGAATTTAGTAGTATATCGATATACCATACACAACATTCGATATGTTATAGTATATTTGCGGTATATTTTAGAGTTGGTATTTTGTACTCTGTGGTAGATTTTGTATGTAATGTTATATCGATATATATAGCCTTCGGTATGCATTTAGTATTTTTGCGGTATATTTTAATATTGGTATATTTTGCAGTGAATGGTATTTTTTGAATGTACTACATTATTGGTATATAACAATGTAGTAATGTATACTCAATACTATATATAGCTCTCGGTATGTTTTATTATTTTTGCGCCATATGATATACAATATTTTGGACGCTTTACTATATCAATATGCTATATATAGCCTTCGTTGTGTCTTAGTATAATACTACATTAATAATAATACTTTTATTGGAAAGTGAAAGCGAGTATCTCAATGTCGTGCTCACTCGACTGCAGCTTTCTTACTAGTTTTTTTCGATAATTATTTTTACAAGATTTCTTACAGAAGTGAAGAAGAAAATTGGATCACATATATTTGTGTAAGCATTAATATAAGTGTCGCAAAATAAAGATTAATTTCGAATTCAAATTCAGTTAGTCACTAAATAACTAAATCAAATAATAATTAGTAAACAAATCAAATGAAATTAAAAGAGTTTTTATTGTGGGAAATAAAGAAGTTATTTACAGACATTTAAGTGTGGAAAACTAAAGCTTTTTCACTTTAAACACGCTGCTGTTGTCAGTCGTCTGAGTTGTCTTTGTAAAATGTGATGATGAAAATAAAATGGGAAATTAAAATTGCCATTCAAATCGATGTTTAAGTCATTACCAGAGTTGTTTCTGTCTCTTGCCTTCGCCTTCGCTCTGTCTCCCTCTCTCTCTTTCTCTCTGTGTTGCCCTGAGGCTGTCGCTTTTTGTCGCTGTCAACGTTTAGGCACTTGACACCAACTTGAGGCAGACACAACCCTCATCAGGGGAATGGCTTTTTTTTTGTGTGCGTTTGTAGCTGCGGGCGTGGAGGCTTTGAGTGGAACACGGCGACACTTGGACACCTGGAGGCGCCACCAATTTGTCAGGCCAAGCAGGCAGGCAGGCAGCAAGCGGGCTTTGATCAGACGAGGCTAATCAGATTTTAAAGGATATTTATAGAACACACAAAAACGAACGAAGGCTTGTCGGGTATCAAATGAGAAATGTAAGCCCAAAACACTTGCTGTGCGGCGGCATGCGGCATGTGGCATGTGGCAAGCTCTACTCGACCGGGCTAATTTTATTAATGTTGCCAATTTTGAACGGGTGGCAACAAAACAGAATTGCGTTGCTTACGCGCGCAATTAAATATGAAATATTTAAGAGCTCAACTCGACTCGACTCGACTGCGAGGGGAGCAACAAAGTCGCCCCCCAGGCGTAGGAGAGAGGAGTGGGGGATGAAGAAGTGGCAGGTACCACAACATGCGTTCGTTCAACTCCAAGCGAAAAAGTTTTTATACCCGCTACCCATAGGATAGAAGGGTATTTCGACCTTGTGCCTGGAGGAAATGTATGTAACATCCACAAGAATACATCTTAGACCCTATAAAGTATATTTTATATGGTATATGATTATATGATACCATAGTACTATAATGCTTATGATTCCTGAGAATTTTCTTGAGATCAGTTTGTCAAATACAAATTGTCGAAATAGTACTGTATCAACATTCCTAAAATAGCAGTTGGTATATTTGTAGTATATTTTGCGGTATATTAATTCGGTATATTTTACACTTTACGGTATATTTTGAATGATAAACCAAACAGTCCATCTTTAGTATTTTTGCAGAATATTTTGAATATACCTAAATAGCTTTCGTAATATTTTTAGTATTTTTACTTTGGTAGACTTTCCACTTTATGGTATATCGATATTCCAAATATACCATTCGGAATACTTTTAGTATTTTTACGGTATATTTATTTGGTATATTTTGAATGTAGTATCAATAAACCTAAAATATCTTCTGGCATATTTTAAGTTTAGTATATTAGCAATATACCAAATATGGCCTTCAGTATACTTGTAGTATTTTTGTGGTATATGAATATGGTATATTTTGCAATTTATGGTATATTTTCAATGTGATACAATATCGATATACATAATATACCATTCCGTATATTATTAGTATTTTATGGTATATTAATGTGGTACATTTTGTACTATGCGGTATATTTTTAATGTATATATATATACCAAATATACCATTTGCTAAACTCTTAGTATTTTTGTGGTATATTATTTTGGTATATTTTGAGAATAATATCGCGCTGTTTTGCTTTCCAAAATTGGTAACGGGTATCTCATAGTCGAGCACACTCGACTGTAGCTTTCTTACTTGTTTTTTGGGGGGTGGCTGGAGAGAAGCAAACAAAAGGCAGGCAACAACTGGAAACTGGCTACGTCGAGGCTAATTAATAATTTTTAGGCCATTCAGCAGATTGATGAAGTTTCGCGGGGGGCGGTGGCGGTGTTGGGGGCGTGAGGGGGAGGGGAACTTTAACTGGAGTCAGCAATCAACAATGTGAGTGAGTTGCTAGCAGGTGCGTCACGGAAACACGCGAAACACGGTAAACTTTGACTCGAGTTGATTAAGTTGCTTTTTAATGAAGTTCAAAGTGATTTCAGTTGCAATTAATGCCAAGGACCTGCGAAAAAGTATCTAAGCAAAGTGATTGATGCTCAAGAAGCAGCCAAGCAACTTGTTGGGCGACTCTTTAGTTAATCACAATGACATGGACAAGGGGTGAAGGGGCAAAGAAAGTAAGGGCAAAAAATTCCCTTAAATTGCTTATTAAATAACTTGAAAAGTTTACGAGTTAATTTGAGCAAAATATGCGCGCTATCACAAATCAAGCACAATTTTATTATTAAAGCTATAAAATAACTTTACGAGTCTCTCAATTTTATTAAATCAATACTATATGTGAACTTTACTCTAGTTGACGTCAATTAATATCCATTTTTTTTCCTTTTCAGGATTTTGTATGCCAAACTAATTATGGGTAAGCACAAATAATTGTTGACCTTTACACGCTAATGAGTCTAGATAGAATCTAAGATAACTTCCCATTAAGATCAACTGACATTTACTAAACGAATAATTACTTTATCTACTGCTTATTGAACTCCTTCTTTTGCTCAATTAATTATAGCATAATTTAGGGTTTACTCTAGGTGCTGACACTTTCCTTGCCACAGTCATCAGAAAATACAGTGGTTCACTAAAAATAAAATTCTTGACTTATTGAGATTATTTAGTAAAGGAATAATTAACTGACTTACTACTTACTCAAGTCTTTTTACTCTATAATTAATATTTACATATATAGAAAAGGCTGCAATTGAGGTGCTGACTCTTTCCTTGACGCAGACATCATAAAATTCGGCTCATTAAAAATAAAATTCATGATCTTGGTTCTTAAGTAAAGGTATAATTATTTGACCTCTTACTCAATTCTCTTTAGTTAATAATTATTATTTATATTGGAATGGCTATCATTAAGGCGTTGATTCTTTCCTTTCCGCGGTTAGCACAAAATCCAGCGGTTAAGTAAAAACTAAATACTAACTAATTAAACTAATATTTATATAAAAAAGTCTTATGATTGAGGTGCTGCGGTTCAAAAATATAAATTTCTTTATCTTGAAAGGAATAATAAAGGCAAAATTTGGACCCCTTAATTACCCAATTACCCTGTTTCTACTCCATATTAAGTATTTATGTAGTGAGTGCTGACTCTTTCCTTGCCACAGTCACCATAAAATTCCGTAACTTAAAAAAAATCAACTATTTGGGATCAATGGATCTTTAATAAGCCTTTTTTCGTCACATTCATTTGGAAATAAATATGGGATTATTTAATGCATCTTTGGCTCGTTGTCGAGCAGAGTTGCGGCCAAAATGAAATTACCATCGACACGACGCACATAACCCTTTCTGGCTGCCTCGTACATGACGTAGGGAACGAGACGCTTCATCAGTTCCTCGTGGCAACAGAGACGCAACGACAATTTGCGCAGAATGTAAGCGTAGCAAAGAGGTTGTCTCTCATCCAGCAGAATGGACAACATGGTGGACAAGATCACCTGGTTCCAATACAAATGCGAAATGGTCTGCAATGGCGGCTGCTGTTGATAGAAGTGCTGTGATTGTTGTTGTTGTTGTTGTGGCATTTGCAACACTTGAGGCTGCTCATAAGCCGACGGCGATGGCGGCTGCTGACGGAGCTTCGATGAGGAGAGAAAGCCTTGCTTCAACTGAGCTCCGTCAGCTGTGGGGGCAACCACATAAGGCAGTGGCATGCTCTGATAGATGGGCACGGTCGGAGGCATCGATTGAGGCAGCGATTGCGGTATCGATTGAGGCAGCGATTGAGGCAGCGATTGAGGCAGCGATTGGGGCAGCGATTGAGGTATCGATTGAGGCAGCGATTGAGGCAGCGATTGGGGCAACTGTTGACTTAATTGCTGTGACAATGGCTGTTGCATAGGCAATAGTTGTTGCACTTGCTGTGGCATCGATTGAGGCAATTGTTGAGGCAACTGTTGAGGCAATTGTTGAGGCAACTGTTGAGGCATTTGTTGAGGCAACTGTTGAGGCATTTGTTGAGGTAACTGTTGAGGCAACTGCTGAGGTATTTGTTGTGTTAACTGCTGTGGCAATGCTTGTGGCAACTGTTGAGCTATTTGTTGGGTTATGTGCTGTGGCAGCGCCTGATAGACTTGCGGCACTTGCTGATAGCTTGACGCAGACGTCGATGTCGACGAAGGCGGCAGAAAAACCTGCTGAGTTGCTTGCGTTGCTAAATTCTCTTGCTCTTGATCTTGCTGCTGATAGACACTGGGCATTGGACACTGCTGCTGCTGATAAGTTGGCAGGGCAATTGGTGCTGCCGTCTGTGGCTGTGGGGCTGCCACTTGCTGATAGACCACCTGTGGCTGTTGTTGTTGCTGCTGCTGTTGTGGATAGAAGACTCCATCGCCAGATTGCTGTGGATAGTAAACGGTGCCTGTTGTCGATTGCTGTGCTGTTGCTGTTGTTAGTGTTGGATAGACATGCAAGTAGACGCCATTCATAGCCGATTGCTGATCAACTGGCACCCAAAAGTATTGTGGTTGCGTTTGTGGCTGCATTGCAAGTGGTTGCTGCTGCTGTTGTTGCTGTGGTTGCTGCTGATCAAACGCCTCTTCCTGATCCTTCCACGTTTCATCATAGGTGAACACATTGCCAGAGCGTGGCTCAAAAACTTTCGCTTCCGGATTGAGTGTGGAACATTTGACTTCCATATTGCCGTTGATATCTTTCACTTGTGTATGCTGTAGTGTTTTTTTTTTTATATAAAAATCTTAGCAAATTCTCCTGCAAAAATAACAATTTTTTGCGTTACTTAAATTTTGAGTAATGACTTTTTCTTGAAATGCTTAAAACTAAAACACAACTCGAAACTGTACAAAAAAAAAATGCAAGCAATAAAAAAAAATTTACGATTTAAACGAGAGAAATAAACTTTTAGGATATCGAAGAAAATTTCTGAACGACTTACGGGACCAAAACTATGGACATGAAGTGAACAAACAAAGTCATTCGCTATTGCAAATTCTTTATTATATTTGGCAAAAATGAAATCCGAAATACACTACAGAAAATTAGTAATCTTTCGACCTGACTACGAAAAATCTCACCGACCTGACAAAAATACAACAGAATTTCTCACCGCTTGACAAATTGACAACAAAAGCAAAGCATTCTTTTTGTCATTTATCGATAAAAAAAAACTAATTTCATTCAGTTGTCAAACTGAGAAACTTTAAAGGTTGTCATTGAATAATCGAAGATAGGTAATACTCATTTAGAGATGACACAATTGAATGAATTTTATATTTCAATTCTGGAAAAAGAAATAGATTTCTCTGAAGAGGCTTTCACGATAAATATCATTAAATGCACTTAAAAAAAATTTATTTCATCAATAACTATATAACATTGAACATAAATAAGTAAATTAGTTTTACCGAATATTTTTAAGTTTTTTTTTTTTGGGTTTCGGTAAATCGAGTATTGAGAACTTAAACGGGACATCGAGCGTTATGTGGCCTAGAAATCCCCGACTTCTACAGGCTATAAAAAATATATATCTTAATTTAATAGTGTATTTTCAATTTTGTTATATTTTTCCCTTAGCACTGCTATTTCAATGCAAATCATTTTTATACCCGCTACCCATAGAGAAAAAGGGTTTTATAACTTGTGTATGTAACAAGCTAAAGGAGGCATTCCCGATCCCATAAAGTGTATATGTTCTTGGTCTGTCTCTCCGTCTGTCTGTCTGTCCCTCCGTTTAAACACCTATATCTCAGAGACTATAATAGATGGAGATATAATTCTTTTTCGACAGTATATGTTATGTTTGAACGCAGATCAAGTTTGTTTCAAATTTTGCCACGCCCACTGCCGCCCCCGCAAAACCATAAAAATCAAATATCAATCGTTAATTTAAAGGTAGAGCTGCAAATTTGTTGACAGGCAATAATAACAAAAGTATTTATCATTTTTTTAAATTAAGTTGCGATAAAGGAGAACTTGGGAATGGCAAATTACGTCTCGTCTCAGCCGACAATTCAGTATATTTTGATCTCTATAGTATACTTCGTATGTGGTACTTTATCTATATACCGAATAAAACCTTTGGTATATTTTATTACTTTTGCGGTATATCATTTGGTATATTTTAGGGCCGATCTTATTTGCAGAGAAGAACACTCGACTTTCTTATTCTTACACTATTTTAATTGCTTCTTTTATGCCATATTTGAAAGCTAACATATTCTTTATATACTCATTAAATTTAATACTTGTTAGTTTTGTATATATATTTTGTAAGTCTAATTAATTTTTGTATTTATTTTACATGTTTTACACTAATGACTGTCTTTAAATTGAACTGAATTTACTTAGTTTTATCGATAGACTTTCGTACAATAAGCTTGAAGACAACTTATTAAACTACAAAACTATGTGCACAAACTACCCTTTAGATCTTCTTAAGCCACATAGGGTATACGTTTACATATTATGCTGTCGGCAGTGTGGTATAATTTGGCAAAGAGTGTTGCAAAGCACAGTTCGCTGTCATTTCGATAACAAATACCACAACAAGCACACGCAGCTGCTGTGTGGGCAACAACAATTGAATTGCTGGCCAAGTTTTGCGTCTGATGGTGACAGATGGGCAGAGAGAGCAAGAGAGAGAGAGAGAGCGAGAGAGAAAAGGAAAAGTCTGACATGACGACGTTTATCCACAACGCGACTAATTGGAGCTGCAGCACAGCACAACAAAAAGGAGCAAGGAGAGCAAGGTGCTGTCGCCACAGAGCATATAAATATCCATAAATGCTGAGCACCCCAGAAGAAAAAGGAAACACTTTCCACACACACATACACATTGCACCATAAAATGGCTAAAAACCTGCTGCAGAATTTTTGCGGTTGTATTTCTTTTTAGCTTGGGAAATGGAGATGGAGAGAGAAGTGAGAGAGAGCTCTGACAATTATTTACACTCAAAAGTTTTGCCAAGTTGCCAGTTGCACATTGCACGTTGCACGTTGGCACAAATGAAGTTGTTGCTGTGGCAAGCAGCCGGCAAGCAATGTGCACCTGGGCAAGGACAAAGCTATGCTGCTTGTTGCAAGTTGTCGTAGTTGTCTGCCTGGCAGCAAGTTATGTTATGGGTTGCGGCTCTCTGCCTAGCGACAATTGCAAAAATTATGCAAGTGCAACCATCCTTCGCCTCCCTTCTCCCTCCTCCCCCCTCACTCTCTTCTAGCCATGCTGTTGTCCTTGCGCACAATTAAGCAGGCACAAAAGCTTTACAAAATGCTCAAGCTCACAGACACGCACGCTGAAGTAAAGAAGTTGCCACTCATGTGCATATCCTGGCCAGGATATGTTAGGCTAGCCTCCGCCTCCGTCTCCGTCTCCATCTCCGCTCTCTTCGATCCGCTTCCCGCTCGAAGTTCATTGCCGAAAGTTCTGCACGCTTGTGCACAGAAAGTAGTAGAAAGCATTCGGTTGAACAATCACACAGACAGACAGAAAGACAGGCGGACAGATGGACAAGCTTGCCACATGTGGTCCAACAAGGATGTTGCAAATTACAGCTCATAGCATGATTTACTTAATTGCAAACCCCATTTTCGGATTGCAATAAAAAAGCGAGTAAGAAATATGTAGTCGATATTATTGTATACCAAATTAATAGAAACCAAAATAGTAAAATATACCAAAAGCTATATTTAGTATATTGATATACTACTACATTCAAAATATACAACAGATTTAAAATACGTGACAAAAATAATATACCAACAAAATACTAAAATATACCAAAAACTATTTAGTATATCGATATACTATATTAAAAATATACCACAGAATGCCAATACATGACAAAAATAATATACCAACAAAATATTAAAATATACCGAAAACTATATTTAGTATATCGATACTACTACATTCAAATTATACCAGCTATTATTATATTTTCAATTAATTTACCAATAATATACTAAAATATATCAAAAGCTATATTTAGTGTATTAGTATACTACTACATTAAAATATACCATATTGCTGAATAACATTAACAGCTTCTGAGATCAGTATTTAATTTGCATTTTGCAAATTACAGCTTGTTGCATTATTTATTTAATTTCAAACAATAAAACAACAAATTCCAAACAATAATAATATGAAAATTAAGCCACAGTCGGTATTATTATATGTTGAACAACATACTTAAATATACCGAATGTCGATATACTCCTATATTCAAAATATAGAGTATAAAATATAGAGTATAAAGTAATTTCTTAAACATTCCTGGCGCGATTTACTTAATGCGAACTCTATTTTCAGATTGCAAAAAAAAAACAAGTAAGAAAGCTACAGTCTTCCTTTTTTTGTGACAAAACAATATACCAAAACATACTAAAATACCAAAATCTTTAATGTAATCTATTTTTTATATTTGCTACCCTGTTGTGTTTTTATGCTACTTTAAATATGTTGTACCGATTCTTAATAAAGAAATAAAAAAATTTATATTATACTTAATATCGATATATTACATTCAAAACATACCATAAAGTGCAAAATATACCGAATTGTTCGACAAAATGATATTCATTTTGTAAATTACAGCTCTTGACATGATTTACTTAGTGGCAAATTTCGGATAGTAATAAAAAGTGATTTAGTGGGTATTAATGTATATGAAATGAATATACCAACAAAATACCAAAATACACCAAGAACTATATTTGGTATATCGATATACAAAATATTCCAGATTCTTAATTATTAAACAAATTCTAAAATTTGTATGTGATCACAATCAAATATGGATATCTTTCCAAACAAAAAAACTGAAGATAGAATTTTACACGCGACTTTTCTATATTATATTTTACATTTTTCTGGGCATCGCCAATTACTGATTGTGCTTTTGATTTAATGGCGTCGCATCTCCACCGCCATCGCGTCCACTTTTGCTGGCAAATTCGTGAGCCACTTGCCTGAGATCACGTTGCTCCTTGTGACGCATATCGTAGTCCTTGAGACGCTCCGGCGACATGAACTTCAGCAGGCGATAACGCGTGCTCGGTCGATGGCGATTGGCGGCGATGCAAATGCGACGCGACAGCTCGTGACCGAAGCAGGTGCGACGCTGCTGTCCATCGCCATCGGCAATATACGAGCGTAATGCTAATCCTAATCGAAATCGAAATCAAGTATATATAAATATACATTAGTTGTAGTTATTGTTGTACAGCAACTACTTACCAACTATAAAGACCTTGGCCACCTCTTTGAATGTCGGCTGATCCTTGAGCATTATCACTAAGATTTTGGCAAAATTGTGCGTGTTCTTTTTGCTGTTAATTGTTAATTGATCAATATTTTGTTATATTATTTATGCCTTTTGGCTACAATTTTGAATGTACAATTTCGTTTCACAAATTGAGAATTGAACTGTGTTTAAAATGAACAATCGATTTTGTTCTAACTCGAAACGTATTTGCTGACTGGCTTTATTGTGCATATTTAGCGAAAGTATAGTTCGTTGCCTGCTACGAAATACGCAACATAAACATATTCAATTGTTTTTCCATTTTCAATGTTTCAAATGTTCGCTCTCTTTCTCTCTTTCACCGCATTTTCCCCGAGCCAAATCAAATTTACAAAATTGTCCACGCACACAGCGGAATTGAAGTAAATTTGCACAATCCACACCAAAATCTCTTTTATTTTTCTATTTTACATTTTTTGTCGTTTCGATTGTGTGGCATGTCGTGTGTGTGTGTGTGTGTGTATCTGTGTGTTCGTTGCAGGTGGGGCAAGTTCATTTGCAATACTGTGCAAATTCATGAGCACGCCTCACCATCATGATGATGATGATGATGATGATTATGATAACATGTGTGCTGCATATTTGTTACATATAGTATGTATGTATGTAGTACTATAAAACTACAAACTCTTTGCAGTGGTGCTCGCTATCTGTTGTCTGTGCGGGTTGGTTGAGTTTAGCTTCGATTCTCGGATAGGGGTTTGGCATTGGCACTTGTTATTTGCCTATGCGTGCTTTGCGTTGATATGCGAAACTGTTATACAAATTGTTATACTGTTATACAACATACAGATTGTCCGTATGTATGTGTTTGCATTTCTCTTTTATGCTGGAAGTAAATAGGAGTGCCTCGCATACTGTTGTAATCAACTGTTATACTGTTATACATGATAATAGTTTAATGTTGGCACAGGTTTGCATTTGTTATGCAGATATTAAAAGAGATTGCTGCACGATTGTGAAACTGTTATACAAATTGTTATACGGATATACAACATACATGTAGATTGTTCGTTTGTGTTTGTCCTTCATTATTTTTTCAGGAAGTGAAACGTAGCGCCTCACATAATGTGTCAAAATCAACTGTTATACACTATAAAAGTTAAATGTGTGGACAGGCTTGCATTGCTTTACTTTGCAGTTAGTAAAGTTCTAGTCAACTGTTATACAATTTATAACCTAAAATTGTTTGTAGAAACTTAAGAGATGTATTCAAACAATGCTGTTATAATGTTTATACTGTTTATGTTATAGTAAATATAAAGTGAAATTTTGCGTATTACGTAAATATATGAACTTAAACTAAACTGTTATACTACATTTCAAAACTGTTATACTCTCTTGAAAAACAGTTGTTTATTAAATTTTTTCTATTTAATAAAGTGCACACAGATTGTAGAGCAACGTAGCATCGTTGTTCCCGTTCCCCGTCTATTCCCTTCTTATTTTTTTGTTCTCAAACATTTGCAAATTATTGCTGTTGCTATAGACAACCAGCAACTGAGGGTAGCGAGCATCAGCTCGCCATCACCAGCGTCACTAGACACTCACAATGTGGAGAAGGAGAAGAAGCCGTTCACTTCGTTATATGCAATTACCCACCCACATGCAGTGATTGTCCACTTTGGCATACTCGAACATTAATATCAACACCCACTTTGCGAAATGCCTGAAATGTCCATTGAACCGCAGCCCACAGAACCGCCCAATAAACAGGCAGTAAAGCCTGGAGCCCTGAAGCCCAAACCCTAGAGCAATAGATAGATAGAGAGCGAGAGAGAGAGAGAGAGAGAGAGAGAGAGAGAGAGAGAGAGAGAGAGAGAGACAGAGAGCGAGACAGCTTCACAATGTTGCTATCTATCGGTTAGGAGGAACTGAACTGGCCTTTCCAGCTTTTATGCTTCGGTTATATGCTTGGCATGCAAATCGATTGATGTTGATTAGCATAAATTGTCTGGACCGCATTGTGCAATGAATAATTTTGGCTGTGCCGACACATGTGCACCTCGCCCTCTCCTCTGCTCTGCTCTCTGCTCTCTATCTCTAATCCAGTGTATCCCTTTCCCTCTACTGTAGCTTGGCATTGTGTATGCTACTTTCTGGCATAATGCAATTTTGTTTTGCTTAATTTGATAGGCGCTGTCAGTGGCCAGTTGAAAGTTGCCTCGTTGCTCGTTGCCGCCCTTTGCCTTCACCCGATTGCCATTTGCTGCGTTGACACTTTGACAGTGCTCCCGTTACAGACATGACAGGCCGCTCTCCCTAGGCATAGACAAGTGTGGGGGTACTGGGGAGAGAAAGCGGCACAATATGCGTACAATTCACCCAGAGCATCAAATGTTGCAAAAATACATTGGATTTTGATTGCTAAAATATTGACTTGAGAAATTACTTGAAGATGCCAAGCAAATTTATTTACTTTGAAACACAGTTCTAGGTATGCTGTATAACAGTTGTTATACAATTCAAAACTGTTATACATGTATTAGGAAAACTATGTCAAACAAATATACCAAAAACTATATTTAGTATATCGCTTAACATTATACTAACTTCAGGCTGAAGTGATATAAAATTTTTTTTTAAGTTTAATACTGTGGTTATTATAACTAAAATACTATATTTTTATGAACCAGCTAATCGAACTATAAATTTAAATTCAAATTATGAACTTAAAATCGATTTATAGAATGAAAAAAAAAATTAAATAAAAAAGTGTCATATCTTTTATTCGTATTGAATTGACTGGTATACAGGCATATCTAAATATTATTTCGATAACTTTACTAACTGTTAAAAAAGTCAAGTTATGCAGACAAAACTAAATATTATTTGAATAACTTTATTAACTGTTATACAAGTTAAGTTATGCAAGCAAAACTAAATATATTCGAATGACTTTGCTAACTGTTATACAAGACAAGTAATACATGTAATTGTAAATATTATTTAGATAAATTTGCGAACTGTAATACAAGTCAAGTTATACAGGCAAATCTAAATACTATTTGGATAACTGTTATACAAGATAATAGACTGCACTACATAATTTTACTGTTTTGCATACTCCTCAACAAGATTATTTACATTTAAACACATTTTATGAGTTTTGCACTTTGCATATTTGGCATTAATGAAATTGTTATACAAACTGTAATACGACGCCCACACTCGACAAGACAACGAGCCATGTGGCGCACAAGTTTCGTTTGTGGCAACTTTAAGCAGCAAAACTTTTCATATAACATGCGAATATCTGTACGCAAACACACACACATACACACACGTAGAAGAGAGAGCAACTAAACATCAATAATACTCACGCCCTACGGCGAAATCTTATCAAACTGACATCATTTTCATTATGTTTTGCACTTGCACAGCTTAGACTAATGTATGCCAGTGGCTGTGAGGCGATGTTTTTCTCTTTTGCTTTGCCCCCCCCGTTGGGCCGTCATATTATAGGCAATACAGTACAGAATGAAATCTGTTTCGAGGGGCACGCGATACGCATTACACACATATGTGGCCGACACTCTAATCTGGCCGCCAATAACTGCAAATTAGATTAGTAACGCATATAGAGTCAGGGTGTCTGACCATTTCCCTCTATTCTCTCTCTACTTATTCGTGGTGCACGCAACTTTTTGTTGTTGCGTGCTGTCCATTGATAAATCTGAAGGAGCAATAACAAAAACAAAAACAACTACAACTACAACAAATCGACACTCCAAGTGCAATCCCTGGATAGCTATAGCTTGGGAGTCCATTCACATTGTACGGCTGCTGGGATGAAACTACGATATACATTCCAACATAACATAAAAATTATAGAAAGTTTTTCGCTTTGAGCTCGTATTATTATTTTTGTGCTTCAGCTTCACTTTCAACTCGTAAAACTGCGACCCAGAGGCGTCGTCAATTGTTGTTACTCAAAGGGCTCGAAATTGCTGAATACCGTGGAAGACTTATTTATTTATTTAAAAAGGTTAACCATAATTGAAATTAAAACTAACACTATTGATAAAACAATGGCTGCAAAGGTCTTCAGCTTGTGAAAGACTTAAATTGTTTAATGAATAGGAAAGTAAGAATTTAAAAAACTCGATTTTAAAAGTTTGAAAACAATATTTTTTTTTTTGAGTTGATAGTTTCTGAAAATAAGAATATAATATAATATAATTAGTAATATAAATATTCATTCATTCATTTTAGTTTTGGAATTTATATTGAAACATGTTTTCAAGAAATGGAATATTCGATTTTCTTAGAATATATTGATCATTAAACATATTAACTAAATACCATCTTATGTAAATAAGTTGTTACTGAATTTTCATTACTAATTCATAACATTTCATATTTTTTCAATTTGTTAATTGTTAAGATACTCAAGCGGACGTTTTATGATTTAAGTTTTTACGATTTAATGTTTTCTTCGACAATAATTTGCCACACAGCTACAGTGGAGTATACTCGACTGTAAGATACCCGCAGTTCGATATTCATTTTAAATATACCAAATTAGTGTACCTCAAAACTACTAAAAATATACCAAAGGCTATTTGAGGTGTTTTTCACAGCGCAATATTTATTTTAAAATATACTAAAATAATGCATCTCAAAATACTAAAAATATACCAAAGGATATTTTAGGTATATTTTCGCAATGCGGTGTTAATTTTAAAATATACCCAATTAATATACATATGTATATTCTCAAAATATAACAAAGGCTATTTTAAGTATATTGATAGAACACTACATTCAGAATATACCATAAAGCGTAAAATATACCAAATAGTCAGACAAAGCATATAAGACACATTTTTGCTTATACTGAAGTGTTTCTTTAATAACCTCTACAATATTCATATTCTGTCTGTTACACACATTTCCACCGGGCACAAAGTTAAGGAGAAAAGAGAGAAAATCTAACAATGTGACCAGATTTATTTTTTATTAATATTTTCGGGATATTTAAAACTTATTCATAATGTTTAATATGTTTTTCCGCAACAGTTTGCCACACTCACATACCAGAGAGAAAATATAACAGTGTGACCAGACTTCATTTTTGGTCAATCTCTTTGAAATATTGAAAAGTAGTGCATTGCTTTAAAAAGCAAAGTATTGCTTAAATGTGAAATAGTTAATTGGTTAAGTAAGTAAATAATATAATATATTCAATAGAACTAGCGACGCTTTCAAATGCAAACAAAAGCAATGAATTTCTTTTATTGGGTCCCTTTGAAAGCGACGCCACTGTGGGGCAATTTGGACGTCAGAACTTGCGACGCTTCGGCGATGGGGCATTAAAAGGCTGATGTCAGCGTCGCCAACGTCAAAGCGACGCCATTGTATGCGAGTGTGTGTGTGTGTGTGTGTGTGTGTGTGCCACGCCCCCGACTTCGTGGTGAACAAAAGCGGAGGCCATACGGCAGTTATTGACCAGGAGGAACGGCGCTACGACTCCGGCACTTATACGCTTCAATGGCAGTCAGAGACGGAATCGGAGTAGGAAGTGGGAATGGGACACGTTTGCCGAGCTAAACGTAAAATAAATTATATTTCTTGCGTTACATCATGGCCAAGATGCTCGATGCTTCTTGCCTGATTGCATGCCATAATTCTTGGCTTACAAAGCTGAGCGGAAGACGGGCGACGGACGACGAACGGCGGTGGCTAAAATCCCGTAAAAGTTTTGCTTTAATTGCGAACGGTCGACGGTCGACGTGTGGGACATTTAGAGTTGGCAGTTGGAGAGAGAGAGAGAGTGAAAGGGGCAAAAGCCTTTGAGCTGGTTTTAATTGTTACTAGACACATTTGGAGCTTAGCCTAATCACTTGCGCCAGATTAGGCAAACTTGCTGCTGCTGCTGATGCTGATGCTCTTAAGGGGAGCAACTGTGGAGGAGAGGGAGTCAAGTGCTGAAATGTGTTGGCCTGGCCAACAGTGTCAGTCATAATTAAACATAGACGAGAGCAACGGAACGCAACGCAACTGAACGCAACGCAACGCAACCGAACGCAATGCGCTCAGCCAAATAATATCAGGCAAATGGAAATGAAAATGGAAAATGGAATGGAAATGAAACAAAAGTTTTTGGCCCTGTCAACAAGCTGAAGCTGAAGCGCGAAAAGTTGCTAATCAACTTGGACAGCTGCACAGCACAGCACAGCAAAGCACAGTAAATGGGAGTGCTGCTGAGTCCTGTTGCCAGGGGCACCAAAACCGTTTGTCCAGATGTCCACCTCACAAAAAAAAAAAAAGAAAAAAGAAAACAGTGGACACAGCTAGCAATATCGCTAATTAAAATCTAAACGGGCAAGGCGCTTAAGCTCAAAGCGATAGGAAATATCCTGTATTTAGTGTTTAGTAATTCAGTATTTAGTATTTAGTATTTCAATATTTCACCATTTAGTATTTAATATATCAGTATTAAGTATTGAATATTTCAATATTTCAGAATTTTGTATATAGTAATTCAGTATTTTATTATTTAGTATTTAGTGATTAGTATTTCTGAATTTCAGTATTTAGTATTTTTGTTTTTAATTTAGTATTTCAGTATTTAAGTCTTTCAGTATTTAGTAATCATTATTTAGTATTTTAGTATTTAGTGATTAATATTTCTGAATTTCAGTATTTAGTATTTTTATTTTGAATTTAGTTTTTCAGTATTTAAGTCTTTCGGTATTAAATAACTATTATTAAGTATTAAATATTTAGTATTTAGTTTTCTAGTATTTCAGTATTAAAGTGTTTAGTATTTCAGTATTTTAGTATTTAGTATTTCAGTATTTAGTATTTAGTGATTAATATTTCTGTATTTCAGTATTTTGTATTTCAGTTTTTAGTATTTCAATATTTCACCATTTAGTATTTAATATATCAGTATTAAGTATTGAATATTTCAATATTTCAGTATTTCGTATATAGTAATTCAGTATTTTATTATTTAGTATTTAGTGATTAGTATTTCTGAATTTCAGTAATTAGTATTTTTATTTTGAATTTAGTATTTCAGTATTTAAGTCTTTCAGTATATTATTTAGTATTTAGTATTGAATATTTAGTATTTACTTTTTCAGTATTTCAGTCTTTCAGTAATTTAAGTGTTTAGTATTTCTGTATTTTAGTCTTTAATATTTCAGTATTCAGTATTTTAATACTTCAGTATTTAACATTTAGTGATTAATATTTCTATATTTCAGTATTTTGTATTTCAGTATTTAGTATTTCAGTGTTTCAGTGTTTAGTATTTCAGTATTTCAATATTTCAGTATTTAGTATCTTAGTATCTTAGCATCTTAATATCTTAATGTCTTAGTATATTAGTATCCTAGTATCTTAGTATATTAATATTTCAGTATTTAGTAGTAACCACTTCATTGATCATGTCCTTCATATTGCATTTTCCAGGGTATCACAAAGCTATCAATAAGTTTCAGTTTGCAAATTTGAATATATATATATATATCAATTAAAAGTTAGTCAAAGTGCCCACTGTGCGACAGTTGGTCGACAGTTTGGATTTGTATTGTATCTCAGATACAATTAGCGACGGGACAATAGGAGAGAAAGAGATTACGAGGGGTGAGAGAGAGAGAGAGAGAGGGGGGAGGAAAGTTAGCAGTGCGTCTCTTATGACCCTACAATTATGGGGGGTGCAGTTGCAGCAGCAGCAGTTATGCAACTCAATTTGATATGCTATAGCTGTATCTGTATCTGTATCTGTTAGATAAATGCGCAGGCACTCAAACTGATTTCAATCAGACTGCGGCTGTGGTTATTGTGTTATGGCGTCGTCCGTTCAAAACTCACTGCTATCGAAATTTCCGTGTGACACGTGCCAGACACAACAACAGCAAGCAAAGAGACCATAACAACAATGACGAGGCAGCGTTCCCCAAACATTGAGAGATCTTTCTCTCTCTCTTTCATATATCTATGTAGCTGTATCTCTATCTGTATCTGCATCTGTAGCTGTCGCGCCCTCGCATCACTTTATGCAAATTTTGCGAGTCTGAGATTCTTTGTCGAGTCGTTGAGTCGTTGCCCGCATTTGTAGTCGTAGTTTATTACCCAAACAGCCCCCAAAACAATTTACCCTCGGCTCTTGCAACGCGACTTTAACTACCAATCGATATCATTCCTGCCTCTGTCACAGTCCTGACCATTTAACTGTCTCTCCGTCTGTCTGTCTGTCTGCCTGTCCGTCTGTCCGTCTGTTGGTCTGTTGTGGCTTGCCAAACGAAATGGAAACCGCATTGTTGCCTTTGCTTTCGTTCTGCTGGAAATGCCAGCAGTCACTTCAAGTGTCTCAGTGACAGCTTCAAAATAATCCCAAATTTCAACAGTGAGCACACAATTTTACTGCAAAATCCTCGAATGTCATAATTCAAACTGAACAACTTTATTTACTTGCCGCCGCAAATGACTTTCACTTTAAAGTGAAAGATTTTAGGAATATTTACAACGCTTTGAAATCTTCATTTAGTATTCTATCTATAACTTTAAAGTGAATAGTTTTTGTTTACTTATATTTCAAAGGTTTTAGGAATATTTACAACGCTTTGCATAATTAATTTAGTACTCTCTTTAGTATTTTATATCTTTAAAGTGTATACTTAGCTTTAAAAGATTTAAGGAATATATTTTTACTCCATTTGATCTAGTATTCTATAATGTTGAGTTGTCACATAGCAATGCCTCATTTTCATTTTCAATTTGGCTAACAAACTATCTAACTTCGATCTCTGACTCCTGGTGTCCTGCTTTTGGGGGCTCCTCTAAGATGCGACAGAATAATCCAAATCAGGCGCCAAGGCGTAAACTTATTCCCCATCTATTCACCAACATACTGAATGTGATTGCCGAATCGGATCGGCCTTTGACCCAGCATGAGATCGTCGAGGCCGTTTCCGAGCGTCTGGAGCGCTCTGATGAGGAGCTAAAACGCCAGATAACTGTCAATCTGCACGATGCCATCATCTATGGCTATCTGAAAGTACGCAATTATCGCTACTCAATCGTCCCGAGTCATTCGGAGCCAAATGAGCAGCGTGAGCCGCAAGAGCAAGGAAGCTCAACGCATCAAAATGTGGACAGTTGGCAGGAGAAAACCATTTGACATCGACGACAGAGCGAAATTTCTAGTAGAAAACTAAATAAATAGGCAACAAAAATAATCATGTTTTAAATTGAACTTTTATTTATACCCGCTACGCATAATAGAAGGTAGTATTATAACTTTGGATGATATATTTTGTATTCTACTTTGAATTTAGTACTATTACGATATATGGCCTTTGGTATATTTCAGTATTTTTGCTATTTTAAATGAAGTACTATATCGATTTATCAAATACAACTTTCGGTATATTTTTGGTATGTTTTGCACTTTATGAGACATTTTGAATGGCTATCGACATATTTTAGTAGTTTTTCGGTATATTAATTTGTATTTTTTGAATGAACTATTACATCGATATATCAAATACGTCCTTCGGTATATTTTAATATTTTTCGGTATATAATTCGGTATATTTTGTACTTTATGGCATAGTATATTAATTTGTCAAATATGATATTCGGTATATTTCAGCATTTTTGGTATATTATTTGGTATATTTTGCACTCTATTGCATATTTTGATTGTATTACTATATCGATTCATAAAATTAGGCCTTCGGTGCATTTCAGTATTTTTGCGGTATATTATTTAGTATATTTTAAATGAAGTTCTATATAGATATATATTAAATACAGCCATTGATATATTCTCGGTATAGGATTTGGTATACTTTGTGCTCTATGGTATATTTTGACTGTGGTACTTTATCAATTCATTAAATTTAACCTTTGGTATATTATGCGGTATATTGTGTGCCCTATGGTATTTTTTGAATGAAGTACAATATGATAAAAATATATATTTGGTCAGTATATTATTTGGTAAAGTCTCAGAACATGGTCTTATCGAAATTGGATATCTTGACTATAGCTTTCTTTCATGTTTAATTGATTAACTTAGATCGTTGGCAAAATACAAATCAAAGACAGCTTCAATTACAAGTTGCATCGAACTACAATTTTTTATTTTACACGATGGGTTTGCCACAATTGGAATGTCTTTAAAAATAATAACTTAAATTTCAGAGCAATACTCTAAACGTCTCTCGGCGGCGGCAGCGCAGCTGTCTTCTATATATGATAGTCATATTGTATGTTAATTAGTGTTGTATATTATACGTGGAGTGATTTCGTCTATATAAATATATATGTTCCATTCGTTGGATTCATCGATCTCTAAGGGGGAGGGGGCAGACAAGAGATTGAAACGCACGTGAAAAAAAAATATGTCAACAAGTATTGAACTTCTTCAGAGTCAGCAGAGTGAGAGATTTGAGAGAGTGAGAGCAAAAGTGAGCAACTAACTAAGAAGCAACTTAGCAGCTTAGTTATCTCTGATCTGCTCTCTGCACACTCTTCGTCATCGTCATCGTCATCGTCTAGCGTATGCGCCATGAGAGTGGCTCCTTTTCGAGCTCCTTGGCCCGCTTGGCCGCCTCCTGGTTGCGTTTCATGATCTCCTTTTGCTCCTGCTCTGAGAGTAGCGTATAATAGTTGCCATCCTTGCGCAAATATCCATTGACAACGGCGCCGTGCAACGTATGCGGAATGTGACGCTTCAGTTCCACCGGCAAACGTTGCAAGCGATTCGATAGCATGCCAATTATTTCGGGATAGCTAACCGAACGATTCAGTTCACGCATCAGTTTCAAAACCGTTTGAAATAGATCCGGCAACTGTTGACGACGTCCGCTCTGACGATCGGTCAGATTACGCGAATTATGCTGCGATGGCAATTGTGGTTGCGATTGACTTGGCATGATCTGTGGATGCTGCTGCTGATGATGTTGCTCTTGCTGCTGCTGATGTTGATGATGTTGCTGATGTTGCTGTTGCTGTTGATAGGTCACACGTCTTGAGGATAGACCAAGAGCTGTATTCGTGGCAGCTCTGGCGCTAGCTGGCGTAAAACTTGGCGCTCGCACATTCAATTGATGCGATCGTGTCGATGGCATATCGAAATTTCCTCTTGCCGACGACCAAATGTTGCTGCTGGCCAACTGTTGTGGTTGCTGCTGCTGCTGCTGCTGTTGCTGCTCCTCTGGCTGCTGATGCTGTAGACTCCAGCTGGACCAGGAGCGCATATTGTTCACACTAAAATTGCCATGGCTTGGATAATCGGCAAAGTGTCGGCAAAATATCGACATGTTGTTGCCATTGCCATCATTGTGGTCGCCATGTCCAAAGCCCAGCCCATGGTGCGTATGAGTGTTGTGCTGCTGCTGTTGCTGCTGTTGCTGTTGTTGTTGATTGCTGTGACGATTGCCAGCATTGCGAGTAATGCTGCGTTCCATATGCCCTGACGCCATGTGCATGACGCCGTTGGCTTTGCGGCCGTATTGAGCTTTCTTAACTGATGTTGCTTTGCTTTTTTGTTGCTCCCGATGTTGTTGCTGCTTCACTGAACACGTCTTATGTTGCGTCTGCTGCTGGGCCGTAATACCTGAATTTAAAAACGATTTATCCATTGATTTTGATACCTTCGTCAGTTTACTTTCTACTCTAGTTTTACAATTTGTCTTTTTGGTTTTGGTCTTATTTGTTTTTTTTTTTTTTTGGTTATGTGCGCAAGAATTGTAAATCAATTTTGTTTAGTTATTAATTTGATGTAAATCTTTTGCTTTTTGTTGTGTTCAGTGTGTGTTTTTTGCATGTGTTAGCCAAAATGTACAAATTTTGTGTTGTCTGGTCTGTTGTCAAGTGTAGCTAGTCTGAGTTGCTGACTGAATAACAATTGCTTCACTCACCTCGATCACTTATTCGACAATATGCAGCTGACTTACTAGATTCAAACAATTCTTTTCTCTCCTCCTCCGCTCTCTCTCTCTTTCTCTCCCTTCAGCAGCCTTCACTTTGGATTACGCTTCTTGTGAGAAGCAGAAAGCTGTTCATCTGTCCTGATTAATCGATCTATGTGTATTTAGCTGTGGATAGTGAAACGTATAAAAATATCAGTAATAACATTGAATTCGAATATCTTCTATCTTCTAACAATGAAAATGTTCTTTCTTAAGCCTTCAATGTTAAAATATACTCAATATATACCAATTATCTACCAGAAATATACCAAAACCATTTCTAATATGCCAACAAAATACTATCTTTACCAAAAATACTACAATATCAAAAAATATGTCTAATATATGCCAGTAAAATACTAGAAATATACCGAATATATATCTAACATATACCGAAAAAATATTGTCAAAATATATCGAATATATACCGACAAATTTCTAGAAAATTTCTACCAAAACACTTAAGTGCTAGATCGTCATACTACTTTAAGCTAAATATACCATTGAGAATAGAGAAAATATACTCAATATATACCAACAAAATACTAGAATTATATTAATATATATAATATAGCAGCAAAATACTAGAATTATACGAAAAATGCGAGAAATATTCCAAAACTATATCTAATATACCAAAAATACTAGAATTGTGTCAAAAATTCATAAAATATATTGTAGAAAAATTTGATAAATATACCAAAAATATATTTAATATACCAGCAAAATACTAGAAATATACCGAAATTGAAAATTGCGAAGGCAGTATTATCGCCAAAAATATATCGAATGTATACCGACAAAATTCTAGAAATATACTAAAATATTTATATGGTATAACCACATACTACTTCATGATAAATATTCCAAATAGAGAACAAAATATACCAGATTGTAATATTTGAAGGACTTTCACGACAACTTCAATCAATATATACCAAAAGAAATATGACAAATGTACCGAACTTTAAATTTGAAAAATATATATCGAATGTATACCGACAAAATTCTAGAAATATACCAAAATATACATGTGGCATATCCTGGCATACTATTGCCAGCTAAATATATAATATTAAGGAGAACAACACATTACCAGATTAATATATTTGAAAGAGTTTCCAGACAACTTAAATCAATATGTATTAACTAAATACTAGAAATATATTGAAATTGAAAGGGCGAGGGCGCGATTTTTACAAAAATCCACCAAAATTTTGTATTTTTGTGGTATAACGACATACTACAGAAAGCTAAATATACCATAAAGAAGAAAAAACTCCAGATTGTTGCATAATTCGATGTATATCATACAAAATTGGCAATTTGAAGAGGCAAGAAGTATTCATGCTTGAAACCCTTCTTACCCGTTTTTTTTTTTAATTCGATGATAACCCCAACAATAAATCTGTTTATACTGCTAACCAGTGTGACCGCAGGCACATTGAAACCCAAAATCCATTTATGAAACAATAATGCTCCACAACATTATGCTCTTAATAAATAAAAAGCGATGTCAGAACAGAGGGGAACTGAGCCCCAAAGCTGTTCGTGATTCGTGATGAGGTGCGAACCAAATCATTGAAATTGAAATTGCGTGACTTATGAGTGTGCTGTAAGTGCCCCGAGGGTTAAAGGCAACACAACGAATACTTACGAAGGGTTGCCACCCCATGCGTATGCGAGGGTTGCCTCGCAATACTTACTGTTCTTTTTAGTTTTTCGTTTTCGTTTTTTTATTTTAGTTTTGAGTATACTCTTCTATGGTCTTTTTGTTTTCTGTACCGCCAAAATTAAGCGTTGTGCTCTACATAAATCTTTATGAAATATCACTTTTGTCTGCAAACCAAATCAAACAAAACTAAACAATTTTATAAGAAATTCGTTGAATTCTGTTTACTTCGACACAACTCGAAATGACAGAAGACAGCTAGAGCAAGGCCATACAAATTGTAAAGCCATTATTAAATTATTAAATATCACATCTTTGATTTTTAGCATAGTTCTTTTGGCATAGTTGTAAAATTCCAATAGAATTTTAAAGCCACCTTCAGAAGAGCACATTTTGCGAAATGGAAGTAGAGTTTAGCATTAATAGCTTTTTGCTCTCACAGCATTTGATTATATTTACCCATTGTACCTAAAAAACGCAAAGTAAATAAATTCTAACGTTTTCATAAGAAATACAAGAAGCTACCTTTCAGTCGCCATTAACAATATATGCCGCTTGATCAAACTTTAAATTCCATAACCTTTTGTCCTTACACAATGTGGTTGGTCGCACTACGCCACAGAAAAGCACTAAAGAATACCATATGAAATAAATGCATATAAGCACATATGATATGCTTATTCTTATTATGAATAACGACTACAATTTGGGATTTTAAATTACAAGTTCGAAATGAAATATATATTATACGCCAACGATTATAATCTATACTGGAAATTTATTTTCGAAAATTAATAAGATCTGTGCCATTCAATACAAAATCCAATCAACATTTTCTGGAGTTATAAAGCGACAGAACTCAAGAGATGGATATAAATATTCACAATTATGAAATGATGCTTTATTGCTTTCTTAGTAATCTTGATCTACCTAAGGCAAGCTTAGGTTGTTCAATTTGTAGCAAGTTACTCAAAGAGAGAGAAAGAAAGAGAGATCGTAAAAGCAGCTGAAATCTAAATCACAAAACAGCCACAGGGACATTTAAAAGATACAATGCGAGATGCATATGAAGTTGTAGATACTATGGAAGATATATGTATATACATATATAGACTGAGGCAAGCGTTAACTTAAGTTGCAAGTGCAGTGACTTCCCTTGTGCAACATGTGTGCGTGTGTGTGTGCGTATCCTTAGAGTCCTTAAATAGCAGTTGGCGCGCGACAATCGCCCCTCAATCCCAATCCCAATCTCATTCTCAATCTCAATGTCTCCCTCTCAAATGACGCCAATAATAGCAAGACACTGAGGGAGTAGAAACCGAATGCTGCAAGTTATGCTGCAACGTGTTGTGCGTGTGGCACGTTCGGGTATTTGTGTGTGCATTAAGTGGATTTGCGGCTGGCGCCCAAAGCTGACACCAAATCAAACACAGAGAACACACTGAGAACTAACTGACCGCCTGCTACGATAAATTCTACACCCTAGAGTGCGAGATGCGAGATGCGAAATGCAAAAGGAAGGAAACGAGCAGATGAGGTCGTCTTAACTAGTCACCAAAGCAGGCAGCAAACCACAGGCTTGAGGCTCTCAAATGTGGCACAAACATATGCAGCATACAACCAAAGACACAGTTAATGTCAGTTACAAGTCGTAGTCTTCGTCTTCAACTTGTATTTCAATTAGTTCATTTAGTTGCCAGCCCAACAATTTCCAGCAACAACTATCAACTGCCTTTGGCATTCGCATTAGCCTTTGCTTCTGCCGCCTGCCTATCAATAGCTTAAATTATTAACCATGGATTGCATTAATTATTGCAAATTTATGTGAATATGACAGAGGAGAAATTGTACAATACAAAAATACTTGCTTACATTCGGTATTAAAATGTAATACTGAAAACATCTTTTTAATATCCCTTGCCTGTAGGTTGGAATGGTATAATTGTTATTACTATTAAACTATTAGTTTTCTGCCAATCTGTCTGTTCATATGACTATCTACAAGCGTTACAGCAAAAGTTATGTTAACAGCAATTGTTATATCAATATACCTAATATAAATTTCGATAGGGTTCGGTATAATCCAGTATATTTTACTATTCTTCAGTATTTTTTGGGTATACTATTTTTTTTAGCTAAAATTTATTTGAGCTATAGTTTTATCAATATTTCGAACATATACTATATTTTCAATATATTTCAGTATGTTTCGGTATCTTCCCGTAGTTTTTCGGCATTCTTCAGTATTTTTTGGTATATTGTTCACTAATGTTGCAACTTAAATTTGGTTAAGCTATAATTTTTGAGATCATTTAGTATATTTTAGTATTTTTAAGCATGTTTCAGTTTTTTGAGTATTCGATTATGTAGTAGATTAAATTTAGTAGAGATATACATAATTTTTGACACCAAATCTTATGACGGTGTATTTTAGTATATTTTCGGTATATTATTGGAAAATGTTTGGACTTAAAATTTATAGAGCTATTTTTTTTTAACAATATTTCAATATTTCTTATATAAATATGAGTATATTTTCGGCACGCTTTAGAATTGTCGGTATATTTCAGTATTTTTCGGTATTTTGTAGCTTAAATTATCAAATTTTTTCTTCAACAAGATTAATTTAATGCATACTAAAAATAGTCGAAAAGAAATTTTACTTTTCATATGTTTTACTTTGATTTAATGTTCTATACACACATGTTTACAAATCATTTTACCTTCTATTTAAATCGAAATAATTTTTGCGTCAAGTATTCGTATGATAGAGAAAGAACACTAATTTATATTTATACTGCAATAAGCTGCAATTTGCAGTTAGTTTTGATATATATAAAAGTAAGAGATGCTGATTAAAGAGCGAGCTCTATTGCCTGGGCAACCAATGAGCAGCAGTTGAACGGCTCTTCTGCTGACTGTTGTTGTGTAAGTGTTGCAAATATCTAGAGCTCATCATGATTGTTTTGTAATTGGAATGCGACAATGCGGCGCAAACAGTGGCAGGAAATGCGAGGCAGCTGATAAAATGCAACACAGGGTAAACACAAAGCTCAGCTCAACGACAACTGCTGATGGAAATCCATCCAATGGAATCCACCCCAACAAGAGAAAAAACACCCTTTGCTAGGATGGGGAAGTTGGGGGAGCTAGGGAGCTGGGGACAAGTGAATGCCAAGCAGGCTAACAATTTGCTTCAATTATAAAAAGCGTCGCGACAAAGTGGCGCCACCAAACGGCGGGCGGCGACAAGTGCATTGAGGCATGAGGCATGAGGCATCAAGTCTGGGCGAAGGCCATGTCGATGCCATGCCACAACAGCCACTGCGGCGGTTGCTACTGCTGTTGCTGCTGCTGCTGTTGCTGCTCGTAATCAACATGAAGCATGAAGCTAAAGTTGAGTCAACGACTCGCTGCGATGCTGCGACAGAGACTGGCGTCATCATTGCTTTGCTTTTGTCTGGATGCTTTTGATACGAGCTAGAGCGAGAGAGAGAGAGAGGGAGTATGGGTGTGGCATGAACATGCACAATGCTCGCCCCATTTACCATTTCCAATTGTATTTTAATTGCATTTGTGACGCACTCCAAGCTATCTCAACAAAGACAACAACAACAATAACAAAAATCCACATAAAAACTTGCACATTTCTTTGAGTTATCATTGCTGACCACGAACAAAATTCTAACGCAATACAAATAATAAAAAGTTCTAGCTGTTTCATAGTTCTATATCAATAAAGAAAACATACATAATATTAAAACACGACTGTAATTAAAGTTCTCCATGTTTACCTATACGGTAATGAAACTGAACTTTAAAACGAAAAAGAAAATACAACTCTAAAAGCCGATATATGTACGTAGCTGCTAGATATATTCTGCAGAGCTTCACGATTCTCTGAATAGAGACGAGTTAGCTCACTGCTTTCAAAACATAATCTACGATCTTCAAAAGAATTCCAATTCAATCGTCAATTTCAAAATGACCCGAAACTCCAGCAGCAGCAACAGTTTTTTCAGCCAATAACTATTCTTAAAATATACCAGCTAATATAAAAATTCTAAAAGTATATTGAATGCGACTTGTGGCATATATTTATGGTAAAATGTATCATACGATAAAGTTCAAAATATATTAGATTGTCCATAAAAGTAACCAGGACCGTCAAACTGACCTCAAGCATATACATATCATGTTATTATGGTTGCAATATATCCAAACTAATATAAAAAATTTATAAATATACCAAAAATATGGTTGCGAAACATGTCAAATAATATAAAAATTGTAAAAATATATCGAAAGCAACATTTTTTATCCACTGAAAATATACCTCAAAGTACAAAATATACTAACTAATACAAAAATTATAAAAATATACCAAAAACGATATTTGGTATATACTAAATATTTATCGTGAAGTAGAAAATGTGATATAGTGGCTACCAAATATACAGACTAATACAAACATAAAAATATATCAAAAGCGACATTTGGTATATACTAAAATATACCACAGAATACAAAATATACCAAATAAAGTACAATTTCTAAAAATATACCGTAAGCGACATTTGTATATATTAAAAATATACTGCAAAGTACCATATATACCAGATTGCCAGCCAAAGCAACTAAAGCCCTCAAGCTGATTTCAAGCATATGCAAATAATGTTCTTATGGTTGCAACTATACAAAGATATCGTTTATGCTTTTTCTGAGTATCGACCGCAAGGAGACCCTTAACAAAATTCGACGAAATCCCAAACAAAACCGATTGATATTGAATCAAATGGTTGCAAGAATGAGCATTTGTACTTTGGCCACAAAGTGCAGCAAATACATTTGAGAAAAAAATCATTGATATGGAATGATAGAGAAAGGAAGAGAGAGAGAGAGACAGAGAGACATCAAGAAGCATTAATGGTAATTTCCGTTTTACGGCAAGCTTGAGTAATTCATTCAAATGTATTCAAACCTGCTCGAATAAATGTCGAGTGAGTGCTCGACCGTTTGGCTTGTACATTCTTTTCAATTGGTTTTTCTTTGCTTTACTTTTTATTATTATTTTTTGTATGTGTTCTCTTCATTTTCTTGTTTTCCTTCAAGTGCATTGAACCTGTTGTTGTGAAGCGAGCTGCGAGTCGAGTTGCGTTGAATGTTGCAACAAACTTAACAATTATCCTGGGCAACAAGCGAAGCTCACGCCTCGTACTTAAGTTGTCGCTAGTGTGCTAAATGTCCTGCGTTCTGCGTCCTGTGTCCTGTGTGTCCTGTGCCCTGGGCTGACTTGAACGTGCCAGGACACGCTTGTGCCGGACTGGCTTAATCACACGCTCTCGCATAAATACTCTCAGCAGCAAAATGATTTACTGTACTCATGTGATTCATAAATATCACTCATCAACACGAAAAGGGGAATTTCGGACTAACTCGTTAAGCCAGCAGCAGGAAAGCAACTCATTCGACTCTTGTTTGGTTCAACTATTGTCATTCTGGACCCAAAAAAAAAACAAAAAAAAAACATGTAAGAAAGCTACAGTCGAGAGTGCTCCACTGTGAAATACCCGCTACCCATTTTAAATATAAGTAAAATATTGGGGTTTCTTCTTAAAATATACCAAAAAAATACTGTTCAACTTATGCAAAATGGTATATTTGGTATATCGATATAGTACCGCATTAAAAATATACAATAGGCGGCACAATATAACAGATTGATTGCAATCAACTTTTCAGAAATCATAAATACTATAGTTATAATTGTGTATACCAAAATTCGCGAATCTAAAATTACGCTTGTTATTTGATTTTTGTTGATTTGCGGAAGTGGGCGTGGCAAAAATTTGAAACAAACTTGATTTGCGTGCAAACATAACAAATGCTGTCGAAAAAAAATTAAAGCTCTATCTCTTATAGTCTCTGAGATCCAGTGTTTCATACGGACAGACGGACAGACAGACAGACAGACATGGCTAGATCGTCTCGGCTGTTGATGCTGATCAAGAATATATATACTTTATAGGGTCGGAGATGCCTCCTTCTACCTGTTACATACATTTCCTGCCGGCATAAAGTTATAATACCCTTCTACTCTTTGGGTAGCGGGTATAAAAAAAACCAAACCAAACCATGTACCAAATGCTCTCAACAGAACTAGAATTGAAGCTCTCACAGGGATATATGAGGCGTGCCTCGTTTATCATTTCCTGGTAAGGACACAGAAGCAGGAAGCAGAGGGAGTCCGAATCTATCTGGGTTCTATTTGTGGCCCAACACAACACAAGTCCTTGGGCTAACTTGATTCGACCGAAGCCACGTTCAAATGTTAATTGTTTGCAGTTTACTTGATGAGACCTGCAACTGCAGTTAAACGAGAACAACAACAACAACGACAACAGCAACGATTGAGAGCAAATAGCGAAAGGATAACAGATACTCCAATATATGCTCGAGCATAGAGCAACTGCAAATCAGAAACCCACAGATGATGACAGATGCCAGCAATATTTGTTCAGCAAGTTAATGGTATTCGGAACAATAAGAATTTATATTGTTCTCTCAATCGTTCTCTCTCTCTCTCACTTTCCTTACCTCTCTGCAAATTTGACTATCGAAGCATTGTAAACTATACGAAAAAAAAACCAAACATAACAACTCGTTTGCTTTGGGAAACTATGCAAAATTGATAGCACAAAAGTAGACTATCGATTCGCATCCATAACTTTGAAATATTTGCATGAGAAACCTTCGCTTTTTATATTAATTTCACAGAAGATTAAGTTAGCGTAATAACATAATAATAATCTATGCTAAACTATTAGAAATCTAGTGTTTTAACTTTGTTAAATCATAAGGGAGTATTTAAAATCGTATAATTCTGAATTTGTAAATAACAAACTGAAAAGATATGTATGTTCACTTTAATGGAATGGATAATCTGCATAACTCACTGTAAAAGTCTCACTATCTTTTACAGCCAACTAATTTATTTATTATTTCATTAAAAAAAAAAAGAAATACATTCAAAATACAATTTGTTCTCTTTGCATACAAAATTTGTATTTTAAGTAGTGAGATAATTATTTATTAACTGACATTCATATTTATTTTCTCGGCTACAACTGTTGGGGTTTTGCTTTGGTTGACAATCTGGTATATATTGTAAATATATACCAGAATATAGAAGTATATTCATATATGACATGCATGATATATTTTGGTATATATTGAATTTATACCAGTATACTATATATAGTAGTAGTATATTTCGGCGATTTGTTATATATTGTAAATATACCAGACGTACATATGGTATATTTTGTATGTAGTAGTATATCCATATAAGCAATATAGATTTTAAATAAATGGTATATCTTAAATGCAGTAGTATATCCATATACGCAATACAGCTTTTATTATATTTCAACAATTTGGTATATTTAAATATACTATACATCTGATGTATATATCATTTGGTATATACCGCTATACATATATGTACATATACATATACATATGCTAGATATATGGTATACCTGGAATGCAATATCTTTTGGTATATATCTGGTATATATTGTATATTTATATCAGATATATGGTATATTTTGTATGTAGAAGTAATATATACTCTACATATACCAGATTTATGGTCATAGTATATTCATAGTAGTAATTAATTATAGTTTGGCTTGAGCATGGATATCTGGTAATTATTATTGAATATATACCAGATATATGATATATTTAGAATGTAGTAGTATATATTTGGTAGATACTACTAAAGGTATACATACTACATACAAAATATACCATATATTTGGAATATAGTAGTGTATGTATTCATTGTAATATATTAGATAGTAGATAGATTTTGTATTTTTTCAGTTTTTTCAATTATTACTTTTAAGAAAGTATTACAATGCTTAAGAAAAATTGTCTTTTTACCTTAATTATAGTTTTCTAATTGAATTTACCCATAAAATAAATCAAACGAATGTAAGCACATTAAAGATTGTTAAGCGAAGGCAAATGTGGTTTAATTATAGTTTGGCTTGAGCATCGAGGGTGGAGCATGCAACAAAGTGGCAATCAAGTGGCTGGTGCGTCTCAATGCAGGTGGGTAATTAACGTTTTGTGGTGCCAGAAAGTGGGCAGCGATAACACAACGAGGGCAGGCATGAACGGGCACAAACAAGCGCGATATAATAACAGGCATTTAATTTGATGTTAATTGTATTTAGTTTGGTTTGTTCGATTGCCAGCCACAAGGCGAGGAGAGATGGAGGGACGGAGAGCCATAAATTGTGTGTGTGCAATTGCGAGGTTCGTGTAATTTATTCGCATATTTGAAGCTGGCAAAGTGACAGCCTAAAATTATGCCACGAAATGCCGCAAATGCCGCGAAGCGAGCGAAGCGAGCGAAGCGTCTTTAAAGCAACGCGCGCTGTTTACGTGTCGAAACTAATTTAATTCACGCTTTCCTCAACTTTCCTTTCCTTTCATTGCTTGCCCGATTGTTGGACAACCCTGCTTCAGGCTTCAGGCAGGAAACGAACACGAAAATCGCAAACGCAGCTCAAGCAGCGAGCATATTTCACTTATTTATTTGAAGTTGTAATACCCGTTAGCTAAACGATTGAAGGATATTATAAATTTGTGGCAAAAGGAAATGTTATAGACAAAAATAAACTTATCCGACAGTAGAAATAATATTCTCTCTATAAAGTATACATTTTCTTGACACATTTTAGTAGTAATTCAGGAATTAATTTCATATCTTGACTGGTATATTTAAGTATTTTCATAGTATTACTGTATCTTACAGTACTTTTAGTAGTTTAGTAGTATTTGGTATATATAATTATTTTATCAGTATATTTAAACAATTATATATATCTAATATTAATAGATATTATATACCAAGAATATGGTATTTAAGTTTTTTACCGTAATTTTATTTGATTTATTTGATATACCAAAAATATGTAATCTTTGTTTTATCAGTATATTTTTTTGTATATATGTTACAATATACCACGTGCAGAATGTGGCAAATTTTAGTATCTTTATGTATTTTCAGTACATCTAATATACCAAATGTCTTTGGTATTTTCACAGATTTTTTTATTTGCTATATTCGATGCAGCATGTAGTATATTTTAGCATTTTAACTATATATTTAGTCGGTTTATTCGATATACTAAATATAGCATTCGGTATCATTAAGAAATTTGACGCTATATTAATTTAGTATGATAAATATACCAAATATATTAAAGATATACTAAATATAGCATTGGGTATAATTACGTTCAATATACCAAATATACTAAAGATAAACTAAATATGGCATTCGGTATAATTAAAAATTATGTCGCTACATTTATTTAGTATATTAAGTATACCAAATATATTTTGGTATACTTGGTATATTTTTGTGGTATATTCGACATATTTAACATAGCATTCGGTATAATTAAAAATTTTGTGGCTATATTTATTTAGTATATTCAATATCTCAAATATGTATTTTAGTATTTTTTCTGTATATTTATTTAGTATATTTACTTTTATTGAGAACTCGTCGCGGGTATTTCACAGTCGATCACACTCGACAGCAGCTCTCTTCCTTGTCGTTGTTGTTGCTGCTTGCTGCACCCCAACCTGCTGCTTGCCGCTTGCTGCTCGACACAATTCTCACCTAATAAAATAACAATGGGAACACACACCCCCCAAGGCGCGACGCACCCTCACATGTTGCTTGGCTGCTGTCCCTTTCGTTTTTTTGATGTAAATTTAATTTCGATTTTCACATTTTGAGGTTTTCCCTAGTACACGAATGCAGCAGCATGCATATATATGTATATACATATACATATGTTGTATATACACTTTGACACACGGCGACCATCGAAGTCAGATTCTTCGCTGTCGTCTGAGTCAGAGTTTGAGTCTGAGTCTTGTCCCCAGAGGCTTTCGACCATATTCGTAATGCGTCTTTCAACATTGCTGACGTTCTGTGGCTGCCCGTCATTTTATTCACCATCATTCGCTCATTCTCCGCTTTTCATCAGCATCGCCTTTGTCCCGCCTTTGTCACAATCCGCCCTCGTTGCCAACTTGTCACACACACACACTCATATGTATGCACTTTGATACCCTGCACAAAAGTCGGTGTTATCCACTCTCTTGTGCACTCTAAACATGTGTTTGATGTCCTGTCAAATGGATAGCTTAAGTGGCTTCTTCATTCCAATATTTTCTGCAGCTGTTCACTCTGGCAAAATAAGATTGATTTAACTTGTGGCCATAAGTTTGATTCAGAATATTATTCATTAATGCAAATTCAACTAGTTCATGTCAATTCAGTGCCAATGAATTTATTTATTTCCTTTATTTATTTATATTTTTTAAAGATACTCATGTTAATTTTCAACTCGTTGTCAATTCAGTGCAAAAGAAGTTAGCCAATTTAGACAATTCGTCTTGCATATTTCTTTCATTTATTTCTTATATCTTAATTTTAATATTTCTATTTCTATATATCTATTTCTTTTCTTGTTAATTCAGTGAAAGAGAATTTAGAATTTAGAGAATTTATTTTTGCATTTTTCTTTCATTTATATTTTATACCTTAATATTGATATTTCTTTTTAATAAATACTCTTGACAATTCAGTTTAAGAGAATTTTGTGTAACTTCTCTTATTTTCATTTATACATACATATTTTTTCTAACTACTAATTTAATTATATTTTCTAATAAAAAAATGTAATTTAAATGATAAGTTTTGTGGAGTTTTGCCAATCCGCAAATTGATAAATATCGAATAACAAACATAATTTTTAGTAGCGTCTTTTTGGGTACATATAAAAACAACTATTAATCTTATTAATTTCTAAAAATTTGAATGCTAATTGTTTTAGTTATTTATGAAATACTTTGCAATGGGGAAAAATGTCTGCTTACTAAAGAATTCAGTTGCTTTGGCTACTAATCTGGTATATTTTTAATATCAATATACCAAATATTGCCTTTGGTATATTTTAGTATTTTTGTGGTATATTCATTTGGTATATTTAAGGAATAAATATCACACTGTTTTGATTCTATGGGAAGCGGGTATTTCACAGTCGAGCACACTCGACTGTAGCTTTCTTACTTGTTTTTTAATTGTGATTATTTTTGGCATATTCGTTTATTTACTTCGTTTTTTTTTATTTTTTATTGTAATATTTTGTTGGACCTATTCTAAGGTATTTTTATAATGTATAAATAAAAAACATATTCGACAAATTTACGTATTTCTTAATGCAAGTTTTAATAAGATCTAAAATACAAATTTGTTTGTTTCAATTTCGATTCAATTGTAAAATACATGTAAATATCAATGCTAAGTTGACATCATTTTTTTCTTCATTATCATTTTTAACAATTACAATTTCATTTCTTTTGCAGATAAAGCCACGACCGTTCAAATTCAGGATATGCTAAGGTAAAGTTTGC
This sequence comes from Drosophila kohkoa, assembly GCA_019972355.1. Taxonomy (NCBI): domain Eukaryota; kingdom Metazoa; phylum Arthropoda; class Insecta; order Diptera; family Drosophilidae; genus Drosophila; species Drosophila kohkoa. The sequence continues at coordinate 5,914,838 of BJEL01000071.1, read as the reverse complement.
ATGATATTTTTTCCGTTAAATATTTATTGTAAAATAAGAAAAGTGTAACTCGAGTAGAGTGTTTGGCATTCGGCTTGCGGCATTTGTTTCTTCCACTCCATTCTCTATTACATTATTTATTTACCTTTGTGGGGATTTCTTTTAGTTGGTTACCTTTTTATGTGTGAACTCTCTTTCAGTGTTGTTAAACAACGATTTCAATTAAAGCTTCGTTCCGCAACATTTCGTTGGGCCCCTAAAAGTGTCAGTTACGCGACAACAACACCAAAGTGAACAACAAGAGTTGCTTTCAAGTTCAATGACCAGTGTCCCGGAAGTAGCTTAACTACACACACACACACACACACAGTCACACACACACAAACACACACACACACACTTGTCAGAATGCTTAATTACAGTGTCGCCTGTGACTGAAGCTGCGAAAAAGGCGCTGAGTGCACTTGAGGTAATTTGATTTAATTGTGCGTGGTGTCAACAACAACAACAACAACACACACACACACACACACACACACACACACACACACACAGAGAGAAACATAACTAGTATGTGTGTTTGTAACTCATAAGAAATTTACAAGTGCACAACGCGCCTTTTTTTCCTTTGCCATTCTTTTGCTATTTAGTTTGTTGCCAAGTTCACAACTCTTGAACTCTTTGCTACAAACTAGTCGCCTTGTGTTGCAAGTGGCAAGTGGCAAGTGGCAAGTTGCAAGTGGCGACTCGACACGCCACTTGAACTGCCTCAAAACGTCAACAGCGTGTTTTTTGTCCTTTTGCCTTCTGCTTTATTAACTCCATTGCAAAAAGAAACTGGAGAAAATATGTTTTTTGTATTGCCAACTACATTCAATTTGTATTAATTTTGCATGGTTTTTTATGGTAAATGGATTTCGTTACAATGTGGTATATATTGTACTCTTTGGCATGTGATTTGTTTTATATTCTTTTTTCCTTATGTATATTCAATATATTCGATATACCAAATGTATCATTCGGTATGTTTTAGTATATTTTGTTTAAGCTTATTTAGTATATTCGGCAAACCAAATATAGCAAGTGGTATATTTTAGTATTTTCTGTAGCAGTCAGTGTGATTAACTATTTCGGCGACAACTTTATTTAGTATTTTCAAAAAATACCAAACTTGGTATATTTTAGTATTTTATTAGTATGTTTATTGACATATCCGATGTTTGTTTTAGTATTTTGTACGTATGTATATACTTAGTATATCTATATATCATCTGTATGTTTTGGTATATACCAAGTATTTCGAGTTGCATATTTTTGTGTTATTCCTGTTTATGTATTTGCTATATTTAAGTGATACTACAGCATTGTTTTGCTTGTATTGAGAACTCTTTTTTCTCTTTAACACCTTGATACATTCTGGTATATACTGTATAATATACTCTAAGTATATTTTGTAAAAAGTAGTAGTAGTACATTGATATACCAAATGTAGCAGATTGTAGCATTTTATCAGTATATTTATTTGACGAATTCGGTGGTATATTTTGTATATTCGATATACCACACCTATCACTCGGTATGTTTATGTTTGTGTCGGTATGTTCATTTAGTATATTAGATATACCAAATGTAGCAATTAGTATATTTATGAAAGTATTATATTAGTATTTTTTCAGTATATATACATATTTATATGTATTTTCGATATACCATGTATAATATTCGGTAGGCTTAGGTATTTGTTTAGTATATTCGATATACCGAATGTATCGTATTTTAGTATTTCATTCGTATATTTAGGCATATATTCCAATATACCAAAGATATACTAATTGGAGCACGTATATGCTAGTATATTTTGTATATTCGACATACCAAATATAGCAAGTGGTATATACCAATATACCAAAGATATACCAATGATAGCATGTGGTTTATTTAAGTATGTTTTCTGTATTTTTGTTGATGTTGATTTTCTTTTGCCTTCTTCTTTATTAACTCAATTGCAAATAGAAACAGAGAATAAAAAAAGAAACGTTTTTCCAATATGTATTTTGTATTTAAGTTAATGAGTTGATAACTTATCGATGCAAGCGCATATTACAATTTATTTCGATTTTAGTAAAATCGAGTGAACAGCACATTAGCTATTAATAACTGGTTAATTCATCTATGAATCTCGGATAGATTGTCAGACACGAATCAATGTTCACTCGACCAATTCGTATTGACGTTTTTTTTTATTAGGATACCCTGTAATTGTGGTGCAGTTTAAAAGGTATACCTGAGTCATGGCTGTAATCTATTAATCAGAATTAAACACTTTATTTATTATAAATTAATTGCTTTTCACTTTGAGTGAATCTTTTTATTTAGTATTAACACTTCTTAAAGTTCTTAGATTTAAATATCAAGCTAAAGGGTATTCTTTTAGTTGATCAAACGCCCATTGTTCGCTCTTAATTTGTTTTTAATTCCATCAACTTTTTGTCTCCCCCTTTTTTTTGGGTTTGCATAAATCATCAACACAATTGCTTTTGATGCATAATTTATGACAATTTTTCCATGTGTTTATTTCTCCCCGTAATTTCTAGAATATTTATTTATTTCATTTACTTTATTTGCTCTCAACTCTCGCTGAAACAATTTATGGTTTCCTCCGCGCGCTTTTCCGTTTCCGTTTGCAATTAGATGGAAACGAAACTTTACGCAAGGAAATATGAAGATTAGATAAAGTTGCTGTGACGTGACAAAAGCTGATTGCTGCGTCACATAAAGCTGCTGGCTGCCGCATAATTCGGATTAGATTAGGGCAAAAAATAATTCCCAATTAGCTTGCTCGCTTGTGGCTTGTGAAAAAAGCAGCTCGCTGGCTGGCCAGGAAAACAATTAAATAAAACAACACGTATACGACGCGTGTGTCGGCGCCCCTCAAAAATAATGTTGAAATACTAATGCGAGTATTTAAACACAGATTTACCAAATTGCTGCACACAATTTTAAAGTTAATTCGTCGCAAACTGAAACTGAAATTCCTGAAAAACAACAACAACAAGAGTGGGCTGCAAAATTGTTATCCTTGTTGCCCTGCAGCTTATTTATTAATAATGCATGCGATTGCATTTACATACCGCCTCCGCCTCCGCCCAGAGGCGTGGCAGCCGCGACGCGCGGTCAACGATTTGCACATGGCAAACAAAACGGTTTCACAATTTTAGACAATGTTGCAAACCTGCCACAAAGCGGCGCAAAACACACGCCACACACACACTTGCCACACACACACACACAACAAAAATGCAGACAACGAAGTAAACAAAAGCGAAATGCACTGAGCGAAAAATAAAACATAAATCTAATACAAATATTATGTGCATACTGAGCATGTTTTTCATAATGGTATCGATTGCCATCTGCTTATTAAATTGCAACTATTTTACTGCCGCTATTTTTTTCAATTTATAAATAAGTAAAAGATTCTTAAAATTAAAAGCTATTCAACAAAATTGTATTTATTATTTTGGTTCTTTCTATGTTCTTTCTTTTTCAAGTAAAAGATTCTTAAAATTAAAAGCTATTCAATAAAATTGTATTTATTATTTTGGTTCTTTTTATGTTATTATTTTGCTGTTGTTAACTTTTTAAAATAATATTATTTATAATTAAATTCATTTTATTTTATATTTTATTTCCTTTACATTCTTGACCTTTTTCTGTCTTTCTTGCTTCTATTGTAGATTTAAAGAATTTATTTTTCATTTATAAAAATTAAAATTGGTTATTTATCTATTTATTTATTTATTTATTTATCTTTTCTTTTAATGCTCCCATTTTTATAAAAATTTGTTTTCAAAGAATTCTTGATTTAATTAAATTGAAAAGCTATTCAAAAAAGTATTATTTAGTATTTTGTTCCCATTAAATTTTGTTCTTATTTGCGTTGGCCTTGGTATATTTTCATTGGTATATTTTAGTATATGTGTGGTATATTTGTTGAATATGGTTTTGTTGAATTTAGTCGATATAAAAAATAGATCCTTCTGTATATTTTAGTATTTTAGCGGTATATTTCTGGTATGTTTGTAGAATAAAACCTACGGAGTGTAGTCGATATACCAAATGTATTCTTCGGTATATTTTAGTATTTAGTGGTATATTTTTAGTATATTTTGATTTCTTACTTTTTGTTGCTTCAATTTAATTTCGATTTATAAAATTTCTTCTTTATTACATTAAATTTAAGAGCTATTAAAAAATTTTTATTTTCATTTTATTTCTATTAAATCTATGAAATAGAAAATTTCTATTTTATCTTTTATTGTTTTCTTTTTTTTTTTAATTTCATTTTTATTCATTAAATTAAAGAGCTCTTCAAAAAATGTTTATTTATATTAATTTCTTTTAAATCTTTTCCTTTTTTCTATTTTAGAGCTTCAAGTTTTGTTAAATTTGTAGAATTTCTTCGTGATTGAAATCGAATTTTGCTGTCAACAACAAGGCAGCTTAGACTAAGCATAAATTTAAACATAGTGAGAGATTTACAAAGCCAAGTCAATCACATTTTACAAAAAGATATTAATTATATACAATTGTAAAAACTGAATTATAGTTAGAAAAGAGAATAATTCTAGTGACAAAAGCAAAATCAATGACTTAAACTTGCACATTTTAGAATTTATGGCATAGTTTGCTTAGGTTTTTGTGCATTTAGTTGATGATGTTCTGTTTGACTTTCATAAGCCTGCAAATTTGTGTGTGTGTGTGTGTGTGTGTGTGTGTGTTGGTTGCCCCTGGCAGCTGGCGAACTGATTTTTGATTTTAAATGCTTAATTTATGCTTTAATTGCATATTTCGCGCTCCAATGCAAATAGCCAATGTGAATTTGCGCGATTTATGGCTTGCCTGCAATGTATTTGTCGCTCAGCCAAAAAGTATGCAATGCATTTCATTTAGATAACCGCAAATATTTACCACAAACGCATTCGCATCACATTTGCAACGTGACTAAATTCCCCCCGCGGCATCACTCTCTCTCTCTCTCTCTCGCTCTCACTGTGAATTATATATGCGATTATTTATATACATATGTGTGTGTGTGTGGCGAACACCTGCCTGTGCTGTGTTTACTAAGTGCACAATATTTGTTGCATACTTTTCGGCATAATTTATGCATTCCAATTGGATTTGTTGCAGAACCGCGTTTGGAATTTTCAACAGTTTTTACTGCCAGTTTATTTGGCATTTTTGTTGCATTTTATTCACCAAATATTTTCCATTTCTATTACAATATTTCACATGCAATGCAAATATCGATTTAAATGCCAAATCGAAATCATTTAATTGAGAGCTTTTGTGTTGTGTTCAGCTCCTGCAACCTGCAGGCTAACAAATCTACTATGTAATAATCCATTCGGCAAACAATCATAATAGTATATTTTGTTGTAACATATTTGTATTGATTTGAGTTCACATTTTATGGAAATTTGAGTTGCTCGATGATCTGGGCAAAACGCTTCGCACGCAACGCGAACACATCCAATTGACATCGCTTCACCAGGCCATAGTCAACGGCATCCAACAGATTGATGCGCACCTGATGCTGAAATGCGGGATCGAAGCGTTCATATTGACGACAGAGCGATGAGATGATTTCAATGTCGCGCATCGGACGCTTCGATTGCAGCAACAATTGCAAAATGTTCAACAGCAAGTGGCGCACAAGAAAGCGACGATGTGGCAGACGTCGCAGTCTGTAGCCTTTTTTTATAGCCGCAGATTGAGGCATCGAATGACAAACGAATTGTGTGTTGAACAAACAAAAATGAAAACTAGTTTCTATTTTTTTTCTTTCTGTATTGTATTCAGACAGTTGTGGCAAGGGAAGAAAGAAATACATAGAGAGAAAGAGACAGAGACAGAGAGAGAGAACTCTCATGGCCAATTAATCAAGTGAAGCTGCTGCTGCAGCAATTTGAACTTGAATAACCTCGGACGCGCATAAAAACGAAAACGGCGCTAACAAAGGCGAAACCAGGATAAGAAGTAGTAGAAGTAGAAGTAGATGTAGAAGGACGCGCATCAAGTGACATTTGAGCAAAGACAAAAAGTCATTATCACGGCGACAGCAGACGACGGCAGTCGAGGAGAGAGAGAGAGAGCTGCCTCAGCGAATGCGAAACAGGAACAGGAACAGCACGACAACGATGATGACGATGGCCAAGGAGATGGCGATGGAGATCAAGAGTACACTGAAAGAAATGAGGAATAAAACAAAGCAAAGCAAGCAAAGTATGATTGAATTTAAAAAAAGCTAAAAATATAAATGAAATTCTAGGAAATTAAAAAAAAAATGTTAAATTTAAAAACCGAATCGTGCTGCACTTGAACCCAGGACCTCAGAATTATGCGCAACATCCCTACCAACTATGCCAAAACGAAGCTCTAAAAATTTTTACAAAGCGAGTCCGGGCTGAGTTTGAACCCAGGACCCAAGGAGAACTTGGACATGACAACTTTACTAAGTGAAAAAGCTGTACAAAATTCTATAAGCCGGATCGATCGCGCTGCACTTGAACTCAAGACCTCAGAGAACACAAGAAGAAAAATGATCGACAACTCTACTAACAGAGCCATAGGCTAAAAAGCTATAAAAGAAGGTTTAGTTAGAAACCGAACAGCGCTCAGTTTGAACCCAGGACCCTGAACACATGAAAGGTAGAATGGTGCTGCTGCTATTTACTAATTAAGCTACGAGCGAAAAAGCTGTAAAAACTTAACAAGCCGGATCACGCAGCCCACTTGAATCCACGTCCTCAGTATCACATGAAGAAAGATGTGAGACAACTCTACTAACAGAGACATGAGCGAAGCAAATGTAAAAAAAGACTTGATCGATTTAATAATTTAGTGTTTTGCTATCTAGTATTATCAGTATATTCTGTCACTTCTCTCTTTAATATTTAAATTTGGGTTCATTTAAGAATTGATATCCGAGTGCAGACTTAGAAATACGGACTCGAGACATGAGTGAAAAAGTTGTTAAAGAAGACTTGATTGCTTTGGAAATTTAGTATTTTTAAATCTAGTTTTTTTTTTAAATTTAATGAGGGATCGATCCATAATCCATGTACAGGAAAACTCGATTGATTCGAGAATTTTAGTATTTTGAAATCTAGTATTTTCGGTATATTTTGTTAATCCTCAAACTGGGTTAATTTAACGATGAAATGAATACAGATTAAGAAATTCTGGGCTCGAGACAAGAGCGAAAAATCTGTAAAGAATCTGTAAAATCTGTAATTAATTTGATTCTCAAACTGAGTTAATTTAACAATTGAAACCCGAATGCAGAATTTATAAAGAAAATTTTAGTATTTTAAAATCTAGTATTTTTTGGTATATTCTTTTATTTTTATCTTCAAACTCGGTTTAACAAACTCATTCAACAATTGCAGATTTAGAAATTCGGGGTCAAGCCATGGGCGAATAATTTGTAAAGGAATAATGAAATTTTAGAATGTTTAAATCTGGAATATTTGGTATACTTTGTTCGTTTAACCCTTTAACTGGGTTAATTTAGCAATTTAAGCCCAAATGCAGAAGTTGTTAAGAAAGATTCGATTGATTTTAGAATTGCAGTATTTTAAAATCTAGTTTATTTGGTATATTAATTTAACCGTCAACCTGAGTTAATTTAACAATGAAAACCCAAAGGCAGACTTACAAATTCGTGTTCGTTTTTCTCAGTGTAGAGAAGTGCGAAGAGAAGATAGGGAGAGAGAACAACGACTGGCGACTAGCGACTGGCGACCGGCGACCGTGAGGCGACTGGGCGACAACACATCATCGTGATGCAGTCAGCGAAGGCAGCGAAGGCAGCGAAGGCAAAGCATGTGTAGCACGTGGCTGCGTTGTCGCCATCTTGTTGCCTTTTCCGGCATTTTGTTTACGATTTTTACTCCTCCACAGAAGCAGAAGCCTTCTGGCCTGCCTCCTTCATTCTCTCACTTCTCGCCACTTGTGCGGATTTCCTTCTGGCTGTTTTCCCTGAACGATTTTCACTTGTTTTTGCCGTTGGCTGCTTTTGTTTTTCTCCTCGTTTTTTTTTCTTCTTCTGCAGTTTCCTCTCTCTTGCTCTTGCTCTTGTGTGCCCTTTGGTGCTATTCTTTGGTTGGGAGAGGAGAGGGGAAGGGAGAGAAAAAGCCGCCAAGTGCAATTGTCATAAAGTGTCATTGGCTGACGTCGCTGCTCTTGTGCCTTTTGTGTATATGAGAGAGAGTTGTTGTAGTTGTTGTAGTTGCTGCTGCTGCTGCGGTGAATCAACTTAAATGAGTATCCGCTTTATAACTAGACAAGCGGGAGGAGTCTCTCTGTGTGTGTGTGTGGAATTGGCAGCTACAAAGTCAGCTGCATTCAGCAGCTGCAGTCGAGAGGAAAAGCAATTGGCTTTGTGTGCGATTTCGCTTTGTTTGTCCCCAGTCAGATCGTTCGCATTCTCCCTCTCTCTCTCTCTCTCTCTCTCTCTTGCTTTCTCCCGCTCTCTTCTACTTTTCACTTTTGGGGAGTCGCACTAGTTTCCTCTGGCTTAAAGATTCACATTTAGCCTTTTGCAGCCAACAAAAGCGAAAGAAAGAGAGAGCAAAAAGTAACAAAGACATTTGTTGTGACATCTGACATAGAAATCCAGCTAAATAACAAAACTTGAAATCAATTTAAGCATGCAATGATATATTAATCAGATTTCGATTGTTTTGGTTGGCAATTTGGTATGTAGTATATTGAGGGAGAGGGTGAGAGTAGTATAAGAGGGAGAACAATCTGGTATATTTTATCTGTAGGAAGATATATGATAAGGTATATTTTGCAAATAGTAGATTATCAATATACCACATACATATATCAATCTGATATATTTTGTACTCTATGGTATATTTTGCAAGTAGTATATTGACAAGAGGGAGAACAACTTGGTATATTTTCAATATCAAATATAGCAATTGGTATATTTTGCAAGTAGTAGTATATTATTATACCACATGTAAGTATTTTTTGCACTCTCTGGTATATTTCGCATGGAGTAGTATTTCGATATGTATATCAATCTGGTATATTTTGTACTTAATGGTATATTTAGCAAATAAGAGTATATCGATATATACATATAGCAATCTGGTATATTTTGTACTCTATGGTATATTTTGCAAGTAGTATATTGATGGAGAGGGAGAGAGTAGTATAAGAGGGAGAACAATATGGTATATTTTGCAAGTAGTATATTGACAAGGTGAGAAACAATCTGGTATATTTTACATGTAGTATGATATCAAAATACCAAATATAGCAATTGGTATATTTTCCAAGTAGTTTTATATCATTATACCAAATATCGGTATATATTGCGCTCTCTCTGTATGTATAGCATCTGGTATATTTTGCACTTTATAGTATATTTTCCAATACCACATAAAGACATTCGGTATATTTTGCACTTTATGGAATATTTTGCAAAAAATAATACATCGAAATACGTCATATAGCAATATGATATATATTGTGATTCCTGGTATATTTCGCATATATCACGTATATCAATCTGGTATATTTTGCACTTTATGGTATATTTTTGAAGTAATAGCATATCGATATAACAAATAAAGCAATCCGGTATATTTTGAATTTTATGGTATATTTTGCAAGTATTAGTATATCAATATACCGCATATATAAATTTGGTATATATTGTAAACTATGGTATATTTTGCAATTAGTAGTATATCAATTTTAGACAAGTGTAAGGTCCATAGAATATATAAATGAATACTGTGCATTACTTATAATAAAAGAAACAAAATAACCTACATAAAATATTGTGTAGTAAATTGTTCAAGAAAGTATTTCAAATTTATAGAGACTCGACAGTTTTTACATTTGTTGTTGACTGTAGTTGAACAATATTTTCGATCAGCAAAGAAATTGCTAGAAAAAAGTATGTTATTTTTTTTTGCACGTAGCATAACTGAAATTTATTCAGGGCTAGGCAAAACGCCTTTAAGCGGCTTAAAAAGTGCACACTGAGCCCAAAACGAATTATGCAGCTCACAGTGAGGGAGGAAGAGGTGCAAAGGGGGAGAGGGAGGAGGAGACAGCTGGCAGATGGCCAAAGCAAAGCGAGGCAGTCAAACCAGATTGAAAGTGACAGCGATGGCGAAGCAAGGAAAAAAAGTGTTGCATACCTGCAGGCGCAGCGGGCAGTTATCGATAACTGCAGCTGCAGCTGAAGCTGAAGCTGAGGCTGAAAGCAAATCTGTTTTTGGCAACAGCGCCGCGAATTCAATTTGGCTAAACAATTACTGCATAGATGCGAGACACACACACCAACAACAACAACAAAAAAAAGAAGTAGAAGAACAACAAACAGGGAGAAAGCGATAAACCGAGCTTGTGACGGAGGCGTGAGTGAATGACAAATGTTTTGCTGCCAGTCGACGCGACAGCAGAAGAGTGAGAGAGACGGGAAGAGAGAGAGAGAGAAGGGAAGTTGACTTGCTTTTCTCCCCCCCAAAGCACAAACTGAGGCTGTCACTTTTGACTTCTCGGACAACGCAGACAACGGCGACATTGAGCAATTGCCACGCATAAATATTCCCCCCTCCCCTCCCCTTCCCTACACTCTGTGTGTGTGTGTGTGTGTGTGTGTGTGACACAACCACCTGTTTGGGATGAGTGTGGTAAAAACATAAACAAAAGTGTTGCCACAAAATCAAAACAAGCCGTTAGCAACATGTTGCCAGCGCACATGCGCCTTGTCAGCCTGCTAGCAACATTGTTGCCCAATGCGAAATGTTGCAGGAACATTTCGAAAACATTCTGCGAGAGCGAAAAGTTGCCCAAAAACAAATCACAAACTCAGCACGCTGCACCTGCGCAAAAAAGGATGACGGTAGAATTCAAAGAAAATACAAATTTGGTGGAAACACTTATTGAACTTATATTACAAACTTATAGTTTAAGGATGACGTTTAAAAGTGCGAAGTAATCCTTTTTTAGAATCATACTTGAACATTTTGTTAAAAGGAATTCAAACAACTCATTCCAATGACATATTTATGACTAATAATAACGGGATAGTTTAACAATCAGGTATATTTTGAATATCGTAGTATTGTACATCAATATACGAAAAAATGCTTTTGGTATATATTAGTATTTTTAGTATATTAACTTAGTATATTTTAAAGATATTACCATATTGATGTACGGATAAAAGCTTTTGGTATGTTATATTATTTTTTTGGTTTAGTAACTATATATTTTATCTATAGTACCACACAATCCTTTTAAATTTTGGATTTAAATTTTAATATGTATATATTTATAAATAATAAAGCTTTTGGTATACTTTTAATATTCTTGGTATATTAACTCAGTATATTTTAATGATAATACCACACATTTTCATATTTTGAATATACATTGTAGTATATAGATATACAAATTAATGTTTCTGGTATATTTTAGCATTTTTTGTTACACTAACTTAGTATATTTTAATAATAATACCACACATTTTTTATATATATCGAATGTAGTAGTAAATTTTAAAATGTTTTGGTATTTTTTTGTATATTAATTTGGCACAATTTTGCTCTAGTTAAAAAAAGGTTAAAAGTTAAAAACTAATATTGAACACTTTAATATAAATCTATTTATTATTAAAAGTTTCATAAATTTAGCATGAAATGTTTCGTTGCACATATTGTAGAGAAGAATACTAAAGAAAAAGGATTTTTGACAGTAAAAGCGATTTAAAAACTATCGAAATTTACATAAAAATGTTCTGAAATTCTTCGGCATGGAATATTTTAATAATTCGTATACAGATTAATGGCAGACATCATTTTAGCTTAGCTCAAAAAGCAATTTAAACTATTAAATTAGTTTAAATATATATTCAAAGCTTTATACATTCTTATATAAATATATTTTGCAAAAATAATATATGCGAAAGACTTTGTACATTTTTGGTCAACATGTTTTCGAAACTATTTATTTATTATACTACAAATTTTTATATGTAAAAATTTATTGAATTCTCTGAACCTCCTTTAAAAACAATAAATGCAAAAAGGAAACCTCAAAGCCTGAGTTTAAGCAGCAATAATTTGATTGTTTTTCTTTGACACGCTGACAATAAGCAGAGTGTTGTGAAAATGCATTGAGCATTATAATGGCAATATTAAATACTTTCCATATACTGTAAGCGTATTTATTTATGAAGCGACAATGCCTTAATCCCACATAAATGATAAGCGCAATAATACATTGTTCTGTCCAATTACATTGCGCATACCCTGGGAAAGTTGAAGCTATGCAAAAGGGTAGTTTGAAGGCAACTCCGACTCTGCAAAGTATATATATTCTTGATCAGCGTCAACAGACGAGACGATCTATCCATGTCCGTCTGTCCATTTGTCTGTCCGTCCGTATGAACATCTTGATACCAGAGACTATAAGAGATAGAGCTATAATTTTTTTCGACAGCATTTGTTATGTTTGCACGCAGATCAAGTTTGTTTCAAATGTTTGCCACGCCCACTTCCGCCTCCGCAAATCAACAAAAATCGAATAACAAGCGTAATTTTAAAGCGACAGTCGCGAATTTTGGTGTTTACAATAATAACTATAGTAATTGTGATTCCTGAATATTTGGTTACGATCAGATAAAAATTGTCGAAGTTATTAAAGAAATACTTTTGTATGGGCATAAATGCCTACTTACTAGGGATCTGATTTACTTTGGCTGACAATCTGGTATATTGTGTCGTATATGGTGTATTTTGAATGTGGTACTATATAGATATACCAAATATACTGTTTGGTATATTTTTTTTTAAGCTATTTTTGTAGTATTTTTTGTATATTTTGAGAACAATACCACAATATTTTGCTTTTATTCAAAATGGGTAGCGGGTATCTCACAGTCGAGCGTACTCGAAAGTAGTTTGCTTACTTGTTGAATAAAGTTTTTGAATTAAAGAAAAGTTTGAAGTATGTTTAAGAAGTTAATAAAACAAAGCTCAATCTTTTACTAATTTGTAGGGTATTTAGAGTGCCAGAAAGTTGACAACACTACTGTAAACTTGTTTATTACCTACGCTGGCTGAATACCAGGTGCAATTATAATGTTGTGCAGCATTTGAAAGAATGCAGCTTGGAATTTATTTATTTATACGATGAGATTTGTGTGTGTGTGTATGTCCGTTTGTGTGTGTGCGTGTGTGTGTGTTAAATGCTACTGAAATTACACTATAAAAATGCTGTTTAATTAGCATATGGCGGCAATTAATTAATTTGTAAACTGAATGCCGCAATGCGTGCAAACGATGAACGATGAGAAAGAGAAGGAGAAGGCGAAATTCATTGCGATGGGCGATGGCAATTTATATGCAATTTTCATATTAAATCAAAGATTATTGTTTAATTAAATGCAGACAGCTAGAGAGAGAGAGAGAGAGAGAGGGAGAATAAAGAGAGGCAACATTTTTCGTTTCGTTGCCAGTGAACAGAAAATAATCCTTGATGAATTCACGAAAAATTGTATTTCTCATAAGTTATTTTCGCTGTGTGTGATGAACCTCGATTAAAGTTAAGCGCGAAAATTGCAGCAACCACAATAATAATGATAACAACAATAACAACAATAAAAAAAAAACAGCATCAACAATTTGTAAATAAATAAAACTTAATGCATTTTCATATTTTCATTTGCCGTTGTCAATCTGCCAATCTGTCTATCCGCTTCAACGGATTTCTCCCTCTCTTCCTTCCCTCTCCTCCTCTCTCTCTCTCTCTTCACCTTGCAACACTTACAACAATTGTTGATTTAATATAAATAAATGTGAAATAAATCACAAGGCTTCAAACACATTTGCTGCACCGACTTTCTTGCTACCCTGGAAAAGTGAATAAAATATATTTCATATTTTTATAACATCTAAAATACCTCGTTTAAATTTTTAATGAGAGCATGACATTTAAAATGAAATTAATGAGCGAGAAATTGCATACACATAAATTTATATGTGTTCACATTAATGCTGATTGCTTGCACAGGCCACGACATCAGCGAGGCACCCAAAAAGGGGGCAAAGGGGGCGTGGTTGCTGCTGCTGTTGCTGCTGCTGCGGTGCAACCAGAGCCGCAACTGTTGACAACATAATCGACTTGTACTTAAAATGTTGCAATGTGTTAATTGTTCAACAGCTCTTCCCCCATTACGCCTCATTGAGTTATCGTTCATCTTTAATCGTTATCGTTATCGACATTAATATGGCATTACTATAATAATTAATATAATATAATAATAACATATTAAGTAGAGTATTCAATCAATAAAGATAGAAGGGAAACTAAAAATCCAAATACATATTGCCTAACTGGAAGATTTTGCCTCTATAGACAAAGTAAATTGAGTTATCGTTATCGGAATTAGGTAGCCATACCTGGGTTATCTTTACATCAGTCGTCGGAAGTATTATATATATATATATATATATATATAGTTATATCAGGGAAAATTAGTCAATAAAATTCTTAACTCATTAAGTTAACATTTATCTCAAATTAGTAATTGAATAAATAGAAAAGTTCAATCAACAAAAATGCGTAAAATGATGCATATTATTTAACTAACTAATAAAGTATTTGAATACAAATAAAACAACAAAGACTATAATAAATAAAATATATTTTAAATAAACCGAAAATAAAATAGGACAATAAAATATACTGAATAAAGGGAAAATATACCATAAAGTTTAAATATACTAAAATCAAATAAAGCATTTCAAAGAGTATAACAAATAAAATAGATTTTGAATAAACTAAATAAGTGAATGAAAAGAAAATATACTAAAAACTTAATGAATAAAATATATTTGAAATAAGCTGAAAATAAAAACTATAACGAAACGCCAAAGAATAAGAAAAACCCAAGAGCTAAAACAATCTAAAAAGTTAACAAATAAAATATATTTAGAATAAACTAAAAATAAGACAAAGAATACTAAAAGAGAATAATTAAAATATATTTAATGTAGACTAAAAATAAAATCATAAAATAAAATACTGAATAGTGTTAAAATATACCAAAATGTTGAAATATGCAAAAAAGTAATAAACATAAATATATTTTGATTACTCTTAAAATAAAATAAAACGACAAAATTCTAAAGAATAAGAAGAAAAGAGTAAAATTTCTAAATAAAATATATATTGAAAAAAATAAAATCATACAAGAAAATCAATACAAAATACCAAAAATTGAATAAACATACTGTATTTAGAATATATGAAAACTAAAATCATTTAACGAAACGATGAAAATTATATGAAGAAAGGAAAAATTGAATATAAGACAAAAAATTCCAAAAGAGAATAATACAAATATATTTAAAGCAGACTAAAAATAAAATCATAAAACAAAATTCTAAATAAAGTTGAAATATACCAACAAGTTGAAATATACAAAAAAAAAAAGGAATAAAAATATATTTTGAATAATCTTAAATAGAATAAATTGACAAAATTCAAAAGAATAAAAAGAATAGAGTAAAAATTCTAAAAAAAAAAATCATACAAGAAAATCAATACAAAATACCAAAAATTAAATAAATATACTGTATTTAGAATAAATGAAAAATAAATCATTTAACGAAACGATGAAGATTATGTGAAGAAAGGAAAAATAATTGCACTCTCTGCAGATTAGTAAAAGCGATGGCCACTTAATCAAGTGATTAATCTTGAGAAGAGCCACAGAGAGAAATTCAATCAAGTTTGGCTGCTAAACAAAAAAAAATGCTGCAAGATATGAAACGTAGCGTGAGAGCTTTGAGTGTTTGAGTATTTGAGTGTGGGTGCTGAATGTGGATTAATGGCAGTTTATCATTCATTCATTATTCAGCATTCTTCGCGGCAAACAAATCAAAATTCGTTTCACACAAATTAGGCAATTTGATGCCTCAATTGCGATGTCGCGAATGTTGTTGTTGTTCTTGTTGTTGTTGGTTGTCTGTCAGGCATAAAAGCGGGAATTGACAGCTCGCTGATAGACTCTGGCATACCCTGTCAATAAATTCCATTTGACATTGTCATCAATCTCAATTAGGTGACGCTTAGCACCGAGCTCGGTTCCATCTCTGATTTTTTTTTTTTGCTTGAATTGCAGTTAAAGAAATTTTGGCTATATTTCGATGTTGCATAGAATATTTTGTTCCCTTCCTCTGCTTCGTCTTCTTTAACTGCCATCGTTGACTTGCTCCTGGGGGCGATTCAAGTTTGCGTTTTGGTTTTGCCACTTTACTGTTGCTTTGAATACTTTTTATTTCAATTTCCTGCCACAAAGCAGCAGCATCAGCAGCGGCAGCAACAAAAGACAAATTTATGCCACATTAACAGCTAAAAGCTTTCAAAATGCGTTTCGATGCGCCACCAGGCGGCAGTGTCAGCATCAGCATCAGCATCACCATCACTTTCAGCTTCAACTTCGGCTTCAGCTTCTGCTTCAGCATCAGCATTGGCGACCCTCGGGCGACCACCAAGTCTTTCACCCACAACACACACACACACATTTCTTGCGAGTGTGACCAAAAATGTTGGGCACCATTATTACACTTGACAAAAAAATCTAGCAGCTATACCAAAATTTGTTTTAATCAAAGCAGAATATAGTAAACATGAGAGAGTAATAGTATATTTATATATTGAATTCGGTATAATTTTGTATTTATGGTAATTATTTAGTTTAAACACACGTATGTATATTTTTGTATATTTGGTGTATTGATTTGGTATATTTTGTAGAAATTTAATAAAACTAACTTTAGTAATTTAGTATTTCATATAGCCTATTCTACAACTATATAAGATTTTGTAAGACATTGCAATAATTTAATATTGAAAAAAAAAAACATTTAATTTGTTTTATTAGCTCTTACTTACAATTTTATAATGAACATGTATCTCAAAAACTATGAAAATATTCTAGTAGTATATCGATATACCAAATATACCCTTCGGTATACTTTTATATTGTTTGGAATATTAATTTCGAGTAGTTTGATTCTATTAAAAATGGGAATGTAGCAGTCTATCAATATACCAATATATTTTTGGGTTTTTACAATAAATTTATTTGGTATGTTTTGTTTTGGTTAAACATGTGAAAATAGTATAACCGTATATTAATTTGTATATTTTGGTATACTCATTTGTTATTTTTTTATGAAAAATATGAAAGTAATAATATACAGATATACCACAATAGCCTTCTGTATATTTTTGGTATATTGATTTGGTATATTTGTTTGTTTGTATTAAACATGAGAGAGTAATTGTATATTTATATAATGAATTCTGTGTACTTTTGCATTTTTGGTATATTTATTTGGTATATTAAGTTTAAGCACACGTCTGTATATTTTTGTACTTTTTGGTATATTAATTTGGTATATTTTGTTTTCAATAAAAATAGGAAAATAGTTGTATACACTTTTGTATTTTTGGTATATTAATTTGGTATATTTAATTTATACACACGTCTGTATATTTTTGGTATATTAATTTGGTATATATTGTTTTGAATAAAATGGGAAAATAATTGCATATACTTTTGTATTTTTGGTATATTTAGTTTAAACCCTCGTCTGTATATTTTTGTACTTTTTGGTATATTAATTTGGTATATATTGTTTTGAATAAAAATGGGAAAATAGTTGTATACACTTTTGTATTTTTGGTATATTTTGTATATACACTCATCTGTAGCTTTCTTATTTTTTTATTATATAAAACATTTGTTATATACCCATTATATCATTCTGCAAGTGCCACACCTACTGAATGGCGATTCATGGCGAGTGATGGTTATAACTCCACTTTAACATTAACATAATTTTTCTATTTTCATTCTAAACGAATATCACGTACAATCTAAAAGTCACCATAGCAAAGTATCAAAGTGTTGCACATTTAAGAGAAGTAATTAGAAAAGTCAAAAAATATGATAGTAAACTTGTAACTAGAATGTCACCTAATTATTACAATCATCATTATTCGAATTAGTTTTTAAGTGTAGTATTCTATTACAGCCGGAAAAAATGGCAGCTTAACATCAATGCATATCAAAAAACTCAAAAAATTAAAAACAATTTTTTTCTTCTTATTATATTAATTGTTATATATTAAGTTAAGAATCTGAACAAACTTAAAATTAAAAAAAATATCTTATTTAATGTTTTCTTTTTTAACTTTACTCTAATTTATTCGATCTTCTCTTAACTCGATATAAATAACACTTTTCATGTGATTTTCTTAAGGAACCTTTGCCAGAGCAAAAAAGTATAGCATACTTTTTAGGGTTGCATTTGACAGTCTCGCAAATTGTGCTCAGTGTAAGAAGCTGGTGTGCTGTCACTTTCCCTTGGGCTGTTCCAAAAGCGTGGAATGAGCAAGGAGGAGGAGGAGGAGGAGGGAAAGAGGGGGAGGGGGAAGGATGTGCTCAGTCTCCCCTAAAAACGCGCTTAAAAACAAAAGCGAGCGAGCATTAAATTTAACGCGACAAACTTGTCCCATTTCAATGCTGTTCTCGTTGTTGTTGTTGCTGTTGCTTGTTATTGTGCATGTTATTGTAGTTGTTGTTGCTGTTGTTGTTGTTGTCTTGCGACAAATTTCAGTTAGCTCATCCATCCGATGCGTCGTCATCGCTGGCAACGCCCGCCGGCTGTCAGGCAGCTGGTAACGTCAAAAGTGCAACTCAAAACTTCAAAACGAGTCACGTTGCCTCCACGCCACGCCCCCAGCCCCCCGCTACACAATTCCCTTTTAGGCCACCCCCCTGAGGAGGAGGGAGAAGGGGGGGCATCTTTTAGCCCATTTCTGTTAGCTGCATGCGCTAAAATTAAGATTTATGAAGGCTGTAAAAAACAACAGCGACAGCGACAGCGACAGTGAAGGAAAGAAGAGCAAGGAGGCAAGGCAGTGTTGGAAGATGGCGCAAAGTTAGAGAAGCACAAAGAGGAAGGGGAAGGGGTGTGGTAGAGGGAGGGGGGGAACAGCGCAATGAATGCGCCAAAAAATTTAACGCCCAAATGATTACAAATGAGTTGAGCAGCAGCAGAACAATGTTGTCGCCCCTCACAGCAGCAGCAACAGCAAATTTCTCTCTCCTTCCCCCCCTCCGCTTGCTCCGCTTTCCCCCTCTCTCTGAACTTCCATCTCTTTTTGGAGTGACGGACAGCCGTTGCGTCCTTCCAAATTGTGTCATTGCAAATCAAATCAACGGACGTGACGTCATCGCAGCAATTTGCATTGTATTGCCAAAAGTTTTGCATGGCCAAAGTAAGTGAGCAAAAAGCACAAAGAGTGAACAGAAGTAGAAAAAGAAAGAGAAGGAGGTGGAGAAAGAGAAAGAGGCTGCAAGAGAAAATAGAATGAAATGGCGGCCAATGCGAGTTGAATGTATTTTTGTTCTTTTTGTTTAATGCCGCATAAATATGAGGCATAAATCAGAAACAAGCAGCAAATTAGAGAAGTAAAACAGAACAGATCAGCATTAAACAATAACAACAACAACGAGCTGTAATCAACTCAGTGATTAGCACGAAAAAAAAACCAGTGAAGTATTAATGTTGAAATGCAAAGCACTCAACAATAAATTTGTTACACTTTTAAGCACTACATTAATCTGTAAATCATTTCAATTTGCCACACATTGCGATGCTCTAAAGCTTAGCAGTTAATGTTGATAATATTTATTGTTTTTATATTCATTTTTTTCTTTCGTTTCGTTTAGTTTTAACAAATTCAACTAGTTTGTCTTGTTTCCCAAGTTAATTTTCGGATCGATCACTCACAACTGTTGCTTTAATACTTTCTTTTGATTCTTACTTACTTTAAGTGTTGTGTAGCACCCAATGATTATTAAGTTAAGTGTTGAGTAGTGTTGTATAAAGTGATTATTAAGTTCATTCTTAATATGTGCTGTATAAAGTTTTAGGACTAACGGATAATAGAAGATGCAACTATACAATATATAATATATATAAAATAAGTCATTGTCATTAAGTGTTTAATGATAACTAAGGTCAAGTGTTGTTTAATGGAAAATTATTAACGCATGCTAAAAAAGGGGACCCTACAATATTTAATTTTAATATAGAAATTTAATTATATATACATATATTAACAAAATATCACTTACTTAATAATGAAAATATCATTATTATCTGAAAATTAAGTGTTGAGCAGTGCTTAATGATAACTTCCGTCCAGTGTTGAATAATGCTAAACATTCATGAATAAAAAAAACGGATAAGAAACGCTGTAATATATAATTTAGATTTAGAATGTTTATAATATACTAATCAAATATTAAATGAATAATTTTCATTATCTGTGACTTAAGTGTTGAATAGTTCGTAGAGATAACTTCGTTCAAGTACTGTACAACGTACAAAAATAAACAATTATAAAAAAAGTTGCATCTTGTTAATAAAAATAAAAAATTTAATTATTTTCATTATCTTCGAATTAAGTGCTGAACAGTGAGTAATAGTAACTTAGTTAAAGTGTTGTATAATCCCTAAAGATAAACGAATAATAAAACAAAACGATACAATATGTATTTAATATATAGAGTGTATATATTATCGAATATTTTATTAAAATACAAATTTAAGCATTTTCATTATTATTCACAAGTTAAGTGTTGACTAATTATAACATAGTTCAAGTGCTGTATAATGTAAGAAAATAACATATAATAGAGGCAACTCTAGATGATCTAAAGTTTATATCGTGCTCATTAGTATCTGCGAATTAAGTGTTGAGCAGTGCGTTACGATAACTTAGTTCAAGTGTTGTGAAATGTCTTAATAGATTGATGCTTAATAAGAGAAGCAACGCTTCAATATATAATAGTATTAATATTAATATGTTAATAAAAATATAAATAGATTCTTTTATATTATCTGCGAATTAAGTGTTGTGTAGTGTTGATATTTATTCAAGTGTTGTCTAATGCATAAAGATAATCAAATAAATATAGAATCAATATCGATTGATAATAATATGTTATTAAAATATAAATTGAATCATTTTCATTATTATCTGCGACTCATTTGAAAATCCTTTAAACAAACTCATGTTTAGCTTTGCACATAAACTGACAGCTTATCAAATAATTACATTCATAGCTTTGGCGGTGTGAGAATTTAATTAATAAAGCATTTCAACTCTTACTCCCTTGCCTTTAATCTTTTGTCCAATCTCTTTGTCTTTAACTCTTCGAATATTTACAACTAAAATGCACTAATTTTAAAGCATTAAATTTGAGTGCAGAAAAAAGAGAAACAGAACAACAACAAAAAGCTACAACAACGCAAAATGTAATTGAAGTTTATCTCTGGAAATAATCCAGTGAGAGCTAATCACCTCTGTTTATGTTTTTTGTTGTTCTTTTGCAAACATGTTATTTGCGTTAGTCGCATAATTAATTTGCTAAAACTGTAAATTCGCGACTTGAATTAAATCTGAAATTTATATATACATATATATTTTTTTTGTCCGTCTCCATTACTATTTATGTACAACTCTCTAAAGAGAGAAAGAGAGAGAGTGAGAGGGAGAGATATGGTTTTACATGCTGTCATCCCTCGCGGTTTTTTCTATGATTTTTAAATGTGCTCCCGCAATTAATTAAGTTCGCTTGTAAACTGAGTGCGAACATTTTACCCCAGATTAAAACTGCATTTATAATGCGCTCATAAAAACCCATAGAATCTAATGAATATTGTCGCGCAATGCGTTGCACACAAAGAGATACCCTGTAAATGCATAAATTCCAAATGTGTTTATTAAATGTTTGAACTAGTTTGAATGACTAAGAAATATTACAAAATAAATATTGAAATTATTGGAAAGAGTTTGAAATATGCATATCAAATTTCTAATTATATGTAAAGTTCAATTCTGACACACTTTAAAATACCCATTGATTCAATTTATATATATAGATGAAATATACTATTAAAAGAATGGGTAGAAGTAAGATCATGGGATTTAAAAATTGTTGCGAAGAAAAAGGCTAAAAATTGGAAAGTAAAGTCTGTAAACTTGTCAAAATCTGCTGCACTTTAAAATACTCTTTTTATAATTGATTCAATACATTCATTGATTCAATTTATATAGACACATTAAAATACTTTTTTTATGACTGATTCAATTCATTAATGGATTCACTTTATATAGAGAAAAATCCTATAAACAGAATGAGGAAAAGTAAGATCATGGATCTAAAAAGTGTGGCAAAAAAAAAGGTAAAAACGTGTCAAATTCTGCTACACATAAAAATACTTTTCTATGACGGAAACATTCATTCATTGATGCAATTTATAAAGATGAAATGTCCTATAAAAAAAAAAACAGGAATATGATCAAGGATCTAAAAAGTGTTAAAACTTGGAAAGTAAATTTATGAAAAATCGAAAACTGTTCTTCAACATTTTCGTTTTAAAATTAATCAATGCAAATTGCTGAAGAAGAAGATAGAAAAAAATGAATCAAGAACTAAAACAACAAAGAGCAAAAGAGGAAAAGATGAGTGAAGCAAAATGGAGAAGTTGAACAAGAGAAGTGAAGCTGCAATACTTGTTTGTATACACATGAGAGCAACTGGTCAAGTTGTCAGCACATGGACATGGATGACATGGACACAAGTGGGCGTGGCATGCACAAAAGTTACTTAAAATGCATTTGGCTCGTTGTGTTGAGAGCTGCTCAGAGGCAGAGGGAGAGAAAGGAGTTGACTAGGAGGTGACTTTCGAGGTTGGGGGAATGGCAACAAAAAGCTTGACTGCAGTCAGCGCAGGTAAATTTAATTATGGCATACTACAACAAGCAATAGAATGAGATAGCTGAAAAGCCAAGGAGAGTGGGAGAGAGAGGAAAGCGGGAGTGTGGCGACAGAGACAGAGAAAGGAGTAGGTGAAGAGGTAGCCTGAAAAGTTTTAGAAAATATGGCACAAGCGTTTACGTATTTTTTCCCATTCTCTTTTTGTCTTTTGCTTTTTGTATTTGCATACTCTGTAAAATGAGAAATAAAAGAGGAAGTATAAAGTGATAATAATTTGAATAATAATAATAAAAATAATACTAATAATGATATTAATAATAATAATAATTTATATATACCTTTTTACTCTGAAATGAATTCATAATACATAAATATTGTTATATGAAATTATGTTCAACAATCCTAAATAACATTTCTACAAATTTCAACTTCAGCACTTCAGTTCATTTTATTTTCAATACTCTTCCAATACAATATTTAAAATAAATCTAAAAAATATTTATGTTGACATTTTATTATACTATATATATTTCATATATTTTATATATTTCATTTGTGAAAGCTGAATATTAAAATTTTTTACCTTTTAACAGGTAACTTGAGGTCAAACCTTTGCATGTCGTGTGCAACCTTTACTGTTTTTTTCTTTTGATCTTTCTTGTCGTTATTTTACTTTTTTTCTATGTTTCGCTGCTGTTTTTTAGTAATAGTTGTTGTTGTTGTTTTGCTGCCATTTTGCTTGTTATCTAATTTTTGCTTTTTGCTTACTTTTACTTTGTTTTGAACGCCCAGCTCAGCAGCAACTTGACTCACATTCTATGTCCTCTTCACCGTTGTCCTTACACTGTGTCCTTTGCGTTGTTGGAGCGCTTTAAGGTGCTCTCTGCGCTCTGCTCGCCGTTGCTCTCTGTAATTTTTCAAGCATCAATTAAACAGCAAAAAGCATTGGCCAACAGCTTGCAACTTCAAGGCGCCAAAGGACTATGGCGCGAGTGAATTACCAAAGCGCATTCTATACAAAGTGGTTGAGAGAGTTGGGAGAGCAGATTGGGCTAAATGATACTGTCACACGCAGCTGTCCCACAGAGGACAGCGAATGACAGCCAACCGTTCTAATTACGGTAGTTCAAGCTATCAAAAGTCTTCTTTTTTATGGCGTGGCGAAGGGGTGAAGGGGGCGCCATCAAAATTGGTTCACTTTGTGATCAACGAACCCAAAAAGTCTGTGACTAGCACTGTCAGCGAGTCAAAGTTGTTAACACAACAAGTGCGTTTGAGCGAGTGGCGAGTAACGAGTGCTCGACCTAATTAAATGTCAATACTCAAATTGAGCAAGGCAATTGAAATTTTCACATTAAGCAAAGAACGATTTCAAGCAATAATTAGCGAGTTGTCGATAAGCAAGTTTAGACGAGTATTCCCTGAGAGTACAGCATTAGCAGCGAGCGTTTAACGAATGAATGATCAAATGCAACGATTGCGATTGTAAGCTTAAATTCGAATTGTTTGCTTATGACAAGCGGTCGCTTAAGTAGCGAGTTGTAAATTAAGCGCACTCGTTGAGTGCATTAGAGCGAGTTGACGAATGATGAGTATAGCATGAGTAACGAGCATTTCACACTCGTTGCATTCTCCTTTCATACGTATCGATTCTCTTAACTATTAACGACTTAAGGAATCTAATCAGAAGGAACTCGCTACAATGAGTTAGCGAGTACGAGACATATCAAAGATTAATAAGTACTGATTTGAGCACTTTCCACTCGTCGTAAGTAGTCTAGCGAGTATAAATATAATACATAACAAAAAAAGGTAAGCGACAAAAATTTGATACTTTTTGCATACAGAGCAAGAACTCGTTATATTTTGGTATGCATAAGTAACAAGTTTTTGCTAACTGTAATTGTATATTTCATTAGTTAGCAAATTTTCCACTCGTTGTTTTATAGCGAGTATGAGCAACGAGTATTTTAATCGTTCAAATAAAGAGCATTATATCAGCGATACTTTTAGGTTGCACTGTTATTAACTCTGTTGAGACGTGAGTCACCTACTCGTTGCATTATAACAAGTATAAGTAAAGAAACTTTCAAATGCTAGTCTACTGGCTGTAGCGAGTACGAAGATAACGAGAAGAGTATGCTGTTTCAAGCATTATTTAAGTATACTTTAATAAACATTTTCTACTCGTTGTACGCATTCGAACTAGTGCAAGAATAACATTTGAATAAGCTGTGCACCTAATTAAAATAGTTGTAGTATTAAACTTACTATTTGAGCTGCATTTGCTGAAATTCGTTTCTCTCAAATAACCGAAATAATACTCAGCACAAGTCTAGTTGCAGATGGCTGGCAAAAGGAAAAGTGATAAGAAAATGTAAGGAGCTTCAATATTGTTGTAACCACAAGCAATTGATGGCCATTACACACATATTTATGTAGGTTAATAGGCAATGGAGCAGGGCATGAAAACAACACAACGAAACACACAGAGAAGCACACCTTTTGCTACCTTTGAATATTTGGTATTGTGCATTCGACTGTAATGATCGCTGTTGGTCCCATTAAATTGCCATTACAATGCATCTAAAATGTGGTTTTCTGTTTTGTGGTAAATGGAGGCGGAGAGGAGGTGGGTGTGGGGAGTGAGGGGGAAGGAGACACGCCCGCATTTCATGCATTACTTGTGGGGTGGCCTCGCATGCAAATGACATTCGAAATTACCCCTAATGAAGCCGAAAGTCCGCTCTCAAAAAACTTGAAACATTATGAATACTATTACCTAGGATAGCAAAAGAAGACTCGAAGAGATAGAAAGAAAGAAAGAAAGAGAGAAATAGATAGAAAGAAAGAGATAGAGAGCGAGATAGTTTGTGTGTGTGGAGAAAACATCTTAAAATATTCGCTTACTCTTTTTATACCCGCTACCCAAGGGTAGAAGGGTATTATAAGCTTGTGCCTCCAGGAAATGTATGTAACAGGCAGAAGGAAGCATCTCCGATGCTTTATATACATATAGTCTTGAGACGATATAGCCAAGTCTGTCTGTCTGCCTGTCCGTCTGTATGAACACCTACATCTCAGATACTATAAAAAATAGAACTATAACTTTTTCTTCAAAAGCACTTGTTATGTTTTGACACATCTCAAATTGGTTTCAAATTTTTGCGACGTTCACTTTCGCCCTCACAAATCGACAAAAATTAAATAAGAAGCGTGGTTTTGAAGCTTCGAATTTTGAAACATAGTATAATAACTATAGCATTTATGATTCCTGAAAATTTGGTTGCGATCAGATAGAAAACGTGGAAGATATTAAAGAAATTCTTTTGTATGGAAAAAACATTTATTTACTAGGTTGACAATCTGGTATATTATGCACGCTTTGGTATATTTTGTGTGCATTATCATATCAATATACCAAATATAGTATTTTGCACTCTGCGGTATATTTTAAATGCATCATTACATCAATATACCAAATATAGCCTTTGGTACATTATTATTATTATTTTTGCAGTATATTATTTTGGTATATTGGCATAGTACATAATGCAAAATATACCAATTACACTATTTGGTGTGTTTTTTTAGTATTTTGTGTTACACTAATTTGTTATATTCTACAAATATTTCATCATTTGGTATATTTGTAGTAATTTTGCGGTATATTTGTTTGGTATTTTGATACATCACCACCTGCAAAATATATCAAATATATCGGTTGATATATTTTTTAGTATTTCTATATTAATTTGGTATATTATGAAAATAATACCGCACAATTTTGGTTTTATTCTTAATGGATAGCGAGTATCTCACAGTCGAGCACACTCGACTGTAGTTTTCATACTTGTTTGTTGTTGTCGGTAATGTTAATGACTTTGCTGTTTGGCGGAAGACACAATTTAAGCAACAGCACAGCGCTGATGACACATTCGAGTTTTGCCACGCCCCCTCAACTAGCAGAATCTTCTACACAAAGAAAAAAAAAACAATGATCGCAAACTTTAAACATATTTCACGCATAGTCAATGAGGGCGCAACACACACACACACACAAAAAGCAAATAAAATACTATAAAATAACAACGAAATACTTTAAAAATATGCCATAAAAATACCAAAAAAATAAAATAAAAGAATGATGGCAAAATACTAAATAAATCTTGGCACAGCAGGGCTGCTGGCTGGCTGTCTCTTCTGTCTCTTCTGTCTGTTCTGTTCTGTTCTGGCTGCCTGACTACCACCCGTTGGCCAGGACGCGGTTTGCCAGCTAACTTATTGCATTTTGCAGTTTTAACATGATAATAACCCCGACGGTGACCTGCAGCAAACTCACCCACACACACACACACACCCACACACACATACATGTGCCACGCCTTCTCCTTTTGGGTAGCAGTTTACGCCTTTGCCATTGCCTTTAATGCAAATGCTTCGCAGTTGTTTCTGCTTCTTTGTGTTTGCCACGACCAAAAAAAAAGTACAGCGAAAAAAAACGACACAAATTTCACATTTTGCATACCCTGCAAGTGAACTGCCTCTAAGGGTGGCTTAGCTTCTGACTACAATCATTTGTAGTGCTTACAACTTGTTAATTAAAGGAAGACTTCAGAGTTATTTACTTCAATGCTTTGTTTTATAATGCAAAAGTAAAAGTTGACTTGCGAAATATTTTGTAGACATTTCCGACCGTATAAGGTATATATTATATACATATGGGTAATTCTCTGAAGGATATCGCGTGCGACCATCTTTTCATTAAACAAAAAAACAAAACTTGAAACAATTTTAAAAGTAAGAAAACGTTAATCTTATAGCTCTAGATTAGTACTTTAATTAGAGCTAAGAATGGTTTTGAAATTTTCTTTCTGTTTTGTTTTCTGTTTACCCACATTCTTAGTCTTAGAGATCTTAATTGCTTTGGCTGATAATCTGGTATATTTTCTGCTTTATAATATACTATAAACGTTCATCATACTATAGTATAATAACAAATATAGCTTTCGGTATATTTTCAATATTTTTACGGTATATTTATATGGTATATTTTAGATTTAATACTGCACTGTATAATATAACAATTACAGCCTTCGGTATATTCTTAGTATTTTTGCGGTATATTAATTCGGTATATTTTATATTTAATACTGCACTGTATAACAATAACAATTAACAATTATAGATTTTAAAATATTTTCGGTATTTTTGCAGTATATTATTTTAGTATATTTTATATTATATATCACACTGTGAAATATAACAAATATATCCTTTGGCATATTTTAAGTATTTTAAGGTATATTTTAAACGTAATACCTCACTGTATAATATATCAAATAAAGCCTTTCGTATATTCATAGTATTTTTGAGGTATATTAATTCGGTATATTTTATATTTAATACCACACTGTATAACATAACAAATATAGCTTTTTGTATATTTTTAGTATTTTTTGGCATAACAAGTCGGTATATTTAAAATTTAATACCACACTGTATATTATAGTTTTTTTATTTAGTATTTTTGTGGTATATTAATACGGTATATTTTAAATTGGATACTGCACTGTTTTGCTTTGATCACAATGTGAAGTTTTCTTACTCGTTTCACCTTATTTCACTGCTTTACAGGGTAGCAAAGAGTCGACTATCTTGCCATCAATTTGATAACAATTTATGTGTGGCGCAACTGTGGCAACTTAGGCAACGCGCTGCCGAACGAAACCCACGCGGTCCTGCGGCATTTTTCATTTTCTGTTGCCCGCTTTACTTTTTTTGCTTTCCTTTGCTTCCTATTCCAGGGAGAGGGTTGAGGTAAGGGAAGGGTTAGGGATCGGGATCGGGGGCTGCAGTATGATATACGATATGGGCTAATGCAGCCAGTCAGCCAGCCAGCCTGTTTTTTTTTGCAGCAGCGAGTTAGATGCGCCAAGCAAAGCACTTTCACTACATAAAGCAAAACAACAAAAAAAAAAAGAAGGGGATGAGGAGGAAGGGGGTGGGAAGGGGATGATGAAGAGTGTGTGCGGTCTTCAAAAGCTTTTGGGCCGCAGCACAAATTAATGTCAATATTGATATTGGCCATAACATTTGGGCCCGTTAAGCGCTAACGAGTTGCCAGGTGCCCGCCATCAAAACTGGCCAAAAATTCAATGCTTTGGTCCACTTCTCATCTTCTCTCTCTCTCTCTCTCTATCTGTCTGTCTGTCTACACTTCCCCTTTCCCTATTCCCATTTCACCTTTCGCCCGCTTGATGTGTCGCTCGTGTTTAGTTTTCCGGTTTTGCGGCTTTCGCGGTTTCCGTTTCGCGCTTCCATTTGCATGTTTTCCATGTTTTTCGCCTCTCTGCCCATTTGATGTTTAGTTCGTTTCATAAAATATTTAACAATATTTATAGACACAATTAAATGCATTTAACGAATTTTAATTTAATAAATAAATTATGCAAGCATTTGACGGGGATTTTCTTTAAACCCGATCATAATTCAATTTCAATTGAATTGTCTCTAAAAACGTTTGTATTGTATGTGTTTTTACATTGGTTTGCGAACCTGCTTTGTATTGAAAAAAAGGGTATTATAGCTTCATAACTTGATATACCATATATTCGGTATATTATGTGCTATATTTGACGGGGATTTTCTTTAAACCCGATCATAATTCAATTGGATTATTTCTAAAAGCATTTTTACATTAGATTTAAAACCTTTTTTGCATGGAATAGAAAAGGTATACCACATTCAGCTTTTGGTATATTAATTTGGTATATTTGAAGGGGATTTTCTTTGAGCCCGCCTATAATTCAACGTATATTTGGTTATCTTTAAAAAAGTTCATATTTATGCGTTTTTACATTGGTTTTTAAAGCTGGAATATAAAAGGTATAATAACTCGATATACCATATACATCCTTTGGTACCACATAATAGTATATTTGCCGGGAGTTTTGTTTAAAGTTGATCAGAATCAAATTCTATTGGATTGTCTCTTAAAACGTATATAATACTAACCATTGAATAGAAGGGTATTATTACTGTATATACCATATGCAGACTTTGGTATATTAAGTTGGTATATTCGCAGAATAATACCGCATTAGGTAGCAGGTGGTCGACTGTAGCTTTCTTCTTTATGTTCGCTCTTAGAAATCTTAGAAATATCTTGCTGCACAAACTAAAATACAATTTTCCAAATATATTAATTTGCTTTTAATTTTAAATTGAATTTTGACATTTTGGTGCTAAACAAAAGCTGTCCAAAATCAACTCTGAGCAGCAAAGCATCGCCTACTTAATCTGTATTTTTTTTGTAAACTTAAACTACTTTTGCTCAAAAAAATATGTCATCTAGTTGGCGTTGAAACTGCCCAAAAGCTGCTCCATCAGCTCGTTCAGATTTTTCTCATTCCATTTCGAAGTCTCGAAAAGGAAAGATCAAATTCAAGTCTAAATTTTTACTTTTGACTCGGAAAAAAATTTCAAAAATTTTATTTTGGTTTTAGTTTGTGATAATTTTTCGGATTATTTTTGTGTTCGTTAATTATCTTTTTTATTTCTAAAGTAACAATGCAAATAAGTGTGCAAACATTATTAAAAAAGTTCCAAAATGGTAAGAAACCAAAGACAAAATTTTTAAAAGGAATGACTTGATAACAGAAAACATGTTCCAGGAGCTGCCATGAAAAGGAAAGATGAGAAAAACTAATTGACAAACCACTTCGATTGCTACATTATTTTTTCCATTTCCTGACGAACATATTTTGTTGAAGGCTTTCAAATGTTTTGGAGCCCATGAAGATGTTTTTGTAATGTTATTAATTCGCATTCGATTGCGAAGCACTTAAAATTTAAAGTCATACTATGTGCTTTCGGCAAGAAGACGCAAAAATATAATCAAATACATAATCCCAGAACTTCCGGCTAAAAAAGGAAACGACAATACACCAAGCTGATCGCTATTCAAAGAATTAGAAATGGATTCATTCAAAGTGCCACAGAGAATACAAACTATATTTTTGATACAACTTATACGAGACATTCATTACATTGCATCACTGCCTGCTGTTCAATCAGACTGCCTGCTATACTTTCCACACTTTCAACTTTCAACACAAGGAAAGCTAATTTAATATGAATCCCACTTGTTTTTACACCTTCTTTTGCATATGAAGTTCGCATCATTTTGTGGATTGTCCAGACTAATTACTACACACATATTTTGTAAAGCATTTAATATTTTGTGACGTATATATTTTGTTATTTTCGATTTGCGTTCGATATATTTTGTACGTTTGTTTGTTACCTCGATAATATGTTTGTTTTTAATATATAAGCAAATTTTATTTTTAATATATACGTATATATAAGTATTTGGTAAATATACATATTTAGTATACTGGTTATACCAAATATATCATGTAGCATACTTTAGTATTTTTCAGTATATTATTTTATTTTTATACTTTTCTTCCTTCTTTACATATATAAGTGCAGAATTACTCCTAAAATATACCAAATTTAATTTTATATCACTCGGTATATTTAAGTTTTTGTTCGGTATATGTATTTGGTATATTTGAAAACCAAATATAATATATTTTAGTATTTTACTATCTAATTCACTTATATGACCAAATGTAGCATTATTCTCAAAATATACCAAATATACATTTCAGTATTTATATAAGGTATCAATATAATAAAGCATATATAAGAAATCAATTTAAGTATTGGGTCGTTATGCTTATTTGGTATATTAAATGTACTGATATACATAAAAAAATAAAAAAAAATAAAAAAAATATACTGTTTAGTATTTCTTCGGTATATTTTAAAGAACAATACCGCCTAAGCTAATTGTTGAATCTTATTAAGAATCGAAATTTCTTTTCTCCTTCTGTCAGTCAGGTGTGTGATAATTGATAACGATGACAAATGAACTTTAAAGTCGCCGCTCATGATAATACTATTTGTGACCAAAATTTGCTTGGAAAAGAGTTAGAGAGAGAGAGAGAGAGGCTTGCCACTTGCCACTTGTCAATGCTAAGCTGTTCCAAATGCCCTGCGGTCTTTACTCAATTTGTGTAATTTGCACTACAGCAAAAGACAACAACAACGAAAAGAAGAAGAGCTGCAATAAGCCTTTACCTTTATAAGATGACACAAAAAGCTGGGGCGAGAAAACTATTTTGGAAGATTGTTGTTGCAGCTTCTTTGGCCATGCTTTTGTTAGTTAATTTTTGTGGCTGCCATGCGATGCGATGCGATGCTGTTGCAGCAATGTCAAGCGGCGTTTAGTGTTGTGTAATGCCTTGTGGCAGTGTTTGCTAATACCCCAAAAAACTTACTTTAAAGTCTACCTTGCGCACATACTTGCACCGCTTTTGTCGGTTCGCTTTTGCAGCAGATACTTGCGGCTTACAACTCGCAACTCAACTCTCAACTATGCCAAAGATTGTGAATGAGCTACCAACATTTTGTGAGTGTTTTGTGCGCAAAAACACAAGTATACAAGTATTATATATACAAATAGCCGAAATACTTTTGAGCCAAATATTTTGCTGTTACTGCTGCTGCTGCTGCTGAGGCGAAAAGTTTCTCATTTTCGGGGCGTACATGCGGCGTATACGCAACAATCCGTTCGCTTCTTTTGCACAGATCTACCAATTACCATCTGCCACAATTCGCCAAGGCCCAAAACAACAAGAAGATGGCGAAGGCAAACCTTGAAGTTAGCCATATATCTCTCACATGGTTTTCATGCCAGCCAGCCAGCATCGACTTTGGCCACAAGTAATCTGGCGAAAATAGACAAGAAAATCCGTTAGCCGGCAGCATCAGTAACTCTTGCTGCAGCTGCCTCTCTGTCTATGTCTATGTCTATGTTCATGTGTGTGTGTGTGTGTGTGTGTGTGTTAGCGTGTGTGTGTCTTGTAAGTAGCTGCAGTCATTCGTAGCTGCATTAACTGGGATTTGGCTACGCATACCCTGTACGCAAGCGATGCACTTGAAAAGGTTGCTTGACTTGCAACTAGAATTTGCAACATTTATTCAAATATACAAATATATTTTCCGGGTTGCTTTGCTTGACTAACTTTCTATAGCTGATTACAAAATAAAGCCAATATAGAAAGACCTTGTGATTTAATATTATTTAATATTGTGGAAGGCAAATGATGAAATAGATGACAAGTGTTCATGAAATATCTTTCTCTAACAGAGACGAGAGAGTAATGAAGAGACAATAATTTAGATCACGAGAGAGTTCTTAGAATAACCGAGAGAGCATAAAGTGAGTATGCTCTCGACTACCACAATATTTATTAATTTTGTTTTTTTAGATGGCAATATCTGTTTCCAAATAAACTACACAACATCGATTTAGTTTTCGATATGCGCTGCTCATCTAATCATACCGAATGTACAGACAAAAAAACAATTAGGATCAAGTGGAAACGATATTTAAAACTAAATGTGATCACGTTGCTGATGCTAATTATGATATTCATAATATGGGCACATTTAAAACAATAACATTATTTTAATAGTAATTCAAAATGTTTGTAAATTAACATTTCATATACATTGAGCATTGAAATAGCAGTGCGACAGACAAAACTACATAAAGGTTTTTTTGCATATTCCTTTTTGTTAGTTGATTGCTTGCACATTGTTTTTGTTAAATTAAACATAGAGATAAGAAACAAGCAAAAGTCCCGTCAGATTGCTTGTTTTTCTGTTTTGACTGCACTTTGAAATATCAGTTGTTGATTTTCTTAAACGAAAAATGCTAAACATTTTTGTGAAATATTGTTTAATTAAGTTCATTATTGTAAGTTATAAACGGGGTAAAGTAACTTAAGGAAGAGAGGGAAAAAATCCTTGAGCTTAGGAAGGAGACCAAAACCTATAATGAAATTTAGTGTCGCTTAAAACCAAGTTGGATTTCCAATGACATAAATTTAGAGGACCGATACAAAGCTAATCAATTTGCATGCTATTTTTAAATGAGCTCTGCTATTTCAAAGTTTACAGCTGTATGTCTCACATTTATTTCAGATGCTTTGAAGGAAACCCCTTTTAAACGTAATTTCGTATTTTTATGAAATTAAATTTTATGCACAATAATATATTTAATATATTTGTCACATTTCTTCGACATTTATTTATTCAGAAATATTTTTTATAAGATACTTTGATCATATGTAATGTTGCATACAATAATTATTATATACAATTTTGCATTAAGTATATTTAAGTATTTAGTCGGTATGTTGAATATATCAAGTATAAAATACGGTATTTCAGTGTTTTACGGTATATTTTCAGAATAATACAGCATATTTGATATATTTATTTAATATCTATTTTAAAAAAATAATTTCCAACTCCAAAATTAGTTTTTTATTATCATAAAACAATTTCGAAATGGTACAGAAAGTTGCAACAGAAAATTTCTTTTATACAGGATATCTATGAGCCAGGCAAAGACATTTAACTAATGCTTACTTGTTGGATTTAGATTTGGGCATTGCATTCAAATAAAATATCAAGTTGCCAAGTCGCGCTCGACGTCTCAGCTCTCAACGTGGTAGCTGCTGGCCGACTTTTGCAATTTCAATCTGCCCACAAAAATGCCAAATGTCAAATGTGTGTGCGACAGCAGAAGATAGAAAGAGAGTGAAGAGGGGAAATGGAGATGGGGAATAGGAAGCGACACAGTGAGTACAAGCTGCAAACAAATCCAGAGACAACAAACCGCATTGCGAACTTTGTCCAGGAGGCAGGCCATAAACTTTTGCGCACCCAGAAACTTGCAGCCTACAATCTATCCAATGCAAGTGCACTGAGAAAAAAAGAGTACGAAAAACCAAAAACAGAGAGCCCAATCTTAAGAAAGTTTCCTTTCCTTTCATAAGACAATTAATTTGTCAGTGAAATGACATTTTGTCAAAGTTTCAAATACCCAAATCAATACTTAAGGAATGAATGTTCTAATTCTCTCAGTGCAGTCTTATCGAATAAATAACCGTTGTCAACTTTTAATGGGTCAGTCTGTGAAATCGATTGAGTTCCATAACTGTAACTTACGTTATGACGTAAGTGCCACTGAGCATTCAATAACGTTACGTTGCCAAACTTTGTCGCTTGCCATCAAATTCAATTGGATTGTGGCAAAGTTTTTGATTTAATATTTCAAATTGAATTCACTCCACATAATAAACTAAAGTTATTACGTTACGTAAGTTTATGGAGTTGACCAAGATTGCATTCATTCATTTTTATGAATATATTGAAGAGAATTAAGCCAAAGCATTTACGTTATTGGAAGTATTTTATCAAATTAGGTAAACGGTAAATATAAATAGAAAAAAACAAACTTTTACATTACGTAACGTAAGTGGAATATACGTTTTACTGTTACGTTGAAAGCAAATTGTATTTGAAACACATTTTAAATGTGGTAAATATAAATTTGAAAGAAAAAAACAAATTTTCGAACTCTTACAGCATTACGTAACGTAAGAGGAATACACGTATTACGTAAGCTAAAAGTAACTTTTATTTTGAAGACATTTAAATTATGTTTCTCGCTTGTGAAACTGTTTAAAGCACACAAAGTTTAATTGAACGAAAGCAGCTAAAGCTGTCTGTGCTTATTTTCTTACGTAACGTAAGCTAACGTAACTCGTAGTTAAGCCTTAGAGTTTACAGACACACATTGTAGACTTAAGAGCAGCATAATTCCCTCATCAATAGACAACTCAGTTTTAAAGTGTTGAAAATGAGCCGCTGTTGTAAGCCTATTAAGTAACGCCACTTGGTCTTACGTAACGTAAAACTAATATACGTATCACGTAAGCTGAAGGAAATTCGATTTAAGACATATTTAAAATATTTTTCTTGCTTGTGAAGCTGTTTGAAGCGCAATTCAACGAGAGCTGCTAAAGCTGTCTGTGCATATTTTATTACGTAACGTAAGCCAACGTAATACATAGTTAAGCCTTACAGTTTACACACACACACACACACACATTGTAGACTTAAGCGCAGCATAATTCCCTCATCAATAGACGGCCAAGTGGTGAAGTATTTAAAATGAGCCGCTGTCGTAAGCCTATTAAGTGACGCCACTTGGCCTTACGTAACGTAAGCTCGACGTAATGTGTGTGTGTGTGTGTGTGTGTGTGGGGTATTATTTGGAGTGCACATTTAGAAGATTCCATTAAGTTACCATTTGCATACTTAGTTTGGTCTTTGAGACGACAGTCACAAATGCCAAAAATAAATCCAGAAGCTATAACGTAATGTGCGTAAGTGTATTTACGACATCCGCATGTGTGTGTGTATGTGTGGGTGTGTGTGTGTGGGTGTGTACATGTGTGCTTGAATTGCCGCACATATTTTATATGAAGGCACTTTGAAATTGGGAATGCATGCATTATTTTTTGCTAGAGCGCCCAGCAAATTTATGTGCGTCTATATACCCGCCTCTCTACCCTCTACCCTTTGCCCTCTCTCTACAGGGGCTTTCCCACATCCCTACAGACAGTGTGCTTCCTATTCCAATTGCCAAGTCCTTTGCTTGTCTTCAGCTGATGCCGCGAACGCAGAGAAGCAGAAGCCCAAGAAACGCGAGAAGCCTTTTCGAATGTCATATGAATTTTTCGCGCTTGACTGTCACTGAGTGTGTGTGTGTGAGTGAGTGAGTGTGTGTGTGTGTGTGTGTGTGTGTGTGTGTGTGTGTATGTGTGTATATGTATGTGTGTATGTGTGAGACTGTGTTGTTATTGGTGCGCAATTTTCGTGCACTTGGAGCAGCTAACACAATTTGTGTGCGCGCTTGATCTTATGATAGCTTTCCTGCCTCTTTCAACCATTCCTTGAGCTTCGTGCCACCTCCCACACACACACACACACACACACACACACACACACATACACATACTCGCTGCCTGCCACTAACTACAAACTGACTGTCGCTATAATTTTCCAAAAGGATTTACAATGCTAAAATTACTTCCTAAGCCATTCGACCTTGTCGTCGTTACATCGCCTCGTCGCCTTCCCTTAGCCTTCAGCCTTCCTAGCTACTACCTCCTACTGTCTCCTATTACCTCCCACTGCCTCCCATCTCATCGCTAAGCAAGGACGAGGCCAAGAACGAGAACGAGGAGCTCCTTCAGCTTCTTCGCGTATATGTCGCAACCTTTTCGTTTTATTTTTCACTTTTTTTCTCACAACTAAGCGCAAATCCTCACAACGAACTGTTTACATCTATATTGAGGTGCCTGCTGCTGTCTGCTAGGGATTGGGTTTGGTTTTTGAGGGTTCGGCTTTTGAGGTCGCTGGAGGAAGTGGAAGACGGGGCGCTGAGCTGAGGCTGAATAGGCAACTGGCAACGGGCAGAGCAACTGAATTGTTTGTTCGCCTGCAAAATGCCATTGGCCTCATCTTTTCTCTCTGCATACCCTTTAAAAAATCATTTCAAAAGCTGATGACAGTATGACTAAAGACAAATTTTGGTCATCGTTGAGTTGAAGTTTCTCAAAAACAAGATATTAAAAATAATTTAATTGCAACAAAAAATGGTCTTCGCCATTATTTTTGTCATTATTTTCAGAGTTTATTTTTAATGTTGATTAATTATATAAATTAATTGCATATATACACTACGAATATCTCAAAAATAGTGCAACAATCTGAAGTGTGCGGTTATATGCATTGCAATTAACTTTAATCACATACATTTTTGTCTGCAATTATCTTATTATCTCTTAAATAAGAGAAATTATCAACACTAATAAGGCTGATTTCATTGCAAATGAAGCAGCACAAAAAAATGTTGCAATTATGTGCAATTAGCACTTAAAACAAAATGATCATTATATTTATTTTCAATTGTTATTACTGTTTATTATATATGTTGAACTAATGATTGATACAACTTATCAGCTGTTTGCATTTAATTGCAAAGAATTTCATTATATGGGCAGTTAATTGAGTTTTGCATTGTGTTTGTCATTATTTTTAGAATTTTTATTAATGTTGAATTATTTTAGAAATTAATTGGACATATCACTACGAATACCTCAAAAATAATGCTGCAATCTGAAATATGCAGTTATATGCAATGCATTTAAGTTAAATCACATAAAATTGTTTATGTAATTATATTGTATGTGCGCTTAAAAAATAAATTAACTGCGAGTTGAGCAAAATGATGCAATAATCTACTATTTGCAGTTATATGCTAAGCATTTAAATTAAATCAAAATTAATGTTGTATGTAATTAGCTTGGATGTATTCTTGATTATAAAGTAACTGAGAGTTAAGTAGAATAACGCAATAATCTACAATGCGGGCTTACATGCAATGCATTTAAGTTAAATCGCATAAAAGTTTTTATGTAATTATCTTGGATATGCTCTTAAATATAGATTAACTGCATTAATCTGAAATATTAAGTTATATGATATGCATTTAAGGTAAATCTAAATTAATTTTGAATGCACTTACCTTGAATGTGTGCTTAAATATAAAATAACCTCGCGTTGAGTAAAATAATGCAATAATCTGCAATGCATACTTACATACAATGCATTTAAGTTAAATCTCATTGAATTTTATATGCAATTATCTTGGATGCGCTCTTAAGCAAAGGGTAACTGAAAGTTGAGCATCAATAAACGAAAACCATTTTAGTTGAACATTTGCTCTTGGCCCTTTGCGTATTTTTGGCTTATTTATTTGTCGCTCTTTCTGTGTGTGTATGTGTGTGTGTGTGTCTGATGTCACCCTTAGGCTGTTTTTTTGTGGGCCGCTGATCAACTGTGGATGAACGCCCACTCAGCGACATCTGCTGCCAGGCACCGCAGCCATTTTAGCATTTCACACTGCCTGCTATAAGTTTGTGCTCTTCCTCTCGTTACTTGTCGTTTGCCTTTTGAACTTTAATGCGCTCCGTCTGTCTCTGTCTCTCTGTCTCTGTGTCTCAGTATCTCTCTTTCCTTTATGCTCTATCTCGATGATGGCTCAATTGTAAGGGGGTAAGTGCGCACACATGCTTTGCATATAAAGGTTGCAAGCTAGTTGCTCGTAATAGTAATTCCATTTATAATTTACTGTCGTCGATTTATAAATGAGCCGATGCCATCAACGCAGAAAGGCCGGAGCCAGAGTTGCCAGGCTTTGTGCACAAGTGCTTAACATCATTTGAGACGCATTTGTGGCCTTAGCAGGCAAATGATGATACTCGACTGAATTTACTTTGCACTGTAAATAAAATATTCAATTTAATACAAATATTATATTTGGCAAGTAGAAAGAAAACAACTATAACATTCTTTCTCTTGAATATTTAAAGACTTTAATCGCGACTAACTGCACAATTTGTTTCAGTGTACAGATCTTTGGCACAGCTGCAGCACAGGGACAGCTATCCATTAAGCTGTGACCTAGAGCATTGGCTTACACTTAGTTGCTCAGGGCTCCATTGCGTATACGTAATAATTACAATTTTGCCAGCTGCAGCAGCATGTTCATATTTTATTTCCATTGTACTTAGCATTAAAGCTAATAACTTGTGACATGCAGAATATTCGTAGCTGCCGTTGCATAGCTAAATCATCCACTAGTTAGAATACATTGCTATTCTCATTAGCTAATTGATTAGGTTTATTTATAAACTGATGCATTTTTTTTTTTTTTTAAATTTTTAGACTTTTAAGCCGACTGCTAACGTCTCTTAAGTGCGTTGCTTGACATTTTGGGGTATACATACTATAACATTTGGTATATATTTAATTACTTTTTTGGTATATTTGCATGTAGTACTATATCGATATACCAAATACAACAATTGGTAAATTTAAGTATTTTTAAAGTTTACACATTTATCAAACGACATCTATTTCTACTTTAGTATTATACCATTATACCATTTGGCATATTTAAGAAATTTTTGTGGTATATTTATTAAGTGACGTGGCGACTAAATTCTATTTATGATGAATATTAGAATTTCTTATTCAAAATATTTGATTCTTAAACTTTCAATTTAGAATATATAATATGCCGCACTACAAGTAGTAGAATATTGATATACCAAATATAGTATTTGGTATATTTGATAATATTTTTGGGTATGCATGTAGTAATATATCGAAATACCGAATATAGCATTTGGTGTTTTTTAGGTATATTAATTAAGTCACATTGACAACTACCTTAACTTTCATACAATTTAATTTAAATGTGAAGTATTCATTTCATTTGCCGGTATTTAATTGTATTGGTAGTATATTAATATACCAAATATATTATTTGGTGTATTTGACGATTTTGTTTAGGTATATTTATTAAGTAACATTTCAGTATACCACATTGCATGCAGTAGTATATCGATATACCAAATATAGCATTTGGTATTTTCTTAGGTATATTTATGAAGTCACAATGTTTAAATGTTTAAAACTCATTTTAACTGCCTGTATTTAATTGCTTCGGTAGTATATTGAAATGCCAAATGTAGTATTTGGTATATTTAAGTATCTTTTCTTTATGAAAAGCAATTTACTACTACTTACTACTTACATCAAATTTAAATTGAAATGCCTAATATTCATTTAATTTGTCGGTTTTTTGTTGCTTTGACTGAAAATTCCAGGTGTAGAATATACCGCATTGCATGTAATAGTATATTGATATACCAAATATAGTAAACTTCAGCTTTTTTACGTTTTTTATATTGTAATGTAGTATATTTATATTATATATTGTATGAAGTGTATTGATATACCAAGTATATGGTATATTTACGCATTTTTTAGGTATGTTTATATTATTTACTACTACTTGTATTTACATCAAATTTAAATTAAAATGTCTAATATTCATTTCTTTCATTTCAGTTAACTATTGTCGACACATAGTTGTTACAAGCGGGTGAGTTCTTTAAATAAAAATTCTGTAAATTTGAATTATTTTATGATTTTTACTTAAACGAAATGCAAATGCAGCTGATTGTTGTGTGTGTGTATGTGTTTTGTAAGCTGCTTTAATGTTAGCTAAAGTGCCGCATTTAATGTGAACCGAGATTGTTTTGTACTCGTAAATGTAACAAATGCTGGGCGTCTTAAGCTTTAAGTGAAACGGCAACTTGTGCGTAATATTTTACTAATAGCTGTGCATATATTTTAAGCAGAAAGCAGACAACCGCCATATGTATAATATATCGTGGCATGAATATGCAAAGCAAAGCTTTTTGTAATTTGTTAAATTCAACGTCGCCTTGCGACAACTCGAGTTTGTTTTGCTGCTTTGCTGCTTGCGTTGGCAAAACTTATAAAATTATGATACCCAGAAAGCAACAAATTTTAATTGCAAGAAAATTTTCGTAATTCAAGCAAACACACACGCGAAGCAGAGAAAGAGAGAAGAGAGAGAGAGAGATGGAAGAGGGGAAAATGGAAAGCAAGATGTAAAAACTAAACCAAGAACAAAACCAAGCTTAAGTTTGTTTTGCCAAGGGGTGGCAACTCTACGACTCTGCAACTCTGCTCTCTGATTGCAGGCGGAACGTGTGTGATTGTGTGTGTGTCTGTGTGTGTATGTATGTGCTTGTATGTGTCTGTGTGTGTGTGTGTTTGTATGCTTGCAAGTTGTAAATTTATTTTAGCCAAGGCGCGTATAGCGCATAAATTGCTGAACGCAAGCTGCTTAAGGGTTGCCACCCCAAACAAAAAAGCACACAGCGAAATGCGTGTGTGCGAGTGTGAAAAATTGAAATTTATTGTTAGTGTAAGCCTCACACACACACACACACACAGACACACACACTCTTGCACCTTGTAGTTTTTGCTGTTGAATTACTCGCAGACAAAATAATAATGTAATAATAATTTTTCCAACTCGTTAACACATGAAACGTGTCCGCTACACATGCACAGCCAGCTCTCTCTCTCTCTGAACTCTGACCTCTCCCGCCTTACCGCAAGCAACCCTTGACCCCGCCCCCTTGCCTTGGGCAGTTACCTCAAGCATTTCACACACATAGAATGTTGCCACAACAGCAGCTGAAGAATCGTGTGTGGATTATATGCATCTAGTTGGAATTAATGATGCGCAAACTATATTGCCTCACGGCAGCCTCTGTGAGAGAGTGGAGAGTGGAGCGGGGGGAGGGGGATGCACGAAAGTGGGGGGGGGGGGGGGAATAAAAATAGGGTGTAAATTTCTTAAGTTGCAGTTGAAAGAAAAAGGCGGAAACGTTTTCGCTGCCAATTGTGTAAAACTAACTAAAGCAACAGAAACATTTTTCTGCTGTTAACAATTGAGTAATTAAATTGAAATAGTTAACTAATTTAAGATTCATTTTATGTATTTAATACACAGTTCCGTTTAATTCGATAGTGCATATAATGAGCTTAGTATATTAAATAATTGTATGTATAAATATTGACTCTTTGCTATTGAGAATTGTATTAATATATTATATAAAGTAAATACTTCACTACGTACTAACTAGGGTATACAAATACAAATACTATACTTAGAAGATAGTATATTATTTAGTATTTAACCTAATACATAGCAAATAATACTATAGCTCTAAATTATATGCCATACTATAAGCAAAATACTGTAATTAGTATAAAGTAAAGTATTTAAAAATCAGTATATTATTTAGTATATACTAAACAATACTAAATTATGTATTTTAGTATTTAGTATATATGACTACACATTTAGTACAAATTTAATAATACTTAAACTTAAGCTACATTTCTGATATATTCTAAATACTGTATTTAGTATGTAGTATAGTATTTAGTATATGTGATTAAATACTTATTATATTGTATATTAGTAAGTATATGCTAAATAATACCAAGACTTAAACTATAAATTAAATACTGTACTTAGTAGGTAGCATAGTATTTAGTATTATGACTACATATTTAGCATACATTATATTATTTAGTACATAGAAAATAATACTGTAACTATACTATATACTAAATACCATGCTACAAACTAGGTGCAGTATACATATACAAATACTGCACTTGGGATGTAGCACAGTATTTAATATATTATTAAGTGTGTAAAGAAGATAATACTATAAAACTATATACTAAACTATATACTATACAATACATTAAGTACAGGATTTAGTATTAAAACTACTTTGGTTTATAATTATAGTATTCAGTAAATTTATCATAGTCTATGATACTATATATTATATATATTATATTATATTATATTATTATACTGTTATATTTAAGAGTAATTAACACATTTTTTTTTTCATTTTTTAAACACAAACACAACGAAAAAGATTTCGTAAGCGTAGAACTCTCATTCTCATTTTATAAACACAATTTACATGCAACTAAATTGAATTGTACATATAAATTATGCTTACTAAAGGAATCGAATTATACTAACCTGAAAAAATCTTATGAGCCAACAAAATCTTAAATTGCTTTCAGTAATCTCTGATTAAATACTTTAAAAGTAGAGTATAGTTGAAACAAATAAACGTAGTTGAAAATTTAAACAGATTAATTGTAAAGAAAGTAATATTTATTGTGATTAATCAAGTTGATTCGTTCAATTTGAGCTCTAATTGTTTTGCGTTGGTAAATAAGAACTTAACAACGCTGCTGACAGCTGGCCAGAAAAATAATTCTGTGTATTTTTGAGCTCAAAAACTAAACGAGGTGATGTTATCTTTCTTTAGCTGACTCTCAGCTGTGTCTCTGTGTGCAATGTGAAAATATTTGATTTATTCAATGGTATAATCATTTCTCAAGTATTTTGCCTTATTTCGTTCTCTTGCTGCTGTGCCACAAAACAAGAGCTTAACAAGGCAACCGACCGCAGAGCACAAAAAAAGAGAGAGAGAGAGAGAAAGAGAGAGAGAGAGAGAGAGAGAGAAAGCAATGCTGCCTTTCATTTTCCTGCACAAAAACGAAAATGAAAACAACCAAAAAAAAAAAATGGAAAAAGAGAATAGAAGAACAACTACAGCAAAAATGAAAGAAATCCATTTATAAAACGCTTGTAGTGCAGTGGGTCGGTTTTGGTCCACGGAGCTGAACTAGAATAAAATAATTGAATTCAATTTATCGGCATAAATTGGTTTTAATTAAAACTGCAAAACAAAGCAGGAGCAAAAGTGCATAAAATCGCCAAAAACAACGAAGCAGGAATGCTCTAAACGAATTAATATTCACATTTTTATAGTTATTGTTATCTTTTTTTGCTTATATCGAAAAATTTATTGCATTTTTTG
Organism: Drosophila kohkoa; assembly: GCA_019972355.1. Taxonomy (NCBI): domain Eukaryota; kingdom Metazoa; phylum Arthropoda; class Insecta; order Diptera; family Drosophilidae; genus Drosophila; species Drosophila kohkoa. The sequence goes on along the minus strand of BJEL01000071.1, from coordinate 5,870,636 downwards.
TCGATAGGAAAAATCCTCACTGAATTAAGCACACAACTTTTTTATACATATGAACTTGTAAATTTCTGAATTAAATTTAGATAGATAGAAAATAAGTTCATCCAACTAAAAGCTGAAGCCATGAAATTAAATACAAATCTAGTCTTAATAGAACTTTGATGATGAAATAGTTCATTTAATGCATAGAAAATGCAAACTCAGAAACTATAGAAGCTAGAGTCTAGACACTGAAAAAATCAAGATTAAGGTCTACAAAATGTATCAAGAACATGAAAATCTTAATGTCAGAAAACACATCTTGATTTCAACAACATTTGATATAAGACTCAAGTTCTTAATAATAAGAAGATACAAATTTTATAGTTTGAAGAGCAAACATCTTATTATTAGTTCACAATATTATAACATTACATTATTTTATTGTTTTTTTTTTACTGGACACATGTAATTAAATTTATAAGTAATCTTAATTAATTCTACACAATTTGAGAACCTATTTTAATTTATGCAAGCTCTGGAACTTTGAAAGCTGAAGTTATGAAATTTAATATAAATATAGTTTTAATATTTTCTTGGTTAAAAATTAGTCTTTCTAATATGAACTCACAAACTCACTTCATGCATAACAACGTAGTCTCTTGATCTCTTCTACACAGTTCTAATTCAACACAAGTCTAATTTGAAATGAACTCGTAACCTTTGAAGACTGTTTTTAGTATATATTACAGTATTTAGTATATTTATTGTATAGTATTTAACATAACGTAACTAGTATTTAGTATAAAGCATTTAGTATACATTCAATTATGTAATAGAATATAGAATATACTAAATACGTAATTTTTGATCATATATTACGTATTTAGTATATAGTATACTTATATTACCATATATTATTTTACGCATATTCATAAATACTGTAATATAATTTAGTATACTTATGAGTATTTTCCATGTATTACGTATTTAGTATATTTTGCAATATTTGGTATATTTATAAGTACACACTTATTAAAATTTAGTATACTTATGAGTATTTGCCACATATTATGTATTTAGTATATTTTGCAATATTTGGTATATTTATAAGTACACACTTATTACAATTTATTTATCATTTCTGCACAATTCTTTTTCGTGAGGAAAGAACTCGATATTACATATTTTATTTATGTCTCAAAAATGTGAATTACATCTTATTGCAGTCTACGATAAATTTAAAAAGAATTCATAAGCTATAAAAATATGGAATTTAATATACAATTTTGAACATTGCTCTGTAACTTTGAATAATATTTAGTCTATCTAATATCAAATCATGGATGGAGTTTCTTTAAACTCTTCTAAAATATGCTAGTAAACATAAGCTATAACCTAGATATAACGTAAACATAACTCAGGAACCGCCAAAGTTTTCGATATGAAATTTGGAATACAATTTGTGGCATGCTTGATAAGAAAGTTGAACGACTCGCAAGGCAAATTCAGCAAGCACAAAGCGAGAACAAAGAAAATTTGAGAAGGGAGAAGGAGAAGAGGAATAAAATTGAATAAAAAAGACATTCGTCATGGCCAGAGCTAGAGATTTGCGAAGGTAAAGCCAAAGGTGCAGCAGAAATTTGTGGCCAAGCAGCAATTGCAATAAAAGTTATGCGAGCATCAATTCTTTCCAGGTATCGCATTTTATTTGAATAATATTCAAAACGAATTCGTTGTTGGGCTTAAAGTGTTGCCTTAATCTGGGCAATTAGATCAGCTGTTTGTTTTACATACGAGGCAAGCGGCACAATTTCCAACTCCAACCCCGGTTCACAGTTGCAACTGTTGCTGGCTTCCTCCTCATCCGATTCCGATTCCTCATCCTCGTATCTAAGTTCTTGCTGCACATTGATGCGATTCAAATTCTGTTGCAAGGACGCCAGCTCATTGATGCTCTGTCGTATTAAAAACCCGCTCCACAAACTGTTTGACGGCCGTCGAACATCAGGCGAACACAAATGCGGATACATACACCTACGACCGGCGGGTCGTTGATTCTCAACAACAGCAGGAGCAACATCGTTAGCTTCTTCGTCGGGCAGCCAAGTGAGACGCTCTTCGAGCGCTGTCTGTGCTGGAAGTTCGCCAATCAGGCGACGCAGTGGACGACTCAAGTTCGTTTCGAAGGAACGATCTTCGCTCTGCAGCCATTCATCGATGCCAGCTTTCTTGCAGCCCAACTCCGACAACTGATTGTCGATGTTAACGATTGAATTGTACGTGTGCAAGTCCCATATTGTGTTGATAGCATTGCCAGCAACAACCGGCAGCGAATTCGTGTTGTTCGTTTGCACCAATCGAACACTCGACTCGTTTAGATCACGCACTTGACGCTGCACGGACGCAACATCGATTAAATCATTGTCCCAGCTTAGGGTTCGTTCATCATCTTGCTGCTCCTCTTCGGTCTCTTCATCGTTGTGGTTGTCGTCGTCGTTGTCGTCATCATTGGGGTTGTCGTTGTCGTTGTTGTTCTCTTTCTCCTCTTCAACATCTTCAGCACTGTCGCCAACATCATCATCAAAACCCCTATTTTCATTATCTTCACCATAATTAACATCTTCTTCTTCATCTTCATCATCTTTAACATCTTTAACATTAACATCTTTAACATCAACATCTTTAACATCAACATCATCAACATTTTCAACATCTTCAACATCAACATCTTTATCACCAGCATCTTTATCATCTGCATCTTTATCATCAACGCCTTTATCATAAACTCCTTTATCATCAACATCTTCATCATCAACATCTTTCTCATCAACATCTTTATCATCAACATCTTTAACATTAACATCTTTAACATCAACATCTTTATCATCAACATCTTTATCAACATCTTCAACATCAACATCTTTATCACCAGCATCTTTATCATCTGCATCTTTATCATAAACTCCTTTATCATAAACTCCTTTATCATAAACTCCTTTATCATCAACATCTTTATGATCAACATCTTTATAATCAACATTTTTATCATCAACATCTTTACCATCAACGTCTTCAACATTTTCAACATCTTCAACTTTATCGCCAACATCTTTATAATCTGCATCTTTATCATAAACTCCTTTATCATCAACATCTTCATCATCAACATCATCAACATCTTCATTATCAACATCTTCATCACCATTAAGCGATGCTGCTGCTGCAACTGTTGCTGCTGCTTCGCACTCCGCAAGTTGCACGTAATCAACCAAATTCACAAAGCGTGCATTCAAATTAAGATCCTTATCGCTGCTGGTGATCACGCATTCCCTGTCGCTGTTGCTGTTGCTCTCGGAGTTGCCGTCGGTGTCGTTGTTGTCATCGATGTTGCTGCTGACATTGCAGTTCCTGTTGCATTTCAAATTCACATTGTTATTCGGGTTGCTGTCATTGCTGTTGTCATTGCTGATGATGTTGCTGTTAACATTGATGTTGCTGTTGTCATTACTGTTGTGGTTAGTATTGATGTTGCTGTTGCTGTTATCACTGCTTTTGTTGCTGCCTTCATCGATGTTGCTGTTGCATTTGAAATTCACATTGTTGTTCGGGCTGCTGTCATTGTCATTTGCATTGTTCATGTTGATGCTGTGGCTGCTCTCATTGACATAAATGTTGCTTTTCTCATTGATGTTGCTGTTGTCATTACTGTTGCTGTTATCACTGCAGTTTCCAATGTTGTTGATGTCGTTGCTATTTCCATTGCTAATGCTAATGTTGTTGCTCTTCTCATTGATATTGCTGTTAACATTGATGTTGCTTTTGTCATTTATGTTGCTGATGCTATTATTACTGCTGTCTCCAATGTTGTTGTTGCTGATGTTGGTGATGTGGTTGATATTTCCATTGCTAATGTTCTTATTGAAATTGCTGTTGTCATTGCTGATGCTTAAGTTGTTGCTTTTGTCATTGATGTTGCTGTTATCACTGCTGTATCCAATGTTGTTGCTTCTGATGTTGTTGCTGTTTCCATTGCTGACGCTGTTGCTGTTATTATTCCAGTTGCTCTTTTCATTGATGTTGCTCTTCTCATTGATGTTGCTATCTACGTTGCTGTCATCACTGCAGTCTGCAATGTTGTCGTTGCCGTTGTTGTTCCTGTCATTGCTCTTTCCATCGCTGATGCTGTTGCTGATCTCATTGCTGTTGCTTTTGTCATTACTGTTGATGTTGCTCTTATTACTGCTGTCTCCAATGTTGCTACCATTGCTATTGTTGTGGTTGCTGCCGTTAGTCAGTAGCCGTAAGCGACCATTTGGCGTGCGATTGAAGCACTCGATGATCGTGACCAGCGATTGGCAACGAAACTTAATGCTGCGCTCAATGTTGAAGCGAAGCTGCAAAGCTTTATTGAATGATTGATTGCTGTTGTCGCAAAACAATTGCCGTGTATCGATGGCTGATGGTTCCCTCGGCAGCTGCTGTGGCAACGACAACGACCACTTCAGCAGTTGTTGTTGCATGGCTGCAATCCATTTACGTTTCACCACAAAATTGCTGGCATATTGTCGCCCGTTGTGCAGCAGCAATGTGGAAATGTTGCAGCTACTCGATTTGCATTGCTCGCGTGCAATCTCAATGTGCATTGTTGTCGCCGATGTGATTTGAATACTAAACTTGCTTCTCACTGTCTGAAGCACATCTTCAACTTGTTGTTGCTGCTGCTCTTCTGCCATGATTAGCGAATTTCGTCCCCTCAAATTAGTGTTTGCTAAATACCTCGACTTCCGTTCAATTAATTAAGCACGCCTGCGGCCACTTGAAATTGCCAATTTCCAATTGCCAGCTCTACTTCAATCTTTTTTTGTGGTTGATGAAATTTGTTGCAGATTTGTTCTTGTGCCTTCTCTTCAAATTGTCTGATTATTTAAGTTTTTATTTCTCTACTCGCAATGTGTAGAACAACATTTTGTAAAGTCAGATGGCAACGCCAACTTAAGTTTTGATTTAGTATGCTGAGCATCAAGTTGGATGCGCCTAACTACTAAGCTCCTCATTAAGTTGGCTGCGCCTTATAACTGTGAACCACATTAAGTTGGCTGCGCCTAAAAACTATGAACCACATTAAGTTGGCTGCGCCTATTTGCTATATGCCTTGTTAAGTTGGCTGCGCTTAGTGTTTTTCACTTAATTTAGATACTAAATTGGTTACGTGTATTTTATATTAAATATGTTTTGTATAAAGGAGAATAATTTTGAAATTATTAAATTAATATATACATAGTAAGTTTTACAAATTACAACTGAAAAATGAATAACTGAAATGTATAGTATATATGTATACATATATAATATATTCGAAAATATATTATAATAATCAAACAAAATAAAAAAGAAATTGAATAGAAATAAATAAGTATTAGCAAAGTGCTTTAAATTAAATTGAATTTTCAATGAGTAGCTTAATATATAAAACATAAAAATGACAACAGAAAAATTATAAAATTTCTCAAATGCACATATATAAATTCATTCAATTTTTTTTTAATTCCTTTACGAATTTAAAAGATATAAATAAGTTGTTATGAATTGCTTTAAATGAAATAGAATTTCAAATAACTTTATACATAAAGTGAATAGCTTTTATTTACAAATATATATTCAGAAATATTCATAAAGAATTTAAAATAACTATAAGCAATAAAATAAAAAGTGCCTTAAATTAAATTGGATTTTCAATGAATAGCTTAATATATAAAGTGAATAGCTTTTACATAAAAATGAATTACTAAAATTTTTTTAAGAAAGATTCAGAAAGATATTAAAATAATAATAAATAATATTATAAACATTTAAAGGAAATAAATAAAAAAAAGGGCTTCCAATTGAATTGAATTTTTAACATTACATGAATTACTTAAATAGAAAAACATTTTAAGAAAGATTTATAAAGAATTTAAAATAACTATAAGCAATAAAACAAAAACTGCCTTCAATTAAATTGGATTTTCAATGATTGGCTTTATATATAAAGTGAATATTAAAATGAAATTATTTAAAAAAATTAATGAAATACATTTTCAAAAGAATTAAATCATGGCAAACTAAACATGAAATTAAGTTAAGTAAATGTATTCAAATATGCTATTTTACTGTTGAATAATTCAAATTTAGCCACTGTGCACTGTCAGCAATCACTTTTGTGTGGTGATTGAAACCGTTGTCGCGTTCTGATTGATTTCCTGTTGTGCCCATCGACAGTCTTTGGTGTTAATGGAATTTTAACACAAATTAGTTGTATTGCCTAAATGGCTGCATGTAATTTGGTAATGTTGTAAGGGCATGAAACTTGAAGTTGAGGTTGAGGTTGAAGTTGAGGTTGAAGTTGACCTGCGGCGGCATTTTTTGAAGTGGACCAGCTGGAAATGAGAAAGAATTCGTGTGGAGTGGGAGAAATTGAGGAATGAGGAGGCAACCGCAAAAGCAATTTCGTTAGCCTGGGTGCTTGAGAATGTCTGTTGACTGTGTGCGATTGGCAATTTCTTTGCCACATGCCACATGCCACATGCCACATGCTACTGAACCTGAGTCTTGGCTCCAGCTAAGTGCCTATGACAACGTTTAGCTAAGCTTGAGAGCGGAGTGGTGAATGTGGCACGCTCTTGCACACAGTTGCAACACTGTGTTGCAACATGCCTCCAGGCAGAGTCCTGGCTAATAAGCTTGCCTCACACACACACATATGCTTCAAACTGCAATATTGGCATTAAATATTTTCGCTTGACAGAGCCAGGCAATAAAATCAAATCAACAGCAACAAGTATGAAAGAGAGAGAGAGAGAGAGACGAAAAGGGAGAGATAGACTGATGGAACGCATAAGTATGGCTGCCAGGGTTGTCAACTCGTCATGCCAATAACAGTTATGGCCCTGCACACAAAATGAAATCATTTCACCGCAGGCTAACCGACAACCGAAAACGCAAACGAAATTGAAATGAAATGCTGCCAAAGAGGCACCAAAAAAGAGAGACACAAAAAAGATAACCAAGAAAAAAGGAAAGTGTAAAGCAAAAGGCAAAACGAATATCATCGAACGTGATTTATTTTATTTGCCGCCATCTCTTTGAGTCAAAAGTACAAAAATATTTGGTCAACTTCGACTGACAGTTTTAAAGAACAAGCTTAAAAGCGAAATAATTACAGTTATAAATTAAATTAAAATTCAACTCATAATTTACAATTTGTTCTGTAAATAAAAAAGAAACTTTTTACAGTTGTAAATTAATCGAAATTAAACTCATTATTTTATTTAATATCGTAATCTTTATTAATGCATAAATTGCAAATAAACTTATAACCTAGAAATTTTATTTGTAAATAAGAATGAAACTTTTTTTATTATCTTAAATATGTTAAAAAATATGTAAAATTTGTTTCAGCTTCAACTGATAAAATTTAGGGCATTAACTTTGACATAACTGCATCACAAAAATTTAAAGCTTCCAAATGAATATACCAAAAAAATACTTACATATACCGAAATGAATTTCGAAAATGCTGCACTTAGTCAAAAGAGAATTTAAATGTCTCAAATTTACGTTAGAAAACTCCTTAAAAATGGGTTTCCGTTTGAGTTTATAAGTTTAATTCACTGTCAAAGATAAATCTAGCTTAATTATACTCTCTACCCATATGGTAGAAAGGTGTTATAACTCTGTGATGGCAGGAATAGTTTAAACTATGCAGAAGGAAGTTCCATATCTATTTGTTAGGATATCTAAGACATCCTCAGAGACTATAATATAGCTCTATCTATTCTCTATTTGGTTTTTTTGACAGCACTTTTTACATCAATATACAAAATATACATTTCGGTATATTTCAGTATTTTTCCCAATCAAACACCTAGCTCTCAGAGAGCAATAATTTTTTTGACAGCACTTGTTACATCAATATACCAAATATGTATTTCGGTATATTTCAGTTTTTTTTTGGTATATACCAAATGAATAGTATATTTTAGTGATTAGATGCTCTAAGACTACATAGTATATATTATTTATATACATTTCAGTACATTTTCTGTATATTAATCTGGTATATTTAAATGTTTTATTCAGAGAATTTGCAATATTTTTATGCATTTCAGTATATTTCAATATTTTGTTGTATGTTATATATATTTGGTATATCGACATGATTTTGTTATTATTTAAAACACTTATATTTCAATTATTTATTTTTAATTTCCATATTTTTTTTGTGGTATTTCATTAGGTATACTGAAATGATTGATTTTATTCAGTAAATGTAAAATATGTATACACATTTCGGTATATTTTAGTAATTTTGCCGTATATTCATTTGGTATATTTAAATGATTAAATAATTTACAAAACTTTTATGTATTTCAATATATTTCAAAATATTTTTGGTATCTTCATTTGGAATAAGTATATTTGGGTACATTCATTGTGTATATTTTAGTATTTTTTGTATGTTCATTTGGTATATTTAAATGATGACGTAATAATTTGATTTTATTCAGAACGGGTAGAGGTTATTTGACCGTCGAACGCAATGCAGCTTCTCTACTTACTTTTGCAATTCCTGAAACTTAGTTCATATATGGATATATATTTTTTTTGGGAGGGGATTTGTTGAATGAATCGATTGAGCGGCACAAAATACGACTGGGCAATTATTGGCAGCATAGATTGGTAAGATTACGTGATGGCAAAAGCGAAAGAACAATTGAAAAATTATGTACATTTGTTTGGCGGCAAAAATGCAATATGCTGCGAGGGGGAGAGGAATCGATGGAGAAACTAAGAAGAAATCTGAAGGGAAACCCAAAGGGTTTTATTCTTTTCTTGTGCTTGGGCTTCTGCTTGTGCCTGAATTCCAGCACGTTGGCAATTTATTAGCTCGCTTCCCCTTTGCCTCCAGCTAGCAGACACTATTTAGGAATACAATGAGGATGGGTTTTGGGTTTGTTCTCTCTCTTTCTATCTCTCTCTCTCTCTTTCTCTCTCTCTAGGTTGAGTCCAAGCACGGTCGAAAGCCGTCGCTTCCGTGATTAATGCCCGTCGTGGGCTTTTGTGCTGGCGCGCAAAATTTCGTGTAATCTACTTTAAAGCTGGAGCATTGCATAATTTTCGGGGAGGCAAAATACACCTTCTCTCTTTTTATACCCGATATCCATAGAGTAAAAGGGTATTATAACTTCGTGCCGGCAGGAAATGTATGTAACAGGTCGAAGGAAGCATCTCTGACCCTATAAAGTATAAATATTGTTGTTCAGCGTCAACAGCCAAGACGATCTAGCCATGTCCGTCTGATTGACTGTCTGTCCGTCTGTCCATATAAACATCTAGATCTTAGAGACTAAACGAGATAGAGCTATAATTTTTTTCGACAGCATTTGTTATATTTGCACGCAGATCAAGTTTGTTTCAAATTTTTACCACGCCCACTTCCGCCCCCGCAAATTAACAAAAATTGAATAACAAGCGTAATTTTAAAGCTACAGTCCCGAATTTTGGCGTTTACAATAATAACTATAGTAGTTATGATTCTTAGGTTGCGATCGGATAATAAATTGTGGTATATTTTAAATGTGGTACTATATCGATATACCAAATATACTATTTTAAGTATTTTTAGTACATTTATTTTAAGTATTTTTAGTAGTATTGTATCTACAATATTTTGCATTTATTCCAAATGGGTAGCGGGTATCTCACAGTCGAGCCCACTTAACTGCAGCTTCTTACTTTTTTTGCGCTTTCTTTGCATGCAATTTGCAACAGAGCAGCTGTTCCGGCTGCTGGATGCGCTCGGATTAGGCTGCGGGGCAACCCAGGCAACTAACTGTAAGTGGCCAGCAATTGAGGTCCCTTTCTACCTTCTAGCTACTAGTTTAAATGGATGGCGCTCCAGTTGCACCCCGGCAACTAACCAAAAGCTCAGCGCTCAGAGCTGAGAGCTGAAAGCGGATTCTTGTCTCAAAATATGCCTGTAAAATTATTGTTAAGGCTAAAATGAAGTGCAGGTAACATCAGTATGTGGTTGAGGTTATGTTTAGCAGCACTAAACTTGCTACTCCTGCTGCTGCTACTCTTGTTGAGGTTATGTGTGTGTGTGTGTGTGTGTGTTGAGGTTATGTTAAGCAAAGCTATCAAGCTCTCGGCTTGCTGAGTTTGAGGTTAAATCTGGTTTGAGGTCACAACCGCTTGAGCATGAGTGTGAGAAATACATATTTTGTTGAAATTGTGTGTTCTCTTATAATATTTCGTACTTATTTATTTTATCTAGTGTTAAATATTAAACTTTTAATCGTTATTAGATTAACATTTAAGAAGCAAACAAGATTTGAGTTCAGTTTTGAGTACTTATTTTTGTTTTATAAAATAAATAAGAATAAGACAATAAAATTAAGAGTTGAACTACATTAAATTAAGTTTTGAGTACTGAGAAAAAATTCAGAATCAAAGTTGATTAAATTAAGTTTTAAATGCTGCATTTATAATGATTAAATAGATAAACATAAAATTTAAAATGTTGAGCATAAGTTAGGCAACTTAAGTTACGCATACTAAATTTAATTCTATGAAATAAATATGAAAAATTATTGTATTTTTTTTTTATCCAAAGCTATTTTATTATAATACATTTATTTTATTTTTGGGAAGTAATCACCTTCCTTTGAATACTAAATTTAGTATGATCAAATCAAAATAAATAAATAGAAAAATTTTGATTTTCTTATGATTTTTATTATTATTTTCTTTATTTATATTATTCTTCTACATAACTTGATAACGATTATTATTAATTACGTAGTATTAAAATATTAGCTTATTTTTTATTAGAAAATGTATATGTTAGCTTTTATATCTGCTTTGAAAAAGTTTTCACAATTTTTGCATAACTCTTAAATCTAAAATTAAATTGTTATTATTATTTTCAAGACATTTGCTTGGCTCGCAAAACTCTTTGAACCCAAAAGATTAAAATGAATTTAATAGAATGTTATTCTACATTTGAAATAAATCGTTAGTTTGAATCATTACGCTGAAGAATTTGCTAAGCAATTCTGTGGACTTGGTCAACTCTGGTTTATAGTGCACATTAAATTATTTAATGTGTTGCTGAATGTTTGGGGCAGCTGTAAAACTAATAATATGGTATAATGTGGCACCCACAAAGTGCTTTTTATGATGTGTTGCTTTTGGCTGGCTGAAATTTATTTAGTCGCTTGTCACTCGCTAAGCAACTGGACACTGTTTAACTTAAAGGGAAAGTCTTTTCTTTTTCCTTTTTTGTTGTCTCTGTCTTTTTATATTTGCTACCCATAGGGTAGAAGAGTATTATTATCTGGTAAATTGTGCGCTCTATGGTATATTTTGAGTGATATTATATCGATATACCGAATATACCCTTCATTATATTTTAGTATTTTTTCTCGGAATATTTATTAGGTATCTTGTATTCAATGGTATATTTTGAATAGATTACTATATCGATATACAAAATTTATATTCGGTGTATTTTAGTATTTTCATTTTGGTCTATGGTATATTTTGAATGGAATAACATATAATCTTCAGTATATTTCAGCATTTTTTAGTATATTAATTTGGTATATATTATTCATTGAATTTTCTGTTATTTAATATTATATTATTAAGTGAGTCGATTGTATTTTATATTTACTCTTTAGTATATTTTAGTATTTTTAGTATATTAGTTTGATATATTTTTATTGAAAATGGCCAGCGAGTACATAATTGAGCATACTCGATTGTAGTTTTCTTACACTGAATTTTTATATTTATTCTAAATATACCATTCGGTATATTTCAGTATTTTTCAGAATATTAATTTGATATCTTACACTCTATGGTATACTTTGAATAGAATACAATATCGATATACCAAATATTACCCTTCGGTATATATTAGTATTTTTCTCAGTATTTTAACTTGGTATAATTATAGTGTAGTTTTGAATTTTGATAGCGTGTACCTCACAGTTGAGCACACTCGATTGTAGCTTACTTACTTGGGCTTTTCTGAATATACCAAATCTACCATTCGGTATATTTTGGTATTTTTCAGTATATTTGGTCTATTTCTATAAATTGAATTCGCTGTTATTTTAATATATTATTAAATGAGCTATTTCATACTTATACCCTTCGGTATATGTTTTCAGTATATTCCTTGGTATATTTTCAGTATAGTTTTATTGAAATTTGGCTAACGAGTACCTCACAGTTGAGCTCACTCGATTGTAGCTTTCTTACTTGAGTTATTCTGTTGTTTTTCTTCTTCTTCTTGTTTGGCAGATGAAATTGTCAGAGCGATGCCGCATAAACATTCACAATATGGCGACGCGTCTGTTGCACAAACCGCATGCTTCTGGTCGACAAACAACACTCCTCGACTTCGTTGTTGTTGTCGCTGTTTCGCGGTTTTTCTTTAGTGGTCGTAAACAATTTTTACAGCCCAAACATTTGGCCGTGCTTTTATTTTACTTCGTTTTCGTTTTTCGTTTTTTTTTTTATATTTATTGTTTGTTGTTTATATTTAAAAAGAAAATGGCGTGCGGCCATTTTAGTTTACGCTTTGCGCCATTCCATTTAATTCAGTTGTCGCCCTCGCTTGGCCTCTGCTGCCACATGCCGCATGCCACTTGTCCAAGGCCAAGCTAAGGCTTGTGGCCTGCCCCATTCATTTATCACATTTGCCAGCGTGCGTGTTTGTGTCTATGTGTGTGTGTGTGAGGGAGAGAAGAAGGGAAGGGAAGATGGCCTTTGACCAGATGCTGCAACTGAGACTGGAGCTGAAGCTGAAGCTGAAGCTGAAGCTGCTCTCTTGCCTGCCACTGACGCTAAGTAGTTGTGGCAAGTTTTGGCCGCTCCGTCTGGAACTTTGTTGTTTGTTGATTTCATTTGCCTTTTGGCTTCGCTTTTCCCACTTCTACTTCTGCTGCTGCTGCCTCGTTCAAAAGTTCGAGCGCGTAAATGGCAGGCTCACAAATCTTGTTGCATACTTTTTGGCAGCCTTTAAAAGCGCGCACTTATTTATGCACTCCCTCTGATGAAGGCGTGGCATCGTTTGGTTGTTCTTCGCAGACATCAACTTAATCAACCAACCTAATGTTGTATACCCTGTAAAAATCTAGCCGGAAATTAATCAAACTTTCTTTGCTTTTTCTTCTTTCAAATTCAGAAATATTTAACGTAATAATAACTAACGTAATAATAACAACAATAGAAATTAAATATTAAAAATTCTAATAATAATGTAAAAAATAGTATAATATTATACTTTATTCACTACATATTATGTTTAATTTCTTCACAACGAAATTAGGTATTCCTTGAATTTTAAATAACAACAGATTGCAATAGCTTTAAACATTTTGTTTTTCTTACAATGACAACTTAAGTATTTATGATTCCTGAATTTGATTATGATCAGATGGAAGCTAAAGTCTCGTGTATTTGTTTTGATGCAGTTCTATATAAATATACCATATATAGCGCTCAGTATATTTTTCCCAATATGGCATATGTTAAATGTCTAACCTTTAGTAAATTTAATACGAAATTAAATAGAGTAAAAAATTGTGTGATACTGGCATATTTTGAATGTAGTAATATATCAGTATACCAAAGATAGCTTATGGTATATTTTAGTATTTTTGTGGCAAATTTTGTTAGTCTATTTATTAAATAAGTACTTAGTTACTAGTTAGTAGTAAATTAGTAGTTTTCCTTTTATTCAAAATGGGTAACGTGTATCTCAAAGTCGAGCACACTCGATTGTTGCTTTAATTGCACACAAATTGAATAAATTATCCCGTGACAACTTAGCCAATACCAAAGTTAGGCATCATAAGTAATAATAGATTATGAATGACTTAAATAATTGTTAAAACACAATTATATAATAAATATCATAATATTAATTAATCATAATCAAATTGAGATGTAAAGTAAGAGAGTATTTAATCGATATTTTATTCAATTTATATTGTTATCGATTTGCTTCTCCATTTTTTTTTTTTATGTAATCCACAAAGTTATGTAAACTTTATATTCTTCACTTGTGCATCATAAATATATTGGCTGACTTTCGTTTCAAAGTCAAAGTTATTTCCTTCAAAAACAACACCTGGCTTAACCTACTTTGAAGTGCTTTATACTTTCGCTCTCTAACATATGTTATGTAAGCTGTCTCATCCTTTTTTCTACCTCAGTGCCACAAATAATATGCGAAATCGAAACTGCGCGCTGTCAAAACTGCTGGCCATAAAAGTTATGCACACGTATATCCGAAACATCCATAAATAGACGAGTTGAGTTGAGTTGAGTCGAGTTGAAAGACCTTTCGCCTGTTTCGCACTGTGCCTAGTTCATTGAACCCGTTTTCTATGCAAATGAAGCGTTGCTATTTTTATGCTGCAAGCTTACTATATTTTTCATGCGACTGAGCAACAGATAAAATGAGATATTGACAGCGCGACAGACTGCGAGTTACTCTGTAAGCTGAATGGGAAATGGACTTGAAATGGAAATTGTGTGATGCATTCAAAATATACCATAGACGGCACAATATACCAGATTGTCAGCCAAAGCAACTAAGACTCCCAGTAAGTAGGCGTTATTCCCTATAAAAAAGGCTTTACTTTAATAACTTCGACAATTTTTATCTGATCCGAATTTCAGGCATCACAACTTCTATAGTTATTATTGTATATATATCAAAATTTGCGACTCTAGCTTTAAAATTACGCTTGTTATTCGATTTTTATCGATTTGTGGGGGCGGAAGTGGGCGTGGCAAAAATTTAAAACAAACTTGATCTGCGTGCAAACATAACAAATGCTGTCGAAAAAAAATTATAGCTATATCTCTTATAGTCTCTGAGATCTATTATTTCATACGGATGGACGGACAGACAGACGGACATGGCTAGATCGTCTCAGCTGTTGACGCTGATCAAGAATATATATAGTTTATAGGGTCGGAGCTGCATCCTTCTACCTGATATAAAACGCATTTTCTTATTATTTTTTTATTTTCATTTCGAAGCATATTATTTCTCTTAACTATTATCATTATAATACTCTTTACTATAATAACTTACTTTACACTATTAACTGTAACATTTCCGAAAAAGTTTCATACTTTTGGGAAAAACTTCTATTTACAGCCATTCATTAAGTATGAAGTATCTTTGAGATACAATCTTTCTGCAATCTGTTGACTAAGTTGCAGGGTATTCGCGGTGAGTCAGCATTTTGTATGAATGCCATTCAAAACAACATTAAACATATTGTAGGGCATTCGAGCGGTTGCCAGTTTTTCATAGACAGCCAGAGAAGGTGTGAGAGAGAGAGAAAGAGAGAGAGGGGTGGGGAAGAAGGGAGGTGCAGAGACAGAGGCGACAAAGCCGCCGCGGATTGTGCGCCTGTCGCCAGGACATTTACTTTTATTTTTATTGCTTTGCACAACATTTACTTGCGAAATGGTAAAATGGGAAAGTGAGTTTGAGTTGGAGAGTGGGGCAATGGGAAGGGAAGGAGGAAGGAGGAGATAGGGGAAGGAGTATAAATGGGAAATAGGAAATGTAAATGAGCCAAATGAGTTGCAGAGGGAGCGAGATCGAGAGCAACAGACACAGACACACCAACAGACAAAGATAAACAAAAAATAAAATTGTCCCAATTGCAAAAGGCAGACGTCGCAGCCATCGAGAGCTGCTAAGATGTTGACGTTCGTTGTTACCATTTCCACTTCCTCTGCTTTCCCACTTTTCCACAGCTAGTTCTACTTCCATTTCCACTTCCATTTCGATTGCGATTTCGATTTCCATTTGCAGTTCCGTGTATTCTGCCTCCTCCCCACCCCGTTCTCTTCTCTTGTTCTTCTTCTGTTCCCTCGCAAGTCATCAGTTTGCTGGTGAATTTATATCAATGCCGATACCCTGGCTGCCAAACAAATCCTAAAACGGGTATGATCAACTCGTCAGTACGAACTCTTCTCATTAGCTGTTTCTCTGAATTTGATCAGTTTTAGAATTGATCTTTAATATATCTTTGATATGCAATGATAATATTAACAATCGCTCTTCAATGTTGTTGGTTAGGAATTATAGTGTAAACAGTTGGTTTTTATTTTTATATATTTTCACAATTCAACATGAATTTACATGAACATACAGGCAAAAATGAACTTTTTTCTAAGGATAAAATGTGTTTATTAAACACTTTCTATATTATGTCTATATTTTAACACACATATACATACCCTGTGCTTAAGACCGTTGAAGGTTATTCAAAAGGATTTTCAAAAGGCGAACACAACAACTCCAAAGTAGATACAGAAAAAGCAACACTTTCTCGGTTTTTTTTTTTAATAATTAGCTTCTTTATTTAAGTATCGAACTTTCTCGGTATTATTTATTTTCTTTGGTATAATTTTGCTATTTTCAATTGTATCTCTTTAATGGTGTGTTGACTCATCACAAAGCCGGGTCGCTAAAGGATAATAGTAGGTATTATTCCTACTTCTAGTTTATGTTAATTTATGACAGTGCCGTATTATTCTTAAATTAGACCAAATTAATATACTGAAATTACCAAAATATATCAAAGGCTATACTTGGTATATTATAATATGTTATGTATGTACTATATATTAAAAATATACCTACTTGTCTCCCAAATCAATGACGACCTAATATTGTTGAATTTGGTATATTGCACGACATTGAAAATATACCATCAAACGCAAAATATACCAGATTTTCAGCCAAAGTAACTACGACTAGATATATTAAGGGCTGTTATTGGTATATTATATATATCCATGGTATATTATATATACTATATTCGAAATATACCATAAAGCGCAAAATATACTAGATTGTTTTTTTCCAAACAAAACTTTTTCCCATACAAAACTATTATCGCATTATAGCTCTATGTCTTATAGTCTCAGAGATCTAGGTGTTCATACGGACAGACAGAAAGACAGACAGACACAGCTATATCATCTCGTCTGTTAACGCTGATCATGAATATGTATACTTTAAAGGGTCAGAGATGTCTCCTTCTGCCTGTGACATACATTTCGTGCAGGCTCAGTTAGAATATGAAGAATATGAAAAATGAATTTATAAAATGACATCATTCTTCTAGGGTATGTGCTAGTCGAGCAGTCGTTTGGTAGACGCCACTTGGCACTTTTTCCCAATCATTGAGCCCATCAGAGTGTCCTGTGTGTTGACAGCGGCAATTGCTTAAATAAATAAACAGCAGTCGAGCCTGGCGATGTTGTGTGCCACACACACACACACACACACACACACACACACACACACACTCACACACACACACTAGACTACACGACACTGCACAACATTTACATTGCTACTTTCTGCACCTCCCCCTCCCCGTCGGCTTCAACGATACTCGGATACTTCGATGTTCATATTTGCAAATGAAATTTCATGTGGCAACAAAGCAAAATGAGGAGTTGCTCAACAAAGCAACAAATGAACGCAGCTAATAAATAAACTGCAAGTGCATCGTTAACTGTAAATGTAACGGTTACCGTTACTGTAACTGTAACTGTAACTGACCCACGCCTACATCTCCGTGCCCGCCCCCGTTCATCGAGTCTCCTCTTGTGGGGCTGCAACTGCTGTAAGCGGCTTTCGCGTCGCGTTATAAACATTTTATGGCCAAAATACCCGCGACCCATTTTAACAATTTCTTCGAATTTCCCTTTTTTTTTTATACCCGGCACGAAAGCATAGAAGAGCATTATAGGTATTCGACAATCAAGGGAAAATTAAAAAAAAATAAAAAGTTCTAAAAAGTAACTTTTCTAATATTTAATTAGTCGACTATGGAATTTTAAACAAAATTAGAGCAGTGTGTCTTAAAATATACCAAATTGATATACTAGAACAAATATACTAAGCAGTTACGCTATTTGCCTTAAAATATACCAACAAAATTTACTGACAAACTACTTAAATATACCAAAGAGTTACATACAAATATTATGGTATTATTCTTAAAATATACTAAATTAAAATACTGAAAAATACTAATATATACCGAAGAGTTGCATATGATTAATACGATATTATTCTTGAAATATCCTGAATTGATATTCGGAAAAAATACCAAAATATACTGGCAAGTTACATGCGATTGTTACAGTATTACTCCATAAATATACCAAATTAATATGCTACAAGATACTAAAATATACCGAAGAATTGCCTATGATTATTACAGTATTGTATACTGAATTATATACTGAAAAATACTAAAATATGCCGCAGAGTTGCATGCGATTATTACAGTATTAACCTGTAAATGTGCCAAATTAATATACTGAAAGCCACTAAAATATACCATACGATTATTACAGTATTAAATACTAAATAATATTCCGAAAAAATACTATAATATACCACAATGTTGCAAACAAATTTTACGAGTTCATTCTAAAAATACAGCTAAGAAATATTCTAAAAAAATACTAACATATACCTCAGAGTTACATGCAATTATTTCGGATTCATTCTAAAAATATAGCGATTAAATGTACTAAAAAATACTAAAATATGCCGGATGAGTTGCATATATACTAATAAAACCTAAGAGTTGCGTATGATACTTAAATTACACAAAATACTCGTATTATATGTGCTTACATGATCTTAAACTTAAGACTTAAATTTACACTTTTCACCTTTAAAGATATACCACATATTATGAGAAAAAATACCAAAAATGTTAGCAATATCTTCGACTTTGTTTATCAAATTTTGCTAAGAACTATTTCTTGCTAATTTCCCAATATTCATACAAGAATCGAAATAATCACTTTAGCTCGATACAAATGTGCAGTATTTGACAGTCGAGCAGACTCTTTGCCATCGGTTTGCTACTTGTTTTCCCCAGACACAAGTGCTTAAACAAGTTATGCGCGTCTGCAACTCGATACACTGTGCAAAAAGTTAAGCCACATGCGAGAGCTATTGAATTTGAACTTTTGTCTAAAGTTGAAGAGCGTCAGTTTCCTGATTCCTGATCAAAGTGAAAATTCGACAAGCATTTGTTGAATAAAGTTTTTGAAAGTTCAACGCGCGCGCTTTGAATGTTGAGTTGAAAGAGTAAGACAGAAAAAATAAAACTGAACAGACTTTGCCAAGCGTATTTCTGCTGTAGATTAACACGCAGCTACTCTATAAAGCCGATGGAATAAAATGAAAATAAATACAAATTATGCACAACTATCAATCATGCACTTCGAAGAGACTTAACAGCCTATAAAAGGCAGCTTAACCAAGTAATAATAATAGCAACAGTTGCGCATATTTATGTATACTCAATAAACACAATTTATAGTTTTGTAAAAGTATTTAAAAAACGTTAATGACTTAAAGTGATGATATAATGTCGATTCATATTTATTTTGAATTTTAATTCATTTACATTACAAAAACTAATACATTTTTAGGCAATATTTCATATGAGAGATTTATTTTAGGAAGATATTTATAAAACTACACAAATATTTAATATAGAGATGCAATTTTATATTGCGATGAACATAAACATAAACTGACTATCAAAAAGAGCAATAAAATCCGCATATTTATTTCACACAATAATAATAAATCAATAGGCAATATTTCAGCTTAGAAATACACTGCGGGTCATACTTACATTAAAAATTATTTAATATTTATTGTTTTAATGCAAAAGCATTAAATATTTGATGTTTATTTAAATAGAATATTCAAATGAATATTTAAATTTACCGAAATTGTGTTTTTCAAACATTTTCCTAAAGCTACTCAAAATAAGAATTCACCTTATCTTCTTCTTGATCAATAGAATAGACCAATTTTTGATTCATTAGAGCCTTCTTTGTTAGTAATAACTTCGTATAAAAGATCCTTCATGGAATGCTACAATGAATTCATTTAGTTCAAGGAAAACTCACTCCAAGCACATTTAAGTTAATGTTTCCTTATCTTCGTATTGCTTTCCTCCTTCATACATATTCCGGTTTACCCAGCCCGAAATGTTTTTAGATACGTTAAGATCTGGAGAATATGATGACCATGTCTTAAAAATATATACTTGTAAAACTAAAACCAAAAATGTATCTGGAAATCGAACTTCATAGTGCGAGTAAGAAAGATACTTTAAATAATTATTTATATTTATTTATTATTATTTTTATTAATTAAATATTTATACGTATATTAATATTTATATTTACATATATTTTATTTACATACATAATTCTATTATATTATTAGTTATTAGAGAAGTTTGGAAATATATTTAAAAAACTTCAAAAATTAAGCATTATAATATGAAAATTCAAGATCGTTCTACGATATTTGAAGGGTATTTAAAAGTTTTATGTTTTCTTCTCAATATGCTAAATATTAAATATAAAAACAGAACTATGATAAATTTATAAGTTTCATGTTTTTTACTTAAAAATGCAGAAACTAAAAAGCGTTATTCTTTGGGACTTTATTTATTA
Source organism: Drosophila kohkoa (assembly GCA_019972355.1). Taxonomy (NCBI): domain Eukaryota; kingdom Metazoa; phylum Arthropoda; class Insecta; order Diptera; family Drosophilidae; genus Drosophila; species Drosophila kohkoa. The sequence continues at coordinate 5,850,056 of BJEL01000071.1, read as the reverse complement.
CAACATTATTAAATATAGATATCGAATACTAAGATAAATGCAGGGTATTTAAAAGATTTATGTTCATTACTTAAAAAATCAGAAACTTAATAAGATTTTCAGTTTGGGAATATATTTATTATTATATTATTTAATATAGTAATCGAATTTCATACTACGATATTTGCAGAGTATTTAAAAGATTCAGCTTTTCTTCTTAAAAAATATCGAAACTAAATAAGAGGACTATATTTATCACTACATTATTAAATATAGATATCGAATACTAGATAAATGCAGGGTATTTAAAAGTTTCATGTTCATTACTTAAAAAAGCAGAAACTTTATTAGAGTTTCACTTAGGAATATATGTATTATTTTTTAATATGTAATATAGTAATCGAATTTGATACTATGATATTTGATGGGATATTAAAAGATTCAGCTTTTCTACTTAAAAAAAAAACCGGAAACTTAAATCACTTTAGAAATATATTATTTAATATACAAATTTCAGGGTATTTAAAATTCGCTTAGTATCGCGCTTTATAAAAATAATTCTTGCACTTTCTTTTTGATCGCCCGCTGCTAAGGGAGCTCAGGGATGCGCAGACATCCATAATTCCGGGTTAACATGCACGTACTACAGCAACAACTACAACAACAACAACAGCAACAACTACAACTACAACTACAGCAACAATTGCCAATATTTGATTTGAGCACACCTGGAGAATGCGTTTGCATTAAGTTTGAATTATGTATTTTTATTTGAGAATTGTTCTCTGTGCGTGAATTGTGAATGTATTTTTGTTTGGTCGTTCTTTTAGGTTTTTCCTTTGGCTTCACTTACTCTAGGAATCGCCTCGTATTTATTTAATGGCTGCCGCTTATTGGCATTCCCCCTTGTCCCCCTTGTCCCCCTTTGCCCATTGACCATTGCTCCCTGAGGGCAACTTGGCTATAATTCTCAGGTTGTGAACATTGTGAGCCAAATGAAATGAAATAATGAAAACAATTTCAAGGCGCGTGCATTGAACTGCAATCGCTGTAAATCGACAGGTCGCAAAAAAGAAATAAGAAAAGCAGAACAGAGGGAAAATGTGAAAAGGTAAAAACAAGAAACCAAAACCTATTAGTTATGCCACGTGAATTTTATGCGACTGCTGCACTGAGTAAAGAAAATATAGAATTGGAGGCTTAAGACTTAAGTCTTTGGCTTATCTGGGCATCACGACTAAGCCATGTCGACCATTACTTAAACACTTTATGTGCCTACCTTTTGCTTCCTTCCCTCCAGATTGTAGACTATGGCACAATAAATTCAACATTTTTATGCATTTCCCTTCGCAATTTGCTGTGTCGGCAGTCTTTCAGCTTAAAACCTGAATTAAAAGAGCGACAAACTCAAGTTGAATTCTATTTTTATACCCGCTACCCATAGGGTAGAAGGGTATTATAACTTTGTGCCGACAGGAAATGTATGTAACAGGTAGAAGGAGACATCTCCGACCCTATAAAGTATATATATTCTTGATCAGCGTCAACAGCCGAGACGATCTAGCCATGTCCGTCTGTCCGTCTGTGTGTCTGTCCGTCTGTCCGTCTGTCCGTCCGTCCGTATGAACACCTAGATCTCAGAGACTATAAGAGATAGAGCTATAATTTTTTTTCGACAGCATTTGTTATGTTTGCACGCAGATCAAGTTTGTTTCAAATTTTTGCCACGCCCACTTCCGCCCCCGCAAATCAAAAAAATCGAATAACAAGCGTAATTTTAAAGCTAGAGTTGCAAATTTTGGTATATATAATAATAACTACAGTAGTTATGATTCCTGAAAATTTGGTTGCGATCAGATAAAAATTGTCGAAGTTATTAAAGAAATACTTTTGTATGGGCAAAAACGCCTACTTACTAGGCGTCTTAGTTGCTTTGGCTGACAATCTGGTATATTGTGCCGTCTTTGGTATATTTTGAATGCGGTACTATATCGATATACCACATATACCATTTGGTATATTTTTAGTATTTTTGCAGTATATTTAGTATATTTTGAGAATAATACAGCAAAATATATTGCTTTTATTCAAAATAGGTAGCGGGTATCTCACAGTCGAGTGCACTCGACTGTAGCTTTCTTACTTGTTACTTTTTATTTTTAGATACAACGAGAATTTAAGTCAAGCTTATAGTTAAATGTAACTTTTCCAGCTTGGATAATCCTTTTATATTGTTAGTTGAAGTGACCTATATATTAAAGTATTACATTTGATCAACTATACTGTCTATAGCTAGCAGCCTTCCAGCTCTTACCGTGACCTGTGCATTGATAGTTTTCTCATGAGTTCTATATTTTTATTAACTAAAGACACTTCTTATTAGAATTTTATGTAGTCATTAATTTTACAAAACTATTTTGTGTAAAACTTGCAGCCTCCTAGCTTTTACCGTTTGGTGCGTTAATTTACTCGTATTCAATTAAATGGAAAATCTTCGACTTTATTATTTGCAGCCTTCTCTTACTGCGATAACTGTACATTGAAACAGTCCTTTTTTAAATATTTGTTTAAATTAAATACATCACCGAATATTCGGCCGTAGTGCGAAATTAAATTTGCAGACTCCTAGGTTTTACCGTCTAAAGTGTGCGTTGATAGTTCAGTCAACCAGTCTGTTTTTTATTAGTAGTTCACTATATTAACGTTTCAAATTGAGCTCACAATTTTGTCCAAATTTTGCAGCCTCCTAGCTCTTTCCGTTTGGGCTGTGTGATATAGTATAGTTAACCAGTCAATAATTTATTATGAGTTAAAGAGACTTTATATTAATAAATATTCGCCTCACTGCGCTATCAAATTTGCAGTATCTTAACATCAGTAAAACCATTTATATTATTAGTTAAAGAGACACTATTTTAAAGTATGTGGCGAAATATTCGGCCTTATTGTGATATGAAGTTAAGAGCCTCTTAGTTCTTACCGTTTAGGAATATACTTTGTTAGTTCATTTAGTCTTGCTTTCTTTACGAGCTGAAGAATCTATATTGAAGTATGAAATTAGAAAACTATTTTGTGTTGAATATGATGCAGAATATTAGCCACACTGCGCTAACAAATTTGCAGCCTCCTAGCTCTTACTGCTTTACCTGTGAGTTGATATTTCAGTCAGTCTGTCCTTTTTTTTTGTATATTAATTGAAGAAGCTCTATATTAAATAACAAATTTATGTAAGTATTTTATGTTATACTTCCAGCCTCCTAGCTTTTACCGTTTAGGATAGTTCTTTCTGTACTCTTTTTTTATCATTACTTGAAGAAGCTCTCTATTAAAGTGATAAATTTAGACCACAATTTTTTGTAAATCTTGCAGACTCCTAGCTTCTACTATTTTGATGGACAGGTCTTTTTTATGATTAGCTAAAAAGAATTTATATTATTTCTTATTAGTTGGGGAGCCCTTTTATAAAAGTTTAAATTTAGTCATCTATTTTGTGTAAAAGTTGGAGTCTTCCAGCTCTTACCATTTCAGGTTATGCCTTGATAGTTTAGTGGAACAGTCCTTTTTTATTATTAATTGAAGCGACATTATATTATTTTTTTATTATTAGTTGAAGTGACCTTGTATAGAAGTATAATTTAGTCGACAACTTTGTGTAAAAGTTATAGCCTTCAAGCTCTTACCATTTTGTAATGTACGTTGATAGTTCAGCGAATCAGTGAGGGAAAAGTAAAGATTAGATTTTGTAATTAAAAATACGTTCTTCGTCATCTTGAATAAACTTCATTTTATTATTATATTTGTATTAAATATAAATAATCTAAATTTAATAATATAAAACATCTTTTATTAATCAATATATACAAATACGTAATACATTACATTATATTTGAAATTTAATTATCGTTGATAATCTCGAATTACTTAAATTATAATTCGACATTTTAAAATTGATAATAATTGAGTTCACTGATCAAAGATCTTGTATTAAATCCAATTTGGGGTAAAATCAGCTGCAATTTTGTTTTGTTGCAATCAAGTTGCAACTGCTTTATCATATTTTTAATATAATGTGAAAGCTTTTCTGTCCTCTGACAAGTCTAAGCTGCGTTTCGCTTTTTGTGAAATGTGGCCACTCTGGGCGCTGTTTTTTATTGCTCACTGTAGCTAAGGATTTCTTACAGTAGCTGTTGTTGTTGTTTCTGCTCTGAGGAGCCTTTGTGGAAATCAAAAATAAAACATGGAATAGAAAAATACAAAAAAAAAACATAAAAAACCAAAAGGGAAAGATGATAAGAAATTGCTGGCACATTAAGCTAAAGGCACAAAGACAAAGGACTGAGTGTGTGTGTGTGTGTATCTAAGGCATTATACTGATGTGTTCATACATATATATATACATATATGGTGACTATATATATATGAAGTATATGCTGTTGTCATGCTTTTGGCTGCATCCTGGCACGCGACTTTTGCAAAATGTCACGTACATGTCCAAACATGCAGCAAACTACATAAATGTTGCATTTTAAAGTCAACGCTTTCGTTCCCCTCTCTCTTTGGCTGTCCCTGATTCCCCAATGCTCTGACGTCCTGACGTCCTGACATCCTGATATCCTGGCCAGCCCCAAGAGAGAGAGAGAGAGAGAGAGACTCAGACGCAGCAGGTTATCGAAAAGGCAGCCGGAAGTACTGACATATAGTATTCGAGAAATAGACACCGTTGCTCTCCCCCCCACTCTCTCTCACCCCCTTTTCCCTCTCTCGCTCTCTCCCTCTTGGCTGCAGCTAATGTCAACGTCATGGCTGCTCCTTTGGCTTCCGCTTTTGAGGCAACTTTGTGCCGCTTTGTGTCGTCAAATGTCTCAACTGGGCCGCAAGGGCGTGACGTCATCACCAGAGTACTACAGCAGAGACAACAACAACAACAACAACTAGCGAAGCGCATTAAAATGCAACTAACAAAAAAACAAAAACATTGAAGAGAATAAATAACTGACAAGTGAAAAAAGACATCAAACATAAATTGACGAAGATGAAATACGCTAGCTTTGATTGTTCGCTTATTTTATAAAGTTGAAAACCAATTCAACACTTGAAAACTGCAAGTTAAAATGCGTTTTTCTTCTTATATATTTTATATACCATATTTAATATATCATCATTATTTCATATCATATCAAACATAAATTGGCGAAGATGAAATACGCTTATTTTGGATTTTCGCTTATTTTATAAAGTTGAAAACTAATTTAACACCTTTCTTGTGTATTGAAAACATAAATCAGAACAGCAAGTTTAATGAGTTTTTCATTTTATAATAAACAGGATATATTTATCATATATAACATAATATAGATCATCATATCGTATATGTATGAGGCAAGGAAGTTTTAGATATTTAGCTTAGCGAATGAAACTTAAAAGAAACTACAAAAAAAAACTTCTTATAAAGAGTATTTCAAAAATAAAAATTACGAATTAAACATAGGTTTATGTTTATTTAAAAAACTAAAAATTTTACATTTAATAGAGATTTTATTAGGTAAAAAAAGAGTTTATATTTAGCATGACAGTATCAGTATTAAAAAACATTTTGATTTGAACATTATTTATATAATATCATATCCTCGAGAAATATTTTGGAAACCGAACATTAAAAAATTGAAATTACTACTAATTAAATTATTACTAATAATAAATCCAAAAGGTCGTTGAAAAAATACTCTAATTTTCAAGAGAAGTTGTCTGAAAATAACATTAGCTAAGTTAATTAAAACTAAATCAATTGCACATTTAATATACGTTTTTCCTTTAAGAAGTATTTTAAAATGAATATTAGGGAACATTACTTAAAAGGACGCTGAAGCAAATATTCTAATTTTTAACCGAGAATTATCGATGTTCATAAGTTTAGAACTGATTGGATTATTTATTTTTATTAATTTATTTTTATATAGTACAACTTATGTTTTATGTATAAAACTCATCTCTAATGGAATAGAGATAAAGAATAAAAATAGCAATTATTTCTTAGTTATATTATACACAAATATTTTATGTTCAATTTTAAATAATTTTTATATATAAAATATACTACACATATTGTAAACTTATATATAGTATAGTATATAATAATATAATATAATATATAATATACTATATTTATATTTATAATATGTATTTAAAAAGAATTATAATAAAATTGGCATAAACTATAAAATTTTTTATTTAAGTAAAAGAGAATGTTAAATTCGATATACTGCAATTGGCGAAATCAACAGCTGGCTTATAAAAATTAAAGAGTATATGTTCAAAAAGAAAGAAGAAGAACCAGAGACTAAGACTGGAGCTGTGAATGAAGAAGAAGCAGAAGAAGACGAAGAAGAAGAGGACGAAGAAGAAGAAACAGAAGCTGAACTATGTAGTAACACATTGCTTTCCATTTTCAACACACTTGAACATGCTTCCGCACTTAGGCGTGTGCGTAAAGTGGAACTGGAAACTGCAGCTGTGAAGGGTGGATATTGGGGAGGGGGGAGGGGAGCGCTGCTTGTCGAGAGGGGTGTGAAGTGGTGTGAGTGACACGAGCTGCAATCTTATCCACCTTTCGCACTCTCTCTCTCTCTCACTCTCTTGTGCGTTTCACCTAGTTGCCTTTGCTCCCCTCCCCCTCCCACTCCTCCGTTTAGCCACCCGCAGGCAACAGCCCATTAAGTGTGCACTTCACACGCCTACTAAGTTCATATTACTTACTTAGTTGCGTTTTGTTATTTACTTCCCCCACCTTCTCCGCCTCATCTTCCTTTCCTTGATGAGCATACAAAAACAAAGAAAGAAAGAATGAAAGGAGTAGAAAAGAAGCACGATGACAACGCGTCAACTGAGTGCAAGGAAAATGATGATGTTAACACCCGCTACAGCCTATGCCAAACACTCCCCTCTCTCTCTCTCGCTCTCCCCCCTCGCTTAAGCAGTTGATATAACTGTTCTTAGATAACTTTTGGAACATGCTTTCCCACTCGGCTTCGCTGCAGAGATCATCACTTGACTTTTTCGCTGATATTAAACCCATTTCAATTTTCAACAGCTTAAGCATTGTTGCCAAACTTCAGTATTACAACATATACGGCTTATATTTGCATTGTTGCCAAACTTCAGTTTTACAGTTTGCCAAACTTCACATGCTTGTTTATTTATGCTAACAGTTCACATCTGAGAAGCTGACGATATGATTATTCAAAAAATGTAAAATTGAATTTATTTTGTTTTTGTTTTTGTTATCTTTATTCATTAACTAAATTTGCTTAGCATTAAAAATAACATATTGCATTCTCAATTTAACTTTATTGAATTTAATGGTATTTAAGCTAATCTTATTTTAAATTTATTTAAAAATACATTTTGCATTTGCTTTACTGACTAATCATCTTTCAAAATTCCGCTATACTAATGATTAAGTTTATTCAATTTGTTAAAATGGAAATCTACTTTTGTTTATATGTTATTTTGCGAAAAAAAAGAAATTTGTTTAAAAAGCTAGATGAAGCTTTTATATTTTAGGTAAAGGAATAAACAAAGTGTGGCTAGCAAAATATTTATCAAATTTTCTTCACTTTGCAATTATCAATTTGAGTCTCTTTGATGTCTAAATTATTTGATGCTATCTAATCTAGTAATATTCAGCAAAAACTAAATGAAATTGTTTTGTAAATTTGTATTTAGTGCTATAGTTACGGGCAATTGAAGAAAGGGAGCTAAGCAAATAGCAAAAACTTTTTGTCGCATTAAATGAAAAAAAAAGAAAAAAAACAGAAAAATTACATCAGCAGCATAATCGATTTAGTTAGAGCCAAAAAGCAATAAGCCAAGTGAATTCAATGGGCGAGGGGAAGAACTGAAGAAATTTAATTACGTCACAACGAGGAACAGAGAAAGAGAAGGAGAAACACGTAGACAAAGAAGAAGAAGACGAAGAGGGGTGGTCAGAGGTTGTGCCACCAATTTCAGCATTAACGAAATGCTTTTAATTGTGCACTTAACGCTCGTAAAATGTGATTTAATAGTTTTTTGGGAAATGCGAACGCAAGACTGCGTCCAGCAACGAGAGGGGGAACAGGAACAGGAAAAGGGATGGGGAAGGAAACGAGGGGAGGCCATTGGCCTAGTTGTTTGCCTGGCTGCGGAAACGGAAGTGGAGCGCGTTATAAGTTGGCGGCGAAGTTACTATTTAACCGTTAGCAGCCACAACACAGCACAACACTGACAGCCCAATTTGACCCCTCACCTGCCCACCCCCTTCCCCTCTTCACCTCCCTTGCAATCGCCTGGTGTTGTCGGAAATTGCCATTGACTTTGGGGAATTCAAGCAAATGGCAAAAAAGCAAAAAGCGAAATGTTTTTCGTACTTTCAACGCCGCCTTCTTCTTCACTGTCTTCGAGTGCTTCTTGCTATTGTGGTTACAGCGAGAAGCACTGATGAAATCAATAGAAATTGTGCCAAACCAACAACAACAAGAACAACAACAAACATTGAAATAGAAATAGAAACAGACCTATTAAATGACCATCTCTCTCGCTCTCTCGCACTCACTTGATAGGGGATCAAATTAGGTCCCAAAGCAATTTGCTTTCTCAAAATTTGTGTGAAAGTGAAGACAAGCACATGATTTTCAATTTGAAGTTGCATTTGCACGATTTTTGCACTTCTTAAAAGTAAATATGTAAGTATATTCAGTATTCTCAATATACTAACACTTAACATAAGTTTCTATTCACAGAGGCCAGCGTTTCAAATAATATACATATATTATATATATATTATTCTAGTATTTTAGCTTATTAGTATTTTACTATTTCAGTATTGTATTTTAGTATTTTATCATTTTAGAATTTAAGTTGTTTAGTGTTTTAGTATTTTAGTATTGTGATATTTTACTCTTTCAGTACTTTTATATTGTAGTAATATTGCTGATACTTTTGTACTGGGAAATGATAATGTCTCCGTAAGTATATTTAGTATACTCAATATACTGACCCTCGACAGGACCTTCTATTAACAGAGTTCAGCGTTTGAAATATATATTTATGTTAAGTACCATTGTATTCTAGTTTCATAGTATTTTACTATTTTAGTATTGTAGTATTTTGATATTTTAACATTTAAGTTGTTTAGTATTTTGGTATTTTAAGAATTTAATATTACAAGCGCTTGCAATGCTCCGTAAGTATCATTTTAGTATTTTGTCATTTCAGTATTTTACTGTTTTATTGTTTTGGTATTTTAGTATTCTCGAATTTGGGTATTTTATACTTTAAGTATTTTAATATTTTAGTATTCCAGTATTAATAATGTTGATACTCTTCCACTTGGAAATTGCAAGAGTTTGCTATGTCTCTGGAAGTATATTCAGTATACTCAATATACTAACAAAACCTATTTAGGTACCATAGTAAACTACTATTATGTTATTTTAGTATTTTACTATTACAGTATTTTATTCAATTTTAGTATCTTAGCATTTCCTCTTTGAAATTACAAGCGTTTGCAATGTCTCCGCTGATTGAACAAGGACCTCTCATGTTTTCGACCAAGGTGAAGAGAATTACGATGTCGTCGATGATCTTTTGCATAATCAGGCAACTGCAGAGTGTATAGATCATTGTTACGCTCCACAAAGCCATGCATCCAGGCAGCTGTCAAGGTGTTGTCCACAGGCAATCGCACCTGCAGATATGTGCTGTCTGTCATTTCAGCCACATATTCGACAACCTCATCCATGCTCATTGGTCGTCGAAACTCCATGAAGGCCTCCAGTATCAAGTCCCCATAGAGATATCGCGACATATCGAAATACACTTTACTAAATTTTGAGAGACTGCCTTAATACCATTATTTTTTTGTGTTAAGTTTGCTGTGCTCTAAAGTTAACTGCCTAAGGCTACTTTGTTTGTAAATTCAGCAAATTTAATGACAAAATCTTCAAGTTAACTAAAGATAAAACAATAATTTTTGTAGAATATAAATTAAGTATAGTTAAGAAATAATTGGTATACCACGTTTCATGAAATTGGCTGAACTAAGCACCGAGTTCGCATAGACAGTTTTTTAATAGCAATCATAGAATAGTGATCACTATATAGATCATCTTAATACTGAATTTATGGGATAGCTTTCAGTTATGTTACATATAGTTATAGGTTTATCTGTTATATAGGTTTATATATTTATATAATACATAAATATCAAATTATCGCATTTGCAGAAATCATATTTTATAATAGACTAAGTTAACATCGTTCTTTACTGAATAGCTTCAGAGAATGTATGTTTCATTATATTAATTTATATTATAATAATTCTAGTATATTTCATACACTGTGCAACAATAATCCACAAAATGATTTTATACCATAATACTATACTAATTCTGGTATACAAAATATACTGTTCTATAATAATTCACGAAATTGATTTTATTAAATTCACTTAACATTTCAAATAATAGAGAATGGTTCTATATATTATATTATTTATTATTTATATAATTTACTATCTTTGGTATATTTTATATACTATCCCATTGATTTTATTAAATTTATAAATCATTTCAAATTATAGCAATTGTTGAAATAATTTTATATACCACTCGTTTTTGCATATCTTCAAAAACAAGTAGAATCTATTCAAATTAAACTTCTATCTTATTAAATATGATTAATATTGACAGATATTATATGTGTAGTTAAAGTTTAATTAAGAATTGCAAATTTAATGAAAATTTCTTACCTATTGTGTCTTTAAGAAACATTTCGAAATTTGACTTACAGAAAGAAACTAAACGTCTTTTTAAAGCGAACATTTAAATTTCAATAAAGACAACTATTATTTCACAGTTAAACTTTTAATCATTCTTACATAGTTTAGTAAGTTTTCTAGCAGCTTTAAGTTGTTGCTTAAAGTGCGCGTTCAGTTGCTCAATATTAAATTGGTTTTGTGAAATGCGCAGGTTATCCATCTTGGGGAATTTCTTTGGAGAGATATGCATACATTTAGTTTACCTGCTGTTGTGTTGTGTTTCGCAATTCGCTCGTTAGTTTGCAGCGGGGGGAGGTCTCCCTCCTTCTCCCTCTCTTTGCTTGCCAGATTTATCAACAACAAAGAGGAGGGGAGGGAAGGGAAGGAAGAGAGCGAGGACTCTGGTGGCCAACGAACCCCGTGGAAACTCTAATGTTTATGCTCATGGTTATGTTATGCGTTTCTTGTTTCTTTGGGGAGAAACACACACACACACAGAGTCAGCCCCTCGACGCTAGATGGCGCTGGACGATTATTTCGTTAACATTTACACCAAATGCAGTTAAATTGGAGGCCAACGCCATTTGGGCCATTTTTCGTTGCTATTGTTGTTGTTGTTGCCCATTGGCCTATTTACTCCACAACGTTGTTGTTCTTCTCCTTCTCCTCCTCCTTCTCCGTTTATTCTACGCTGTGATTGCCGTTTGCAAAAAGCGACTTTAAGATTTGTCATTTGCGATAAGAGAATGTTGAAAAGTTGAAATTTTAAAGACACTCTCCATTGTACCCTGTAACTGCATTAAAGCTTATGGGGTATGCACATTTTGCTTTGCTTTGAACTTTGAAGCAAAAATATTTATTTATTATAAGACTTGGATTGTAAATTAATTTATAACCAAGCGTAAATTTACTAGCACTGGCTGGGTAGCAAAAATATATAAAGAGTATGTACGGTAATGAATACCCTACCATAACTTACAGGGTATACAATACAAAACTGGCAAGTGAAACGTTTTTACTTGTTTCAGACTGTAGACTACACTTGAACTTTATGTAATTGAAAATTTGCTTAGCCATCTACTATTAATTGGCTTTGACACAGAGAGAGAGAGAGAGAGAGAGCGACAGAGGGAGTAACAGAGGGAGCGACAGAGAGAGAGAGCAAGTTGCATAAATGCTAAACTGTTTTGAAAATCCCTTTTAATATGCTAAAGAGCGAACACAGAGCATGCAAAAATATCAACAATATTATAATTTATATTGAAAAAGAATAATTAAAGTTCTTGGCAACAACTTGGGTACAAAAGTTCCTCCTCTCTTCTCCTCTCCTCTGCTTTCCTTCACTCCTCCTTGTCTCTCCCGTCTAACCAACACAAAATTTAGTTAGAGTGCCTTAAAAGTGCTTTCTTTGATATGGCCCTGGCTTTTGCATTCAGTTTGCCAAACAAATTTTAAAGCAAGTTTTTTGCAGTTTACGCAAAATATAATTTAAGCGCTCTTCAATTGAGCTTGCTTCCCTTTAAGCATTCAATTGCTGCAACAGAAAGTTTATGTCAGTTATTTAATTGAAATTTTTGTTTAAAGAAAGTAAAGTATTCAAATTGAAATTGTAGTTTAGAATAAGAGATAGCTTGCTTCACAAATACAGCACAAATATAATTCATTAGTCAGTTGAATTTAGCGACATTCTTTACTAGTACGAAACTTTTACAAAAGAGCTTTTATTACTGACACAAACTGGAACAAGAACTTCATCATAAAGAAATAAATATTGAATAGTGTTATTCTAAGCATTTCTAGAGCACTGAATACTGCAGTCTCTTAGACAACTCAACAGCCTTCCGGTTCTACCGTTTCATAGAGGTATTAAGATACTTTAGCATAAAGCACAAAGTGTCATCTGGCATACAAAATAAGCAAATAATTCTTTTCATAGAAGTAATCAAGAATTTCCAATGTCTTTTAACCTTCTATGTAACCTACTGGTACCTTTCGGTACTACAGTTTCATTGAGGTAGCAGCAATATCACCTAGGTAACTTACTGCTAATATAGCAAAGTAGGTAGCTAAAGCTACACATCCACAGTCTGGCATTATTCAACAGCCTTTCGGTACTAGCATTGGTAGAAGTACCAGCTTAATTATTACTTTGCCATATACTTTGCTACAAAAATGTGTCATCTCGCATAGAAAATAAGCAAAAAAAAAATAATTTTTTTTTAATGAAGTACTCAAGAAGTATCCGTCTTTATCAACAATGTGCAACCTTCTGGCACTTCCATAACAAAAAAGAATGTTTGAAAGCTAGTACAATCAAGAAGGCAGCCTAACTTACTACAGCTTAAAGTATTTACAGAGCACTGAACATTGTAGTCGCTCAAAGTAACTCAACAACCTTCTGGTACTACCTTTTTATAGGTACCAGCTTTGTTATTTGTGTGCTTTACCACAACAAGGTGTCATCTTGCACAGACAATACTATAAGAAAATAACTCTGTTCAAAGAAGTAATCAAGAAGTTTCAGTCCCTAATAACAGTATGCAGCCTTCAGGTACTACCAAAATAAAGGCAAATACTAGAATGCTAGTACCGTCAAGAAGGTCGCATAAGTTGCACATTAAAGCATTGCCTCTAGTAGTGAAATAGTTGATGCATTGTCAACACTTTAACAGCTTAGTGGCTAATTCCGTTCAGAGCCTCTTCGGTACAGCCACAAGCTCAATCAATGAGGCATTCCTCTATTGAATATTTGAGAAATGGCTGTCGCAACAAAATGGCAGCTAAGAATAACTAACCAGCCTTCCAGTACTACCGCTTTATATAGGTACCAGCTTTAATATTTGGGTACTTTACCACAACAAGTTGTCATCTTGCATAGACAATAAGCAAGTAAGTCTTTTCAAAGAATTTATCAAGAACTTTCAGTCCCTTATAACCAACCTTCTAGTACTACCAAAATAAAGGCAAATACTAGATTGCTAGTACCGTCAAGAAGGTCACATAAGTTGCACATTAAAGCATTGTCCCTAGTAGTGAAATAGTTTATACTATGCTAATTCCGTTCAGAGCCTCTTTGGTAGAGCCACCGCAAGTTGGCTTCACAAGCTCAATCGATGAGGCATTCCTCGGCTGAATATTTGCGAAATGGCTGTCGCAACAATATATCAGCAAAGAATAACTAACCAACCTTCCAGTACTACCGCTTTATATAGGTACCAGCTTTAATATTTGGGTACTTTACCACAACAAGACTTTAGGCAAACAACTCTCTTCAAAGAAGTAATCAAGAAGTTTCAGTCTCTAATAACCAACCTACCAAAATGAAGGCAAATACTAGAATGCTAGTACCGTCAAGAAGGTCGCATAATGTGCACATTAAAGCATTGTAGTAGTGAAATAGTTTAAACTATGCTAATTCCGTTCAGAGCCTCTTCGGTAGAGCCACCGCAAGCTGGCTTCACAGACTCAATCGATGAGGCATTCCTCGACTGAATATTTACGAAATGGCTGTCGCAACAAAATGGCTAAAATGTGTCAAATTGCTCAACAATTTGCATGAGCTCTAATGAATTTGAGCCCAAAAATCGATTGGGGCATGCCCCCAGTGGCCCCTCCTCGACCCCCTCTCTTGGACACCCTCCAAGGGGAAGCAAAATTGTCCCCTTAACACGCTCTGCGTCCCTGATAAATGGTTTGGGCTTTGACTTTGACTAATGGAATTCCATTGGCGTGCAGGATGTGCAATAAAATAATTGCTTGCCTTGCACTAATTTAAGTGAGAATCAACTCTTCTTCTTCCTGCCACGCCCCCCTTGTGTGTGTGTGCCTGCCTTTTGAGTGTGTCAATTTAAAATATTTGAGATATTTCGAGGCGATTTGCCTAGCATTAATCGTAATTCAATAAAGCACTCTGCACATTTAAAGATAATGGGGTATGCTCGACTTCTAATAAAACATTTTTAAGATTTATTTCTCTTAGTTGCTAAATATAAAATATAAAATTTTAAAATTTTATTACTAATAAAATTTATGATTTCTTTAATTACATCAAAATCATTTTTTAAATTGCTAAATATGAAATTTAAAATTTTACAATCTTCGTATTAAAACTTATTTAATTTATAATTTTATTTTCATTTCAGTTCGTTGTTGCTGCCATAATTTATGTGAGTAAACTTTAAATTGCAATTTACTATTCACAAGGAATTTTGCGTTTATTTATGTAATTTGATTTCACTATTATTATCTAATTGGCGCTTGATTAGAGTCTGTTTCATGTTCATTGAATCGATTTAAACCTTTATACTTTCTACTTTAGTGTCAATTTTGTTATGTTTCGTCCTTTAGGCTTTCGTTGATTGTTTCATGTCTCATGTTTGTCTTGGTTCTTGCTTTTGTGGTTCATTCAGCACACATTGCCGAATTCCTGCCACAATTCGAATGCCAATTAAATCGATTGTTTGCTCAGTGTTGTTTAATCGAGGGGAAACAGGTAGCAAAGTATACACAAAAGAAAAGAAAGCATGTGAGAGGAAAATAAACTGGATTATGGCAAAAGGGTAACGATCAAGAACAACAACCTTCTAATTAATGCCTTTCTATCTTTGCTATACTAGGAGTACTCGGACTTAAGGTCAATTATTAAGAGGAACCGCAAAAATTCGGACAGTATAAGTACCCTAAAAATAGAAATGAAAGCAGTTCTAAATACCAAACACAACTCAGTAGTCCATTGAACCATAACAATAGCTGGCTTTCAAGTTTGGCCGAACGAAATTTTACCTATTAAAGTTCCAACAAGATGTGAAGTAAGCAGATAAATGCAGTCTAATATGAGAAGCATTTAATACTATTATTAGGCAATCATAAAGTTTGACATATTTAACTATCTTTCACTCTGACATATATGCTGTTAAATAAACGGACAGACAGACGGACGGACGGAAAATTATCAGAAATATATTAATCATATATTGTAATTTCTACGATATAGACAAACAAACGAACGGACAGACAGACAGACTGGCGACGAGTAGTGAAAAATCTTTGCAACGAAAGCTTTCAATAAGGAAAATAATGAATAAATACAACGAATGCACCTTGGAATACAAACCAACTCAGAAATTTATCGAATCACAATATAAAACCGGCTTTTCAGTTGAGCCAGTTGCTTACTTCAAACTAGTTCAAACTAGAAGTAATCAAAAATTTATGCTCAATTTTGACAAACTAAACCCAAAATATTATAATTAAGTTTAACAACTAGTCTTAGAGATATAGGCTAACAAGGCAAAGGATAGACGGACGGATTATCCTATATTTATCATAAAATATTGCTACCAAGTTTGGCAATATTTATATAAAATATATTAATTATAAAAAATAAAAAATACTGTCATTAAGTTTAACAACTTAAGCTGTTGTAGTCTCTGAGCTATAGACTAACAAACGAATGGACAGACAGACTGACGGACATTTATTAAAAATATATTAATTATAAATTATAGATCGAACTTCGCAAAATATTGTCAAGTTGGATAACTTTAAGTGATATAGTCTCTGAGCTATAGACTAACAAATGAACGGACAGACAGACAGACGGACAAATAGTAGTGAAAAAAAGCTTTGCCGCTAAAGCTTTGCTTCGACTGCAGTCAGTAATGAGTCTGTGTTTTGTGTGTTGCATACTTTTAAGCGCAAAGTGAAAGCTTAATGATGCACTTGCTGCTATCGTTGTTGTCTTTGTTGTTGTTGTTGTTGTTGTTGTTGTTGACGGATGCCAATGGCTTTGTAGCCGCGGGGCCAATGTCAAAGCATATTTGCCAATTGGCTGCGCTTTGTTGGACCACCCAACAATGCAACCATCCAATCTCCTAACCACATGGAAACTCTCTTCTATGCAGCTGAAGTGGAGGCGTCGTAATCGTTCCTAACGAAAACCAATTTTTTGGGCCTGCGAGAATCGCAATTAAAACAACATTTCACTGCCTGATTTCTTGGTTTTCCAAACTTTCTCTCCCTCCCTCTCTCTCTCTCTTTCCATCTCTCCCTCCCTCCCTATTTGAGATATTTTCTCTCTCATTGTTTCTAATTGCAAAAAACTCTTGTTGTTGTTGTCGTTGTCGGCGGCATTTGGAATTCTGGATTCTGATTCGGTTTTGTGGCCCCAACGAATGCTACATCGCTTTAGGAGTCGCTCAGTTAACCAATCCATCTGTCCATCCGTTTGTCCATTCATCAGTCCATCAGTCAGTCCTTCAGCTTTCGACTCCTAGTCCTGCGTGTCCTTTTGTTTTCCACTGCCAACGGCACAATGCGCTTCATTTTCGGGGCTCTTCGCTTTTTTTGCGCTCCGCTTCTGGCCACAATGCAAACGTCAATTGAGCGCAATGTTGCCAACTGTTGGTCAATCTGCATCTCGCTTTCTCTTTTCCCTCCCTTTCTCCCCCTTCACCCTTTTCCCTTTGGCAAACACACACACACACACACACAGTAAACACACAGTTGTTCAATGAGCTCTTTGATTTGCCGCATTTTGTTGCACTCCTTTTGGCGAATGCAAATTCAAATCCAAATCCAAATGCAAAATGCAATCGCATATTCTTTTTGTGTAAGCACAAAACATCAGCTTTAAAAGCTGCTGCTTAGGCAATTTTATTTTGAATTTACAAATTCGAAAATGGGGGAAAAACAAGTATGAAAGCTCGGCTTTGAGATACTTGCAACCCTTTTTGAATAAGAAAAAAATTTTACGGAATTATTCTTAAAACATATCAAATTATTTTGTTTTTTATTTTATTTTTACAACAATACAATAATACAAAATAATATTAAAGCTAATTATCGCGGCGAACACTAGCAACAAGGCCTTCAGCTATATCAAATTAATATACTGCAAAAGTACTAAAAACATACCAAAGTAAAAAACTAATGCTACCCATTTTAAATAAGATCAAAACGTTGTGGTATTATTCTAGAAATATACCAAATTAATATACCACAAAAATACTAAATATTTACCAAAGTAAGAAAGTTAACGCTACTTATTTTGATGCTACCAAATTCATATACTAGAAAAATACTAAAAATATACCGAAGAAACCTAACGCTACACATTTTGTATAATAACAAAAAAATGGACAGTATAAAATTCAAAATATACCGAAATAATATACCGCAAAAATACTAAACATATACCAAATGCTTTAAATGGTATATTAATATGTAATTGTCAGTCAAAGCAACTAAAATCCGTAGTAAGTTGGGGTTTTAACAAACAAAAGTATTTCATTAATAACTTTTATAATTTCGCATCACTGGAATCATAAATATTGTAGTTATTATTGCATGTACCGAAAATCGCAACTCTAGCTTAAATATTACGCTTGTTATTTTTTAGAGAACTCTGCTCATTTGAATTTTTATTAGAGTTTCACAAAGAAAAATGTAGAAATTGAATAGTCTAAAATTGTTCTCTTATATATACTTTATAGATTGATTTTACTATCTTATGCTAATGATTAAATTTTTTGAAAATTTAACTTGAATGACTTCAGAGCATAATAATAGAGAATGTTTTCCCTTAGACATATTAATTATCGAAATGCTTCACAAATTTTGTAAAGAAAAGCAAACATAATAGATTTATTAGACGTTTGAAAAAAAAATAATAAATGTATTATACACAGATACAAGAACATTAAAGTACAAAATGTTTGCTTACATTTTAAATACATATTTAGGATACTAATAGATTTCAGCTTTGCTTAAATATTTACTTAATGTATTTATTAACTTGTGGCATTTGCTTACATACAAAAAATAGTTATATTATAATTTGAATGACTAATAATATTTCTCATTTTCATCACACAATGCGGGCTGTTCTCGAACTAATAAAAAAAATTGATCATATTCCTCTTAAATCTGCTATAATTATTGTAAAGTTTATTCACAGGATTGAACTGGGTTTCCTACCAATGCTTAAACGGTTTATCCATATCATAGTTGCTCTCATTGATAGTATAAGTTTAATTTCGCAAACCAAAGTTATTGTTCACCTGCCTTATAAATACACTAATTTATAATTTAGCTTCTCTTTCATGTGCTCCACTTAATGTAAGATTTATCCAAATGACTTAGCTGGGTTTCCAACCAGTGCTCAAATGGTTTATCCATATCTTAGTTTCTTTCTTTTCCGGTATCTTCTACTCTTCTTCCTTTTTTAAAGAGTCCCCCTCTCGATACTCTTCTTTTTAAGACAACTCAACAATTCACTGAAAATATAAATTTATCCTTATCAATTTCCTTACTCCACTTATTGACTTAGCTGGGTTTCCAACCAGTGCTCAAATGGTTTATCCATATCTTAGTTTCTTTCTTTCCCGGTATCTTCTCTTTTTCCTTTTTGAAAGAGTTATCCCTAATATCGATCCTCTTCTATCTTCTTATCCTCATCATTTTCTTTCCTCCACTTATTGACTTAGCTGGGTTTCCAACCACTGCTTAAACGGTTTATCCAAACTTATCCAAACTGCGTTTTATCGCCTCCCTCGTCTCGCTTCGCCCGCCGCTTTGCGAAAGCGATTGTGTGAACCGCTGCCAAACTGTTTGCTCGCCGCCAGCAGAGCCGAGGAGCCGGCAACTTCATCCTTCTCGGGCAGATGCGCAACATGGAGGATGTCCCAAAGCAGCTTGCCGCTCTCCTGCGACTGCAGCAGATCCGCGAGCTCCGCTTGGCTGCGCTTCAGCAGCTCTCGCAAGCTGCCGCCGCGTCGCAAAAGTCCATGAACATTTCGCGTTTGAATGCCCGGCAGACGGAGGAGAAAATCATGAATTGCATTATTGAATTGTAATTGCTCTCCACCGGATCCGGTGGCCGCTTCCTCGCTGCCCAAGGCGGCAGCTGTCTGGGCATCGGGTTCGGCTTTGCCCAGCTTGAGTTCCTCGAAGAGCTGAGCGGTGGCATAAGGCGATGGCGACCAAATGAGACGCAGCCGGGGAAAGTGCAACGTGAGCAGTTGCAACTTTTGCATAATGTCCGCATTCGTTGCCGTCGTCTGTTGGGATAGCATGAATTTCCCTTGGAGGTGAAACGGACGATTCTGATCGAATTCAATCAACAGAATCGGTTTCGCATAATATCGCTGCATCTGCACGCATTGATTGTACAATCGTCCCGAGTTCAACGAGCCAATCAAATCCGATATCGATTTGCGTTCGACGCACACATCGGGCGTCAGAATGTAATCGCCAATCGTGATGGTCACTGGGACCACTTCCAGTCCACGTTTGTGTATCAAACACGGCAAATCGGACCGAAATTCACGCATATCCACAATCACCTTGGGCGTCACAGCTGCGACGGCCAAAGCTGCTCCAGTGGCAGCTCCGCGTCGGGTTTGTGCATTCGAAGAACTCGCCGCGTCCTCTTCGTGCTCGTAGCTCTTGTACAGCACAAAGGCTTCGTCGGATTTGCCATCCTGGTACTCGGGTATCACCATTTTCTGCAAGTGAAATGCAAAGTCAAAGTCTAAAACTGTAGTTCAAGTTTAGTATGGCCCTTGGCAAGATTGTGTGCAAATTTGAATGTTTTGGCTCTACAAGGCTGCGAGATTTTGTTGTTGAAACGAACGGACAGATGAGAAGTCGGATATTATATCAAAGTATCATTATAATGATATGTTACTTTAATCATTTGTGTGACTAAATGTAATTCCATTAACATTGGTAGCACTTACTCGTCTATTGGCTGAAATCATAGTGATTAAATAAGCGGACGGACAGACAGACGGAGTGAAGTCTTAAGCTTTTTTTGTGTTTATAATTGAACTAGACTAATTGACATTTCTTGAGAGCAGAGTTATCTTGAAAAACTAGGAGATACAGCAAAATTGGTGGCAGTACTGATATTAGTAATTCAGATAGAACTGATTAAACAAGCGGACAGACAGACACACGGAATGAAGCCTTAAAGTTGGACTATTCTAATAAAACTTTTCTGCTTGCCAAGACAATGCAAGTAAAGCTATTCCAGCAATCTATGGAATATAGCAAATTTGAAGGCAATAGCACTCTTTTTAGCTAAGATATACGTGCTATAAATTGAAACCTTAAACTTAATTCTAAATGATAACAAAATATGGAATACAGTTTGAAAATATGTTGCCTTTTACACTTTTAGTGACTGAGATATAGGTGTTTAAACAGGCGGACAGACAGACTGACGGACAGTAAATACGCTGAAAACGTGACAAAATTCAATCAAATGTAGTTAACCTAAACGTATATAGAATACAGAAAATTCAGTGACAATAACACTCTTAGTGACTGAGATATACGTGTTTAAACAGGCAGACAGACAGAAAGACAGGCTATAAAATGTGAAACTCACGCTCTTTGTGTCGATGATCAGCTCAAAGGCGGACTTCTCGCGCCTCAAGCTGGTCAAGTACGATTGCTCCTCGACGGTGCGAGCATGAATGAGGAAATAGATCTTCATGCGATCGGCGGGCAGATGACGACGACGCGCCTCGAAAACCTCCAGCTGGCGAATCGCCGTCACATTCGTGTTGTACATGATGACATAGTGTGGCTGCATCTGTTCGAGCATGTGTTCCAGGGCCATGGCGCCCTCGCGTTCCGTCTTGAAGGTTTGCAGGCAAATGCAGGGCTGACGATGTGCGGCCAAAGCGGCCGAGACATCGAATTGCTCCAGCTCGGGTATAATCTCAAAGATCGAGGCATTCGGATCGACATCCGCTGCAGCGGCACTGGGCAATGCTTGGGTCATGGTCAGCATGTAGCTCTCCTCGAACAAATGTTGTGCCTCGGCATCGTCGTTGCTCAGCAGCAACTGCGTCAACTCATCGAGTTGCGTTGATGTTTCCTCTAATTTGGATTCATTTGTCACCTGCTTTGCCTCCGTCTTGATTTTCGTCTTTGTCTTTGTCTGAGTCTCTGTTTCGGCCATCGCTGCGCTTTGACTGTCGCGTGTAAATTGCTCGCTCACCTTGCCCACCTGCACCTCGTGACGCAGCGCCTGCTGCAGCAGAAAGCGTGCCCCGCCTTGGGTCAGATACTGCTTCAGCTGGTAGCAGGTGCGCGCATCCTGACACAGGATCAACACCTTGGGCGGCTCCAGGTGATCGGCGCCGCGTCGTCGTCGCATGTCTCCAGGGATCTCAGTGGTCAGCAGCTCGGTCAGTGGCTGCCACTTGGGGCAAGGTTCGGGCTCGAATTCTGCAATTCAAAAAGTAAGAAAGTTATATTGCGGTATTATGCTTAAAATATACTGAATTAATATACTGCAAAAATACTATAATATACCGAAAAAAGCTACTAATTGTGATTAAGAGAAATATACCGAATTAATATACCGCAAAAATATCAAAATATACCGAAGAAAGTTAATGCCACTCTTTGTGAATAAGAGCAAAGCATGTCGGTATTATAGTCAAAATATACCAATTAAATATACCGCAAAAATACTAAAATATACTAAAGCACAAAAGTTAATGATATCCATTTTTAATAGGAGATGTATAGGAAATAAATGCGCTATTGTTCTTCAAATATAACAGAATTAATATACCACAAACATACTAAAATATACTGAAGGTTATATTTGGTATATTGATAAAGTACTGCACTTAAAAAAGAACGAAAACTACATTCGAATGTGCTCTTTTAAAATATACCAAAGAAATACTCCGCAAACATACTAAAATATACCGAAGTAAGAAATTTAATGCTACCCATAAAGGATAAAAGCAAAGCAATGCGGTATTATTCTTAAAATATACCAACTACTGCAAAAATACTAAAATGTACCGAAGGCTATATTTGGTATATTGGTATATTACTTTATTTGAACAGAAAAGCTTCAGTCGAATGTGCTCTTTTCAAATATACCAAATTAATATACCGCGAAAATACTAAAAATACACCGAAGGCTACATTTGGCATACTGATATAGTACTGTATTCAAGACATACCATAGAGTGCATATTATACTAAATTGTCATTCAAAGCACTTATGACACGATCTCTACCTCTTACAATCTCTGAGATTTGGGAGTCCAGAAAAACGGACGGACGGGCAGACAGACGGACGGACATGGCTATAACGTCGCAGCTGATCAAGAATATATATACTTTATAGTATCGGAGATGTCTCCTTCTGACTGTAAATTCCTTGTGCTTGTAACATATATCAAAGGTTGTATTTGGTACATAGAGTTGGTATATAGAGTTTGGTATATAGAGTACAAAATATACCACATTGTCAGTCAAAGCCCGTATTCCTTGGTTGCACAAAGTCTTAATACGCTTCTATGATTAATTTTAAGCAAAATAAATGAACCATCAGACAAACTAAAACTAAGACTGAAGATCTGCTGTCATTTTATCAGCTATCATCTATCAGCTTCCACTCACCGTTCTGTCCATTGTAGACGCGTTGCTTGGAGAGCATGAAGATCTGCTCAGCGGCATCAAGCAGCGTCCAGCCCGAGTTGCTGATGGCGTACTCGGTGCCGCGATATCGTTTGATCAGCGCATAAGCGCTGACAGCATCGTGATACATGGTGGAACTACAATAAAGTAAATGCAAGATTCAAATAAAGATTTATAATAAATATAATCAAATATCGCCTCACATCATCAGACTGCGGAGTATCTTCAGATCAGCGACAATGAGTTTCGTTTGCGAGTTGAGCTGATGCCAAATGCAATCGAGTTGCGCCTGCAAAATCTTGTGGAACTTCTTCGTCACACAATTCTCCACGGTGATGGCCTCCATGTCAACGGTGCGATTAATGCGCTTGATTTCGCGCACCAAAAAGTTCATAATATCCAAAATGTGCGTCTGTATCGAGCTAATTCTTGTGGTCAACGGTACATGAAGCTCGATCGTTTGTGTTTGCCACGGATGCAGTGCAGCACGGACGGTGGCATGAAACCGGGGCCAAATGTACAATTGTTTGACGAACAAATTGCGCATGGTGCGCTCGATGTGCGCATAGCCAATGGTAAAGGATTCGGGACTGCTCGAGAACGCTTTGATGAAGCCCGTCTTATTGCGCTGACGATACAAACGCAAGGCGAACGCCTCTTGGCAGCTCTCTATGATGTTGTGGGCACGCAGCACAATGATGCCAGTGATCAGCTCAATGGGTATGCGTTGCTTCAGCAGATCGACGACGAGGATGCGTGTGCTAATGAATTGAATGCCGCCTTCGAGATAAACGCGTTCGCTACAATACGAAAAAAAAAAACAAAACTTGCTCGATTAAAATGTTTTATAGAACACACACACAGAATTAGGTCTACCGCTCGGTGGCTGTATTGGCCACCTCGTGCACATATTTGGCCTCCAGCTGTGACTTGTAGTACTGCTCCTCGCAGTCGGAACTGTTCACCACCAGCAGCAAATTGCCCGCATCGCTGTACACCTTCAAAATGTTGATTAGCACACGCTCATAGCTCAGTCCCCTGCAAAATACGTTAATTGTTGTTGCACTCGCCCATAACCACAGTACTCACTTGGCACACACTAAGAGTCCATCCTGGTGTATCAAGTCCAGAAACATTTGCTTCTCGTACTCCAACAGCACGACATCTTTGCGCAGCAAATACTCTTCGGCTGTCACCAGATTGGCCAAATCCTCATCGGTTAGCGTCTCATTGTTTGACTCGGGCAATGCTGTAGCTTCTGTGGCCTCTGTTTTTTCCACTTCGCCAGCTGCTTTTTCCTCCTCATTATCGGACATGGCGCATAACAATTTCACAACGTAAACAAATAAAACGCCGGTAAATTCAACAACGATATTCTAACTGCCATCAGCTGTTTGGCTGCAATGCCACAATAATCGATTACAAGTAGCCCACACACGACATAGAGTAAGAATATACCAAAATATACCAACAGCAAACCGCGTACTATTCATTGAAGAAAAACTGTCATCAGCTGTTTGGCTACAGTGCCACAAAAATAAAAAAGAAAATAAAAAAATTATTTTTATTTGTAGTGCTTTAAATAAATTGTTAAAATTTTTATTTGCTTTTTAATTATTAATATATATTTATTAGACTAGTATATTTGTCAAATAATTTTTTTGCTTGTGAAATAGTTGAGCGACTTGCTATCGATATATCGATAACGCTGACAGCTCAATCGTATTTTGAAGCAGGCGGCTAGTCAATCAAGCACGTGCTGCCGGTTCCAAAACAAATAAATTTTTATTCTTATTTTGTGGTAAGACAAACTAGCTGGTTTCGTATAACGAAGTGAACTTTTTTTAATAGCTTCTATTAATACAGGCAGCGCATGCAATGGCTGAGATATCAGCATACCAGGTCTATAAGGCCAAGAAACCATCACCAGCCAAGAAACAGCAGCAAAAGAATGCAGCACTGTCGCCAAAAAATGCACCAAAGCACACCGCAAAGCATAATGGTAAAATAAAGGATAACGGTGCCAAACAAAATGGCGTCGCCAAAAGCCCACAAGCAGTGCAGAAAATTGCGGTGGCCAGTCCCAAAAAAGTGCTGAAGCCAAACGGATCAGCGAAAAGAGCAGCAAATTCAAATTTGAATGAATCGCAACGAAAGAAAAAGCAAATGTCCAGCTACAGTGATGAGTCGGATGACAACGCTTCTGATGATTATAGCGGCGGTGGATATGATGACGAAGGCAGCGAGGGTGATAGCAATGATTGTGGTGACAGTGAGATCAGTGATGTCGATAGCAACGACTGTGGCGGCAGTGACTGTGCCGATAGCTGCGCCAATTGCGACGGTTGTGGAGATGAGATATCGATGACGGGAGATTCGGATGAAGAGGACGTCGATGATGGGGACTCTGATGAAGGAGACTTCGATGAAGGAGACTCCGATGATGGAGCTTCCAATGAAGAAGACTTTGATGATGGAGACTCCGATGATGGCAACTCCGATGAAGGAGACTTTGATGATGGCAACTCCGATGATGGCGAGGAATACGAGGAAATGCACGATGAGGATCAGTTCAGCGAGGAGTACACAATTAACGATGACGACGACGAAGTCGAGTCACCAGTTGTTGCACCACCAAAAGCCGGACGTCGCTCCCAGGATGCCAACAACAATGTGGAGAAACCCGCGCTGACTTCGTTCGAGAAGCTGGCAATGTCGGCGCTGAAAGCGGTGGTCAAGTCGTGTCCATTGCCGGGCACAAGCACAGTGAAGTCATGTCCATTGCCCAAGAAAACCGAGGGCGCCAAGTCGTGTCCCTTGCCCCCGAAAGCCAAGTCCGAGGTGAAGATGGAAACAAAGCAACAGACGAAGAAGGATGCAAAGGAACAGACGAAGAAGGATGCAAAGGAACAGACGAAGAAGGAAACAAAGCAACAAGCGAAGAAGGAAACAAAGGAACAGGCAAAGAAGGAAACAAAGGAACAGGCGATGAAGGAAACCAAGCAGCAACCAAAGCAGGAGCCGAAGAGCACAAAACAGGAAGCGAAACAACCTCCGGCCACCAAGTCCAAGGAGACACTCCTCGGACGTCGCCAGCACGAAGAGGGAGAAGCCACCAAAGCAGCTGAAACTGGAAACTCGCAACCCAAGCAGCGTCGCGTTGGACACCTGGATAAACCCGCCTGTGAAGAGGTTCATTTGCAGGACAGCGTGGAGGAAGGCAAACGTGCGCTCAGCTGGCTGATGAATCCCATCGAGCCGCAGACGTTCTTCCAAAGGTATTGGGAACAGAATGCCTGTCAGGTGGTGCGACGCAAAGCCAACTACTTCTCGCATTTGATGTCCTTTCCCATGATCGAGGAGATGCTGCTGAAAAATCATCTCGAGTTCACCACAAACATCGATATCACCAGCTATGAGAATGGCAAACGCGAGACCCACAATCCCGATGGACGCGCCATGCCGCCCACCGTTTGGGGCTATTACTCAAACGGTTGTAGTGTCCGCATTTTGAATCCCA
This sequence comes from Drosophila kohkoa, assembly GCA_019972355.1. NCBI lineage: Eukaryota > Metazoa > Arthropoda > Insecta > Diptera > Drosophilidae > Drosophila > Drosophila kohkoa. Next base: position 5,823,306 of record BJEL01000071.1, on the reverse strand, counting down.
GCACTTATCTGGTGAAGTTGCGGGCGCTGTGCACCCGACTCCAGGAGTTCTTCCATTGTCTGGTCGGTGCGAATGCGTATTTGACGCCACCGAACAGTCAGGGATTTGCACCGCATTACGATGACATCGAAGCGTTCGTTCTGCAGGTGGAGGGACGCAAACGTTGGCGTCTCTACATGCCACCGTCTCCCAGCGATATCTTGGCACGCGTCTCCTCTGGGAATTACAGCCAAAAGGACTTGGGACCACCGACACTCGATGTGGTCCTCGAACCCGGTGACATTCTCTACTTCCCCCGGGGCACCGTTCATCAGGCTGTGACCGAGGAGCAGCAGCATTCGCTGCACATCACACTGAGCGTCTATCAGCAGCAATCGTATGCGAATCTGGTCGAGAAATTGATGCCGTCTGTCATGGAGCGTGCCATACGTCAGCATTTGAATTTGCGTCGCGGTCTCCCGCTCGAGACGTGGCGGCATTTGGGACTTGCCGCTGGCGGTGAAAAGTCTGAGGAGCGTGACAAATTGCTCGGTGGCATCACAAAGCTGGTGCAAACTTATTTGCTGCCCAGTGCCGCACAAATCGATGCGGCTGTCGATCAGTTGGCCAAGCGATTTCAACACGAGGCTTTGCCCCCAATCGTCCAGGAGGAGGAGAAGGCACGAACCGTCTTTGGTTCGGTCAGCGAGACTGATAAGCAAGGAAATTGTCTGCCGGATTATAATCTAACTGGGAGCACCGAGGTGCGTCTGTTGCGTGCCAACATTTTGCGTCTGATTGCCGAGGGATCGGCCATCCGTATCTATTACTATCTGGATAATGCGCTCGAGTATTGCAAGTTCGATGCCAACTTTATGGAAATCCAGCCCGAGGAGGCACCGGCTGTGGAGGCTCTGATCAAGGCGTATCCGAAGTATACGTCGGTCAAGAAGCTGCCGCTGCGCAGTCAGGATCGTCGCATTGAGGTGGCCACAGCACTCTGGGAGCGTGGACTGCTCATGACCAAGAAGCCCTTCAAGTAAAAATCGTGAAAGAATAGGACTAGAAACAACACAAAGAACACTAGAAGTGACCATGGGAAGTAAGGAAATCGGTGTACAAGAAAAGACTGCAGAAAAGAGAAGGGAAAGATTCACCAGTCAGGGAATAGAACAGGAAAAGACTGCAGAAAAGGGAAGGGAAAGATTCACCAGTTAGAGATGCAAATGCAATGAAACGAGTAGAAATAAAACAGGAAAAGAGTGAAGAAAAGGAAAGAAACAACAGAATCGAACGCAATGAAACAGATAGCAATAAAACATGAAAAGGATGCAGAAAAAGGAAGGGAAAGCTTGACAAGTCAGGGAATAGAACAGGAAAAGGCTGCAGAAAAGGGAAGGGAAAGCACAAAGCAATAATTCGGCACAGTATAGAAGTAATAAAAAGAAGATGCAACTAAAGTTCTTTTCTTTCTCTTTTAACATTAAAAGAGCAAGTAAGAGAGCGCAAAAGAGCACACAAAAAAAATCGAAAAAGTCGCTAGAATGATAAAAAAGAAATACACCAAACACGAAGAGAAGATGGTATTATAAGAAGGGGGCAATGTTCTTAGTTACACATAACATTATATTAAATTGATCTTTGTTATATATATATATTTGTACACAATAATTTTAAAACTGATGCGTGCGTCAGTCGTTGTAACAAATGTCCAATTTTTTTTAAAAACAGAAAATAAAGAAAATAGTATAGATCATCCCATTGTTTTACAGCTCTTAACTCTAATGCAACTTCATTCTACTTATGCAGGAAGTTTAAATGTGAAGTGAAACTTTTGATTTTTTTTAAGTAAACATTTTTAAATGGAACTTTGGAAAGCATTTTCAAATTACCCTTCAAAAAAAGATCTAAAACTTTTTAGGAGCTGTAGAATAACAGCTTTTGTTTTTTTAATTTCTAAATTTAATCTATCAAATCTTCTACCATGTTTTCTCTCTAGGAACAACTCTTCTTTCCTATGTACAAATCTACTTAGAAGGAAATAAGTCATGAACTCGAAGTTATCATATCATACTAAACTAATTTGTAGTTCTTATAGAAAAGATTTGCTACAGTTCTGATATCTTAAGTCTTCTGTGTAGATCACAGCGAATTCTCCCAAAGCATCTACCTCAAAAGAAAAAGAATTCCAGCTTTTCCGATTAGACTCGTTTTTTAAACAAGTATTACAAATTCCATAAGAATTGTTGCTTTTCCGATTATACGCTTTCTTAAATCCTTCGAAGATGGAATTAATAGTATAACAAATTCTCTATTACAGAGAATTGTTGTTTTTCCGATTAGTATTACAAATTCCATATAATAAAAATTATAGAGAATTCTTTTCCGCTTCGACTCGTTTTTTAAATGATTTGCAGAAGTATTACAAATTCCTTATTATAGATAACACACATACACATGTATTTAACTTAAGCTACAATTTATTAAAAAAAAAAATAAGGAAAAGTTAACAGAGGAAAATGCTTTCTTTCAGTTGCCATACAAAGTGGAAGCGATATTTTCCTCAACTTTTAAGCGCTGCGAATTCGCTTGCGTTCGCGATATAAACTCTCCTTCTGAACTGCAAAGTAATGTAAGGGAAAATAAGAACTTACTTTAATTTATATGAAATGCATTAACTTACTGTATGGATCGAATTTAATTAATTCGATTTTGTCGGCGAGACGATCGCGAAACGTGTTGAATTGATGGCCACTGACCACGCTCTCCATCAACACCATGATGCGTCTGGAAGGAAGGAAATTGTATTGATTGGGTTTATAAATGATTAATTAAATTGTATGCACTTTTCTTACTTGCTCTTGACCTTTTTGAACAGCACTTCGGTGAGACGCATATTGTTATTTAATTGTTGTAAATTTATTATTGACTGTGAAAAAACTGTTGTGCAAGCTGTGCGGCAACTTAAAATGTACTAAATATGGCCGCAATCAGCTGACGGTGCCGCAGTGTGGCCATCATCGTTATCATCGATAACAGCAGCAGCAGCAGCAGTAGCAGCAGCTGATGTGTTATCGATAACAGCGCCAGGTGTTTGAAGAAATCGCGCGCCAAATTTACAAGTGAAATCACAGTGTTTTAATTTGTTTTATGTATTTTATGTTTTGCGCCTTGTGACTGCATTTGTTATCTATTGTGTAAACTTAAGCTTACGCGCAAATCTGGCTTAACCTTGTGCGTGACTCTGGGTAAGTCAAGAGTGCTTGCGTGTCCCTGAAGCCAGCGCAAAGAATGCAACAACAACAACAACAACGAACATAGAAAACTTAATCCACTTAGAAGCAAATTAGCGTACAATTTAAAGTGAAAGCAAAAAGCAAACAAACAAATACTTGACAATCGCTCTTGTTGTTGTTATTGTTATTGTTGACCATGTCCTTGGCTGACGCTGACTAGACAAAGTCAAGTCGCTCAGCTAACAACATCAATAAGCAGTATGACTAGACTTCCGCTACCGACGCGGCGCGTAACCCTCCCCCTCCCCACCCCTTGTCGTTGTGTCGCCCACTATTGGTGGTGGTGTGAGTGCTTTTGCTTTTCCGTTTCCGTTTTGTTGTTTTGTGTTGCCGTTGCCGTTGCGTTGTGTGCTGGTCGTTAAATAGCTTAAGCTGATACAAATTAAATTAAATGAATACATAGCAAGTAAAATGCCACACAACAGGGCGCCTCACGCTCATTGTCAGGGTCAAAGGAGCACACGAGCACACTGTGCTGCGCTCACATAACCTCAAACAATGACGCCAATTGGCACAAAAGCTTAAACGTTTATAATCCTGCCTCTGACGATGAATTGACTTGCCTTATTCTCTTGCATACACACACACACAAGTTAAGGTCAACAAGAGCAACAAGAGTGCGATTAACAATAATTTACCCAACTACTTATAGTATTTTATTTTTTATTTATTTATTTATTTTTTTTTTGTACTATAGAATATTTATGCATTTGGTAGATCGCAGCTTGCGTCGCTCGGCCAAAGGCGGCAAATTTTTTGCGTGGTTCTCACGTGCTTTCGCACGTTGTTCAATACTAGTGTCAAAAAGCACGTGCAGCATCTCACTCGCACCTGTGCGAAGCCCCTTGCGCTGCCTTGCTTTCGCTTTTGCCTTTCCTTGCTTTGCCTTGCCTTGCCTTGAGTGCAGCCCAAGCTTTGGGCCAGCCAGCATTAGCTTTGGAAACCAAACAAAAACAAGACAAGCACACGCACTCACACATACACACGCACACATATACAGGGACATCTAAGATGGCTCAGCCACAATGCAGCGCATAAAAGTAGACTAACAAAAAATTACAAGTGCTAAACGAAAAGTTTTAAATTATTTAATACAATTATTACTATTAAATTATTTAACATATTTATTTATTTGAATAAATAATAACTAATTATTTAACATAGTAATATAAAATGCATATGTTGTTGCTCCTATTTGCATGAACGCGAGTGTCGACAGCGCTGCAAGCACAAGCACAACATATAAAATGTTCAGCTGCTGCTGCTGTTCTTGATGTAGTTGTTGTTGCTGTCATCGTCGCACTTGTAGAGCTTTTTTGCGCCGCTTGCGTATAGGGCTGAAGAAGCTGAAGCGAAAGCTTTGCAACGACAACGGCAACGACAACGTCATCGTGTAAATAAAACGCAAGTTTCAGTTCACCAACGACACTCGTGCGAGGCGGATGCAGAGCGCGCAATACACACTCTCCTACTCGCTCGCTCTCTCTCTCTCTCTCTAACTCACTCAAACACTCTGCATGGAGAAGTGCCATAAACAACAAAAGTAGAGACAGAGCAGCAGCAGCAGTAAGAAAAACCGTTGATGGTAGCCTTTTTCTGAATGTGAAGGCGTCCTACAACAACAACAACAACAACAGCTAGAACAACAACAACAGGCAGCAGTTTTGCGGGTTTGTTTCGCTGTCCTGCAGCAATTACAATAACAAATGCTTGTTCTTGTTGTTGTTCCTGCTAGGAAACAACAATCTTCTTAACGTTGTTCTTGTTTTTTTTTTGCTGTGTTCGCGTGGTGCGTGTAAATAAAAACATCAAGCAAACAATTTGTCGATTTCTGTTTTTTTGCAAGTTTTTTCATGTGTTTACTGTACACACAGCTCGTAATAACAACAAATGGCGGCCGTGTAAATTAAAGTGCCCAAAACAAAAAAAAAATAAAAAAAAAGATATACAACAACAACCAAAATATAGAAAAGAAAATATAAACAACAACAGCAGCAGCAGCAGCGCAACAACAACGGCAACAACAACAACAAAATCACAGACAGAAATTACAATTTCAATTTGTAGCAGCGCAGCGCAGGAGCGACGCCAGCGTCGACGTCAACAGCGGTAAGCAAAAAACAAAAAAACATTTGCATTGCATACAATTCCAGCTTACAGCTGTCTCTCTCTCTCTCTCTTTTTCTCTCGCTGTGCTTTATCTCTGAGGCTGCCGCTGTATTAGTGTTAAGGCTTGCCTTTCTGTCTGTCTGTCTGCCTGTGTGTGTGTGTGTGTGCGTGTGTGTTTTTGTGTGAATGCGGCAATTCATGTTGTTTTTTTTTGCAGCACGCTTTTAGGCGCGCCCTTGCAAAACGCTTCCCAAATGCAGGCGACAAAAAATCACGCTGCAAAAACAACTAATTAAAATGTCCACAACTGTCAGCAACAGCAGCAGCCATTATTTCCCCCCTCCCCTTCCCACCCCATCTCATCTCTCAATTTGACGCCCACACAAATTGCAATCGCATTCGACTCTGTCTGTTTCTCTCTCTCGTTCTCTCTGTCTCTCACTCTTCGGCTTATTGAAATATCCTGGAATTTTGTGCTTATTAATTTGATGTGCACCACAGCTCAATCTGCAATTCCCAGAATAAGCAGCTCTATAATTTCAATTCCCCAGAATTTGTGTCCAATGTCCATTGTTCTAAATGTTTCGTTTCCTCGTTTCCAAGTTAACCAGAATCTTTGCTCAAAGGCTCTCATTGGGAAATTTCACTTAAAGTGCTGATTACGACTTTTCATTTTTCGCAATACAATAGTTAATTGGAAGAGTTCTGACTAAGCTGCTTTGCGTTCAACTTAGTCACGTTAATTTATGAGGTTCGCTTAAATAAAAACAACAACAAACAATCTTAAATAAAACTCTGAAAAAAAGTTGCTTATTGAGTGAAATTTACCATAAATCAGTTCTAAACTTCCTTTCTCTTCGCATTGAAGTTTGCGTCATTGCAATTAGTTACTCAACTCTATTAATATTTAATTTGTAATTATTGTATTTAACCAAGATTTCGATACTATACGTATTATTATATTAAGCAACTTTATGCCATTAACTTTAATGGTTTGATTGTAACTTCTATATGTTACAAATGTATGCAACAAATGTTGCTTTATATTCTGCGGATTAATCTATTATAGGACTCATTACACATTCGATGTGGAATAGAAATTTCGAAAGAGTTTTTGCTGTAATAAAACTGAAAATTAATGATGGATTCAAATAATTATTTTCAAATTCATAAAATGAAATTGCGATAATTCTAAAATGCAAATCCTTAAATTTCTGGATAACTTACAAATGAGAATTTTTTTTAAATAGTGATTTTGAGGTTCATAAAAATAAGTTGCGATAATTTTAGTTTTTAAATTTATAAATATCTTACAAATGACATTTTTTTATAAGTATTGTTTGCTAAAAATTAAAATAGTATCTCAAATACTGCATAAAAATTGATTACGATAAAGAAAAAATCATAAAAACACAACATTTGAAATATAAATAGAATGGGTAAAAAATAATGTGTACAACATACATTTCTGCTTTATTTACGATTAGTCACTTATGGTATTTACCAGTTGAACGTTAGTGTGTTTGGTAATAATAAAATAAGGTTGCAAATAATCGCGTAATTTAGAATTGAAAAATTTCTATTTCATTCAAAAACGTTTCAAATTTATTAAAATATTGCTAGGATTACTTTACCCATGACATTTTTTCTGATTTTTTAAGTAGTACTATATGGTAAAAAAAAAACAACAATAAAAGGCGAAAATACATAAAAATTTTAAATTTACATTCTTGTATTTCATAAAAAACGTTTAATATTCACAAAGAAAAACTGGAAAGAAAAAAGTAAATACTACATAACAATTGGTTACGATAAAGATAAATTAAAGAAAAACACATAGATTAAAATAAAATAGAATAATAGAATGGGGAAAAAATGATGTAAAGAAATACGTACAACATAAAACTCAAAAATAAATCTGTTAAATATCAAAGTCTTTAAATTCCTGGTTATTAGTCATAGGCAAATAATCACTTAGGGTATTTCCTAGTTCAGCTGTGTTGTGTTTTGTCCAAGATAAAATTGTAGGAAATCCCAGAAAGCGCAAATCAAAATCAATGCAGAGAGAGAGAACAAAGTGGAAAAGAACAGTTAGCGACTGGCAAAAGCTCAGTTAGATCAGCTGCATCCTCACGCAAGCTTAAGCCTAAGCCGAAGTTCAAGTCTAAGCATAAGCAGCGACGCCGACTGCGACAGCGACTTCGACTAAGACAGCGTTGCTGGTGACTGCGGCAGGTGAAACACGTAAATAAACAAATGTGGCGGAAGGGAGGCTGAATGAGAGAAACACACACACACACACAAACACACAAGATACATAAGTAAATGAATAAATAATGTAAACAAAATATTAAATTAGAAGAAATTTACTTACGCGCACGCCGACGCAAACACAATAGCTTGCAAAACAAAGCAAAGCAGAGCAGCGCAGCGAACGCGAACGAGATGTGAGAAGAGAGCTAGGAGTGAGGGTTAGGGAGGAAGACAGAGAGAAAGATACAGAGAGGAAGGTGTGAGAAGGCTGTGCAAAGCTCATAAGTAAATTGTGCAAAGGCCATAAAATTAAAGCAAAAATGTACACGCACTCAACAAGCCAGAGGGTGGGAGAGGTGTATGGGGCGGGAAGAGGGGCTGCGAAAGAAGAATGGGAGATTCGCTTCATCGGCCAATGAGGGGGTGGGGGAGGGGGGCGACTTGCATGGCAAAGTTTGAGCAGCGCAGCGCAGACACTTTGTTGCCTTTCAGCGCCGTTTGCTAAACAACTGCAAAAAGCCGAACAAAACGGTGTGTGTACGTTGATCTCTATACACCCTGTAAATAATAAAACGGGGTATATCAACTCTGCCACATGAAATTAGAGTTAATTGTTTAAAATTATTTGTATGGCCCGTCGTTAGGTTCCTTTGATTTGTGAAATTTCGAGGGTATTTCTGCGTCACCCGTTGCTGTAAAGAACATTACACATTTGTTTGTTTGCCTGGCTGCGTGCTGTGAAGATTGTGCAATAAAACTACAATAACAAACAATTGCCGCTGCTACAGCGCGCGGTCGCCGTACACTCATCGCACACACACACACACACACACATGCTCACACTTCGATATCAACATGCATAGGTATGCATGGATGTATGTAAAAATGTGTACGACATATGTAGTTTGGCAGAAGAATAATTATCAAATTTGCACTCTCGCTCTCGTTTTCGTTTTCGCTCTCACTTCACTCTCACTCTCTCTCTTATTCTGTCCACTTGTGATCGGCACCCACGCAACGCTCTCATTGCTTTGCTCGCACTCTCTCTCTATCTCTTATTACACGCTCTCTTGTGATGTGCGCTTGCTTTGATAAACGGTTATTATTGCAAGGCGTGCGTATCTCACATTCTTCTTGTTGTTGCTTTTGCTTGCTCTCTCTGTGTCGCTCGCTCGCTCGGTCAGTTGCTTGACAAAGCTTTTCCCATTAGCGCGCGCTCGCATTCGCACTCTCACATCGCAGTGATAGTCGCATTCGCGCATTTGTCTTCGCACCCAAAGCAAAGCAGCGGCAGCAGCAGCACCCCGATAAACACAACAACGTCACGGCGTCGACGGCAGGCAGGCAGCAACGTGTTTCGGTTCGGTGTTTCGATTGTTTGGCAGCGTCAATTCAAATACAACAAAAAAAAAAATATATATATATATTAACAAAAAAGCGTAGCATTAATAATAATGTATATACAATATGTATTGGATTAGCTGATCTCGAAATGCGTTCGTTTTCATTATTGCTTTTTATTTGTTTCTTTTTTTTTATATTATTTTTCAAGTGAGTGCGCGCGTTCACGTGTGTTTGTGTGTGTGTGTGTGTGAGACATGAAATGCAACAAATTAGCGGGCATACATAGTGAGAACAACAAAAGCAGGTGTCCGTTGCCCACAGAAAGAAAGAGACTGGGAGAGAGAGAGAGAGAGCGCAGGTGAGTGCTTCGTCGTTCAGTACTCCTCAAACTGTAAGCAGCTAAGCTTTAAGTGATTGAGTGGTTTCTTCACAGTGCTGCTCACAAACACACACACACATGTATTTAACTAAAGCCATATGCGTGTGTGTGTGCATGCACATGCACATGTATTAATAGGAAAAGTTTAACGAACACTGAATTACAGCATTGAGGGGAATGCACAACTATAATTCAATCAAAGCACTTAAAGTACTGTGGGATGCGCACTTGATAAAAGTTCTCACAGGTATTGAACAATTTGAAACGAATCGTGTGAAATGTGTTGAATAGCTTATTCAAATCCAAATTATTCGCTATGTTGTATAACAGTTGAGTAATTATTTTATTAATATGCATACACAATATAAGCTTAAATTTAATTTCAGCAATATTTGATTCAGCTTTCAATTCTGAGAAAAGTTTTGGGGCTGCCAACTTGTTGACAGTTAGTGTTCACTGATATTGATCAATTTAAGTAGCTTCTTCAAAACCAAATTATTCGCTATGTTGTAAAATAGTTGAGTAATTGCTAATTAATTAATATGTATACACAATTTCAGTATTAAATTTAAATTCAGCGATATTTGAGCATACCGCATTTAGCATTCAATTCTGAAAATCGTCATGTCCACTTAACGTTTTCGGGCTGCCAACTTGTACAGTTAGTTATCGCAGGAATTGAACAATTTAAATATCGTGTGAAATGTGTTGAATAGCTTACTCCGAATCCAAATTAACTAATTCCTAATTAATTAATATATATACATCATTTTAGTTTCAATTTAATTTGAGCCGAATTTAGCATTCAATTCTGAAAATCGCCTTGTCCACTTAACGCTTTGGGGCTGCCAACTTGTTGACAGTTGGTAAATAATAGTGTTGGAAACTGTATCACTTCCATTTTTAAGCACACCCATTGTGGAAAATGTCGTTCAACTGGCATGTTGATGGAAAATTTGTAAAGAAATTGAAAATGAATATGAGCCGAGTGGCGACAAAAGTATAATTCATGGTTAAAGGCCCAAAGAGCTGTGGACTCCATAGTGTAAACAGTCGACAGGTGTTTGCTGATGGCTTCATATGTCTCACACACACACAAACAGATAGAGAGAACATGCGACGTATTGAATTACATTGCAAACTATTTTGTTTAATTAAAGTTGCGTTGCGGTTTTGCACCTTTCACATTTTCATTGTCCCCTTGTAGTTATTATTGTTGCTGTTGTTGTTGTTGTGCTCTGGCATTAGGCTGATGAGAATACCAATATAATTTCCTATTCCATTTCCCCATTGTCCCCTCTCCATTTATGTAGTTCCAATAACATCGAACGAGCTGTGCAAATGTCAAAAGGTGTTTGCTTTGTGGTCAACTACTTATCTACAACTATACAGAGAAGGTGTATACACCCCCATCTTTCCCCTTATTTTTTTTACTGTTGTGCTATTCAACTGACAATTGTGATAATTATTGTTGTGTTGTGTTTTGTTGCCTAGTATTATGCACTAATTGAGCTGACAACACACAACAATTGACGCGGTGTGAGAGTTGTTCTTATTATTTCATTGTTATATATTATATTTTCATTGTTTGTTTTTGATAGGTTACACATTATTTTTTGTTGTAGTTGCGAATTTTTAACAAAACGATAATTTTGGTTTACTCAATCAGACGCAATTTTGAAGGTTTTCCGTTCGGATGATTTTGTTGATGTAAACTTTTAAAATAAAAAAAAAATGTGGTTAATTCAAATGGAAAAGTTAGAAATTGTAAAATATTCCATAAACAATCTGAACGAGCATCATCAATCACCGTTGTCCATTTTGCTTATTATTATCAATTTGAAAGGTCCTTCATCATCTAACTATTTTTTTTTTTTTGAGATTTTTTTCTTAATTTTTCTTTTGCTTGCTAATAAAAGGCACCTATAAGGATCACGATTATTAGGCAGAGACCCAACGATGTCACGGGTTTTCCTCGGCGTGACGTTGGATTGTGAAACATAAAGCCGAGTAAATTTGCAACTATTTCGTATGTCAAATATCTATAGCTCAACCATAGCAAGTGGCGAACTATTACAATATTTTGTTGCACACCTTCGATCTCTTGCATTATCATATTTGCTTGGGTATCTCTCATCAGTTCGTTGTTTTTGCTATTAGGAGAAAATAGAAGATTCTTTTAATGATTTAGTTTTCTTATTAAAGTCATTTTTATATCACAGCTATTGAAGTATGAAGGATGATTTTTTAGCATCAAGTAATTGGATGAGAATTCAAAATTGGGATTAAACTGTGATTATAAAACTTTGATAATACGAAGATTGAAAATCTTTATGTAAAAGCTATTCATTTATGGTCAAAATTGGCATGTCTATTGCATCATTCTAAAGTTGCAGTTATAATAAGTGAATAGCAAAAAAAGGGACAAAATAATGATATACAAGTCCAAAAAAAGAAATGCAACTATTTCATTTCAGTCATTTGCACATTGCAACGCTGTAGGCACTGTCCACTTGTTAGCAAAGAGCTGTAAACTTGACTCAAAAATAATAATTTTTAATTTATTTAAAGTCAACACATTCATTGCTTTAAAATTTCTTTAATCATTTGCACATTGCAACGCTGTAAGCACTGTCAACTCATTGACAAAGAGCTGTCAACTCGTCTCAAAAGTAAGCATTTTCAGTTTATTTAAACTAAACTATTTCATTGCTATAAAATTTCTTTAGTCATTTGCACTATGTAACGCTGTAAGCACTGTCCACTTGTTGGCAAAGAGCTGCCAACTTGTCTCAAAAATAATAATTTTTAATTTATTTAGAGCCAATTATTTCCTTGCTTTAAAGCTGTTCCAGTCATTTGCACATTGCAACGCTTTAAGCACTGTCCACTCATTCGCAAAGAGCTGCCAACTCGTCTCAAAAGTAAACATTTTCAGTTTATTTAAACTACACTATTTCATTGCTATAAAATTTCTTTAGTCATTTGCACATTGCAACGCTACAAGCTCTGTCCACTTGTTGGCAAAGAGCTGCCAACTTGTCTTAAAAAGTAAAAATTTTGAATTTATTTAAAGTCATCTGCGACTGCTAAGATAGAAAATTGGAAGCTACTCACATTTCTAATGCGAAGGCTTCCTGTTCGAGTCCCTTGAGGGTCTCGTAAGCATTATCTATTTTCTCCTGTGACGCAAACACAGACGCCGCCGTCTCATCATTTTGCAGCTGAAAACTATCCTTCAGATTCAATAGCTAGAGTACCGATGTAAATTGTATAACGTCTATAAAATATACATATAACGAATTATTGCCAACTAACCATATCCTCCAGTTCGGCATTACGCATCTCGAGTATACGATTTTGTACCTGCTGCTTGGCCAATTCTTGCGAGCATTCACGAAATTTTCTCATCTCTCGAAACCGTTCGGTTTTACTCTCAAGCAACAGTTCCGAACAGTTTTTGCACTCTTCTGTTTTTGCATCCAACTCGTAGCGCAGTTGCGCCACAAGTAAATTTAGCTCGTTCAAGGCATTGTCAACGATCTCGTAGTTGTGCGTTTTTATTGCACCCTGTTTAAAGCGACGCAACTCCCTTTCCAAGCGATTCGAGCGTACCTGCTCACGATTGATCATATTGTTGCGCATAAAAAGATCATCTCGCATGCTGTTGGCCTGCGAAAACATAAATAAATCACATAAAATTACAATTTCTAGCAAAATTTGCATCTTTTTTGCATACTTGTAAAAGTAATTTAAAGTTGAAATATTATAATTGCTCAATATCAAGCCAAAACAAGTGCAGTAAAAAAATACAAATGAAATGTATAGTTTTCAAGCAAGTTGGCAGCTCTTTTTCAGTAAGTGGACAGCGCTTACCACATTGCAACTACAGTTAAAGCAATGAAATAGTTGTTTTTATTATTAAGAACTTAAATAGTTGTAAATATGCATTTTAGCAAGTTGGCAGTGCCTTAACAATAAGTGGTCAGAGCTTACAACGTTTCAACTGCAGCTTAGGCAATGAAATAATTGTTTATTTTTAAGAAATGAAAAAGTTGTAAGTATGAAATTTAGCAAGTTGGCAGCGCCTTAAAAACAAGTGGACAGAGCTTAGAAGAAAATAGTTGTTTAGGAAGTTAAAATGTGTTGCCAGCTACTCGAAATGTAATGCCACTCACCTTGAGTTGATACTTGCGAACCAGCTCATGAAGATCCGAGACTTCAGAGCAACGACGTCGCCAGAGTCGAGCGAGCAGGACGTTGCACACCTTCATCGCATGCATACGACTGGCCACATCCATCTTAGGTGTATTTTGTTGTTGATCCCTGTAGAAGGCCGAACTCAGCGATGGCGATCGCGACGATGAAGCTGCCGATGTTATCAGTTGCTTTGGTCCCGGGCAGAGGAAAGAGTATTGAGGCTTCGATGGCTGTGGCATCTTGTCGAATGTTGAATTGAGTTCGTCGAGTGTACGATTCAAGCACGTTTCGTATGCGGTCCAATCGCGTGGCGAATGCAGAACGATATGTCGCTGCGGTTGTTGTGTTTGGTCCTTTTTAATGTTAGACGGTGACATGACCTTGCCTAAAGAAGCGAGCAGGTCAAAGCCATGGATTGACTACGACGACTACCGCAAAAGCACACCAAAAAAGAAACGACTTTACTTACTCAGTTTTCCCACTTGCTGCTAATAAAAATGTGTTTGTTATTGCCAAAAAAAAAAGAAATGAAAAAATGTGAGAAATTATTTAGAGTTTGTTTGTGCCTGTATTTGTTCTCTGAACATTCTGCTCTGCCAGACGAGTTGTGTCCAGTCTATAGGTAAACTCTGAATATGACAGCAAATTCCTGGCTTGCCTGTCATCAATTTTTAACCTAGTCATTGGATTTATTGATTTGAGGGCTTTATTAATCTGTTTAAAGCAAACGATTTTACAAACTAGTGTTTGAAATTATATTTGCTCATTATCTTTTTTTTTTAATAATTGCATTTAATTTAAAAATGAATAGCAAGTGTGCCCATATTAATATATGACACAATTAATGTAATAGTGTGACCACATTTTTGTATGCATTATGTAGGAATACTCTGCCATTTTTATGGTCACACTTTTTTCTTACTTTTCACTTTTCCTTATAAAAGCATTATTTCTAGTTGAGTGGCATACACAAATTATTGAATACAGTTGTACATAAAATGAAACGGAATTATTTAAGCATTATAACAATATTCTTTTTTTATGATCCTAGCAATGACTTTGCAATGTATAAGTAATATTGTATTATTATTATTTACATAAAACTACTAAAATAAAACTTCTTATACCAAATCGTTTGAACTTTGAATTCTTGTTTTTTTTTTATTGCTGTAAATATTTCATAAGCATTCAATGCTTTTAATTTCACCATTTTGATACAAAATATCATTTAACTGCTTTCTGTACAATTTTTAGAGTGAAATTCTTCAACTTATCGTCTGAATAGACATTTTTCGTAAGCGTTTTTGCTAATTTATTGCTTTAATCTTTTTAAATTTGAAAGCTTATAACTAGTTTTCCTAAATTCTTCCAACTTTTCTGACTTGAGTTCTCAATAAATAATCCTTTTCAATTTATAAGCTTTTAATTGAAACATTTTTTGAACTACTTTTCTTTTAAATTTATCATATTTAAATTCGTATAACTTTTGTGACTTAAGTGCTCTATGGATATTTTGTTGTTGTTAGCAAGCGCAATTCTAATTTGGCAAAAGTTCTTTCGCACACTTTCTTTTCGCTTGGCTGTCTCTTAAAGAAATGTACGTCAGAGCTTGAAGAAATAAATAAATATGAAATACTTATGGAGCTATAAAAATGTTTCGGGAGGTAGTTAAAGGTAATGCGATGAAAGCTATATACACACGACTGCAAGTGTGTGTGTGTGTGTGTGTGGAGAGAAATATGAAATGAGAAAATTACATTATTGACTTACCAAACATTGTTCTTGTTGTTGTTGTTGGTGTGCCGCACGCCATTTTGACAGTTTGAGCGCTTTACAAATAAACCGTTTGGGGGGCCGTGTCGCTGACAGGCGTCGACAACGCTGCTGATAATGCTCGAAGAGAGAAGGAGGGGAGGGGGAAAGGGGGCATCCGACATTACTCTGACAGGGTTGGGACTGAGGTCTGGCAGGCAATTACCTGCAATAACTATAAATGAAAATATCTGAGAGAGAGGAGCGAAATAAGTTCAAGGCTCTCAATTTGATTTACCAAACAACACAAAAAAAAATAAAAATACAAGTAAGAAAGCTACTGTCGAGTGTGCTCGACTGTGAGATACCCATTTTAAATAGGAGCAAATATACCACAACAACACTGGAAATATACTTAATAATGTGTCACAGACAGTGTTGCCAACTTGGCTATTTTCTAGCCAGATTTGGCTATTTTGCATGACCTAAAACTAGAAACCACTCAATTTTGCTAGAGCCTGTTATGTTGGCTATTTCACAAAAAAAATTTGCTATTTTTTAGCTATTTTAAATTATTTGTAATATTTGATTATATTTATTTATTTAAAGTCGACTAAAAAAAAGTGGACCTTCAAATTTAATTTTCGGAAATCGTATATTGGCAATAGAGACGTTGTTTGTGGCTATCAATATATATACACCACGCTTACCGCCCAGCGTGACCGAATTGTGTATTTTAAATACTAAAATATTATTTACCCCTTTGTAGCTTTTGGGTACTTGGTATTTTCTCAACATCGTTTCGCGCTCGCAATGCTACCATCTCTAATTCAAATTCACTGATTATTGTGTTTGTGCGGTTGTTTCTTAAATTGTATAGACAAAAAGTTCGCGATGCTTAGTTGGAGGATCCCCAACTTAAGGACTGTATTGCAAAAGATTTAACTAACAAATCAAAAGCATTTTGCAAATATTGCAAATGCACATTAAATGCAAAGTTGTGGGACTTGAAATCGCCCGTTGAAACTAAAAAACACAAGGCAAACCTTGAAATACGGCGAGGTAACCAAACAATAGAGTTTCCCAAAACATCTACAGAGACATTCTCAAAGGAATCTCTGCTTGTTTGTGGCTCAACACTGTTCAATCAGTTCGGTTGACCACCTCAATAATTTGTGCGCGCAAATCTTTAAGGAAAGCGAGATAAAAATTCATCGAACAATGTGCATGGCAGTTATAAAAAATGTGCTGTCGCCACATTTCCAGGAATGTCTGCAAAACGACATGCAAAATTTAAAATTTAGCTTATTGATTGATGAATCGACAGATATAAGCTTTACAAAAATACTTGATGAGTTTACCGCATTTTTCTAATATATTGGTTCCGAGGAGGTGGAAATTGCGCAAGTTTTAAACAATTTGCTTATCGAGGAAGAATCATTAGATTTGTACACTGAATGTACAAAAATATAAGATTTTGTTATTGAAAACTAACGGCTATTTTAATTTACTATTTTTTAAGAAATCTTGCTATTTTTGGCTATTTTTTTATGCTTTCACTGCTATAAACGACCACTAAGAGTTGGCAACACTGGTCACAGAGTGTAAAATATACCAAATTACAAGCCCCAAAAAAAACTAAAAAAAAATATATCACATATGGATATAGTACTACTTTACAAATATACTACATGGTACAACATACACCGAATTAATATATCACAAAAATACTATAAGTATACCAAATACTATCTTTAATATATCGATAAAGTACTACAATCCAAATATAGCATAGAATTCAAATTATACCGAATTAATAAACAAAGTAGTAAAATATACCGAAGTCTGTATGTTGTATATTGATATAGTACAGTATTTAAATTATACCAAGTAGTGCGAAATATACCAAATTACTATACCAAAAAAATACTACAAAATATACAAAAGTCCATATTCGGCATATCGATATAATACTACATTCGAAATATACCATAGAGTTAAAAATATACCAAATTATTATTCCTCAAAAATACTAAAATTATACCAAAATCTAGATTTTGTATATTGATACAATACAATATTCAAAATAGACAGTACATTGCAAAATATACCAAATTAATATACCTAAAAAATACTATAATTATACCAAAATATACATTGATATAGTACAATATTCTAAATATGCCATACTGTGCATAATGTACCAGATTGTCAGTCAAAGAAACTAAGATCCTTTTGTAAGTGGACGCTTTAGTCCATACTAAAGTATTTCCCAAATGACTTCTACAATGGAAGGACAGAACGACGGAGAGATCGATCATGAATATATATACTTTATTGGGTCGGAGATACCTTCTTCTGCCTGTTACATAAATTTCAGTTAGTCATAAAGTTATAATACCCTTCTACCGGGTAACAAATAGCGAGGTTAAAATAAATTTGATTAAAATTTGCTTGGCAACGATTGACAAACTGCCAAATTGAGAGCTGGCCAAATAATTAATTAAAATATCATTAGATTGAAGAGAGAGAAAGAGACACAAGATCATCCTCGGCAACGCACTTAAAAGTGAAACCTCATAAACAACACACGCAAAATAGTTGCAAGGATAATAGAAGGGAATATGGAAGGGAGACAAAAGGACAAACGTAGCCGGATCTCAAGTCAGAGTCGAAACAGACAGCTGGCCAAACTAATTATGCGCTTCAGCGCCACTGGAATCTTTTGCATATGAAAGCAGTTGTAAAATTGGCACGCCAACTCTCCCACCTCCTGCTCCTCCTCCGCTTCCACCTTCCCCTTTCTCTAGCTACCCCGTTTTTAGTGAAGAACATCTTAGACAGCGACTTGGCAGCGTCCTTTTCACTTTTCAGCATTGATTAAAAGTTTTAGCAAGTCAATAGGAGGCAAAGTCCATGCTACGCTCTCTCTCTCACTCTCTCTCGCTCTGGTCTTCTCTTCTCCCTCCTCCTCTCGCCTTTCGTCCTGCCCAGGACACTCAGAACGAGGACAGGAAGTTGCCAGATTGCTACGCGTGACAGCTCAAAATGCAATTTGCAATGCTCAGTGTAAAGTTGGCAGATTATTTAAATTTATAATCGAGTCTAAAATATGCATGGAAACGTGTTAAAGTGTACAAAATATCAAAAGTTAATACAACTCTCTACAGCAGTTCACCTTCACCTTCGTCTTTTGCTGCCACTTGGCAAAAGTGCGACGCAATTTCCAACTTTAATGTGCACTGAATTCGCTTTTTTAAACAGCTTTCTTTTCCACTCACTATTGATTGCATTAAAACAAGTTCATCAATCAAATAGAAATTACTTTCATTTCTTGTTTAATTTAACTTTATTTTAAAATCAAATGTTGATATTTTCACCTCAATTTCACTTTCTTACACATTTCGCAATTTCAACAGAATTTCAATAATGTTATTTTAATTGAATTCTTGTGTTAATTGAACTTTCTTAAAATAATCATATTCTGTTGCGAGTATTTTTTCTATATAAAATCAAATTTTTGATATTTTCACCTTAATTTCGCTTTCACCGACATTTCGCATTTTCAACAGTATTTCATAAATTTTCACACAAATTTAATGCACGCCTTGATTAACAATCAAATAATTATGAGCTCGACAACAATTGAAAGCCAATTACACAGAATTGAGGTAAATTGGATTGGATGCATTGTTTGCTGTCGCAAGTGACAATTCGCAACAATTTCGCAAACAATTTCGCGTTTTAATTTCGTGTAGCATACTTTTCGGCGACTTGCAAATTTGTCAATAAAACACAAATCACCCATTTTATGAACACTCTCAAGTGTCTTTTCGTAAAACGCAATACACTTAATTTTTATATGAAATTCGATTTGGTTTTTCGCTGGAAATTTTCCCTTTGCCACGGCTCAAGTGGAGTTCGGGAGAGGAGGAAGGCCAAACATGAATGAATGTGGGAAGCAGCAAAGCCTCCAATCTATGCGTTGTTTTGTGTATTATAACAATGTTCGCTTGGCTCGTTGGAAGTTTCTTTTTGATACCTGCTACCCTTTGCAGTGCAGAAGGGTATATTAACTGACTGACAACTTTGCGTATACTTAATATCCGTCTGTCCGTCTGTCCATCTGTTGAATTGGCTTCATATCAAAAAGCATGAAGGCAAGAGCTGACAAAATTAAACATAATACATATTAAACACAATACTTTTTAAAACTCCAAAAAATAATATTTGAACTTAATATTTTTTATTTTATTAAAACTTATTTGGTTGCTTAATAAGATATTCGAATCATATAACATAGTATGTTACATAGAATTTATGTACTGAGAGTTTGAACCTAGAACATAAATTATAAAACAACCAAATATAAAAATTAGTAGAGAGAAACAGAAGTTATACAAAAATTCAGTAAGAAACCGAATATACAATTTCTTTTAAGTTAAGTATTAGAAATTCAAATAAATTATAGATATGTTGTATAAGGGAGAACTTTCTTAGGGGTGGCAAAAGTGTTCGCTAAATCAAACATTCTGCAACTGGAGAAAGAGAGTTTGCAATGTATTTTGTTTTGATTGAACTAAAAATCATTCATCATTAAAATTTTTGTTTTTTTTGTGAGTACTTATGATTTTTGAATAATATGAAAGTAAATTTTTAATAATGAATAATTTTGATAAACTTATTCATTTAAATCAATATATGATCACCATTCCGTAATTTTTATTGAAATTTGCATTTATGACTAAAGTATTCTGCAGTCGTACATATTTGTTTAACTTCATAATATAATGTTATTGTATAAAAGCAAATGTAATGCATTTTTTTCTGTTAATTACTTTTCTTAAAAAAAACATTAAACAGAGTATTAAGTTTTTAATTTACTTTTTAGCTAATATTAAAACAAGAAAATACCATTTAAAAAGTGCTTAGAGAGTATCTCGCAGTCGAGTATAGCTCGCTGTTGTTATGTAAAGAACATTTTAATGAATTTTTTCTGTTTAAAAGAGTATTAAGTTGTTACTTTCCTTTTTGGCTAATAATCAAACAGGAAAATAGCACTTAATTAGCGGTTACGGGGTATCTTGCAGTCGAGCACATTTTAAAAAGAAAATGTTAATGATGTTTTTTCTGTAAATTACTTAATTTAAAACCCCTTAAAAAGATTATAAACTTACATTACCTTTAAGCTATTATTAAAACAAGAAAATAGCACTTGTTACGGGTATCTTGAAGTCGAACTTACCCATTGTCGTCTCTTTGTTGTTTGTTTGCTGTGCTGCTCTTTTTTCACAGCTGCGTATTTGGTTGGCTTGCATTTTCATGGCCTACGGCTAAGTACCGTTGCTCTCTGTATCCCCCCACTCCCCCCTCCAACTTTCCTGTCTGTGTGTGTGAGTGTCTGCTTGTGTTTTCATATTCCGCGCATTTCCTTTTTCGTGTTTTATTTTGTTGTTTCTTTTTGCGCCCATTTCGCTGCTCATTTGCCTGCCTGTGTTTATTTGCATAGCCGTTTCGTTCGTCGTTTGTCGTCGCTCGTTCTTCGTTGTTCACCGTTATTTCAGTTTCTGCTTCTGCTTCTGCTTCAGATTCAGCTTCAGCTTTGGGCTCAGCTTCAGCTCAGCGCAGCTCAGCTCACCTGGCTTGGTTTCGTTTGTGTATTTTATTTTATTTGCATTTGTTTATAAATGATTAACAAAGAGGTTAATGTGCATGGAACGAAGACGAGGCGAGGCGTGGCAAGGGGAGGGATAAACAACCAGGGCACCTACTGAGACAACGATCTGGCAACGCTGTCGCTGTCGCTGATGCTGCTAACGAAAGCAGCTCAAGCAGAAAACGTAGAGAACGAAGGAGAGAGCGAGAGGGAAGCTGCGACAGTGGGAGCAAAGAAATGGAAATTTAGTTCATTAGGCACAGCTATGGGGCAATTTCTTAGTACATACGTACGTATGTATTTGTGTGTGTGTCGGTGTGTGTGGCAATATTTGAAGTGCAGCAGCAACCCGGCAACGCTGGCGACCTTCACACACACACACACACGCACGCACACACACATACATACAATTGCTTGTCTTCTACTCATGTCTCTCAGCGTATTCACATGTATACACACACACACGTAAGAAAAGAAAGAAAATCATAAAAAAAAACAGAAAAGAAAAAGAGAAGCACAAAAAAATGTACATAACATTGCTTGATTTGCCAAATTAAGGTCAACTCACAGCAACAACAACAACAGCAACAACAACAGCAACAAAGGCAACACGAGAGAAGGCAACAGCCACAATTGTGCAAAGTAAAAGTTCAGGGAACTCTCTGGATGCTGTGCGCACTCACACACACACACACACACACACTCACACACACACACACATACACACACACACACGCATTCCTTATATAACTTTAAATATTTAAACTTGACTCGCCTTCTCTCTCCCACACTCTCTTTCCCTCTCACATTTACAGTTACTCACGTTCTTCGTCTCGCTCTTTCTCATTGCAGACTTTTTCTCAACGTATTTCGCAACACAAAACTTGGGGTAAGTTTTAATGCGCCTTATAACATAGGTTAGTTAACTTCCCCTACATAATACACAACTATCCCGCGAGTTGTGCGTAACTTCAACTCGACTTGCGACTGTTAAAGACCCTTTAAACCCAATTTGCAGTGGTGAATTTTTAAAGGAAGTAGATTGCGATTGCTTAGGAATTCGTTACTAAAGATATTTGCTGTCAAATGTAAAACCTTCTCAACTCTTACTTTAATAACTTGTTTTTAACTAGTCAGTGTTTACTTTTGCAATAGTTGGACAGCCCTAAAATACAAATTGATATGTAAAACTATTTCTTCATTCGAATAGTCTGCAGTGCTTATCAAACTGTTCGATATCAGAATAGCAAAGTTGCGATACGTTTTAATGCGCCTTATAACATAGGTTAGTTAACTTCACCTACCTAATACAAAACTATCTGGCGAGTTGTGCGTAACTTCAACTCGACTTGCGACTGCTGACGACCCTTTCAACACAATTTGCAGTGGGGACTTTTTAAAGGATGTAAAAAGTCAGACTTTGAGTACCTTTTAATTTAATTCCTTATGAATTCGTTACTGCAGATATTTGCTGTATCATGTAGAATCCTTTTAAGATCTCACTTTAATAACTTGTAAACCCTCAGCATATTTAACTAGCCAGTGTTTACTTTTGCAATAAGTGGGCAACCCTAAAATTCAAGTTTATATATACAAGTTTATCTTCATTCGTTTATTGTTCCGCAGTGTTGATTAAACTATTGAGCTGTGCAATGGTTTTATTATTATAATAGAATAGATTCCATAAGAATTGACAGAATTCTTTCTGGTTTTGAATAAGTCCTTTTTAATTTGTTGGATATAAAGCAGGATACAGGATATACAGTTTAATAAAATTTAATTAAATTTACGGTTTTTTAAATTTGAGTTTTAAGTGGTTTTTGAGACCCTTCATTTATATAAACAGAAAAATGTTTAAAAAAAAGTATTCGATTTTGATTTCGAATATTGTTTTGATTGCTTTTTATTGAAGTCACATTTTCTGCAACATCAATTTCTTCAATTGCAGTTGAATTACATTAAATTTGAGTTTGAAATTTTTGAGACCCTTTGCTTATACAGAAAAATTTTGAAAAGAGAATATTTTATGCTATTAATTGTTTAATATTGATCTGTATATTGCAAACTTTTAATACATTTCGTCCTAATAATTAGAATACCTCTTGGGTCTATTGGATATTTGAGACCCTTTACTTAAACAGTAAAATGCTAAAAACAGTCTATTCCGTTTGTTGTGTGATTATTTCTGTAAAATATAAAATATATTAAAATACATTTATTTTACTTTTTGAAGCCTTAATTAAAAATGTTCTTTGGGATTTTCGAGACCCTCTACTTAAACAGAAAAATGTTTAAAAAAGTGTTTATTCGGTTTTTTATGTGATTATTGCTGCCTGAAACAGTTTTTCTCTAAACGTTGTTATATTGATTCTTATGTTGAAAAGTTTGCATTAATTTTTTTCAGTTAGTTAAAATACAAGTTTTTTGGACACTTAATTAAAAAGAGTCTATTGAATTTTTGAGAACTTTGACTTAACATTCAGAGAACAACTAATCAATAATAATAGAAAAATTAAAAAAAGTCTAGACAGTTTTTTTGTGTGATTATTTCTGCCTAAAATAGTTTGCCTTTATTTGATTAATATTGTTTTTTTTTTTAATAATGTGTAATTATTTATTTCTTCATTAAAAAGGGTCTATTAAGTTTGTGTGATTATTTCTGCATAAAGTAATTTTAATTTAATTTAATTTTCTTTTATTAAGCGGGTTGTATTTAGAAATATTTTAACAATTTTTCTTCAGTTAAGATTAAAACAATTTAGTTATACTATCAAATCAATTTTGTGGCAATCTTAAACAATCTCAAATCGTTGCAAGTCGCTTATTTACAGGGTATCCTTAAGTCATCCAGTGCCCATGTCCACTTTGGCGGTCTCTTTGCTTTCATGGTCTTCACTCTCCATTCTCCACTCCGTGTCGTGTTTGTATATTAACGCATGAAAAGTTAATTTTCTTTGGCATAATTTTAGGCGCTCTCGCCGCTTTCGACAATGCAACATTTTATAAAAAAAAAAACAAAAAAAAAAACAACCGAAATTCGGGCCACTTCCCCTCCCCCCTCCACCACCACCACTTGTGCGTGAGAGTGTGTGCGTTTTTTTTTTATTTATGTTTTTTGTTGTTGCTTTTATTATTATTTTATTACAGTTGCCTCGTTGGCTTATGTATATTTCATATTTTATGTTGATTCGCTTTCGAACGAAAGAGACGCAACAGCAACACCACTAAACGGTTTGCTTTCTGCGTTGGTGTGTGTGTGTGTGTCTGTGTTGTGGTGTGTGTAAAGTTGGCATAGTTTTTGAGGTTTCTCGTTTTGCTTGAATGTATGCAGCACACTTGTGGCTCATGTTGTATTAATATAATCACTTTGGGGATTTTGTGGCTAAAACAGCAGCAACAGCAACAACAACAACAACAATTGTTTCGGCCCACACACGCACACACACAAACACACACGCACACACACACAACGCCACTGACATGTTAAACAGATATTAAACTATGACTATGAGGGTTAGTTTCACTTGGGTTTTAGTAGTTTTCTCTCCCTCCCTCTCTTTCTTTCCCTCTCTCTCTCTATCTCTCTCACTCTTTCTCGCTCTCTCTTTCTCTTTCACTCTTCATTGTCCTTGTCGCTGCTGCTGTTTGGACAGTTTTGCTGGCCGCTCCTTGATTATGACAGCTACATGTCGTATTTTGAATATTTCATGTTGCTTCTCTCCCCTTGCTCCCTCTTCTTTCGCTCACTCTGTTCCCATTACCCTAAAAGCCTCAACAGTTGTGTCTCAAGAATTTGTCGCATGCAATCGCACACAGACACACACACACACACACAGACACACACGCACATTAAATGATGATGATGTTAATTCCAATTGGAATGACAAATCTTCTAATCATGCTGTGACTTTGTCGTTTGACTCGCACATTTCAATTATATGCGAGGCTCGACACTTCATTTTCCTCTACACTCTTCTAAATGCATTTATGCCCTGTATACCAATTATACAGTTTAGTATACTTTTAGCCATTTTTCAGTATATAGTGGTACACCAAATGTACATTTTGTGATATTTTTTGCCATTTCTTAGTATATACGAGTACACAATTATAAATTTTGGTATATTTTAGTAATTTGTCAGTATATACCAGTATACCAACTATACATTTCAGTATATTTTAGTAACTATACAATATATACCAGTATAACAACTA
Source organism: Drosophila kohkoa (assembly GCA_019972355.1). Lineage (NCBI taxonomy): Eukaryota > Metazoa > Arthropoda > Insecta > Diptera > Drosophilidae > Drosophila > Drosophila kohkoa. Next base: position 5,798,123 of record BJEL01000071.1, on the reverse strand, counting down.
TACATTTCAGTATGTTTTAGTAACTTTTCAGTATATACCAGTATACTAATTATACATTTCAGTATATTTTAGTAAATTTTCAGTATATACCAGTATATCAATTATATAGTAGCTAGGTATATTTAGTAATTTTTTAGTCTATACCAATATACTAATTATACATTTTAGTAACTTTTCAGTATATACCAGTATATCAATTATATAGTTAGGCATATTTAGTAATTTTTTAGTCTATACCAGTATATCAATTATATCTTTTGGCATATTTCAGTAATTTTTTGGTATATACCAGTATACCAACTATACATTTTAGTATATTTTTATAATAATTTTCAATATATACCACCAATTAACATATATATGTTGGGACATTTTTAGTAATGTTTCAGTATATACCAGTATACCAATTATAGATTTTCGTATATATTTAGTAACTTTTCAGTATATTAATATCGCAATTTAATTGCTTTAGTTGACAGTCTTTTATTTGTCTCACCCTTTTTAAAATGTTATTAATTTCTGGCCAACTTAACAAATTGTAGATTTTAGTGCGCAACTTTGCTTGATTTTCGACATGGATTAGACAAAAAGTGTCTTCTTTAACATATGGTAATAAAACAATTTGCAAACATTTTTCAGACTTGCATAACTCATTTCCCGTTTAATAGTTTCTTATTTCCATTTTTTATATTCAGCTTAGATTTCATTTTTTACCAGCTGCAAATTCTGAAGATTTCTTAAAATTATCTGGAATATTTGGAGCCAAATTTAACGTTTAAATGTGAATTTAAAATATTGGAATTATTTTCAATATTTAAATGAGAAATCAATCGTTATTCTTTCATTAAAATAATGATATAGAATTTTACCATTTTTAGAAAACAGAAAGGTATAAAAATAGGCAAACACTGAATGAAATTGCATTATTTTTTGGGTATATTTTAAAATGTTTTGCCATAAATTGTAAACATATTTCACAAATTCAGAATTGTTTATTTGTTTATTTGGAATTTTAAAGTAATATCCAAAAATAATTTAATGTATATCTGTGTTTCACTGAGTTCTTTCTAAGCCTCAACAATCACATTCAGTTTTAAGTCCTAACTTAACTGACTCTTTTAATTGAAGCACTTTGTAGGTATTTTGTAAACTAACTGACATATCAAGAGCGTTGCACGTGATGAAGAGTTGTAACTGTGCATGCGAATATACATATGTATATAGTATATTTGTTTAAAGAACAACTTTTGAAGGCTTGACAGTAGCTTAGTTTGTGACTTTTGGAACCTCTTAAGATTAGTCTTATCTATAATGCACTCGGCTCACACTCTTCTGTCCCCCCTCCTGGCTTATGTCAGTCGTAGTCAGTTGTTCAGTCCGCATTCCCATTCCAACTGCAAATGCTCTTCAGCTGTAGTTGTCGTTGCTGTTATGCTGGTAGATGGGTATTATAAATTTGTGTTGTTCAAAATAAAATTGCCTGACAATCTGGTATGTTTTATAGTATATGGTATATTCGCAGTGCATGGATATACTAAAAATACATGTTGGTATGTCTTGGCACTTTTTTCATTATATTTCGTTGGTATATTTTAACAATAGTATTACTGACCTGTTTTGTTAGTTATGCTCTCTATACCATATATACATTTTGGTATATATTCGGTATATAAATGTATGATTTTAATGGGATTGGTAGACATGCGTATTTATTTTCATATTATGAATATGTCAGTTCTTCGATATTCTAAAAATACTTTTTTTATATTTTAGTATTTTTTGGTGTGTTTATATCTGATTTTAGTTGCTTTGGCTGACAATATACTCATCAAGTTTCATATTTTTCTTTCTCTTTTTGTATATTTGAAATTAAGCAGTATATCGATATACCAAATAAAATGTTGAAGTACTTTCAGTATTTTTTCAGAATATTAATATCGGATTTTAATTGCTTTGGTTGACAATCTGGTATATACTCTAAATTTTATGTTTCTCTTCCTTTTTGTATTTTTAATGTGTCAGTATATAAATATTCTAAGTACACATATCGGAATATTTTCAGTATTTTTTCAGCATATTAATGTTGGATTTTAATTGCTTTGGTTGACAATCCTTTAAATTTTTAACTTTATTTTATGTAGAAGTATGACAATATACCAAATATACATTTTGGCATATTTCAGTATTTTCGTTGGTATATTAATTTGTTATTTTTGAACATGAATACAGTATTTCACAGTCGAGCACACTTAACAGTAGCGTTGTTAGTTGCTCTGGCCCGTTTTGTTGCCATCATTTCGTCATGTTAATTTGGCGTGGCTTATGGCTTTTGAGGCGGCAGCTGCAGCTCCGCCCACATTCCAAGAGCAACATTCGCGGTCCTCTTGGTCGCAACACTTTAGGCCGTGGCCAAAAATAACACGAGCACAGTGTGAGCGTGAGCGTGAAAGTGGAAGAGAGAGAGGAGGGTGAAGAGAGAGAGAGAAAGAGAGAGAGAGGCCAAGAGGTGGCCATCAAAAAGTGTAGCATACATTTGTGCGTCGCTTATGTAACGCAGCTCGCTGCCTTGACATTCACAGTGTCCCTGTGCCAGCATGCGTGTGTGTGTGTATGTGTACGGTATGTGTGTGTGTGTGTTGTGTAAGCATCGTTACGTGCACACACATAAAACGCGCCGCCTAATGTTGGCATCATTAGCCACCAGGCAGCAGTTGAGTTCAGTTCAGTTGAGTTCGGTTGAGTTCAGTTGAGTTGAGTTGAGTTCAGAGCTCGCTTCTCTCCACCTGCGACACACACACACACATGTTCCTTATCTATCACACACATACAGCGTGTCTGCTCCTTTTCACCTTTTTTTTTCTCTTTTGGCTTGCTTGAAGATCTGACCGATCTCTCACAGCTTGTGGCCCCCGTCGTAATGCTAATGCTGATGACATCGCACATTGCACTCGGCATCTTGTCGTAATCTAGTGCAGGCTGCTGCTGATGACAAAACGAGGATAATAGCTAGACACACACTCACACACACACTCTCTCTGTGACAGAGTGAGAACATTCTGTTGACTAATGATTTACAAAATACAAGCCTCCAGCTGTGCCGTCGCCATTGCCCGTCACATGCACTGTGAAAGGCGCCTTTGTTAGCCTCAAACGTTCTGTAACAGTTTTCTTTTCTGCCTTCTTCCTTTCTGCTTTCCACATTATAGTATTTCTTTTTCACTCTCTGCTTTGTGCTCTGTTGATACCCTGCAGCCTAACAGAGTAGTTGGCATTTGAGTTAGCAAATTAATACATAAATTTAATTTATAATCATTGAACTTCAATTAAACAACTTTCTTAATTCAAACTCTCACATTCAAATACAATACTAAAATAGTTTGCTTAAAACTGAAATTCATTTCTGCTATTTTCAATCTTCGGTTTCTTCTAACTTTCATCAAAACTATTGCAAATAAAGTTAAGCTTTTCCAACTTCGAGAATTTCTGCTTTTTTCAATCTTCCTTTTCTATATATATATATTTTTTAAAGCTCTTTCAACTCCAAGAATTTCTGCTGTTTTCAAATTTCTTTTTTCTCTGTATTACTCTAACATCAAAACTTCAGCAAATAAAGTATATTTTGAACTTCAAGAATTGGACAACTACTACAGTATGATTGCAGCTAACATGTAATTTGGATGCATGCAGTATATTGGGAAGTATACAGTATATATGAAAGTATATGGTAGTACCAAATATACTATATACTTTTATATATACTGTATACTACCATATATATAATATGCTTTTAAATATACTGTAACATATTGTCTATATGTTGGTATACAGTATATTTAAAACTATATAGAATATTTGGTAGTATTCCATATATTTTGAAGTATATAGTATCTATGAAAGTATATTAGGAATTATGCAGTATATTTCGAAGTATAATATATATTTGAAAATATACTGTATATATGGCAGTATATGGTAGTATTTGGTAGTATACTGTATCCTTAAAAGTATACAGTATATTTAAAAGTATATAGTATTTTTTATATTTGGAAATATATAGTATATATGAATATACAAAATTTTATAGTATATATGGCATATTTGGAAGTATATAGTATATTTGAAGGTAAATAGTATATATGGAAGTATATGGTATATTTGGAAGAATACAGTATACTTAAAAGTATACAGTATATTTAAAAGTATATAGTATTTTTTTGTAGAATACAGTATATTTGGAAGTATATAGAATATATAAAAGTACAAAGTAAAGTGGAAGCTTATAATATATTAGGAAGTACATAGTATATATGGCATATGGTATATTTAGAAGTATTCAGTATATTTGAAAGTTTATAGTATATTTTCCAGTATACAGTATTTAAGGAATTTTATAGTATATTTTTTATATACATCTGATGTGATTTAATTAGTTATAAGGGTAACCACAAGTCTGTTAAATTGTGCTGCTTATTGTGTATCTGCATCTCTGTCTGTTGCTGCTGTTGGCGTGTGTTTTTTTTTTTTTTTTTTTTTTTGGCTCGCTTCTCGCACTGTTTTTGAACAGTTTTGGCCCACTTGGTCGACGTGCTTGATGCCTTTATCTCGATATGAGGCCAATTATTGGCAAGCACCAGCGTCTAATCGAGCCGATCAATGTCCTGGCAGCGCCTCTTTAATTAGCCGCCTGCCTACCGACCGCTTACACAACATCCTTCCACACAAACACATACACACATAGAAACACACACAAGTGCAATCAAATCATATCGCATTGATGCGAAACATTGACGGCAGATGGAAATGGCAATGGAAATGGAAATGTAAATGGAAATGGAGATGGAGACGGAGACGAGTGCTCAGCAGAGTCTATCGCATTATTTACACAATTCAAGTCAAGTGGCGACGATGGAGGCATCATTCATACGCAGCGTTGGCCCGCTAAAGCCAAGAGCCAACAATTGCTGACGATGAAGGGGTTGCCAGGGGTTTGCATAAATATGCGTGTGCCATTTATAAATGGATACGTTATGCGAGGAGCGAGAAGCGAGAGAAAGAGAGGCGAGAAGCGAGGACGCTTAAGAGGATGGCGCCAAGCTCACAAGGCCCAAAATTGTGCGCAATTAATTATTTGTCATTGGTTGACGCCGTCTACTCTCTCTCTCTCTCTCTCTCTCTCTCTCTCTCTCTCTCTCTCTCTCTCTCTCTCTCTCTCTCTCTCTCTCTCTCTCTATGTGTGTGTGCTTAAGCAGGCGAATAACGTGCAAAGTTCCCTGAATGCCATTTTCGGTTCGTCTACGAAACTTATTATCACATCACTGTTTAAAGCCCCAACTTGGTCTTGGACTTGGACTTGGCTCAGTCAAGTGCCCGACAATTAACTGAGGACGTTTTTATTAATGAATGCAAAAACCCCAAAAACGCTTCAACTTTCTCTTTCTCTCTCACTCAATCTGTCTCTATCTTTTTGGATAACTCTGTCAGCGAAAGTTTAGCATAGAAATTCAACTGCATTTTAAATTGTTTCTTGACAGACTCGAAACTATGAGAGGAAATAAATGTTTCGCTTCCATTTCGTTGCAATGTGAATGAAATTTTAGAGAAGAGAATTATAAATTTTTTCTAAAATAGTTATTTACAAGCCCAATTAATTTTAAAATAATTCAATCGCAGGATGTTCAACTGTTTCTTTCCGTTCCGTTCCGATGCTTTAAGATGCCAAAAGTAGCCTAATAAATAGATGAAGTGTTCCAAGAAATTTCCAACTGTTTCATTATTCCGCGTAATATTTAACTGATTCAATTCCACTGTTCCATTAGCATATGCTTCGCTTCCATTCCATTCCGTTGCTTTACATATTTCAAGATGACCAATTAAATGTAAAATAGTTCAACTTGAATAGCTAAAAAGTGTTCCAAGATATTCAGCAAGTGTTTCATTATTGTCAGCGTTCCTCAGGAAATTCAACTGATTCATTTCCGCTGTTCCATATGCGCATGTTTCGCTTCCAATCCGTTCCATTCCGTTACATATTTCAAGATAACCATGTAATTGTTAAATAGTTCAACTAAAATAGTTAAATAGTTTTCAACTATATTTTTACAACAATTTCATTATTGCCAGCGTTCCTCAGGAAATTCAACTGATTCATTTTCGCTGTTCCATATGCGCATGTTTCGCTTCCAATCCGTTTCGTTGCTTTACATATTTCAAGATGACAAAAATAGGCCCAATTAATTGTAAACTAGTTCAACTAAAATAGTTAAATAGGTTTCCAAGATATTCAGCAAGTGTTTCATTATTGTCAGCGTTCCTCAGGATATTCAATGTCCTCTTCCAGAGTTCGCTTTGCGAAGCAAACAAACACAGGAATTCAGCATTGGCACTTGAAATGATTTCCGGGCCGCTCATTAACTTTTAGCACGTCCAAATTTGATTCTATTTATTCAAAAATTCGTTGCTCTTCTCGCTGTGTTTATGCTCAAAGTACAAACAAACAAAAAAAAAAAATACACAAATAATAAGGAAGCGAATAGAGCTGGAAAAGAAACAAGTTGAAGAAATAAGTGAAATGCAAAAACAAAACAGAAACAGTGAAGACAAAAAAAAAGAAGGCAGTCATCATTTAACTTGTTTTCTCTCCCATTTCATTTCATTTTCGTTCCATTTCGTTTTTCGGCTGCTTTGAAAGTTTGTGTTTCTGTTTTTTGCGGGATTTTGCGGCACCGTGGAAATGTGTCTTGATACGCAATTAAATTCACGCAATTTTCACAGCGTGGTCAGTGAACAGACAAAGCTTCAACTTTAAACAGAACCCACACAAAAAACGAGCTGCCCTTTATTCCCCTCCGACTCCGACTCGCCAAACTCATACCCAAAAAAAAAACACGACCCAATTTGAAGCCTGTAATTTGAAGCGCTTAACCTTTTGACGGCACCTAAAAACACCCAAGCAAAACAAAACAAAACAAAATGAAAGCAAGAACAAAAAAAAAAAAAAACAAAACATCTTTTGTGTATACAGATAGATATATTTATATATATACATATATATGTGTTTGTGTGTATTATAATCTGGTTGCCTGGGCAATTTCTTAAGCTTTCAATTTGGGGCAGAAAACAAATACATCAGCACTTCATCAAAATAATAAACAAGTACGTAATTAATGTTGTCTATGGGGATTACGGGGATAGGGGGAGGCAAAGAACAAAAGAGACGCACAAGAATATGGATAAATATTTACAAGAGCCGAGAGAGAGAGAGAGAAATGTTAAATACTTACAATCGCCAAAAATTAATGATAGAACAAAAAACTTTTGTTTGTTTGTGTGTTTGGAATGCGCATTTCTATTTGCCTACACAGCAAAAAAAAAATGTTATAATATCTTAGTACTAAGAATATTGGTCTCAAAAGTGCGTCAAGAACATGAAAATTCGAATGCTAGAAAACACATCTTAATCATCAAGAACATTTAATATAAGACCTAAGTTTTTATTAATGAAAACAAATCCTATAGACTAAAAATCTTATTTCAAGACAACAAAATTTGTTATATTTTATAGTTTTTACTACCTTTTTATTTACCTATTTTAAGCGCAACAAGATAAGTAAAATTTTGAACGTGAGAAGATGCAAGTTCCACAAATTTTAGAGTGACCGTGTTCGGCAGCCTAAATTTGGCATGGAAATGGTAAAAAACAAAGATTTATGGGCACACCGCATAAACATTTGCTTATTAAATATTAAAAGCAATTATTAAATTATTAAAACAAAAAAAAAACAGATGAAATCGCATTTTTTGCCTGTTTCTATGACGACAATATCCCATTTTAAAATTTCATATTTCATATTAAATTTCGTATTTAGTCGTGCGACTCCATAATATTAAGTAAGGCATTTTTAAGAGAAATACTTCACGTGAAAATGCCTTAATGAATATAATATTATGGAATCGCAAGACTAAATATGAAATTTAAAAGTTTAAATTGAAGTATTTCTCTTCACTAGAAATTGCCTTAGACGCTTTCTTTTCTAATTATTTTTCTTAATGCTTCTCTTTACTTTATCGATTTGAGTGACGAATAAGTGCTTGTCTACTATATGGAAGTCTAGAATTTTTAATCTTAATTGAATATTTTCTTGATGCTTTGTCGATATGAGAGCAGAATAATAACATAGGTTGTTTATATTTGTCTAGAAGTCTAGAATTTTTGTTCTTATATTGAAAATTTGAACTTTTGTATACTAATGTTAGACTTGGTTATAAGAATTTGTTCTTAAAGTTATCTTATTTCAAGACAAATGTTCTCTGGTGTCTGTTTTCTTTCAGTGTAGTTGTTCTTAATAAATATATTTACTATATAGTGTAGTGCGTGTATATTAATTGATTTGCTGGCGCTTATCTTTCGTTTTTGATGATGATGATGATGACCCAGAAGTATGCAATAAATTTATGAAAATTACTTGTGGACTGCCACGATTTAACACGCGATCGATGCGATAGCAAAAGCAAAAGCAAGTGCAAGCATATAAATCTAGAGAGCTTAACGAAGCCAGTTTTTCCAGCCAGCTTATCTCTCTCTTTCTCTCATATCGATTGACAGACAATTGAGCAGCCAATTAATCGAGATCTGGCGATACGAACTCAACTCAGAATAACTGAGAACATAACTGAAACTGAAACTGAAACTGAAATGTATCTCTCTCGTTATCTGTAGCACGTATTTATCTATCCCGAGCACTACACATAATCAGATATATCCGTTGTTCGTTGTTCGTTGCTCGTTTTCTTTCTCTTTCTCGTTGTTCCCTCTGGCGTCCACTAATTAACGGTACATACGTTAATATATCAACATGAAACGACCTCGAGGCTTTTGTTTGGCTTTTGTCGGCGCCGTTTGGCGCCCTCTTTCCCTCCCCTCTCTCTCTCTCTCTAATCTCCCTCCTCTTCCTCTTCGACAAGCGCCTAAAATGCTGTTAGATAAATATTTGCCATAAAAATGATTTTGGTTTTCGCCTTCTTTCTTTGTGATTTTCATAGCCTGTTGCCCAATTGTTGCTATTATTATTGTTGTTGTTGTGGTTGTTTGCGATTGCTTGAAATATTCATAAACCTGAAATGCGCATTCTTTTGTGGTTGGGGGCTTTTATTGTTTATAAACAAATAATGGACAGCTAATAAATAAATCAAATTAAATTTGTTCGTTCTCTGCAATTCACACACACACACACACAATTCGATTGAGTTCCGCAAAGTGTTGCCAACGCATTTCATTTCCAATGATTATCAATTTATGTTGATTGCCAAGATCAAAGACACGCACACAAAAGCTGATTGCTATGGCACGCTGCGTTCGTCAGCAAATGCAGCTTGCAAACTGCGTTGCTAAGCTATCGACGCTGTTATCGATAAATGTGTTATCGGAATGTAAGCTATAATAATAAATGATACAAAATAGTAATAAATATTTCATCAAATATCGTCAACTAAGTTAATTTTATGGTATAATATCAAAAAGCCAACAAAAAAAATAAACCGTAAACTAAAAAAATATTGCAACTAATCGATAATAAATATAAGGAACAAAAATTTACCCATAATAATACAAATGTATAATAAATAAATATAAATAATAAAAATTAACTTATTATAATAATATTTTATAATAGAAAAACTTGCACAATAAACACCGCAGGTAAAAATATAATTATTGAAATGAATTGATATGGTAACAGTAAAATGAAACAAATAAATATTTATTTCTATATCATAAACAAACATAATAATATTACATAATATAAATTAGATGCCGAATACTAATAAAATAAAAATTAAATATAAATCAAATCAAAGTACACAAAGAAAATACATCAAATCGAAAACTCCAAAGATTCAATTTAAATGCAATTTAAATAGTATATAGCATTTTTTTTTAATAAATTGCGTTATTATATAAATCTGAAATGCTTTAAATACAAAGGAGCTGTTAGGATTAACCAAAGTTCGCACAAGTTTTGATGTCAGCTCCGCTCTCGATTCCGCTCGATGACGACATTTTTGGCATGTTTACACTGTCGCTGTGTTATGTGTGTTTGCACGTGTTGCGTCATATTTTTGGGGCGTGTTTACGCAGCGATATGTCTGATCGTGTCACGACATGCGTGCATCTCTAGTTGTTGTTGCTGTTGTTACATTGTATGGCGTGCAAATAAATCAAAATTCAAATAGCACACACGAGAGAATTGTATGCAAAAATAAATCATTATCTAATTGTCGACTAACTAAGCAACAACCATAATGCCGCAATAATAATAATATGAATACGAGTACGAATAAGAATAAGAATTAGAATAATAATGTGCGGCAGAGAAGCGGAAAAATGTCCGCACGTGTAACGGGGAAATTTTTGTGTGTTTACAACACGGCACCAAAAGAACCATGGGAAGCGTGGGCAGCTTCAACGAAGGCGATGTCGCCCCCCTGGAATGCGCCATTCACAAAAGCAGAATAGAGACAGAGACAGAGAAAAGTACTATATATATACTATAAATAGCGATCCGCACAAATAACTCAACACTGACAATTGCAACTGAATTCCAAGAACAATTCCAAATCACTTGCAAAAGCAACAAGAAAAGCAAATCCAACCAACGATAAAAGACTGTGTGACAAAAACGGGGAAAGTATGGAAAAGAGGGAATGCTAGGGGGGAAAGCTTTCATACACAATGCGTGCGCAATTATAAATTTATGAATTCCTTAGAATCGTTGATGTCTTTAGAAACTAATGCGATAATTCTAAAAACAAACGAGTTGAGTTCTCGTTGCATTTCTTTTTTTTGTGCAACATTCAAATCCGATTAAATTCAAGATTAAGCATATTGAATATAAAAAGAAAACCTTAAAACTAACTAAAAATAAATATAAATTTATGATTTCCTTAGAATCGTTGATGTCTTTAGAAACTAATGCGATAATTCTAAAAACAAACGAGTTGAGTTCTCGTTGCATTTCTTTTTTTTTTTTTGTGCAACATACAAATCCGATTAAATTAGATTAAAGATAAAAAAGGAAACCTTCAAAGTAACTTATCGATAATACGTTCCAATTTATTTTTAAGTATTGATTACATTGTTAATGATTTCAGTGATGTGTCCAATTATGTGCACCAGTATTTGTTCCACTTTGTCGATATTTCCCATTGGGGTCAGCCTATTGTTAACGATTGCATCGATATAATCCTGGCAAGTTCGCAGATTTGCGCTCCAATTTATCACGTCCTGGCTGTCGAGCATACGAATGAATTTCTCTGGATTCCAAAATCCGGATTGAGTACTGGAACAACAGATATTACGGCTACAGCTCCTTAATGGAATTTGCGATAGATTCGGCAACTGAATTTGTGACAGTCTTTCAGCTAAATGTTGTAAATCAACTTGCAGCAGCTCCATACCTCGTAGCAACGACAGAAGGTTTGTTAAAGACACCAATTTAAAGAGAAACGCGCTGTCATCTCGGTTCTCGTTGTTATTGTTGTTGAACTCGTTGTTTTCGCTCTCGTTGTTATCGTTTATTGCGTTATTATTGTTGTCCTCAGACTGTCTGTTGCTCGCCATCTCGTTTTTGTCGCTGAGCTCATTGTTATCGTTTATCGAGTTACTATCGATGTTCTCGTTGTTATCGCTCATCGCGTTGCTCTCGTTATCAGCGTTAAACTCGTTGTTTTCGCTTTCGTTGTTAGTTGTTGTTACGCTATTATCATTGTTCTCCGACTGATTGTTGTTCTCGTTCTCGTTCTCGATGTTATCGACTATCAAGTTACTATCGCAGTTCTCGTTGTTATCGATGATCTCGTTGTTGTTGATGAACTCGTTATTATTGTTCTCGGACTGCATGTTGCTCTTGATCTTGTTATCGATGCTCTCGTCGTTATCGTTTGTCGAGTTACTTGCGCGGTTCTCGTTGTTATCGCTTGTCACATTATTCTCGTTGCTATCGTTTAACTCGTTGTCCTCTGACTGCTTGTTGTTCTTGTTCTCGATGTTATCGCTATTCTCGATATCTTTCTCGTTCATCGCTTTCTTCTGGTTGTTATCGTTGAACTCGTTGGTGCCTGCCTGCTTCTTGTTTTCGATCTCGTCATGATTTATCATATTAATCACGTTGCTATCGTTGAATTCGTTATCCTCTGCGTGCTTATTGTGCTCACTGTTGTACTTGTAGTTAAAATTCATGATTAAAAGAAATGTGTAAAATTTATCAAAATATAAATTTTATATTTTACAAAATATATCAAAATGTTTGTAGAGAAAAACTTTGATTTATAGAGAATAGAAAAATGTTCCTTTATGAAGTGAAATACTAAATAAGACTATGTGTGCTGTGAAGGTTAAAGCAATGGGAACTTGAACGAATTCCCAGAGTATAGATTTCTAATTGGTGACTTGGATAATTTGATTAAATGACAGCTGAGCTCGTTTCACAAAATACAAAGAGGAGAGGAGCTGCTCGCCATGGTCATTCCTCGATTGCATTTCTGCAGCGATGGCGTCACTCCAGGTGAAGGTTATAGTTGCTTCTCTTCTCCTCCCTCGTCTCTCTTTATCTGTAGTGCTCTTCCTGCATGTTTAATTAATTGCAATTCGCAATTGAACTGCACTCTATATTGGGCTAATTTATGGCATTGGCACCAATCGGATCTGTTTTTATCGAAGCTTGCTTGTTGTTTTAGGATTAGACGGGAACAGCTTTGATGATTGCGATGCCATCAGCGATTAGACCGAGAGAGAGTGAGCAAATGGGTAAACTGTAAACAGCTGCAATCCAATTAGCTCACAGAGACAGAGAGAGATAGAAGATAGAGGGAGAGAGAGAAAGATGGCAACCTGTGCCATCAGTATTAAGTATACGCAAAGTGCAACGACAAACAGGATTACAGCAAACGCATTGCAATCACATGTCATCCGATATTGTGCTCAAGGTTGCAACTTAATAACAGATAATGAGAGTGGGATAATTGAGTCATTGCGCAAAAAAATATACCAAAGATATGTTTCTCATTATTTTGGGTTTCAATAGTCAAGAAAGTTATGAAGCTAACTAATTATTTTATTATTTTGTATTTTCTTTATTTACTTTATTCATTTTATTTCCATTCATTTCATTTATTATATGTTATTTACTTTATTGTTTAATTTTTTTGTATGCAGTTTTTTTCTTTATTTATATTCACAATCTGTTAAATTCCAATGACTCGTAAAAATTTCAATGAAACCAATACAGTTTCAAGTGATTTTCAACTACTCAAATTAGTGGCAGTAATGCTGTTTTTTAGGCGATATCTTTCCACATTTTCCGTCTTTAAATTATAGTGAGAAATTCAAGGGCATTCCAATGCAAAAACCATATAAAATGAATGCATTTGAAAACGAATTGTTCACCACAAACAGAGCAGAAAACAATTGCATTCACAGTGGGCTTAAAATTTAATAATCAACTGGTTTAGTTTGCAAATCCCCCAAGTGGAGCTATCAAAGAGCGTAAAATTATTCAACAGCTGCTTCAAAAATAGAAAATTAAGAGAGCGAGAGAGAGAGAGAGGAGAGAGAAAGGAAAAGAGAACGCAATACAACTTGCAACTTTGCAAGTTTCAAGAGGATTTTGGTGAAACGCGTTGCCTTCATTATCCGAACAGTATTATAATTAATCCCAGACACATGCAGAACTGTAAGAAGCAGAAAAGGAAGGGAGAGAGGAAGGGAGAGGGAGAGAGTGAGAGAGAGAAAGCGTGGGAGAGATGCACGAGTTTCATTTCAATTTATACTCGCACACACACATACATACATATATACAATTATATTATTTTAATTTCATTTTAGTTGTATTTCGTAGTTTGTACATTTCGAAGAAAAACCCGCAAATCCGTAACACGAGCCACGAGCCAAAATGCGAAATGTGAAATGCGAAAGCGCCGAAAAGCAGGCAACAACAACAACAACGATAACAACAAAAAGCTGGCGAAAAAAGCTTGACAAAAAGTTGCCAGTGCAAAAAGTTTTAATGCGAAGCACGCGTTTTCTCAATGCACCTTTCTCTCCCTGTCACTCTCTCTCTATCTCTCTCTTTTCTCTCCCTCTCTCTCTCTCTCTCTCTTTCCCTTCCTTTACCTTATTATGCATAACCCCTTTTTGGTTGGGTTGCATTACACAAAATAATGTTGTTGCTATCCTTAATGCAAATACGTTTAACGGATATATTTTATTCAATATTTAAGCTAATTATTTGATCGATCTGCTTTAAGAATTTTCTTCCATTACAAATTACAAACAACTAAAGAATAATACTTTGAACTTTAACTCAAATTGAGGATCTCTCACTTTTATCTTCCATTTTCTTTGTTAGTATTTTCATTAATATTACATTATTAAGTATAATAATTGAATTTAATGTCCCTTAATTACTATTTTATGCTCTTTGTATGATAGATTTATTTTTGACTCTTTTTTTACACTTTTCCATGAATGTTAACTTTTCAACTTGAGTTTTTATTCAGAGTTTGCAGCAACTGCTTTATTTTTATTGGTTTAGACTTCTTTATTTTCATTTACAAAGTTTTCTTGAGTTTCTTTATTGACAGTTTTATTCTCTAATATCACATTTTGATCAAGTCTTAACTGCTTTTGCAGACTATCTGGTATATTTTTGTGATCTATGGTATATTTTGAATGGTATACAATATCGATATACCAAAAAATAGACTTTGGTTTATCATTGCGGTATAGTTTTGTTATATTAACATTAAATCAAAAATTGTCTTTGGTATATTTTTATGCAGTATATGTTTGACATGTTATCGATACACCAAAAATAGCTTTTGATATAATTTTGTGGTATATTTTATGGTATATTATGCCAAAAATAGCTGTTGGTATATTTCTTGCAATCTTCTGGTGTATCCTTGGTATATTATGGATAAACCAAAAATAGCCTTTGGTATATTTCCTTGAAAATATTTGTTTAATGTTATAGATAAACCAAAATATGCGTTTGGTATATTTTTTGCAGTACATTTTTGGTATATTATGAATAAACCAAATATAGCTATTGGTATAATTTTGTGGTTTATTATTGGTATATTATGGATAAACCAAAATAAACCTTTGGTATATTTGTTGCGGTATATTTTTGATATATTTTCGATAAACCAAAAATAAACTTTGGTATATTTTTGTGCAGTACATTTTTGGTATATTTTTGTGCAGTACATTTTTGGTATATTTCATGTATTGCAACTTCTTCTGCAATGTATATTTCTCATACATGATATCTGCTAGTCTTGTATATTTCTCTCTTTAGCAATATTCGTAATTGTATTGTATTGTCAGTAGCCAGCATAATTTAATTTAACGCACTTTTAAGCGCATTAATTACACACAGAGAGAAAGAGAGAGAGAGAGAAAGAGAGAAAGAAAGAGATGCAATGAAAATTTTCCATTTTCAATGTTGTATTTTGCATGAATTTAATTGGATAATAACATGAAATGCATTGACAAAATAAAATGAAATTGCATTACGTTTGTCGGATATTGTTAACCTTACACCCGATTCCGATTCCGATTCTCGCTCCCCCCGCAACGATTAGTGAGCAATGAAAGAGAAATGTAACGCACACAATAAATTGTAAAAAGCGGTGGAGGAGGGAAGAGGGGAAAAAAGTATTGCTGTTTATTGTGAATCTCGTTTCTCTCTTGACTTTTGCTCGTTGCCTTGACGTGGGCACAAAAAGCGGGACGGAGGAGGGGGAACAATGGGTTGACAGCTTAACGCATTGTGTTGCCAGAGGAGGAGGAGGGGAAGAAAGAGGAGGCAGCAGTTGACACACAATGCCACAGAGCATCATCATCAGTGGCCATGACGCTGCAACATTATGTTGCTGTTGCTGCCCCCTTGACACGACACCTTGGATGGAGCAAATGTTACCTTTAAGCGGTCTTGAGCCGCTTACAATAACAGTGGCTCATAATGTGGCCAGCGCCTAATGGCAAGGCTTTCGCTCAAGGACATTCTCTCGCACTCTTTCTCTTTCGCTGGCGTAAATTTGCTGTCCTAATTGCTGGTTGTCCGCCAGCAGGATGCATGGCGTGGCATGCAACAGACACACACACACACAGAGAGAAGCAACAGCCAACAGCCAACTGCCAACAGCCAACAGCTGGCTGTGTGACGCAATGACACCGTGTGGCAAGCGAAATGCGAGTAGAAAACCCTTTGCTGTTGCTCTTGCTGCTGCTGCAGCTGATAATTAGTGCAACACACAGATTGGGCCATTTATCTTCATGGCTGCTGCTGCTGCTGCTGGCGCAAAAGTCCTTCAACCGCATGATTCCCTCAAAAGCTTTAAAATTGTATATGTATATACAGTATATAAATATACTGCAAATACTTTTTCTCTACCAACTTGAATTTAAACACAAAAAAGCTACAGACGAATTTGAGGGCGGTAAAATTCTTTAAATATACCGAATAATATACCGACAAAATACTAAAATGGACTAAATGTTATATTCGTTATATAGATATATTACTATATTTAAAATATACCATAAAGTAAAAAATATACCACGTTTCCAACCAATTAATATACCGAAAAAATACTAAAATATACCAAAGGCTATATTTGGTATATGGATATACTACAATATCTAACATATACCAGAGAACAAAAAATATACCAGATTGCCAAGCAAAGATTATACCGAAAAAATACTAGTATATACCAAAGGCTATATTTGGTACATTATTATATTTAAAACATATCATACAGTACAAAATTTACCAGATTGTCAAACAAATATTATACAGATAAAATATTAAAATATAAAATTAAAGATCAATCTAAAATATACCAAAAGCTATAACAAACGTATATATTTGGTATATGGATACAATACTATATTTAAAATATACCATATAGTATAAACTAACTAGATTGTCTACTAAAAAAAAAAAAAAATTTTCGTTATAAAATATATATTAAAATTAGTATATGTATTTTAATGTATTGTAGTATGTTTTCGGTATATTCTTTGTTCTATATCTATAGCTGTATATCTTTGAGATGTCGCCTTGATTGTTGACGTTGATGAAGTGGCTCAGAGTCCTTCTTCCATACAATGACTGAAGTTCAGTTGAACCTTTGCAACACAAATTCTACGAACTAACTTCCTTATAAACAAAATACCATAAATTACAATTTTGTTAAATTATAATCAAATTTCAATTTAATTTATATGACAATATTTCATCTAACTGTTGTGCTTAGTATTCAACTTTTATTTAATTCAATTTATGATTTATTTATTTTTGTCATGTGCATTTGCTTTGCATTTCCTCAATTTCTTTTATGTAAATTTACCTTGTTTTTCTTTTTTTGCCATTTATTTCTCTTGGTATGTTTTGACAGCTTTGATTTGAACTGTTCAGGAAAACAAAGATTGCAAACAGAATACATCCGGCAAAGTTTTACTATCGAAATGCAATGTTAGGAAATGTTTTTCTTTTTGACTGTTTAATTATCTTTCAATAGTTTTGTAAAACTTTTCATTCTATATATTGTGTGCGTATTTTTATTTCATCTCTTGTTTAATTATATTTCAATAGTTCAGTCAAAGTTTTCATATATTTTTGTACTCTTATTGCATCTCTTGTTTAACTATTCCTCAATAGTTTAATACAAGTTTTTACAGACAAATATTTGTGATGCGTGTTATTATTTAATCTGTATGGGTTTAATGAATCGACACGCAACTAGGCGCATCAATCTTAATCTCAATTGATAACATCAATTCAATCATTCATTTCTGTGTGAGTGTGAGTCACAAGCCTTAATTGCGTTGACGTTGGTGTAAGTGGGCAGCACTGTTGTGACAAGTGGACAGCGCTGTTTATAGAACCGATCACCTTGATCTATATTTGCCTACTCGTTGCTCTCCTGACACTTTCTCGCTCTCGCTCTCTATTTATGCAACTTAACCTAGTTTTGTGTCTTTTTTATAGTCGCCCACACTTTTCCCCTTTGCCCTTTTTGTGTGTACTCCGTTGGCTCGTTGTTGGCAGCGTTGATTGGCTGCAGTTTATCTGACCCGCCCAACAAATTCATCGACTGTGAATCCATTCATTTGCCCCTAATATCCATCATTCTGTCACTGGACTTTGTCCTTCAGTCGCCTTCTCTTGCTTCTCTCGCTTCAGCTCGAGTCACTTTGTTCGTCCTTCGTCCTTGCGCTGCATGTGAGCGAGTGAATGTGTATGTGTGTGTGTATTTCTATATCAAAAAATCAATTCAATTAAAAGCTCATTAAATATAATTGTGCACAGCACAAATCGATATAAAGTCTATTTAGACCTGACTCACACAAAACTCCAGCGTTTGTACTGCAAAGCGGCTTCTTTCTCTTTCTCTTTCTCCTTCATTTCTTTCCTCCTTCTTCTCTTTTTTTTACGACCGTAACGAAATTATCGAGAAATTAGTATAAATGCTTTATGCCTTGCTACCCAACCAATAACCCCAGCTCCTTTTTCTTCCCCCACATCAGCTGAGCAGCTGAACACCCGACCACAAAACCCAGCAACCATTCTGAATCCCCGAGCAGGCCTCAAGCGTTACCCAAACCCTTGTCAAACGAAGTAAACCAAAAAAACGGAATACAAAAAAGCCAAAAGAAAACTTTTTGGCGCTGACTTTTTCACGACCCGTTCACATTTGCAAAAAGTCTATTAGCATTCTGTCTGACAATACAAAATTAGAATTAGCAGAATACGTTTATTATATTTACGTAAAAGTAAACGGGTCTCGACCAGCCTAAACTTGACTATGAGCTTACTTTTTATTAATATTATTGTCTATTTTTGGCAATACAAGATTTTAAAGGTTATTTGCTGAAAGTTCCAAGAAATTATTTATAGAATACGAAATTTCATAGAATAAGTTTGATTATTTTGAAATATGTAAAAATAAACGGGTCTTCAGCAGCCAAAACTTAATTGCGATTCTCTGCTTACTTGCTTATTATCATTATTTTTATTAGCTTTGACGGGCAATACAAGATTTTCAGCGTTCTATATAGTAAGAATATTTTCATTAAGTTTCGAATTTTTTTAGAACACGTTTTAGTATTTGCAGCAAAAGTGAACGGGTCTCAGGCAGTAAAAACTTGATTGCAACTTTCTGCTTACTTAATTCTTTTGATTATTATTATTAGCTGTGTCTGGCAATACAAGATTTTTAGCGTATTAAATAAGAGTTCTCTATAGTAAGAAATTATTTTTATATTTGCTAAAATTTTATAGAATACTTTTTATTATTAGCAGTCAAAACTTAGCTGTGACTCTCTGCTTACTTGTATATTATCATTGTTATTATTAGCTTTGTCTAACAATACAAGATTTTAGTAAGAAATTTCGTAGAACACGTTTTATTATTTTTACATATAAGCGAACGGGTCTCGAGCAGTCAAAACTTGACTACGACTCTCTGCTAACTTGTTTATTATCATTATTATTATTTCGTTTTCGCTTTCGTTTTTGTTTTGTTTTTATTTTTCGCTCTGGTCGCATGCTTATTGTCATATATTTAATATTCACAATTACAGCAAGAACGAGAACGAGAACGAGAACGTTGAATTTTGTTCCCCTTCGCCATGATGATGTATTGTTTTGATACGGAGATTAGGAAGATGCGCAGCTTGGCGAATTCTCTGCCTTCTTCTTCTGTTTTTTTTTTTTTTTTTTGTTTTGTCGAGGTGGAATATGGGTTTTCTTGTTGTTTTTTGAAAGGGAACAAGGTGCTAAAAATAAACCGCCTGCTACGTGCCATCGACTAAATCACAGAGAGACAGTTGCTCAGCGCCTCGGCTCGTCATCATCATCATCATCATCGAACAGAAACAGGAACAGAAACAGAAACAGGAGCAGGCAGCTTTCTCGCAGGGTCGAGACCCTGAATTTGCCAAACCCAGTCCCTGATATATACACACACATACATACATACATACATATATATATATATATATAAAGTATGTGTGCCATTTTGCTGTTGTTGCCCTTCTTCTGCTTTCGCTTTCCGTTTGCTTTTCCTTTAGGGGTCTCTCTCTCTTTCTCTCTCTCTTGCCTTCTGTGTGTGTCTGTTTTGTTTTGTTTTGTTGGTTTTCGTTTAACTTCTTTTGACAGTTGCTGACAGTTTTGTTTGAAGGATGCGCTGACTGTGCCAACTGCCTGGCACAGCACTTTGATTTTGTTAGAACGCCCCCTTCCCACCCCGACAGTGGGCGTGTCTCCGTATCCGTCTCCGTCTCAGTCGGAGTATCTGTTGCGTGCCTGCACGGAATATGCGTGACAAAATGCCGCTGGCTTTGTTAAGGCAACTGAGAACAGACAGGAAATGAGGCCAGGCCAACAGGCCACCAGCCAACAGTCAGCAGTCACCAGGCGTGGGATCTGCTTGAAAAACAGCAGCGCACTGGTTTTGGGAGGCTGACTCCAATCTCAAACTGTGCTGCAAATGTCGATCGTGGTTAATGCGAGACATATGAAAGACAATAGCTAATTGGCGGCTTCAATTTGTAGCCTCTAGTTCTTATAGTCTCCGAGATAATGCCAATAAGAATGACGGACGGACAGGCAGACGGATGCAGGCTTGGTTTTGGGAGGCTGACTCAAATCTCAAAATGTGCTGCAAATGTCGATCGTGGTTAATGCGAGACGCATGAAAGATAATAGCTAATTGGCGGCTTCAATTTGTAGTCTCTAGTTCTTATAGTCTCTGAGATAATCCCAAGAATAACGAAGGACGGACGGGCAGACGGATGCAGGCTTACATTTCGACTTGGCTCTTAAGTCTAATTAAACACAATTGTGCTCTTGGTAGAATATTTTAAGCGTCAATTTTGGCCAATTTTAGTATTCTTTCGGTATATTCATTTGGGTTGCTTGAGCGATAATGCCGCTTACAGCTTTCCAACTTTAATTGCTTTTTTTGGCCAGCTGGTATATTTGGTATATTTAGTATGTTTTAAGAGTAGCAGTGTTTCAATATACCATATATAGCATTTGTTTTAACCATTTTTGTTTTGTAATATGATGTATTTTTAATGTATATCAATACAGTATTCGGTATGTTTTCAGTATTTTTCACACTGTAAAATATTTTGAATATAGTAGTATATCCATATACCGAACATAGCATTTGCGTTCATTGCTTTTGACTGGCAACCTGATATATTTTGCACTCTTTAGTATATTTTGGTATATTTCAGTATCTTTTCACACGGTGAAATATGTAGTATGTTTAAATGTAGTATATCAATATACAAAATATAGAATTTGGTATATTTTTAGAATTTTTATGTAGTATTCTAACAATAACTCAAATCAGAATATTATAGCATTTGATTTAGTTACATTGTTTTGGAAATCATGTATATTTTGATGTATATCAATATACCAAGTTTTTTACGCCAATTTTAGAATATTTCGAATATAATAGTATATTAATATACCAAATATAACATTCAATTTATATTCAGTATATTCATTTGCTACAGTATTTATAACGCAAATGCAAATCAAAAAAGCACTTGAGTTAAATACTAAATTCTCCAATCTTGTCTGCTACATTAAAGGCTAAGCTATCAATTTAACCTCTAATATATAGTTTTTTTTCTTGCTCAATGTTAAGTATACGCAAAACTCGTTCGAATTGATAAAGATATCGACTAAAAATTAAGGCGAGCAAAAAGTGTGCGCAATAAATTGTACAGCAAACACACACACACACACAGATACCAATACACTCGCACACTTTTGCAGCTGTTGCCGTTGCGGCAAATTTCTTGGGGTAGCTCTGATGCCGTTTGCTGTTAATATTTTTATTTGATTTATTTGTTGTTGTTGTTAGCTTGCTGCCTGCCTTTTCTCTACTGCTTCGCTGCTGCTTTCTTTCATTTGTTGTTGTTTGCAAATTTAATAATAAAGCACACTCTGAGTGCAAATGTACGCGAGTGTGTGTGTGTGTGTGTGTGCTTACTTTAATTTCATGAGAAATTTCATTCGCCAGCCAGAAAGTATGCAATCATTTTGCGAACTTTGACATTTTGCGCAGCAGCCAGCAACGCAACGCAACGCAATGGACACGGCCAAAGGAGTGAACGAAAAAACAGGAGAGAGACAGAGAGAGAGAGAGAGATTGAGAGAGATAGATTGTGTGGCAACACCCACCCTTATGTGCACTGGCAACTTGATAAGTCATTTGGCATATTTTCTGCGTTCATTTCGCAAGTGCAGCTGCAGCATGCGTTTTTCTCTTTCCATCTCTCTCTCTTTTGTTGTCCCATTCGGTTTTGCTAGCTTTGACTGATGCGTCGCTGCGTCGACTGATTGACCTCTCAGCTGATTGACGAAGCTGATTAGCAGTCGTAGGCAGACGTAGTTCGATTGAGAAGCCGCAGAGTGTCATCTCAGACTGATTGACTGATTGACCGACTCGACTGCTGATTGATTGACTAGTTGATTGACCGCCTCTCAATTTCAATTCGATTTGCACTCGTTTGTCCTTGTTCGATTAAGAAGCCACGCTGCATGCCTCAGACTGATTGACTGATTGACCGACTCGACTGCTGATTGATTGACTAACTGATTGAAGACCATTTGACATTGATGAATGCCTCAATTTCAATTCGTATTGCACTTGTTTCGCCTTTCTCGATTTAAGAAACGAGCTGCAGGTCTCAGAGTGACTGACTGATTGACCGATTTGACTGCTGATTGATTGACCAGCTGATTGACCGCTTTTTGACAGCACTGTTACATTGATGAATGTCTCAGTTTCAATTCGTTTTGCACTTATTTCGTTATGTTCCACTAAAAAGTCGCGCTGCAGTCTCATCAACTGATTGACTGATTGACCGACTCGGCTACTAATTGATGGACTATCAGATTGGCCGTCTTTTGAATGCCTCAATATCAATTCGTTTTGCACTCGTTTCGCCTTCGCAACAGGGTCAAGCAGTCAGACAATCAGTCAGTCAGTCAATCTGTCAGTCAGTCAATGAGGCTCCCCTTCAGACCTTTCTTTCTGCTGCTGCTGTTGCTGCTGCGTGTCGCGGCAAAGTCTCTTTTATTACCTGTGCGAGGTTGAGCAGAGCAGCTCATCAAATATTGAAATGCCAATTTCACAGATACTCACAAAGCAAATTCAATTTGGCAGCTTAAGTAATGCCCACAACAGTAACAACAACAACAACAGCAACAGCAACATGAATAAGCCATAATAATCAGCTGCAAGCATCAACAGCTCTATGACGAAGACTTTCAGATATCCTAAACGAAGAAATAGACTAATTCCCACTACTTAAAAGCGAGACGAATTTCTAGTGAACTAGATGTCTAAAGATGCCTCTCAAAAAGTAAAAGATAAACATACAAAGTTAAAAATAAGACATCAATAAGTTAAAGATAAATATACAAAATTTATGTTATATTACAATATTTAGTTTATTTCCATTTTGTTTTGTTTTTAATAAGTCCAGGATCTGTACAATCAAACTAAAATTATTTTATTTTAAAAGTTTTCTTCTCGATTTTTTTTGATAAATCTTTTTTTTTATTTATTTTTACTATTTTCGAACTTTGCAAACATAATTTTTTTTTATTAATATTTCAAATATACTTTACATATTATGTATTTTACATTCTAATGAAGCAAATATTATATTAAGATCTATTTTAAATGCTTTTTAAATTCGATATAGGATAGGATTGGAAAGGATAGAAAAGAATAGAAAAGAATAAAAGAGAATAGTAGAGAATAGAAAGGAAAGGAATAGAAAGGAATATAAAAAAAAAAGAATAGAAAATAGAAAACTTGTTAAACATATAAATTTAAAAATTCTTATATTTTATAAATTCTAAAGAAAAACAAAAACTTGATGCTGTAATTTTGCATCTATCATATTTTCTACGATTTTTAAAGCGTTGCCAAGAAAATACTAATAAAGCTACAATAGACAAGTTGTTTTTAGATAGCTTAATTGATAAATTAATGAAATTAAATAAATTTTTGGAGATGCAGAAGAGAAAAATACTGATTGCAAATTGTGTTCAACTCCATTTAACAGTGCTGTGCATTTAATTAGCCATTCGGTCTTTAAATTATGCAACCAAATGCGACTTCAAAGACTGAGCCTATTGCCTCCCACTCCCCTTACTCTTCAGCCCCCCTCTCTCCGTGTCACGCCCCTTTTGCCAGAGAATAGCTGAAATATGGCCGCAAAGTATGCAATAATAAATTGAAGCATTGTCGCTGTATCAACGAGTATGTATCTTTGTGTGTGTGTGAGAGTGTGTATGTGAGTGTGAGGGAGTGTGTGAGTGTGTGTGTGTGTATCAAAGTGTGTGTGAGAGAAAGGCAAAGGGAGGCAAGTGGCAAGTGGAGTCTGGCACTTGGCGCTCACGTAATGAGCATATTTGTAGCATACTTTCAGCGCGTACGTGCGTGTGACCATGTGTGTGTGTGTGTGCAAGTGTGTGGGTGTCCTTTGAGGGCAAGTTTATGCAAGTTATGCCTGGCTGCCGTGTTTAGCTTTCAAGTTGCGCGCCAAACTTTTCTGCAGTCCAATATATTGAGACAGGTGCCCAGAGGCGTTGAGGCTCACCTCTCCTTCTCTCTCTCCTTCTTTTTCTCTCTCTCTCTCTCTCTCTGTCTCTCTCTCTCTCCATATCAAAGGAATGGAGAAGAGGGGGCGTGGCACTTGGCAACTGTGCGAACACGCTGGCACTTTGATTTTGTATCTGCATTTTATGCCAAATGGCGATATAAAAACCACAAAAAGTGCGAAAGGAAAAAAAACAGTTGGCAACAACGCACACAAAATACCCTGTAATTATGAGGACGAGCAGTTGCACACAGCACGCTTTTTCCCAAATTTTAAACAATCAGAAAACTCCCGTTTTTTATAATTTAATTGAAAATTCTTTCACTGAGTAATACAATAATTTTGCAATCATGTTTGATAATAATTACTGCACAGAAGTTTTGATCTAAATATCAATGTTCATTAAATTTAATTTTCATTTTTATTCTCTGAATATTTCAATAATTTTGAGAGCAAGATTGTTTTCTTTTTAAGATCGACAAAATCTTATATGAAAATTTTCAATCTACTTTTCAGTCTAGAATAAAACATTCTTAAATCAAGATCTTAATCTTAAAATAAGATGTTTTTAATCTTGAAATGCAAATTTAGCATAAAAATTCTGATTTAAGATTGTTTCAACCTAAAATCTTATTTTAAGATGGTTCTTTAAGATTAAAAAATCTTGATTTAAGATAAAGTAAAACACAAAAACTACCAAAAAAAAGTGTTTCAAGTTTGACAAACTTTTTTTTTTTCAAATAAAATACAAAAATTTTAAAAAAAAAATCAAAATTTTTTGTACTTTTATAGATAGAGTGAAATACTAAAACTGAAATGAAAATGTTTAAAGTTTTTTTTTTTTGGTTTTTTTTTATTTTAAAAAGTATCTTAACTTACATAAATGAAAATTGAAATGTCGAAACATTTGCTGTAAATAAATTCCTTTTCACTGGAAGCGAAAGCAAGTTGAATTTAGAAAAGAAAAATCGAAAAGCTTTCACTTTAAAACTATACTTTTATCAATCAATTTCGTTATTGTTCTAATAATCTATATATAATACTATATCATTCAATGCGCTGTGCTTTCTTTGCTTTTTTGTTGCTGTCAAACAAAAGTAATTTGAAGCGATGTTTCGACTGATGACTTTATATATTGCTTGCTTGAAACTTGAACGTATTTGCTTTTTCAACTGCTGCGAAAAGTTTGAAAGAATGAAGAAAAGTCTCTGATTCTCTTTATGTGTGACTCGGCTTGATTGCGGTAAATTTGTTTTTCTTTTTCTTTTTGTTGTTGTTGTTGTCGCGATGTGTTTTGCTTTACGTACGTTGGTTTTTTTTTGTTCGTTTTCGAAAAGTTCAAAAGCGCAAAAAGCGTAAATTCATAAAGCGTTCGCGGGGCGTGAAAGTATTTTGACATACGCTTGGAAATCATATCCGTTCAGCACACACAGATACACACACACACACATACACTCACCAATACACACACACACACACACACGCAGAGAAAGCGCTGTTGTTACCTCTGAGTGAGTTTGGACGCAGCTAACGAGCTTCAACTTTAACAATGAGCGAACATTTCGCAGCTCATTGAATTTGAAGTCATGTGAAAGCATCGCGCACACACACACACACACACACACACACATATAGATTACTCACACAAGCAATCAGTCAGTCAGTAGAGAGAGAGGGGAAGATAGAGAGAGAAAGCAGTTGTGACAATTGCATCGCAGCAAAAAAAAAAAAAA
This sequence comes from Drosophila kohkoa, assembly GCA_019972355.1. Lineage (NCBI taxonomy): Eukaryota > Metazoa > Arthropoda > Insecta > Diptera > Drosophilidae > Drosophila > Drosophila kohkoa. Next base: position 5,771,684 of record BJEL01000071.1, on the reverse strand, counting down.
AACCACGTCGAGTGGCTGTCAAACAAATTTGAAAATCTTCTGGGACATGAACAGCAAATTTCCACTGCCAATAGTTGTTGTAATTCCTTTTGCCTCTTGTTGTTGTGTGTGTTTGTGTTTTTTTTATTTATTATTATTGCTCGATTTTATGTGTTTTCTCTAACTTTTTTTGCTTTGCCAAGACTTCACTGTGCACTTTAATGCAATCCAAATCTCAGTGCATGCCCAAGTGCAGCTTTTTTCTCTCTCTCTTTCTCTCTTCATCCTTCTCTCTCCCTTTTCACTTTTGTACAACGACCTCGTCAGCAGAATCTATCTATATAAAAATGTAATTTAACTTGCATAAAATAACAAGCCAAGCAACGTTTTCTCTCGTTTCTCTTTTGTGCTTAACTTCGTAAACGTTTAGTGAGCAACATTTAGTCTTTAATTAATCCCCATTAAGTTGGGTTTAATATACATACAATGTATTCTTCTTTTTCATATTCCAGCATAATCGCTTCACTTCAAATTTCATAGTTGCACTCCTACATAGTATTCGTAAACGTTTCACTGGCTGCAACATTTTCCAAATTATTAAGCGTCCGTATTTTCTCCAATTTGATTGTAATTATATTACCTCATAAGCCAACTAACCAACTTTAGATGCTTTAATTTCATCATTGTAGAACATTCGCAAACGTTTCACTGGCTTCAGCACTTTCTAAATCGTTGATTACTCACTTTCTTTGCACTTTTTATTTTCAATTGCCCTTTTGTTAACAAGCAAACGTATAAATTTTATTGTTCTCTTGTAAAAGCTAACTAACCAGCGTTGGATGCTCCAGTTGCATTTGTAAACGTTTCACTGGCTGCCAAGCTTTCCCATTTTATGTACTTTCTTTTTTAATTCTTCTTTGTCAAAAGCAATTGCAAAGTTCAGTTTTTTATAGTTGCAGCTTTACACATTATTCGTTAACGTTTTACTGGCTGCAATACTTTCCAAATTGTTTAGCACTCACATCAATCTCAATTTCAGCTTTTCCTTATCATATTTGTTTATGAATTCGTAAACGTTTCACTGTCTGCAATACTTGAGTTATTTTTGTACTCATTTCGCTTTTCTGATTGCATTCTTAAATGAATGTAACTTTCTTATATAACTCAATGTAAGCTTGCTTCAATGGAAATTTCGCTGTCATTTGTCTTCGCAAACATTTGTTTACATTTCCCTCGCACAAAAGGGAGAAAGAAGCTTCTTCGAGGATGCAGCAATAAGTAAACGTTTTCCACATGCTTTAACTACACATAAATGTAGCTGAAATAACAGTGAAAAATGCTTTTAATTCTCTTGATTGGCTCTCAAATTTAAAGGAAAACAAAGACACACTCAGTGAAGGAAAGGAGAGGGGGAGAAAAAGAGGGAGAGGGAGAGAGGAGGAAAGACAGAGACAAGGTTCCCATGGCTAGAAATACAAATAGCAAAGACGAGTGAATAGAAAAAGGACACAACAAAAGGGAAAGAAGCAGACGCTGTGATGTGTGTGCGTGTGTATGAGTGTGTGCGTGTATGTGTGTGTGTGAGCATATGCGTGTGTGTGTGTACCTTCTTTGTGTGCGTGTGCTTTTGATGGCCTCAGCTGTAGATACTCGAAATATAATACGCAATGAGGATGCTGCTCTTGGCTCTTGGTTCTTGGCCACCGGCTTGCATCGTTATGAATGTCAGGTGCGTTCCCCTCCCTCCTCTCTCTCTCTCCCCTCTCCGCACCCCCTAGACTGTCTCCAATGTCTCGCTGCCAACTAATGTGATTAGTATCCATGCACGAAGAGAAGCCTCAAGCAATATGCAATGATTATTATTATCATTATTATTATTTTTGCTGCAACACAACTTGGCTTGGATTACCGGAAATGACAGTCGAGGAAATTAATCTTCAATTCGAGTTCATATTGCATTGTAATTTAAATTAATTAGCATTATTTTTCCGCATAAAGTTTGCAAATTTAACGCACAACTTTATGCACAACACACTTAATTAGTTTGGGGGAACTTTAATCAGGCTTTTGTTTCCAGTTTCCTACGGGACGAAAATGGAAGCCACCGCTTGCAATTACAACTCGAGTTGCCAAAGTCAGTCAGGAGGGGAGACAAAAGCATTTGCATCGTACACTCAGAGAAAATAGTTGAACACTTTTCGTTCTACAAATTTGAAAACTTAAATCAATCAAGAATTTAAGTATAGAGATTCTTTCTCAACTTTATCAAAATGAAAACGATATTTCTTTAATCCAAGCTTAATTCTGATCACATTACAAATATGTTTGAAAAGCAAAAAAAAATAATGTTTTTATATGCTTTATTTAAGCACAGAAATTTTAAAACTTTTGCGAATTTTAAGAGATTTCTTCATAAAATCAAAAAGTTCTAAAATCAAGATTTTTGTCTTGACACTAAGAATTTTTGGTCTAAAAAGTTCGTCAACAACTTGAAAATCTTAATGTAAAAAAAAACACATTTTGATTTAAAGCATATTTAATATAATAATTAATAAATAATTTAATTTAATATAAGACCCAAGTTAAAAACTAAGCGCATTCAAAATGTTTAGCTTCTAATTAATTGTATTTCTCTTCTATTGCAGTTTAACAATTTCAACCACAAGGAGAACAACAACAACAACACCAAATTAAATACGCTTATAGAAAACTAAATCTTAAAGTCTAACACCAACATAGAAATCAAAAACCAAAAACCGAAAACTAAGCTAAAACCTAAACTTAAACTAAAAACTAAATTAAATCAAAAACAAAAAAAAACCAAAAAAAAAGAAAAGCAGTAAATGAAAAAGAAAAATGCTTTTAGTGAAACTTTCAGTAAGAACACGATGTGATCAGCGATAACGGTAAATGTGTAAATATACTATCGGTGATACTATCGATTCGTGTGCGTGCGTGAGTTGACCCAGAAAATGTGTCTGTGTTGCCAAATTGAAGCGCATTCAAGCCAACTAACGAGCCAAACAAATCAACAACAAGAAAAAGAACAAGAGTCAACAGAGCAATAAACATCGATCGGTATCGATATCGAATCGATAACTTTAAACTGCAAAACGATAACACCAATTTATCTCTCCGCAAAGAAAACAAAACAAAAAGCAAAACACCAAATCACGAATAACGTATTACATATGAAATATATATATAGTAGGAAATAGCGTCTAGTCTACATAAATATATATGTTATGCTATAGCGAATACGATAGTTACACCAACACAAACACAAACACCGACACACACACATAAACATAGACATAGACATAGACATTAACATAGATATATAGATATAGCAATTGCGATTGCGATTGCAAACATTGTAAATAATGACCAAGAAGTACGAATTCGATTGGATCATTCCGGTTCCGCCGGAATTGACCACGGGCGCCACCTTCGATCGCTGGTTCGAGAACGAAAAGGAAACCAAAGAGAATGACTTTGAGCGCGACGCCCTCTTCAAGGTCGACGAGTATGGATTCTTTCTCTACTGGAAGAGCGAAGGACGGGTAAGTAAACAGCACTCTTATTATCGATCATAAAAACACTTTATTTGAAGAAAATTAAAAAAAAAATTTCAAAAATGAAGATGGTAAAGAAAAAAGAGAAGTATAGGTTAATTTGAACTGACTAATTTAAAAAGAAAAAAAAACATTCTGAACGATTATTAGATGAAAGGAAAATTTACAAAAACCTCACAAAAATATAATATTTGACAATCGTTTTTTCAATCTTATTTACTAATTAAGACACTAAATTTGTATAGGAAAAAGTCTTTAAAGATGCATTTAATATTTTCTTTTTAATCTCAACAATTTTCACAAAATTATCTGCTGTTTTAACAAATTATAAAAGTATTGACCCTTCTTTCTTTTTATTGATTCACATACAGGATGGCGATGTCATTGAACTGTGTCAAGTGAGCGATATTCGAGCAGGAGGCACTCCAAGGGTGAGTACATAACAATTCTATTTAATATATAATTTGAAATTATACTTAATATAACCACAAAACAGTGCTAACATGGTAGAAAATACTGAGAGATAACACAATTATGTAGTCATTGAAAACATAGTGAGAAATTAATAACGTTAATGAAGAACAATTTAGAAATTATTTGAGATAAATTTTTTTTATCATGTCATGAGTTTCCTTGACAGTATGGTATAGTATGCTATCTACGGTATATTTTTATACCGAATACAGTTTTTAGTATATATTTGTAATTTACGGTATATTGTATTTTATATTTGAAGTATTTTTTTAGTACAAGAACAAAAACTAAAAAAAACTTCAAATATACCAAAATAATATGTATAGTATGTTTTTCGATTATTCTTTTGGTATTGTATAGTTTGCTATATATGGTATATTTTTGTACTAAATGCAGCTTTTAGTATGTTTTTGTTTTTCTCAGTATGTTATTTTGATATATAATATTTGATGATGTTAACTAAAAATTATTACAAAAGTACTTTATTTTGGCATATTTTAAGTATTTCTTAGTTTCTGTTCTACTGAAAATACTTCAAATATATCAAAATACTGATATTAGTATATTTTTATATTGTTGTTATATGTAATTTTGGAATATTTTAAGTATTTTGTAGTTTCTTTCTGTTCGGTTACTTAAAAAATACTTCAAATAATCAAAACATACTAAAAGCTGTATTCGGTGAGTAATAACAATGCTGTTAACACATTCGTTTAATTGCATAACCAAAAATAGGTGATTGCATATGTTTTTCTACAAAAGATTGGTATGAATGTCATTATGGTGCTATATTTGGGCAACATTACAATACCATTAACAATAAAAAAAAACAATGCTGTTAGCAGAATTTATAAGTAGTAAACTGCAAGTGTAAGATTGTTAACGATACTGAAACCTTTTAAGAAATGCAAATAGGGGAGGCGTCTTTAAACATGCTGCACCAAACTGTAGAGAGAATATAAAAATGCTTAATGCACTTCCCACTCACTTGAAGGGAAGAACTAAAGAAGCTGCATTACACATTGAAGTCGAAGTCAAAGTCAAAGTCAATGTAAAAATAGAACTAACACCTCGAAGCAGTTGTGTCGCATCTTAATGAACTAGTTCGATCAAGTACTTTACGCGCAAATGAACTAGATCTTTATAGTAGCTGCTTTTATTCGTTTATTTGCTTACTTCGTTTTAGTTCCATTCGCGTTTTAATTCACTTTTTAATAAGTCTAGAACGTTAACATAAAATTGAGACTCTGTTTAGAATGAACAATAACGGGACAGCAACGAACTAAATGAACTGGAATTGGTCTATAACGAGCTAAACGGACTTGAATGTAACTCATCGAACTCAACCAACTAAATTAAATATAGTTCATTTCAACCAACTAAATTAACTATAGTTCATTCAGTTCAAGCTGCTGAAACTAAACTACTAAATGGACTTCAGTTCAAATTGAACTATTAACTCCTGTTTAAAATAAACCAGTTAACGAACTTGAGGACAAATTGAACTACTAAGTAAACTATAGGAGTGATCAGTTCAAATTGAAGTACTAAATAAACTATAGGAATGAATAGTTCGTTCACTTCAAGCTGAACTAGTGAACTTATAAATGCAGTATAGGTATGTTTTAGATGTTTTAGCTTAAACAACTGAACTACTAAATGAACTTCTGCTTAAATGAAACTACTGAACTACCAAATGAAGTATAGGAGTGTAGAGTTCAATCAGTTCAAATTTAACTTCTAAATTAACTATCGATACGAGTAGTTTGTTTAGTGACTAAATGAACTTTAGTTCAATTTGAACTCTTAAGAAAGCTATTGGAATGAATAGTTCGTTTTCTTCAAGCTGAGCTGCTAAATGAACTATTGGAACAACTAGTTCATTCAGTTCAAGCTGAACTTGTGAACTACTTTATCAAAATGAACTACCAAGCACAACTCTAGTTGCTCTCAATTAACCTACTTGGCTGACATTTTACTATCTTGCCACGCAAGTTAAACACTTGGCTCGATTAAGAGATTGAAAGTTGTGAACAAGTTGTGGGTGGGCTGCACTCCCTCTTCTTTTTCTTCTTCTTCGTTTTTTTCTTCATCTTCTTCTTCTTTGTATTCTTCTTCTCCATGTCATGCATAAACTATTTGCCACGCCCGCGCAAGGAGCGAAAAGTAGTTTTCATACCCGCTACCCATAGGGTAGAAGGGTATTATAACTTTGTGCCGACAGAAAATGTATGTAACAGGTAGATGGAGGCATCTCCGACCCTAAAAAGTATATATATTCTTGATCAGCATCAATAGCTGAGATAATCTAGCCATTTCCGTCTGTCTGTCTGTCCGTCTGTCCATATGAAACACTGGATCGCAGAGACTATAAGAGATAGACCTATAATTTTTTTCGACAGCATTTGTTATGTTTGCGGGCAGGTCAAGTTTGTTTCAAATTATTGCCACGCCCACTTCCGCCCCCGCAAATCAAAAAAATACAATACGAATTGTGATTCCTCAAAATTTGTCTGCGATCAGATAAAAATTGTCGAAGTTATTAAAGAAATACTTTTGTATGGGCAAAAACGCCTACTTACTAAGGGTCTTAGATGCTTTGGCTGACAATCTGGTATTGCATTTATTCAAAATGGGTAGCGGGTATCTCACAATCGGGCACACTCGACTGTAACTTTCTTAGTTGTTTGCTTTTGCCAAAGTTGTTGCTCAGCTGTTTTGCGTGGCGCACTTTGGTTCACTGCAAGTCATCAGCGGAACTTGCAATTTGTCCACAGCGGACACTCGACTCGAAAGCTCAACCCACTGACGTCCTGTTGTCCTGGCTGTCCTGTCTGTCCTGACTGCCATTTGCAATGTGACAGCAACAGCAGCGACAACAACGACAACAACAACAACGACGACGACGACGACGACAACGTGTCACATTGATGTGCATTAACCCACATCCTGTGCTTGTCGCCCGATAGCTCGGATATCGATAGGCGGATGCACTCATTGTGTGCAGTCGACCACAGAGTGGAGTGGGCGTGGGCGTGGGCGTGGCTGTAGGCGTGACCAGGTGCTGACACAATTAAAATGTGTGTCACAGCAAGCAGCAAATCTCAATTAGGTGCAAAGTCCCACTCACTCGATGTCCTCTGGCCATAAATACACCAAGCACAAAGAGAGTGGGAGAGAGAGAGACAGTGAGAGAGGCGACAGTGCTGCCAATGCTTGACAAATATGGGCGCGGAGTGCAGCCCATAAATTGCATTTAGGAGATGCCACAACATCAGCAGCAACAGCAACAGCAGCAACAGCAATGTGCTTTCAACTGTGAGCTAACTGTTGTGTGTCATGATGGGCAGTGGGCGCATGGGCCCATGGGCGGTGGGCGTGGCAGCCCCCGTAGCCAATAAATCCAGCGCCATAGACAAATGCGTTCCATGCTCGCAAAACACACGAACCGAAGAGGCAGAGGAGACTGAACTGAAGCAACTGACGATGCTCGCCTAAACAATTGAGAGTCATAGTGACACATTGACACATTAACTGACAAACACACACACGCACACGCATCCACCCACACACACACACACGTACACACACAGTTGCAGGCGACACTATTTTATGGGTACACTGCAAACAAAAATGATGCAAATTTCGTCCGCTTTCACTTCTTCTAAGTCTATAGCAAATTTAGCTTATGAATTTGACAGCTTAATGTTTCGATATGTTTCAGTATTTTTTTGATATATTATTGATCCTGTTTTACTTCCATTTTTGTATAACATAGCCAAGTCAGCTCATGAGTTTGCTATTTTTCAGTATTTTGTGGTAGAAAAATTAACTCAGAATTTCGATGACAGTATTTTTTGGTATATTATTCGCGCACACTTTCTCTTTAGCAAAGTTAGCACGCTAGTTTTGCTAGTTTGATATACATTTTGGTATACTTTAGTATTTTTTGTATATTGACATATTTCAGTATTTTTTTTAGTATATTAATGACCCACTTTCGTTGCCTATTATCTATGTGAAAGTTAGCTCATGAATTTGCCACCTTGTTATTTCTAAGTATTTTAGTATTTTTTTTTTTGGTATATTATGCGTGCCTACTCCTACTCCTACTCCTTCTTTTGCATAGCAAAGTCAGCTTATTAATTTGCCAGGTTGATATTTCGGTGTATTTCAGTATTTTTTTTTAGTATATTGATGGCCTACTTTCCCTCCCTCTTTTATATTGCAAAGTTAGCGTATAAAATTCACAGATTCATACTTCGCTGTATTTTAGTATTTTTTAAGTATATTTATCGCGGTCACTTTCTCTCCTTTTACACTACTGCCACTACTTATGGTATATTTCAGTATTTTTTTGGTATATCATTGGCAAACTTTCATTGCCTATTTTCTATACCAAAGATAGGGCATGATATTGTGAGCTTAGCATTTCAGTATATTTCAGTGTTATGTTTTGGTATATTAATCTCGCCCTTGGTATATTCCAGTATTCTTTGGTATAATAATTATACCCACTTTCACTTCCTCTTTTCTATAGCAAAGTTTGCTCACGAATTTTGCCAGCTTGATATACGTTTTGGTATGTTTCAGTATTTTGTTGGTATATTAATTGAGCGCACTTTCACTTTTTATTTTCTATGACTCACGAATTATGTTACCTTGAAATACAATTCGGTATATTTCAGTATTTTATTTAGTATATTGATTATTTGGTATATTTAAATGGTAATATCGCATTGTTGTCCTTTTATTCCTCACTTGTCCAATTTTAAAGACTGTTTTGCTGTGCATTCTGTCAACGTCAATCAGTTTCTTCATTTTAAACTTCAACCTTTTGTATTAAATCAAATATTACATGACATTTTCTCAGTATTTAATAAATACCATTTATTTATGTGTTCGTTTCTCTGAGTGCATGTAAAAATGTAAGTGAAGGCTGCGCTTCGTTGCACTTGCAAATTGAAAAGTGTCAAAGATTTGCAATTCTCGATGCACATTTATGTGCCACACACGTGTGTGTGTGTGTAGGAGTGTGTGTGTGTGTGGCAGGAGTGCAAGCGTGTGCCACAAAATGTACCACAAACTGAATGGCAAAGGAAAAGATTCTGTTGTTGTTGCTGTTCGCTTCAAGTCGATTACAATTTTGTGGCTGCTTAAAGCTGCTGCTTTCCAGCTGGAAACCTGCAAGCCTTTTCTCTTTGCCTTTCCTTTCCTCTTCTGTTCTTTTCTTTCCATTTCCATCTCAAACAAAAAAGAGAAGAACAAGAAGAAAACACTTTCTGGCCAAGCCGGATTCATGTCAGCTGCCAAATAAATTCAATTAAAATGCAAAATAAATGCCAATGAGAAAATGCGAAAAAAAAGTAAAATACAAAAAGGAAAGAGACTGGAAAAACTGTGAGCCAACGGCATCCGCATGAAATTTGTATAATGGCCACAAGGGAAAATGAAATGAGGAAGCAACACAGAAAACTGAGAAAAATAACCAAACAAAAAGAGAGGCAAAATATTTATATACGATAGGATGCGATATAATGTTCGTTCAACTCCTTTGACGAGTGCTATTGAAAGCATGCAAAACTTTTCAAATTTGACCACAGCAAAAAAATCAAAAAATAACTAAACAAAACAAAACTATAGAGAAGAGAAAACTGGAAACTGAAAACTGAACAGAGAACAGAAAACAAACTGTGTGAAGACTTTGCGCTAACCAAATAGAATAGAAAATGCAAAAGTTTTCCTTTTCTGTATATGTTTGTGTGTGTGTGTGTGTGACAGGCACTCATATAAGTATGTGCACACATCCACCTAAATACACATTTATAGAAACCCAAACTATATGCGAATATATACAATTGAGACTCTTGCACATTTGAATCGTTTGCACTTGCATATTAACGAGGGCTGCACTCAAAGTATTGAGTATAGATATTTAAAACTATTTTCAATCATATCAACTTCAAATTACTATATTAGGTTAAACTGTAGTGTATTAAAATGATGCTTATTTAAACAACTTTTTTAGAAATTTTTATAAAGAGAATCTTCAAACTTTCGGAATCCAAATTAAATATTGAATCATTATTAGCTTTGAATTCTTTGCAAACTATTTTTATTTTTTTTAAACAAATTTGTATAAATATTAGCTAGAACAGAATACTCTTAATTCCTTAAAACACACAAGAAATTTGTCTTGTTGAACTAGGATAATATAGGACTTGCGACTATCGTATAACTATCGACAACTATCGAGAAAAATAAACTATCGACATAACTATCGTCGAATACCAATGGCACAGATAATAACAATAACAAGAATATTCCACTTTAAATGCATTTTGTTTAAAAAATTCTGTATTTCAAATTAAGCTCAAGCTTCAGAAATTTATTACAAATACTTTCAATGAAAGTTCCCCTGATTTTAACTGCAACAATTTTTTCGTTAGACTCCTCAATTCTCAATATATTCTCTCTATTCTCCTTAAAATTTATTGTAATTATTTGCATTAAATGTTTCCTGATTTTAACTGCAGTATTCTTTTTGTTGGTGTTTTAAATTCTCTATGAATTTTCCCTATTTTCCCTTGCGTTTAGTTTAAATTTAATTTAAACACAAATTGCTTTTAGATTTTTATGTATTTTTTGTTGTATGTTCATCTAGTTCAAATTTTAGTAAATATTCGAACTTAATTTTTGAATTTTCTATATAATAATAATCAGATTCTTCTAATTAATATAATCAATTAATATTTTTGTATTCCAAGCTGAAAATAAATCATGTTCATGTTATTACAAATATAATATTTTTAAAAAAGTTCCCCTGTTTTTAAGTCAGATATTCTTTTTATTAGAATCTTTAATTCTTTGTAATTTGTTTCTACTCTCTTCCGTTTGAATTTATTTAGGCGTTTTTTTAATTTTTATTTATTTCTTTAGTTGAAATTTTAAGCCAATTGCCTTTGGTGTTCATTTAAATTATATTTCACCTTTTTAAATGAATAGTTGGAATTTTTGTAAATATTCGAGTTCTGAATTTTCTAAGCCTTCTTCTTCTTTTGTTCTGCACTTTGTTGGCCAAATTTATTCAATTTTGAGCAACTTTTTAGTTGGCCATCGTAAGCGTTAAACTGAAGACTACACTTTTACATCTTTGTGTGTATGTGTATGTGTGAGTGTGTATGTGTGTGTGTGTATGTATGTGTGAGTGTGTACGCTGGCAGCACTTGAAATGTTTTGTCATCAATATTAAATCAGTGAGCCGCACAACCACCAACTTACTAACACACACACATACGCATACAGAGGCACACGCACACATGCACACGCACACACGTATACACTCAAGCATACACTCAAAGGAAACTCGTAAGTGCCAGTCGCACAATGAACCATTAAAAGTTGCTTCGTTTGGCAAAGCAAAAGCCAAAAAAATAAGGAAAATGGGCAAAGAAGCAGAGCAGAGCCTAAAACTCTGGCCAAGCACGACCTAAAGATACCCTGTGAAAAAGAAAGTGCACGAAAATCAGTTTTAAATTTAATGTACTTAATTAAAAACAAGTAAGAAAGTGTCACTTAAAAGCTTGCTGAGTAATTTTAGTTTGTGTCGCAAAAAGTGTGACCAATGCAATTAATATTTTTGCAGCTACTTCATTTTTTTTTTTTTTTTTGACTAAGTATCAAAATTTCCATTTAAATTATTCACTTTAAAGCTCTCGCAATTTGGCATTTTACGGCCTTTATTTACATCTCAAATTACATTTATATTTTAAAGTGTGGCCAACGCAATTAATTACTTGCCGGTTATGAAAGAGTGTGACCAACACCATTCGACATAAACTGTTGCGTCTGACTGTTTATTTAGTTGCGTTACTTTATTTAGTTACACAAATTACTTCCGTTATTATACTAAATATTTCTGCAATAGGTTTATATTTTAAAAATTCCCTAACACACGTAAGCAAGTTCTACAAAAATACGTACAACCAACAAAAGTATTGTCAAAAAATTGAATTAATCTTTTTAAGTGAAGTGAAGAATCCGTAGAAAAAAATAGTACCAGAAAATCACAGTTTAATATGTTGGCTTTGAGCCGCATAAATAAGTGTGACCATTTGTTTTTTGTGTCTGTATTGAATTTAGAATCTATTAAATGTTGTTCAGTTTTGCTTTAGTTTAATTCAAAAAATTTTAGATGAATTCACCTAATTTAAAAAATTCCTACTTATACTAAATACCCAATATGATACTTTAATATTTTAAAGGCATTAAAAGCCGTATCCAAATTATGGAAAAAACGTAGAACCGATAAAAGTGTTGCAAATTTAATATTTGAAGGAGAAGAATCGGTAGAAAAGAAATAAGTACCAGAAAATCACAATTTAAAATTAACCACACAACAAATAGAATAGCTTTATCGTAAAAATGAACTAAACTTTTTACATATTTACGTCAAGCTACCCGCTTGTATTGGCTTTTGTATTACGGGGTATTTAGTAGCAATGTGCCAGCAAATATTGAAAACGCAAAATTTGAGCTTCGTTGCAGTTTCTTGTTGTGATTTTCGCTGTCGTTGTTGTTGTTGTTGTTGTTGTTGCCTGCTGCTTTCTGCTTTTCAATAATGCACGAAGCTTCATTGCTGACAAAGTACGTCAAACAACAGCAACAATAAGAATGAGAATAAGAATAAGAATAGGGAGAATAGCATGAGGATGAGGAGGAGGCAAAAAGAGAAAAGCATTTTGTACATTTGCAGAGCGTTTTGTTGAGTTCAATTTGTTGTTTGGCCTGGCAGTCGACGTCGCTTTGCCAGCTTATTTATTCGTCGACTTATTTAGCACTCGAAAGTATGCAATAGTTTCCTTAAGCTCACACACACACACACACACGCACATAGTTAAATTGCACTCGATTTGATTGCCATTCAATATTCAATTGCAAGTGGAAAGTGGAAAGTGGCGATTCCGCTGCTTCTTCTTCTTCTTCTGCGATTCTTGATTGTTGAAACTGCTTTTGGCATTGACTATTAACAAACACTACAATCACGCCCACTAATTGCGGGCATTACACTGCAAAAAAAAAGTGTCTGAAATCAAGATTTTGAATAACATGAAAATATTGTTGAACACATCTAATTATGAAAAAATACCTAACTTTCTATCAAACTACAATAAAGAATGATTCGCTTCAGCTCGACTAACTCATCTATGAACAAAAACACTGAAAATTAGATTAAAATGTTATAGAAATTGCAATAAATTAGAAAAATTTTGTAACCCAAAACTAGTCTTGCTTTGAGAGCTTAGCATTTTTCATAATAATGTTCTTGTTTTTATAAATTTGATCTTAAAATGTTCTTACTTTGAGAACTCAGCTATTAAGATGTAATATTAAGATAATTAATATATTCTTATCTTTAAAAAACCTGTTATTCTTCTTCAGTGTATTGAAATTATTTGCAACAAATTGCAGCATCTTTCTCTCTACTTCTTTGACATTACTCTTGCATCTGCGGTGAAATTAAAATTGAGAGCACGCTTCGTGGCGATAAAGTTAAAGCTGCTAGTCGATAACAATTTAACTGCCATTCGATAGCAAGTTCCTCAAGATTACTTTGTTGGCATTTTAACAACACAAATATTCTCCTTTACCAAATGGTATAATAATAATTCTTAAAACTCGTATTTTCCGGTAAATATCCATTCTTACTAATTGGAATTCTAAGCTGAACACATTCAAAACAATAAGGCATAAATGTCTTTAACTAGATTATAAGGTTATTATAACTTTGTGCCTGCAGAAAAAAGGCATCTGCGACCATATAAATTAGAACATATATATATACTTGATCAGCATCAACAGCCGAAAATATGAAAGTATGATAGACTGGATCTTAGAGACTATAAAAGATAGAGGTATATTGTATTTATTTTAATATATTTCGACATATTCATTAGATGACAATATGGTATATTTTGTATGCAATGGTATATTTAAATATGGTATAGAAGTATATCTATCTACTAAATAAAGCCTTCGGTATTATTTATTATTTCTTCAGCATATAAATTTTGGTATGTTTCAAGAATAATAGCGACATGTTTTTCTTTTATTCATAATAGATATACCAAAAATACCCTTCGGTACAATTAAGAATTTTTTGGTATATTCAATTGTTATTTTCGGTTGAATTTTGTGGTTTTGGTATATTAATTCGGTATATTTTTTAAATGATAATACCACAGTGCTTTGCTTTTATTTGAAATGGTTAGCGGAATATACCAAAAATAGCCTTCCATAAAATTAAGTATTTTTATTATATTAGAGTGGTATAATTTATATAATTTAGTGTTAGTATATTAGAATGGTATAGTTTAATATGTTTTAGTATAATTTAGTATTTTTTCAAAATATTTTTTATTTAATATATTTCAAGAATAATACCGCGCAATTTTGCTTTTATTCAAAATGATTAGCATTAGAATATACCAAAAATAACCTTCGATATAATTTTGTACTTTTGTCGGTATATCAATTTGATATATATCAAGAATAATACCGCATTGTTATGCCATTGGTATAATTTAGCATTGTTTCGGTATATCAATTTGGGTTATTTTAAGAATAATACTGCACTATTTTACATATATTCAAAATGGTTGACGGGTATCTCACAGTCGAGCACACTCGACTGCAGTTTTCTCACTTGTTTGCACTGAGTAAAACGCAAGAATATTGCTTGTCGATAGATTTAGGAGCTCCATTAATGACGCATTCAAAGTGTTTGTAGAACTACGAGTCTATAATAAGTATTTAAAAGAGCGTTGTCGATGGCAAACGTTAAGCATACGACCCGTAGTACGTTGTGAATTTCATATTTGTTTATTGGACCCCACATGGCAACCAAAAAAATCAACAAAAAAAAAAACAAAAAAAAAAAACGAAAAACGAAAAGAGTGAGGAGGCTAAACTATTGCGAGGCAACTGCAATTTGGCGTGGCAAAGAGAAGAGGCAAAAACATTAATCTCCGATCGCATCATTAATCAAGGCAGCCAGCAACAAAGCAAATCTCGAGGACGAGGCCATAGTTAGAAGGGGAGAGAGGAGAGAGGGGAGAGATAGGAGAGCGGGTGGTCTATTCGAAAAGCATTTATCAACATTTGCACATTGAATTAAAAATAAATAAATCTTTGTACAAATTCCAATAGTAAAATAGCATTTTAATTTCGCATTTGACCTTCAATTAACGTTCGCAATAAAAATCGTTTTCCAATATTTCGATTCAGAATTCACAATTTCGAATTCCGTATGCCAAGAGCCAAAACGCCAGAACAACAATTTACTACAAAATTGAATGGCATGATATTTAGTTGGCGTATTTCAAAGCGTACAATCGCTGAGCGCTAAAAGCTGATCACTGATCAGTGATCAGTGATCACTTGAGTGCCAATCGAGCATAAAGACTTGAAAGTAAATCACAATGCGTACATTGACAATATTTATCACTTAAGCGTAGCATTTGGTAGATTAGGCATTTGTTAGCCATTTTTTGGTGTATTTTAAGAATATTACTGTAATGAGGTTTAGTTTAGCATTTTTGGGATATTAAATTGTATTGTTTCCCTTTTAAAAATATTACTGCATTATGGTATATTTTAGTATTTGTGTATATTGAGTTGGTATATTTTGTGAATAATATTGCACTGTCTTGCCTTTGGTATATTTTAATACTTTTTCGGTATATTAATGAGGAATATTTTATAAACAATATTATAGTGCAGTATTACAATTAAATAATAATATTACATTGTGGCATATTTTAGTATTTTGGTATGTTACATTGGCATATTTTATGAATAACACGACACAGTGGTATATTTTATAATTTTTTGGTATATTAATTTGGTACAATTTAAGAATAATACCGCAAGGTTGTATATTTTAGTGTTTATCGGCATATTAAGCCGGTAAATTTTACGAATAATACTACACTGTTGCCTTCGGTGTATTTTAGTATTTTTTCAGTATATTCGCTTGGTACAAATCAAGGATCAAGGATTTTAGTATTTTCTGTATATTTATTTGACATAATTTAATAACAATACTGCACTGTGGTATATTTTAGTATTTTGTGGTATATTAATTAGATATATTTTATGAATAATTGTTTTGCTCTTATTCAAAACGGGTATCTCATAGTCGAGCACACTCTACTGTAACTTTCTCACTTGTTATTAAGACATCTCTTCTTTACTATTCTTATGTTTGAATTGCAGGATCCGAAGATCCTCGATAAGGTAACCAAAAAGAATGGCACGAACATCCCCGAACTGGATAAACGCTCTCTGACCATCTGCTCGAACACGGACTATATCAATATAACATATCATCATGTTATTTGCCCAGATGCAGCAACCGCCAAGGTAACTACAAATCATAAACGTAATCGCGATCAATCGCAGTGATCACATTTGATCAGTCGAATCATGCATTATCTCTGTACTCTTATAGATCTGGCTAGATGGCATACGAAAAATCACACATAATGTCAAAGCGAATAACATATGTCCCATGATGTGTCTGAGAAAACAGTAAGTGAACTTTAGAGTCAAAAATCTGATCCTTCAGAAAGCACAAAAAGTGTTTTTGTAAATACTCTGTTTCTGTCCCTCTCTTACTATCTTCTCTCTTTCTCTCTCTGTTTCTATCTTTGTGTTGTTCGTGCTGTGTTTAATTTCTCAAATTTGGAAACTCTTGCACGTTGTTAAAAAACAAAAGAGCTTTTTGCTGACTATACATACTATATACTATATGTCATTCACAATCTACATCATCGATTATCAATTATTTCTCATTTCTCTGTATTTTTGGAATGGATTGCCATTCATTTCTATCGATTATTTCATTTTGTTTTCTAATTTGCATGTCTTGCGCCTTGTTTTTGTGTTCGTGTGTTCTCGTTATCGTTATCGTTACTATACTGTAATCGTGTTATCGTTATCGTTATCGCGTTATCGCGGTCAGAGCTGGCAAAAGATGTTGCGCCAAATAACGCATAACAATCGAGCCACCAATGTGTGTCCACGCACCAATCTTATGAAACAGTAAGTTCCAAACTCAATTCTTTCTTACTATCGCCATATTACTATCGCTAACTATCGCCAACTATCGCATCAGCTTAAGACTGTGTGGTAAGTACACAACTTTGCTAATCTTTAAATCAACTTTTGACAGTAAATAGCAAATGAAATTGAAGTCGAACTTAAAGACAAATATTTATAGAGTTAAGAAACAAAAAGGAAAATACTAGAAAAGGCAAATTGACTAGAAAATGAAATCAGTGAAGGCAAAAGTAAATTAAGAACATAATTAAAGAGGCATTTAATGCTTTCAAAATGAGAAAACTAGACAAATGGCAAAAGGGGGAAAAGAGGGGAAAGGCAACAATTGAAAAGTAAATAAAGACTGCATAATTCGCATTTATTTATAGTTTGGAGAATGAAGACACGATGCTGATGCTGATGCTCAGATGGAAAGATAAACAAAGACATAAAAGTTGTCTGGACCGATTTATAAGCAACACGAAACGGAACAACAAATATAATTCAAATTGTATATAGTGTGTGTGTGTGTGTATGTGTGTGTGTGTGTTGTCTAGTATTATTATTGCCTTTGGCACAAGTTGTTTAAATTATCGGACTTGCTTTCCTCTGCTCTGGTCTCGTCTGGTTTTGTCTGTTTCAGGTGGGCAGCGGAAACGGAAACGACTTTATCAAATTGCCACACACACACACACACATATATACACTAAGACTTTCTCCCCATTTCTCCTAGCCTCCCCCTTTTTTATTATTCTGTCGCGCACTTTGAAATAGTTGGCATTTAGTTTTCAGTCTTGTGTCTTTGGTCCATTGTTTCGACTTGAAAATAAATTCAATTCATTTGCATTTCTCTTTCCCCTTTCCATTTCTTTCTCTCCTCTCTCTCTCTCTCTCTATCTTTCTCTCTCTTTATCTACACCTGCTCTTCGAGAGCATCTGCTGCTGCTTTCGTTTGGCATTCTATTCAAATGTCATTTGTTCGCTTGGTTTACGCCTTTTGTTCTCCATCATTCGCAGCTTCTGCAACTTTCCAGAGACTTCAGATAGCCTCAAGAAATTAAATATTATCCGAGTTGATTTCAATTCAAATTTTTAGAAAATGCCCCAAAAAGTTGACCTTAGCAAAAGAAACTTCTTCGATAAGCTATTCTACACTTTACTTCTCTACTATATTTAATTCATTTCCTTTGTTTTCCTGTGTGAACTTCTCTATATAAAATATTAATATCATCATTCTCATTTCTTATCACCTATATTACTTTTTTCTTAATTCAAATTTTTAAAAATGCCTCAAAAAGTTGACACTAACTAAAGAAACTTCTTTCATAAGCTACTCTCAAATCCAAATTTTTCCAACTTTACTTTTCTACTACATATATTTAACTCATTTCCTTTCTTTTTTTAGTGAACTTCTCTATATATAATATCATCTTTCTCTTTCCTTATTTTGTATATTACTTTTTGCTCAATTCAAATTTTAGAAAATGCCTCAAAAAGTTGATCTTATTTCATATGCTAGTCTCAAATTTTTCTGAACAATGTTTCCCACTTTACTTCTCTTATTTTCGCATACTATATTTGTTGTTTTTCTAAGAGAACTTCTTTCTCCTTATAAAATATCAAATTTCTCATTCTTAATTTCTTTTTGCTCTATTGGAATTCATATTTTGTCAGCTGTCTGTCTGCTTAATTTCGTCACTTTACTTCTCTAACTTGTCATGCAATATACATTTCCTTTCTGTGGTCTTTATTGCGAGAATTTCTTTATAAAATATTCGTCATACCATTTTTACATTTATTATTCCAAAATTTCCTATTTCTCGGATTATTTTACTTCTTTAGCTGATTCTCGCTTCATTTTCAATCTCCCATCTTGCTTTATTTTTTCACTTTACTTCTCTAATTTGACATACTGTACTTTATTTTCTAACTGTATTGTGAGAACTTTATACAATTTTTACATTCTTCATTGCAAATTTCCCATTTAACTTCTCACTTTACTTCTCTCAAGCGCAACACAAATAAATCCTTCAAACACTTGACTTCTCTTTATAACATTTTTACATTTCTTTTTCAAAAATTTCCTATTTAACTTCTCGCTTTATTTTGCTTCTCTAGCTGCCTCTCGCATATTCTTTTAATGTTGCTCGCTTAACTTCTTGGTCTCATTACTGCTTGCATGCATTTCTCTCTCTGTCTCTCTATCTCTTTCTCTCTCGCTCTCTCTCTCTCTCTCTCTCTCTCTCTCTGTGTAACTTCTCGCGCTTCTCGCAATTATTTTAAGCGCTTCGCTGTCCGCTTTGAGGTCAGCTTTAAGCTGGCCGCGTTATCTATTGAATGCGAATTGTGTGTGTGTATGGGTGTGGATGTGTGTGTGTGTGTGTGTTTCAGAGAGTGTTACTTTGAAGTGAAGGAAATGCAAGTTTGTCTCTGTGTGTGTGTGTGTAGGAGTGCCAACAATTTCATGTTTGCATTGGCAATTCGTTGACCCAGTTTGAAGTTTTGTTGTTGATTGCATACTTTATATATGTGTGTGTGTTGCAGGAGGTAGGTGGTATGAGGTAGGAGTAGGGAGAAAAGGGGCGGGGCAGGATAGGACACTTTGTTAGCAAGGTCTGTGGCCATTAACTGCAATTACTTGCTTGACCTGGACCTGCTTTCCAAATGTGGGTTATTGGGCTTAACGCTTCACCAAGCCTGAAAACCTAAAGACCAGAAGACCTGAAGACCTAAAGGGCGTAGGTTAAACACGCACACATCTAAAAAACCTGAAGCTAAGTTAATGACAGAGACACAGAGAGAGAGAGACAAGTCGATGCAAGCAAATTGAATTCCATGGCAATTTTCACATCTGCACATCGATCATCATTTTTAAGGGAAGGGGAGTGGAGGGGTGGACGGCCTGCAATTAATTGCAATTGTAATTTGCAATTGCAATTCGATATCAATTTTAATTACACTTCAATTTCAGTTGCAATTATACGCACAACGCTTCACTGCACAATTCGCTCGCTGTGTCCTTAAAATGTATTACGTATACTTAATATGTAATTCGATTCGATTTCTCAATTCAAGTTTATTATTATTTACATTTTATTATGCACTTTCTCTCTCTTTCATTCTCTTAACTCAACAAGTAATTTTGCAATTTTGCATTTGTTTTTCAGCATCATTTTTTTCATTAATTTCTAATTGAAATTCTATTTGCTTTTAACTTTCCTTTCATTTATTATTTAATTAATTTTGAAATCTCAATTTCACTTGCTATTTTAGTGCTTGTAAAAAATTAGTTTAGACTTTCTCAACAAATAACAAATGTACTTAAAATCATTCACTTTAAGATAGACTTTAAACTATGTTATCTAAACAAATCATTCACTTTAAGATAGACCTTAAACTTTCTTAACAAACTCCAATTTCAATTTCCGATCTTTCACATTTAAGGTACGTATCAAACTTTAATCAATGTTTCCAAACAGCACATTTAATATGTATTTCTATGTTTCTAGATTGTTATTATATTACAAAAAAAAAAGTAATTGCAAATATTTCATTCTACAATTAATTCACTATTCCAATTCAATTTCAAGTTGGATGCGTCTCAGTTATTGCGTGGAGAAGAGCGGCAAAATTCCAGTCAAGACATTGGCAAAAACATTCGCATCGGGCAAAACCGAGAAGCTGGTCTACACTTGCATCAAGGATGCGGGTCTGCCCGATGACAAGAATGCCACCATGACCAAGGAACAGTTTACGTTCGACAAGTTCTATGCGCTCTACCACAAGGTTTGTCCGCGCAACGACATCGAGGAGCTCTTCACATCGATGTAAGTGTGCCCCCCTGGGAACAGTAGTTCAAACTGTTCTCTATCTGTCCCTTGGGAAAAATATTTCAAACAGTTGTCAATCATTAGAAAGAAGAGTTATCGGTAACAGTTTCACACGCATTCATATTCCCCCTCTATAACTGTTCCCACTATGAATCAAACACTTCATTCACCTCTAGGTACAGTATTTCAAAATGTTCCCTATCATTAGAAAGAAGAGTTGCAAACTGTTCATGGTAATAGTTTGCTTTATCGGTAACAGTTTTGCATGCATAACTATTTCCCCTCTAGAGGTGTTCCCACTACCAAGCAAAGACTTCATTCAACCCTGGGAACAGTATTTTTAAAGTATTCTCTATCATTAGAAAGAAGAGTTACAACCTATTCCCAAGAATAGGTTGCTTTATCGGTAACAGTTTCACACGCATAACCACTCCCCCTCTATAAGTATTCTCACTACTAAGCAAAGACTTCACTAACCCAGGGGAACAGTAGTTCAAGCTGTTCTCTATCATTAGAGAGAAGAGGTGCAAATGAAACTCTTCTTTTTAATGATTCACTCACCCCTGGGAACAGTATTTCAAAGCGTTTTCTATCTGTCTGGGAACAGTGGTTCAACTATCATTAGAAAGAAGAGTTGCAAACTGTTCGTGGGAATAGTTGCTTTATCGGTAACAGTTTTGCATGCATGTCTATTCCCACTCCATAACTGTTCCTACTACTAAGTAAAAACTTCAGTCACCCCGAGGAACAGTATTTCAAACTGTTCTCTATCAGTTAAAAATGAAATTAACACTTGCGGCTGAACTTGGGAATAGTTTATCAGTAACAGTTTGCAGGCATAACTATTCCCACTCCATAACTGTTCCCACTACGAGTCAAAGACTTCACTCACCTCTGGGAACAATATTTCAAACTGTTCTCCACCACTTGAAAGAAGAATAGCAAACCATTCTTGGGAATAGTTTTCTTTATAGGTAACACCCCTGGAAACAGTATTTCAAACTGTTCTCTATCAGTTACAAATGAAATTAACACTTGCAACTGATCTTGGGAATAGTTTGGGAATAGCTTATCAGTAACAGTTTGCAGGCATAACTATTCCCACTCAATAACTGTTCCCCCTACCATGCAACAACTTCATCACATTGGTTTATTTATTCACTCATACGTGAAATTCATTTCACATTCTTCTGATCACTCTTCAGATTAATTCATTTCTTCTCACAATCACCTGCTGACTCTTTCCCTTCCCTTTGCAGCACCAAGGGCAAGCAAGACTTCATCAGCCTGGAACAGTTTGTGCAATTCATGAACGACAAACAGCGTGATCCGCGCATGAACGAAATTCTTTATCCTCTCTACGAGGAGAAGCGTTGCACGGAGATCATCAACGATTACGAGCTGGATGAGGAGAAGAAAAAGAGCGGTAAACAATGTCTTTCCCCCATTTTTGGGAATCTAAACTAAATTCAACACTTTATTTTTGCAGTGCAACTTTCGCTGGACGGCTTCAAGCGCTATCTGATGTCCGATGAGAATGCGCCAGTGTTTTTGGATCGTCTCGACTTCTACATGGAAATGGATCAACCGTTGGCGCATTATTACATCAATAGCTCCCATAATACGTATTTGTCGGGTCGCCAGATCGGTGGCAAGAGCTCCGTTGAAATGTATCGCCAAACGTTGCTCGCTGGCTGTCGTTGTGTTGAATTGGATTGCTGGAATGGCAAAGGCGAGGATGAGGAGCCCATTGTTACCCACGGACACGCCTACTGCACGGAAATCTTGTTCAAAGTAAGCTTAAGGCATTGAACTTAAGAATGAGAGAACTTGCTCCTTAATTCCTTTCGTATTTGTGATTCGCTTTAGGATTGCATTCAGGCGATTGCGGATTGCGCATTTGTCTCCTCCGAGTATCCGGTGATTCTCTCCTTTGAGAATCATTGCAATCGCGCCCAGCAATACAAGCTAGCTAAATACTGTGATGACTTCTTTGGGGATCTGCTGCTGAAGGAACCGCTCTCCGATCATCCGGTAAGCAAAAGGCGAACTTGAATGATAATAATCAAGATACGTTTTCTTTGACTAATGAACTATTTTAACCATAGCAAAGATACAGAACTTGATTAATAATAATCATGATAAGTTTTCTTTGACTAATGTACTAACAGATATAGAACATCTGTATCATGTTAGAGAAATAATTCCTTAGTCGAATTATTCTTTGAAGCAAGTTTCTTATAAATCTCTTTTGAATCCTTAAAGAATTTTTATTATATTACTTATTATTACTTTATTATTATATGATACATCGTTCTATATAATAAAGAAATATTATTATATTGAAATCTGTATCATGTTATCATGCTAAAGAAATACTTGAAATATTCTTCGTCAGTTCCTTAGAAATATGTTTAAAATCTTTAAAGAAAAGTTATTAAAATTACTTTTAGGATTCCAAGCAAATTTGCAAGAAACTTGCTTCAACGATTACTTCTATCAGCAAAATAGTCCAATCCAAAGTATTTCCTGTCTTATGACTTCCATTTAAGTAATCTTATTTATTTTATTTCCCTAGTTGGATCCTGGTTTGCCGTTGCCACCGCCGTGCAAGCTAAAGCGCAAGATTCTCATCAAGAACAAGCGGATGAAGCCCGAAGTGGAGAAGGTCGAACTGGAGCTGTGGCTGAAGGGCGAGCTGAAGACCGACGATGATCCCGAGGAGGATGCGAGTGCTGGCAAACCGCCAGAGGCAGCCGCCGCCCCCGCCCCCGCTCCAGAGGCTGCTGCCGCCGATGGCGCCGCTGCCGAGGGAGGCGGAACCGAGGCAGAGGCCGCTGCGGCCAACTACAGTGGCTCCACCACAAATGTGCATCCCTGGCTCTCCTCCATGGTCAATTATGCGCAGCCCATCAAGTTCCAGGGCTTCGACAAGGCAATCGGTAAGTCGAGGGTAGCGAAATGGGAACGGAAGAATGAACAGAAATAGACTAGGGAAATAAAAGTTAGAGTTCAAGTAAGAACAGATAAAGTGGAAAAATCTTATAGATTGAAGAAATGTGTTCAATTAAGTGACAAGGCATTTGGTAAGTCGAGTGTAGACAAATGGGAACAGATTTACGAAGCTAAGGGAGAACAATTAAAGAGGAGAACAGAAAGAGACCACGGAAATAAAAGAAAGAGAGTGAGAACAGTTAATATGGGAAGAACTTAGTTTAAATTGAATAAATGTGTAGTTCAATTAAGTGACAATTGATAAGTAGAGGGCAATTGGTAAGGAGGAATGAAACAGATTTGCGAAGCTAAGGAAGAACAATTAAAGAGGAGAACAGAAGGAGACTAGGGAAATAAATGAAAGAGAGTGAGAACAGTTAAGATGGGAAGAATTTAGTTTAGATTGAATAAATGTGTAGTTCAATTTAATGAGAACAGCTAACAGCGAAAGAGTGAGAATAGTTTAATCTTTAAGGTACAATTCAATAAGAACAAAATCTGAGCAGGCAAATAAAAGAAAGAATTTACGTAGAAGAGCTCAAGTGAGTGCTAAGTTTAGATTGAAGAAATGTGTAGTTCAATTAAGAAAGCAACTTAATGTGAACAAACAGTGAATAGTGAGAACAGTTTTAGATTGAAGACTAAGGTAAGGAGTAAGTGAATGAGAACAGATTCAAAGAAAGGTATTTTTAATTTTTAATTTTGTATACAGTGACAGTAATATATTGTTTCTATCGTGAATTGATAGCAGTTATGTATTTTAGTATTTTTTAGGTATTTAAATTTGGTATATTTTAACAATTTGTATATTTTAACATTTATGCAACTCTTCAGTATTCTTTTGTCGTTTTAGTATGATTATTTAGTATATTTTAAAATTAATAACATAATCGTATGTAAATCTTCGGTATATTTTTCTGTTTTAGTATATTAATTTGGTATATTTTAACAGTAATAGGGCAATGTATTGTTTCTATGGTGAATTGATAGCGAGTCTACATTCAACTGTAGCATTCTTACTTGTTATTCTTTAGAGTGAATTTCAGGCGTAGATTTATTTGAAAAACTAAATTTCATTAAGTAACTTTCGAGGCTCCATTGACACTCAGGTTGTAGACAGTGAGTGCACTGCAGTGCAGACAGACATTTAGACAGAAATTGCCATTGAATGAGGTATTTTTTCGTTGACCGCAGAAAAAAACATTGCCCACAACATGTCGTCGTTTGCGGAGTCGGCGGGCATGAATTACCTGAAGCAGAGCTCCATTGACTTTGTCAATTACAACAAGCGCCAAATGTCGCGCATCTATCCGAAGGGAACCCGAGCCGATTCCTCCAATTATATGCCGCAAGTATTCTGGAATGCCGGCTGCCAGATGGTCTCGCTCAATTTCCAGACATCCGATTTGCCAATGCAACTGAATCAGGGCAAATTCGAGTACAACGGCGGTTGCGGTTATCTGCTCAAGCCGGACTTTATGCGACGTGCCGACAAGGACTTCGATCCGTTTGCCGATGCTCCTGTGGATGGTGTGATTGCCGCTCAGTGTTCGGTGAAGGTGATTGCCGGGCAATTCTTGTCGGACAAGAAGGTCGGCACGTATGTGGAGGTGGATATGTTTGGTCTGCCATCCGATACGGTGAAGAAGGAATTCCGCACCCGATTGGTGCCCAACAACGGTCTCAATCCCGTCTACAACGAGGATGCGTTCGTCTTTCGCAAAGTCGTTCTGCCCGATCTCGCCGTGCTGCGCTTTGGCGTCTATGAGGAGAGCGGCAAGATGATCGGACAACGCATCTTGCCCCTCGATGGCTTGCAGGCTGGCTATCGCCATGTCTCGCTGCGAACGGAGGCGAATTTCCCGATGTCGTTGCCCATGTTGTTTGTGAACATCGAATTGAAAATCTATGTACCTGATGGCTTTGAGGACTTCATGGCCATGCTGTCGGATCCCCGAGGCTTTGCTGGCGCCGCCAAGCAGCAGAACGAACAGATGAAGGCCCTGGGCATTGAGGAGCAGAGCGGCGGCGCCGCTCGCGATGCCGGCAAGGCCAAGGAGGAGGAGAAGAAGGAGCCGCCGCTGGTCTTTGAGCCGGTCACCCTCGAGTCGTTGCGACAGGAAAAGGGCTTTCAGAAGGTGGGCAAGAAGCAGATCAAGGAGCTGGACACGCTGCGCAAGAAGCACGCCAAGGAGCGCACTTCGGTGCAGAAGACACAGAATGCGGCCATCGATAAGCTGATCAAGGGCAAAAGCAAAGATGACATACGCAACGATGCGAACATCAAGAATGCGATCAATGATCAGACCAAGCAGTGGACCGACATGATTGCCCGCCATCGCAAGGAGGAGTGGGATATGCTCCGACAGCATGTGCAGGACTCGCAGGATGCCATGAAGGCGCTCATGTTGACCGTGCAGGCGGCGCAGATCAAGCAGCTCGAGGATCGCCATGCCAGGTGAGTTCAAAAGTTGTTAACTTTTTATACTCTTATCTTTTTATACCCTTTCTGATTGTGCTTTTGTGTGATGCAGGGACATCAAGGATCTGAATGCGAAGCAGGCTAAGACCTCGGCCGATACCGCCAAGGAGGTGCAGAACGACAAGACGCTCAAGACGAAGAACGAGAAGGATCGACGTCTGCGCGAAAAGCGACAAAACAATGTCAAGCGATTCATGGAGGAGAAAAAGGTGCGTTCGAATATGAAAATAATTGTTATAATAGGAGTTAGAGGCATATTTTTTGCTCAACAGCGCTTATTAAATACCAAATGCAGCTTTTAGTATATCTTAGATTTATTCATTTGGTGTATTTTAGTACAAATATACCATATTATTTATTTTCCGATAGCCAATTGTCATATACCCAATTTAGAGTTTCAGTATTTTTTGGTATATTAATTTGGTATATTTTAGTACCATAATATAATATATTTTTTTTGTGCGCTACCAGTTGTTGTATACCAAATTCAGCCTTCGGTATATTTCAGTATATTTTGGTATATTGGTATTTGGTATATCATAATACCATATTATTTTATGCGCGACACCAAATATAGCAATACCAGAAAAAACTATTATAACATAACTAAAATAATAAGATACCAAATTGAAATATTCCAAAAAAAATTTTGCCAATTTAATATACCAGAAAATACTAACATATACCGAATGTTTATTCTGGCATATTTTTGGTATATTTTATACATATACCGAATATGCCAAATGTTAGTATTTTCTGGTATAATCATTTGACATTTTATTGGTATATTTTAATACCGGCTTATTTTTCAGTGCGAGAACACTTGTATGTTTATTTAGTATAGTTTAATGCCATAATAGCGTATTATTTTTTTAATAAAACTTATTATATACCAAATATTGCCTATGACATATTTTAGTATCTTTGTAGTATATGTTTGATATATGTTAATACCATATTATATTATATAATATAGTATTCGGTATATTTTAGTATTTTTGGTATATTTTACTACCATTACACAATATTATAATTGTGTTTTATACAAAATATTGCTTTCGGTATTTTAGTATTTATTGATATATTAATTCGGTATATTTTAATACCATAATACCATATTATTGTTATACCAAATATAGACTTCAGCACATTTTATTATTTTCTTTTGGTATATTCATTTGGTATATTATAATACTGCACTGCTTTACTTTTATTGAAAATGTGCAACGGATATTTCTATTTATCCAACATACGTATGATATCTTTTTAAGTTTTCTTCTATTGAAACATCGACTGATTGCCATAAAATACTAATTGTAATTATCCATTCGTTGTTTGTTTGCAGCAAATCGGCGTTAAACAGGGACGCGCCATGGAGAAATTGAAATTGGCGCATGCGAAGCAGGTCGAGGAGTTTAGTACCGATGTGCAAAAGGTACTAAATGAAACACGGCCGCAAACCGACACTATAACCAGTATTGAGACTGTACTTTAGACTCACCACAAAAACAAACAAAAAACTAAAAAAGAAAAACAAAAAAAAAAAACCAAATGAATCGGTTAACGGTAAAAAGCCGTTAACTGTTTTATCGCCACTATCGTTAGCTGTTACAAAAAAAAAAGTTCATCATCTATCCCGTTAATCGATCAACGATCAATCAACCGATCAACCAAATGCAGCTCGCCTCTTCTTCTGTTTGTGTCATGTGCTAGTTTAGCGATCAATTGTAGCCGAGTAGCTGAGTAACGAGTAACCAGTAACGAGTAACCCGTAACGAGTAACCAGTAACGAGTAACGAGTTCACCCCACCCACAACGACACGACAGCAACGACATCGGTTCTAGTCGCTACAAAATGAAAATCGTAAACGAAATTAATTCAAACATTTTGTTTTTGTTTTTGAGTTGCACCGCAGATCAACCAATCAATCAATCAATGAATCAATCAATCAATAATCAATCAAATATTATTATTCTTGAAGTACGAACGAAAAGAGAACAGTAAACTGTAGCTGCTAAACCTTTTAACTAACTGCTAAGATGTAATTATCTATATCAATTTTTTCTCTATATGTGTATATTTAAATATTCATTAATTGTCCTTTGGTTTAACCAATTTGTTTCTTACAATTTGTGTTGCGCTCATCACGTATTCGGATTTATTTGTGGCTTAACGTTTCCCTCCCCCGCTTTAACCCAAGTCCAACAAACTCATAACTCTCTCTCTCTCGATATATGTGTTTCCAATTTGATTATCGATGGCAATGTTACGTTTCATTACAAATTCCTGTTTTTTGATATATAAATATATATATATTTAATTTTGTGCTTTGTGGTTTGGTCCCATATCCCATTTGTAGTCCATAAATACTTGGCAGTTATGTTTAAACAAAAGAATAAAACCAAACTCCTTTCCTTAGCCCTTAATGCCACCGTCCAGCAAATAATAATAATGCAGCTCTACTTACAAATACTATCTAATCGTACTACTTACTCTGAACTACATACTTCTCTTTCGCACACTCCATATCACATACAAAAAAACATACATACATACATACATACATACATGAATACATAGTTATAACATGGTATCATACAATAATAATCAAATTAATCACATCACAGAGCAGCAAAACTATTGCAAACAACTAACGAAAGATAGCGAAGACTTCAATTAAAGCACTTTGATGGTATACTATCGATTATTAGTATAAATGCTTTCGATAGTCACGCGATAGTTTTGGCACTCTGGTATTTACATTTATTATAACAGAGCAGCAAAACTATTGCAAACAACTAACGAAAGCTAGCAAAGAATTCCATGAAAACACTTTGATAATATACTATCGATTATCAGCCTTTCGATAGTCGAGCGATAGTTTTGGCACTCTCGTATTTACATTTATCGCTATTATCGCTAAACGTTTTTTGCTGTACGCCCTAACAACGAGCCAATTCATGCCAACAACTAAAGCAACAACAACCAAAATGTTCTCTCTCTCTCCTTCTCTTTTCTTTCTCTTTCTCTCTCTCTCTGTCTGTCTCGCTGTCTAAATGTTTTTTGTACCATTATTCATGCCGCGCCAACAACAACAACAACTACAATTCCTAACCAACATTAACCAGCTTATGGATATGTACAAAATCGAGGAGGAAGCCTATAAGACCCAAGGAAAAACGGAATTCTATGCTTAAAGTGTGAAAGTGTGAGAGCAACACGATCATCATCGTCATCATCATCATCGACATCGACATCAACATCATCAGCACCCCGCCATCATCGAGAATTAACAACCAGAGAATTCCAATGTTAATCCCCCCAGCAAAATTAATATTGATCTTTTTGTGAAAAATCCAATTTTTAGTTAAGTATAAGTATCTACCTAAGTGTGTAGGAGTATACCCTGTAAATTGTATACTATTACTACAAATTCAAAATGGAATGAAAGTCAACACTTTGTGCTTTATATTTATTTAAGATGTTTAACACTCACACACCAAATAATTGTTGAAATTATTTCTGAAGAATGCCCATCTCCAATTTAATGAAATAAAAAAAAAGAAGAAGAAAGGATGGACAAAAAGAAAATATATATACATATACTACAAATCCTAAAAAATACCAAATGAAGTGTTGGTATTTTTGTGCATGAACAACAACAAAAAATACACCGATAAACTTAACCAAACCCTTTAACCTCCTCAATTGTCCCAAAGTTCCCTAAGATATAAAAAGCGCATAGCGCTAGAACATTTTTTTTTCCGTTCGTTCGTTCGTTCGACAGCGAGAAGTAGAAAATACCAACCACAGTATATACTAAATGTACGTACATATGTTTCAAATTAAAAGCAAAAGCAAACAAAAAAAATACTAAACATATGTGTTTCCGATTTTCCACCTAAACAGCTTAGCAAATAAATAAAATACCTATGTATGTATTGTGTATGATAACCGTAATAACAAAAACTGACTCTCCCCAAACACTAAAATACATAATATTAAAAAAACAACAACAAACTTATATATAAATATATACCATAAATTTTTGTGTAAGCAAGAAAGTATTTCAACTAAAGGCAGACTTACACTGCTGGGCTGGCAGTGTAATGTTTGTAATTTTCAACAAGCAAACAAGAAATACCAAATAAAATACTAAAGCATTTATTTTGAATAAATGCAGAAAAATAATACTTCAACAAAATGCTTAAATACAATAAGAAAATTGAATGTACATCCCGATCGATCTATAACAAAACTACAAAACAACAACTACAAAAAATACCAATCAAAAGTTAATTTCTGCTATGAAAAGAATACAAAAAAAAAGAAAAACAAAATGGAATAAGTGTAAGCGTTTATAAATGTAATAAAATAACTCTCTTTTAGTGCGAGAAATTCAAATGAAACACCCCTACCGGCTATAGTTATATATACGAATATAACCCATATATACTATTTGATAGCAGTACCGTCAATGGAGATAATACTTACCAAAAATACCAAAAAAAAAAAAAAAAACTTGTTAAACTTTATATCAAACGCCAAGCAAAAGCGTTCAATTTTTTGATGAAAAGAAAAAAACAAAAACCAAACTAAACGACAAAAGAAAAAGAAAAAAATCTTCGTTTAACAGCAAAATACTTTCGCAAATTTTATAAAAGTAGCCAAAAGAAAAAAGGAAAAAAAAATAAGAAAGAAATACCAAAACGTCTTAAAAATACCAACTTTGCTTTCGGGTTGAGTTTTGTTTTTAGGTTGCACTCAACAATTGTTATTTCTGTTCGCATGTATTGTAGTTGTTGCAAACAAAAGAACAAATCTTAAATAAAAAACAAAAAAAGGAAAAAAAGGAAAAAATACTGTACTGTAAAAATGATTAGATTAGAGAAATCCAAAACGTTTAATTTCACTTGAATGTGCCCTAAGACGAACGAAGAGGAAAAAAGATTAACATAAAAATTAAAAAAAAAAAAAAAAAAAAAACATTTACACTGTGCTATTAACGAAAAGAAAAACATTTAGTTAACTCGTACCAGGTAATGCTACTAAATTACGATTATATTTAAAAGAAAAATCTAAAAACAAAAAAAAAAGCAACTGCATTGAACTGTATTGTATTGTAATAATTAATCAAATCGATTATCCCCTATTGACCATGTATTTAGAACAATTGCGAACGTTTTATAAATGTGATAAACTCGTAAACATTTTATTGCAAACTAAAATCAAATTCAACTTAATGTTGCTTTAAGTTTTTCTTTTTTTTTTTTTTTGATAAATAATTATGTTTTTTTTTTAGGAAATCTATATCATCTGGTATATTTGAGAGAGAGAGTACGATATGATATAAGTACGGAGAGTAGTAGGATCATAAAATACACTAAGTCTAGAAGAAAAGAAAGTTTTGTCTGATGAAGTTCAAGAGAAAAAAAATGAATTGCATGCCTCCTTAAATGTGGCCTATGTTGCTGTTGTTGCTGCCCCCATATCCCCTAAAAAAAAAAACAAAAAAACAAAAATACGAAATTCCCCCTCGAGAACTTTGTTGAAAATTTAGACGTATTCTTTATATCAAAGTATGTCATTTTGTGCACTTAAAAGAAAGAAAGAAAGCAAGCAAACGATAACTTTTGTATTATATGTAAAATAACGTGCCAATCCCAAATGTTTACCAAAAAAAAAAAAAACGAAAAGAAAACTAAATTAAAATTGAGAAAAAGAAAACTTCTTGAAAAATACATACATATGTACATATTTATGTATACATTAGAGTCGAGGCATAGCCTCTTAGTCGAAAAAGCCCTCAATGAAGGCACACACACATACAAACATATACTATAAACGTATTTCCCCCTCCCGCCTGGGCATTTGTATCCGTGAGCCGTGTCTGTGTGAAAGCTCACGAAAGCTCCCATTCGCATAGAGCTTTTGGGGCCATCATCATTCTGCCTACGTCGTAAAATGTGTCAATTTCATTTGATTTTCTAATGCATTTGATTTGAATAGTTTACGTTTTATTTTCAATATCGAATATTCGATATCTAGGGAGAAATTGTTATGAATATATATATATATTGTATATCCCAAGCTAGGGGCCACATTTGATATAGTTTGTACTTCGGTGAAGCAAAATTGAAATTGAAGAAAAATGAAAAAAGAAAAAAGAAAACCAGATGTGACAGATGTGAATACGTTTGTTTCGTTTTTTTTTTTTAATATATATAAATTTAAAAAAGAAATATATATATACATATATATAGACATATTTAGATATTCATACCTGTACGATTAGAGATCGGGGATTCCGAGTACCCGAGCATGCAAAAAACATATTTATGTATTGTGCACGAGCAAATTAACAGCAAAGCAAACTGTATAAATATTATTATTAACGACTACATAATTACAATTATAGTTTAATGAGTAAATCGAGAGAAGAAGTGAAAAGTGGAATGTGGAAAGTTGAGCAAGAGTATGAAATGAAAGTAACTAAAATATTAACTTCTATTAAACAATGCTGCGTATGAACTTATGATTGTATACATACTATATATAACTATGTATTACCACTATGATTATCATTATTATTATCATTATCATTATCATTATCATTAATATTAATATTATATATTGTTATTAATATTCGTATGCTTATTATATAATTTCCCAATTGATTTCTCCTCCCCCCACATCAGATTGCTCAACCAACAAAAAGCTCTCAAAATATGATGTGTGATTACAATTCGATCTACAAAACTTATAACTTATTATCTATCCATTCACAATACATGTAATATTTATATTATTATTTACAAGAAGAATACAAAAAAAATATATAATGAAAATAAACGTTCCTATTGCTCACACACACACACATACACACATATATATACAAGTATATAATTCTGTTTCCCTGTTGATATGTACAGGGTCAACAAACAATCTCGTAACTCCCTCAATGAATGCAATTATTACAAGTTTTTCCAATGATTTAATGCCCATAAACGAAATATATACAAACTATATAAAAACTGTAATCGGCATGTGATTAGTTTTTTTTCTTTTTTCTTTGTTCGATGTAAGACGTGTTTAACTCTATATTATGATTAATTTAATTTTAATAAATATAATTTGTCAACAAAAGCAATTCCCACATAAAAACCAAAATCATTGAAAATGCAGTCAGCTTTGTTAAAACGAAATACAATTCTAAAGAATTTCATTTTCGTTAACATTTGATTTTTGAAACGCAAGAGAGCATTACCGTTAAGCCGAAATGTAACTAAAAAAAAACCAACAAAAAGCAACAAAAAAAAAACAGCAACATCTTACGAAACGAAATGTAATGAAATAAATATGATAAACCAGATCCCCTTTCGAAAAGAAGAACAAATAATAACAAGAAACTAAAATGAAAAAAAAAAAACATACAACAAAATTGTAAAAGATATTTATGAAGTTTGGTGTTGAGGTCATAATGAAAGTTTGAAATAAACATTTTCTGATGAAACTGTCGTTGCATTATTTTATTTTGCAAGAAATTTCAATTTTCTTCTAATTTGTTCAACAGCAATTATTTATTGTCGCATACTTTTAGGATGCGATCATTTTGGTGCTTAATGCTGTATTGTAATTATTTTGTAGCATACTTTCAGGATGCACATGTTTCAATTTTAGGTCGCGGCAATTTAAAGCTTCATTGCAGTGACGCTTGATGGCGCCATTGCAGTGACGATAGATGGCGCCATTGTGCATGCTTTTTGTACGTCTGCTTGCTGCTCAGTTCTGTTTGCCTGGTATTTCACCTGCTGACTTGGTACTTTTTAGCCATTCGCGGTAACTTCGACTGACCAGCAACAACAACAACAACACCATCTGTAACAACAACTACAACAGCAACTACAACTACAACAACAAATACTACGACAACAACAACTACAACAGCAACTACAACTACAACAACAAATACTACTACAACAACACCATCTACAACAACAACAACAACTATAACAACTACAACAACAACTACAACAACATCTACAACAACAACTACTACAACAACAACAACAACTATAACAACAACGTCCGTGTTTGGTGTGCCTTAATGTCCAAACTTGAAAACTGCTGCTTGAGCAAAATGAAATACCAGGCAAACATAAATCAGCAGCAAGCAGACGTACAAAAAATCATTGACTGACGCCATGAATTATTGCATACTTTTAGTGTACAAGTTTTGATGGCATTGCTAAAAAATCATAGCATACTTTTATGGCCAACAAAGGCTTTCAACTAAAAAGTATTAAATACTCGATCATATCCTGCCGCACAGTGCCAGGACTCGATGCATTCGACTCACAAAGACTAGGATTCGGCAGAATATGCGAGAATGTAATTGAGATATAGCTATTTCTTATTAAATGCACTTAATTCCTTTCATACTTACCTGTAATCTGGAATATATAAATATCGGCAAAGGCACACCAACTAGATAGTTCTCAAAATTGCTTTTAAATCGAAAAACCGTTAAAAGATTATTTATGTAGAAGTTACGTTAACACTTTGAAATATACGAAAATTAAAAATTTCAAACTACGCGCGCTTCAATTTAGTTTCAATCTAGCTGACAGTGTGCCCAGGTCTCACGTTTCGCGAGCATTTAGTATTTTTGTCATATTTCAAAAAAGTTGCTGCTGGTCACACTACGATAAATAAAAGAGCTTTCAAAAAAGCTCCTGTCTTTGCTTTTGTCATTATTGTTGTTTTGCTGAACATATTACAAAACAACAAATTCAATTTGACAAATTGAGAGAGCTAAGCACTAAAACTATCGTAAGATGAACAGAATTAGCCAAATTTTACTGCGTCCGGGCTTCTTCACCAGCCACCTGG
Organism: Drosophila kohkoa; assembly: GCA_019972355.1. Lineage (NCBI taxonomy): Eukaryota > Metazoa > Arthropoda > Insecta > Diptera > Drosophilidae > Drosophila > Drosophila kohkoa. Next base: position 5,736,356 of record BJEL01000071.1, on the reverse strand, counting down.
CTGGCGCAGCACGTGCAACTCCAGTGATGACAACCGCAGCCACAACACGCTGTTGGTACAGCGCGGACGCAACTGCTCCGCCGGCATCGGCGGCGACAGTGGACAAATCCACATTGGAGAAGCTGGTGCGCACCAACAAGGTGGTGGTGTTCATGAAGGGCAATCCACAGGCACCGCGTTGTGGCTTCAGCAATGCTGTGGTCCAAATCATGCGCATGCACGGCGTTCAATACGATGCTCACGATGTGCTGCAAAACGAGGCACTGCGGCAAGGTAAGATTAGGACAACATTCTGGCTGTGTTCGATCAATGTGCTCACTATCTATTCCTTTGCTTAGGCATCAAGGAGTTCACGGATTGGCCGACCATACCGCAGGTCTTCATCAATGGCGAATTCGTCGGCGGCTGCGACATTTTGCTGCAGATGCATCAAAGCGGCGATCTTATCGAGGAGCTGCAGAAGGCGGGCATCGTTTCGGAGCTGCTCAAGGCGCAGCAGGCGAAGGACGAACAGGATGCAAAAAACAAGAAGTAAATGCGAGACTTTACCAAAAAATTAATTGTTAAATGCAATGTGTTTTTTTATTAATATTAATGAAATATGAATTACGTTTATGTTTTCTGTGTATTCTGCTTCTTCTTCGTCTGCTTGCGTTGTCCAGCGTTGTCATCAATGTGCTCCAAATGTTCCAGCAGTTTCCCCTCCACGCTGTTGTTGCTCTCCGCCTGCAAAAGCTCGAGACATTTGCGCTGCCCGTCGGCATTTCGCATATTTACCACAATTTGCGTGAGGCTGCGTGCAATCGATTTGCGTATCATTTCATCGGGTGGCATCGGCTGGGCTCGACTACGAAGGCTTCGTGGTGGTGCGACAGAGGCGGCACTAGTTGTTCCAGTTGCTTCACTCTGCTCCATTTCTATTCACTGACTGAGGACAGCAGAAGAACTGCTTCCAGAGTTGAGCTTGCACATTAACCGTTGCATTTTTAGCTTTTTTATTTGCCGTTTACGCACACTTCATTTTAACTACGAGAAGAGCCGTTAGCTTTGCTTCACCCGGCTGTGGTTGTTGTTGCTCCCTTTTCCTCCTACGTTGTGCTATTTATAGTTGAGAGCGAGCGAGAGATGCAGTTGAACCTGACGCACTTACCATTGCTATTGCAGTTTGTCTTGCTGTGTGGGTTGTTAACTCGTCGATGAACGGCGCTTACAAGCTTAACCCTGAGATGAGCAGCTGTGTTAGATTTGACCAGCAACTGTAATAATTCAAATTTTTAATAGAAAGCAAAAATTTGTATAAGTATGTGAAATAGTATGTAATAATAAATAATAAAATAATAATAAATAATTTTTGTAGTTTAATTAAAAAAATCAAATATTTAGTATATTAAAACTTTAGATTAGACCATTCAATTTTTTGTAACTTTTAAATTGATATTTAATTTTAATTATTGTAATCACAAATTTTTTTACGAAATCAAAAAATACAAGCTCGAAATAAAATATATATAAAAATAAAACACTTTCTCAATATTCCTGTTTTTTACAATGTGTGTTTTTATTATTAAATATTACATATAATATAATACATGTTGATTTAGCTGGTGTTGCTGCTTTTTGTTTTACATAAGCTAATGTAATGTAATGCACATAACATTTTTACCGTCGTTGCTGTTGTAATAGTTTCATTAATTCATGGAAAAATATAGGTATAATAGTTACATACATATAGAAAACAACAGACGAAAAAAAAAATATATAAAGTCTTATGCGATAAACTTGCCTATTAGTTAAACAAATAATAAAAAGTTGTTAAACGTGATATGCCCAAAATATACAACATATCCATATACAAAATATATATATAGTATGTATATATAAAAAAAAGTAAATTTGTAATACTTCTAAAGTTCAGCTTTTGACAAATGAAACGAGAACTCGCCACGCACACACATACGAAACGAGTAGCAACGAGTGGCGAATGGCGAGTGACGAGTAACGAGTAGAGTAGAGACAAAAATCAGACAATCGAGGACTTGTCCAGCATGGAAGAGGTGTCCAACAGCAGCTCACTGCTGCTGCTCAAAATGTCGTAGAGCTCGTGGGGCGCATCGCCGGCAATGGGATTGCCGAATGGAAAGAATGAAGAGAGCGTCGATAGCTGCAATGCACCGCCACCGCCATTGACCACTTGCTGCAGTCCATTCGCTGCCGCCGTGGCGGGATTCGACTTGCGACGTCGCTCCACGCCATCCACATACTCTACAGGCTGATCCTCCTCCTGACGCTGTTGCTGCTGCTGACGCGTCTCGCCCTGGGAATCGTAATAGGCATCGGGCAACTCGTCGAAACTCTGCAGCTCAATCGAACGCTGCAGCTTGGCAATGTTGCTCAACAGCAGGCGATGAAAGAGATCCACCTGCGGCTGACCACCGCCGCGTATATCGAGCACAGGGAGCCAACGATAGTAGCACTGTTCCCACACGGCCAGATCGAGGATGCGATGCGCCGGCTGCAGATAGCGATCCTGGGGCACACTCGACTGCGTTGCAAACAGCTGCGGATTGATGGTGTAGCGTGAGGGCGATGCAGTTGCTCCCGCTGCGCCCGCTCCTGCTCCCAGCAATCTACTGTTGTTGTGTCCTCCGACTCCGCCTCCGACAGCTAGAGAGCGTCGATGATGCTGCTGGGCAGCGGTGAGTTCGCCACGCTGTCGCTGATACAGCGGATTGCTGAAGAAGAGCTTATCCTTGTCCGAGAACTGTTCGCCCCAATCCCAGACGGGACGGAGCACAAGTCTCGCCTCGTTGACAGCCGCCGCACGCTGCGCCTGACTGTCGAACTGAAAGCTGTCGAAGATAGGCATAAAGCAGGCGTCCCACAGTGTGGTCAGATACGTTTGCGAGAACTCGAACTCATCGGGGAACTGCTGCAACAGCTGCCACACGCAGTCGAGGAAGAGCAAAAAGACCGGACTCTGTTCGCTGTCCGGCGCCTGTTCCCCGCTGGCCACACACACATGACCGAGACGCCGCTGGAACGGATGCTCGAGGGCGATCCACTCCTTTTGCACCAGCGACTGAAAGCCATCGATGCTCCGAAAGTGCGGATCAAGCAGCAGCTGCGTTAGACTGCTAATCACACAGCAGAGATCACGGCCATTCGACTCTTGGAGCACACAGGTGATCGAGGCACGCAACGTGGCGGCGGCTTCGCTCGCATGCCGTAGACACAGCGACACATACAGCAGCCAATTGGTCTTCTCCAGCAGTCCCAGATACTTGTCATCCTGCAGCATGAACTTCTCCGGTGTCTCCGGTGTGCAGAGACGCCTCAACTTCTGATACGCTCGCTGCACATCTTGGATGCTCGGCAGCTGATCCGTCAACTGCAGAAGCTTCAGTTGCCGCCGCTCATCACACTTGCGCACCAGCTCGAGCATAATGTTCTCCAGTTTATTGTCCTGCTGCGAGGCCGGCTGCAGCTCGGCGAGACGCACCAGCGAGGCGCCTCCGCTGCCATAGCTGTACACCCAGAAGGCGGCACGTGAATCGCAAAACGCAAGCGATAGCTGCAGGAAACGCTCCACCTCGCAGCCCTTGGGGATGACAAAGTGCGGCGGCAACGTGTATTTGCATGCCTGGAGACGATTCTGCAGCTGCGGCACTGCACTGGCGCTCACCACTTGCCACTCGGTGGCGCCACAACGTATCAGCTCACGGGCCCAATCGTTCTTGCTCGCATACATGCTGACGCCCGGTATGGGCGTGGCATAGTAGGGTTCACGATACGCATACGCGAAGCTCAGATCGTGGCGCATGGGGAAGGCGAAGCGGGCCAAGGCGGAGGCAATCAGTTTGCCGTAGTCACTCAGCTTGGAGTCCTGCTGCTGGAACGCAAACTTGAGCAGGCGAAAGTTCTTGCAGATGATGTGCAGGGCCACGATCCGTCCGTTGATGTGCTGCTGCTTGGCGGGCTCCAGTTTCTTGCGTCTCCCACTGTTGCTGGCCATGCGTGCCGCTTGCAGAGCGCTGGCGGCACGTCCCTGCTCCGCAATCGTGTACAGCTGATCGATGTTGTTGAGCGTCACTTCGTTGCGGCCCAGAAACGTGTTCTCCTGATACAGATCCGACGAGGAGGCAGCTGCGGCAGCGGATGTCGAGGCAGAGGAGGGAAGCAGATTGCGGGCATGCAACGGCACAAAGGCCAGCTTAAAGTTGGTCACGCTCAGCAGGCCAAAGCTGGCCTCCTTGTGGCTCGAGGACAATCTGTTGGCGCTGCCATTGTTGCCATTGCTTTGACTTGTCGTGTTGCTGCTGTTGTTCGTGATGTTCGGACTGTTGTTGCTGCTGCTGCTGCTCTCCATGGGCGCTATGGGTGAGTACATGTAGGCGGGCGCGGAGGCGACGATCTGCTCGCCGGAGAGCAGGCGCGGCTTGGCCAGATGCACGTCGCGCAGATCGCTGGGCAGGCACCATTCGTTGGTGTCCGCGGTGGCCCGCAGATCGCCGACCATCGGAGCCACGTAGCTGGTGAAGGTGTTGCGCTTGCGATGGTCTGGCATGTCATTGCTGCCAGTTGCCATCCTCGGTTGCGGTCTTTATGCCTCTCCCTCCAACACGGCCAATTTACTGTTATTGTCGTTGCTGTCGTTGTTTTCGCTGTTGCTGCTGCACGTACTTTGAATATTCAATTATTTGCTATTTCCGGTTTGCTTTTGTCGTTGTTGTTGTTGTTAAAGCTGCTGTTGTTGTTGTGGCTGTTAATCTTGCTGCTGCCGCTGTTGCTGTTGTCGTTGTGGGCGCTTTATTTGCACCTGGCTGACGCCGCCTCCAATGCTCGCAAAACTGTGTACATGAAGCAAAAAAGATCACATACACACACACACACAGAGATCCAGACAGCGAGACAGAGACACACATGAGCGCATCAGCATAACGCATGCATGTGTATGTGTACGTAATGAACTGAAATTAGAATTATCGTTCGCATTTTTGATAAGTTTATCAGCTTACCGTGTGTGTGTTCTCCTCTCTTTTTTCTTCTTTCTTTTTTCGTTGCTACGCTCGGCTGTGTTGTTGGTGGCGGCTGGTGTTTTGCGTGCAAACGTGTTGATTAATATGTCATCTTTGTGCATCATCTATCAGCAGCACACACATGCACACACAATATATATGCATTTATTTATTTATTATTTTCGTTGTCGCCATCAATATACACATATGCACACATATATATTGCTCACTCTCGCACACATATGCAAACTCATTGCATGTCCCACAAAATTAGTTATCGCTATCGGTTCAAGTGCTGGCAAGTGATGCGTCAAAACAGCTGATTCGATACCTACAACTGCAGGGTTGCACAACACTAAACATTGCACAAACGATAACATTCTATGGCGCGCAATTTTTCAATTTCAATTACAATTATTTGTCAGACATTTATTATTATTTTTCTGAGGCACACAACACGCATAATCGATGATTTGCCCCATTTCCATGGTCACTCAAGTTTTTTTTTTCACATTTTATGGTGTTCCTTTTTTTTGCTTCTATATCAAAAAATTTGGCCTTGGTGAACTTTGAGTGTGGCCGCTCTGACGAAAAACAGGTGACCACAATGTAAACAAAACTTTATCAACTAAATTGTAAATAAGTGAGCAATCAAAATCATTAAAAAATATAAGCAGAATGATTTATAAAAATCAGTAGTGCAACTGTATAGCAATTTGCACGCCTTTTTATTATAATTGTTTGTTGTGGTCATTAGTGTTGCCTAATTGTGATTGGCAATCGATAGGCACATTTATCGACAATCGTATTGGATAAATTAATTTGCTTGTCAACACCGCCGCATAGAAATATAATTCCGCCGGTGACCACGCGGCATACGATTTGAGTGAGGTAGACGCGTTTTTTAAATGAAATAAACAAAAATATAACAATAACTAAACAAAGACCTACTTCTCTAACGTTAGCACTGTGAATGCTTTGGGGCCCACAAAGCAGTCGATGCTTCACACTTTGCCTATCATCAGCACTGCCGGCAGCATCAACAACGAAATTTGCAATAAATTTCCAGTGTCATTATTTTTTGCAACATTCACGTTCGATCGGCCAAAGCGCTCGTTACAACGCAAAGCGACGACACACAAGCCACAAACTAATTCTACCACCAACCATCATCAACAACAACAACAACATAAAGAAGACCGCAATGTCCGAACAAGTGAAATATTTGGATACGCCTGATAAGTCAGAGACGGATAAAAAAATTTACAAGTAAGTGGTGGTTTCTTCTGTCCCACTTTCCTAACCACATGCATGGATAATGCATGGATAACACAAACAGCTTGCATGCAATTACAATCTAGGTCACTTTGTTTCTGTTTTGGATGTCTTTGTGGAAGTTTAATTCGCATTTTTGTTGATCAATTCTATGACAACAAGAACAATTTGTCATGCGGATGCAGCTTAATAAGCTTGAAGCGAAGCCTAAATGATTTCCAGCAATAAGCTACCCAATAGTATTTGATATGCGGACAACGTAGCTGCCCTGCTGTGGAATTGGATCGCGTGCTCCTTAAAAGCTATGGGCAAATTGAATTTTAAATGGAATTAAGCAAAGTTTGCAATCCTCATTTTCTTAAATTTTCCCTTAAATTTGCAAATTATTTAAATTCTGTACATCGAATTGATAAATTAAATCTCTTTAACCTTTCTAGGTCTTTGCTGCTTTCTAATGGCTTGCACGCTTTGATCGTCTCGGACCCAAGTCCGATGCCACATGACGGCTTCACCAGCTCGGAGTCCTCGGTGGGCGGCGAAACAGAAGAAACATCCGCGGAAACGGAGACCAGCGACAGCTCCAGTGAGAGCACATCGTCCAGCTCGGGCAGCGGCAACAGCGAATCCGATTCGGACAGCGAGGTGGGCGATGAGAAGCTGGCCGCGTGTGCCATCATGATTGACTATGGCTCCTTTGCTGAGCCACGACAATACCAGGGACTGGCACATTTCCTTGAGCACATGATCTTCATGGGCTCGGAGAAGTATCCCGAGGAGAATATCTTTGATGCGCACATCAAGAAGTGCGGTGGCTTCGACAACGCGATGACCGACTGCGAGGATACGCTTTTCTATTTCGAGGTGGCCGAGAAGCACTTGGATTCCAGTTTGGATTACTTTACCGCACTCATGAAGCATCCCCTGATGAAGCAGGAGGCAATGCAGCGTGAACGCTGCGCTGTCGACTCCGAGTTCCAGCAGATCGTGCTCGAGGATGAGACACGTCGCGACCAGCTGCTGGCCAGCCTGGCCACCGATGGCTATCCCCATGCCACATTCGCCTGGGGCAACATGAAGACCCTTAAGGAGAATGTCGATGACGACGTGCTGCACAAGGTGCTGCACGAAATACGACGCGATCATTACGCGGCCAATCGCATGTATTTGTGCCTGCAAGCACGCCTCCCCATCGAGGAGCTGGAGACGTTGGTGGTGCGTCATTTCGCCGATATACCCAGCAACACGGTTAGTGCTCCGGATCTCAGTCAATTCAATTACCGCGAGGCCTTTCGTCCCGAGTTCCACCAGCATGCGTTCTTCGTGCGGCCCGTGGAGAACGTGTGCAAGGTGGAGCTGACCTGGGTGCTACCCAGTGTGCGTCAGTACTATCGCAGTAAGCCGGATCAGTTCCTCTCCTTCATATTTGGCTACGAGGGACGCGGCAGCCTCTGCGCCTATCTGCGTCGCAAGCTGTGGGCCTTGGAGCTGGTCGCTGGGATCGATGACAACGGCTTCGATTTGAATTCAATGTACAGTCTGTTCAATGTCTGCATCTATCTAACGGACGAGGGTTTCAAGCACATCGATGAGGTGCTCGCCGCCACCTTTGCCTACGTCAAGGTTGTGGCCGATGCCAATCCAAAGGACTTGCGTGTCATCTACGACGAACAGCAGGGCATCGAGGCAACAGGTTTTCGCTTTCAATCTCAGCGACCGGCCATGGATAATGTACAGGATCTGGTGATCAATAGCAAATACTTTCCGCCCAAGGATGTGCTGACCGGCAAGGAGCTCTACTACGAGTACAATGAGGCGCATCTCGCTGAGTTAATCAACCACCTCAATGAGTTCAAATTCAATCTGATGTTCACCGCTCGCAAGTACGAGGATCTGGTCTATGACAAGCAGGAGAAATGGTTTGGCACCGAATACACAAGCATTCCCATGCCTGAAAAGTGGCAACAGTTGTGGAACGACGCCACTTCCAAGTCGTTGCCGGATTTGTTTTTGCCGGAACCGAATCGCTTTGTCGTCGAGGACTTTACGCTCTTCTGGCATAAGAACGGCAAACCCGAAGTGCCCGAGGCTCCCAAAAAGCTGCTGCAGAACGAGATCTGTGAGCTGTGGTTCCGTGCCGATGATAAATACGATCTGCCCGAGGCGTTTATGACATTCTTCTTCATCTCACCGCTGCAGCGCAAGAATGCCAAAAAGTAAACAAGTCTCTTTTCTCTCTCGTTTCTATGCTAATATCTCTCTCTCTCTCTTTTTAAGCGATGCCATGTGTGGTTTATACGAGGAGCTGGTCAAATTCCATGTGAGCGAGGAACTTTATCCGGCCACCAGCGCAGGCTTCAGCTACACGTTCAACGTAAGCGAGAAGGGACTGACTCTTCAGGTGCGCGGCTACAACGAGAAACTGCATTTGCTGGTCGAATCAATTGCTCAGGCCATGGTCACGGTGAGCTCCACACTCAATGAGGACATGCTCGAGACATTTGTCAAGGATCAGCGCAAGAGTTATTTCAACACTCTGATCAAGCCACGCCAACTTAACAGGTGAGCAGGGCTGACAACTTGTCAGCCTAACGATGACATAAGCTCAATGCTATGAAGTTGGCAATTGCAGTGATTCAAGTAGAAATGTTTATGTTAATCTTGTGTCATTTGGTTGTTAAGTTGACCAGTCACAACTCATTAATGCATACTCATTTCGAATTGTAAATTATTAACCAGGTGCAAGGCAAGACACAGTTTTTAACTATATTGGATATGTATAGCTTAGATTTTTATAGTTTTTTTTTTAATTTACAATGCAAATGACGCAATCAACGAATATATTACTCATAATTTTTATACCCGCTATTCATAGGATAGAAGGGTATTATAACAGCTTAAGAGACATCTCCTGTATCTGTAAAGTATATCTTTGCTCACCTGAGATATTATAGCCATGTCCGTCCGTCTGTCTGTCTGTCCGTCCGTATGAACACCTAAATCTCAGAGCCTATAATTTTAGTTTTTTATTTATAGCATTTTTTTCTGTTTGAACATCATCAACTTTATTTTAAATTTTTGGCACGCCTACTTCCGCCCCCACAAATCGAGTAAAATTCGAATAACAATCGTTGTTCCACATTATATTTAAGAATGTTGTTCAATGTGAAAAGTAAAGCTTACCCCACTCTTCTTTTTTAGGGACGTTCGCCTGTGCGTGCTGGAGCATATACGCTGGCTGATGATCGACAAGTACAAGAGCCTCAACGACATCACACTGAAGGATCTGAAGGAGTTTGCCACACTGTTTCCGCAGCAATTGTACGTGCAGGGTTTGGTGCAGGGCAACTACACTGAGGAGTCGGCTCACAATGTGATGAACACGCTGCTCACACTCCTCGGCTGCAAGGCGATCCAGGAGCGCAAGTACATCGAGGATCGGACGGTGCAGCTGCCGCAAGGAGCGCACTATATACGCTGTCATGCGCTCAACGAGCAGGACACAAACACTGTGATCACGAACTTCTATCAACTGGGACCGAATACGGTCCGACTCGAGTGCATACTCGATCTGCTGATGATGTTCGTGGAGGAGCCGCTGTTCAATCAGTTGCGCACCAAGGAGCAGCTCGGCTATCATGTGACAGCCACGGTGCGAATGAATTACGGCATCGCGGGATACTCGATAATGGTGAATTCGCAGGAGACGAAAAATGCTGCGAGTCATGTGGAGAGTCGCATTGAGGTGTTCCGCAACAATATGATGCAGATCCTTGAGAATATGTCACAGGAGGATTACGATCACACACGCGACTCGCTGATCAAGCTCAAGCTGGTCGCTGACATGGCGCTTAATACCGAGGTCACACGCAATTGGAACGAGATCATCAATGGGGAATACATGTTCGACCGGCGGCGTCAACAGATCGAAGTGCTGAACACGCTGACCAAGGGTGAAATTATTGCCTTTCTGCTGGACAACGAGATCACAAACATGCGCAAGATCTCCGTTCAGGTGATTGGCCACAAGACCAAGGACAGCGAAGATGTTGATGGAATTGTCAAGTCCGATTCGGTTGCTAAGGAGCAGGAAGAGGACGACGACGATGACGATGAGGAAGAGGAGGAGGAGGAGGATGACGAGGAAGAACTATTCCAAATGCTGGCCAACAAGCTGAATGTCACGTTTCTGCCCATCGAAGGCGATGCCACCACAATTGTGGACATTGCCGACTTCAAGGCCAATCTCGATCTGTATCCCCTCAATCCGGCAACTGTCGCCGCGTCCGACGAAGCCGCCAAGCGTCCAAAGATCATTGAGGATGCGCTGAAGAGCACGTGAGGAGCTTCTCTCCTCCCTTAACGACGAATCCAAATTATTTAACCACCACACAAAATTCAACATTAATCATAGATCAAGTCGTTGCACCGAGTGTTTAAATTCTTAGTGCAAACACTCCACACACACCAAAAAAAAAAAAAGAAAAATAAATCACACACACTCTTGACATTGTCCACTTGTAATTGCATCGCCAAAATCAAAGCAATTTGTGTAACTGACGAACATTGAAATCAAACTAACAGCTTAACGAAATCCGTTGAATAAATCAAAAACATTAAATCAACCATCAACAGTTTTTATAATATTTTTAAATCTCAGTTCATAGACATAGCACCTAATGATATTATCAGGTCTCAAATGAAGCAATAATCCAGCAAAATCGCAATCACAATGTTACTTCATAGGCATAAAATTACAAAAATAAATAAAAAAAAATAAATAAAATTAAAAAAAAGTTGAACTTTTTCTCATGGTAAACTGTATGAAGAGTATGAAATTCACATTGCTGTTGTCCTGTTTGTCACTTACTGCGGAATTCTGTTCGCTTGGTATTTCAGCAATGTATATATATTAAAGTTCCGAGCTATCAAGGTTTACAACATTTTTGTACAGTCCACATAAGACAAGACACATTTAATGAACCCTCCAAGAGTTTTAAAATTAATCACTTGCTGCGGAATTCTGTACTCCTGGTACTTCAGCTATGATTTTGATATGGTTTGAACTATATTAGCATTGTTATTCAAAGCTCAAAATTTCCAAGATTTACTCCAAATTGTATTCGTTTTCTCATGGTACACTTAAATTTATTTGCTGCGGAAGTCTGTTTGCCTGGTATTTCAGCATGGACTCTGGCTTGTCTGTAGTTATATTAACAATGTGTATTGCAGTTCTAAATTAGCAAGGAATACAGGATTCCAAATGGTACTAGAAATTCTCATTTAACGCACGTTTATCACTTTCTGCGGGTTGCTGTTCGCCTGGTATTTCAACTAAGATTCTGGAGCAATTGGCACTCAAGAATTTTCAAAGATATTCAGGATTTTGGTAGCCCTTAGAATCATATTTAAGGTTACCACTTTCTGTGAATTGCTGTTCGCCTGGAGCTATATAAGAAATTGTTATTCAAAGTTCCAAATAAGAAATATTTAACGAACATCTCAATAATTTCAATTTAACGTTCATTCACTTTTAAATTTGCTACTTTCTGAGGAATGCTGTTCGCCTGGTATTTCAGCTAAGATCTATATTAGCAATTTTTCGTTCCAAGAATTTCCAAAATATCCACGATTTTTGTAGACCTTAGAAACGAAGTTCTGCAAGTTTTCTCTAGTAGTCGATTTAAGTTAATCACTCGCCTGGTACTTCAGTTACAATTCTGAAGCAATCGACATTCAAGAATTTCAAATTAAAGTTGATCGACTTAAAGAACCCCAGATGATCATTATATATACTATAACCACATATACTTCTATATATGCTGCTTATCCATCTCCCTTAAAGAATAGAATTGTGTATTTTGCTGGCATGGGATCTCATCACTTTGTTTTATTCATACTCTCGAAGTATGCGCATTATTTATATACATACAATATATATATATATATATATATGTAAATAAGCTGTACAAATCTGTATAATATGTATATATAGTATATAAATATAAATGTACTCGTTTTTGTTTATCAAAAAAATGTATCAGCTTTTTTTTCAGTATCAGTTTCATTCTCATATCATAATTTGTGCTCGATTCTCGAATCAGATTTAAAGTGGCGCATTGTAATAAACAGTATAATATGGATTTATACAACAATACGCGCCTTTGTTCAACAATAATTTAACAATATCTGTGTGTGTGTGTGTTTTTGTGTTTGGGTGTGTTGAAACCGATATGGAATCAGATCAGAGTGTAATTATGTACTTAAGCTGATTTGTTGCACTCTTTTGTTTATTTTATTCATTGCACTAAGAATAAGTAACAATAGTCAATAGCTTAGCTTGTTTTGTTAATTGTTGTTTTTTTTTTGTTTTTTGTATACTTTGTTCTATGATTTCACAGTGAACTTAACTATAATCAAGAATTCTTAACAAAAACATATATAAAAAAATAGGAAGGAATAATATATAACAAACAAACAAAAAAAAAATTGGGAAGGAAAGTCACAAAAAAAAAAATAAACTAAAGTAATTGTTATTGTTCTTTTTGGGGGTTTGTCTCGTTTGTTGCGGTTTTGATAATCGCATTTTATACACATTTACAGTTACAATTACACTTTAAGATTATAGCATTATTTATTACTTGTTAGTTGTAATTTGTAATTTGTAGTTTGTAGTTTTCATATTTCTAATTTAATTCACTGTAAAGAATTTTGGTCGCGAGCGTTTTGCTTTTGTTTCTGTTTTTTTTTTTAGAGCTTCTGCAGCTCCGTGGTGTCGCTGAGATAACGCTGATTGCTCTGCAGGATGCGTGGCGTCCGTTCATTGGAGCAATCCTGCAGGAGTCCCTCCTCATGCTTGTCATTGTCATTCGTGTTGCTGAAGATGCGTGAAATCAGCGAAGTGTTCGATCGCTTGTACGTCAAGCGCTTGCCATTCATCACATCGGGCAGATCGTCGAGGCCGCGATGCAGCGACAACTTGTCCATCTCCGACTCGGAGCCATGGCGTCGAGCTCGCTCCGCGGCCAATTGCGTCTCATACTCGGCGGTGCGTAACGTTTTCGCTGTCGGTTTGCGATACATCTTCAGCAGCAGCGAGGAGCAAACAACGCTCACCGAACTCGCAGCCATCGCCACCGATGCCATCCACGGCTGGAGCGTGAAACCGAAGGGCGCAAACAATCCGCTGGCCAAAGGAATCCCAAGCAAATTGTACATGCTGGCGAACAGGAAATTGTAGCGTATGCGACGCACAGTGCAACGCGAGAGATCGAGACAGGCGACAACATCGAGAAGATCGTTCCGCATCAGCACAATGTCAGCAGCCTCAGCGGCAACATCGGTTCCAGCCGCAATCGTGATCCCCACATCGGCCTGGGCCAACGCTGGGCTGTCGTTGACGCCATCGCCGACCATCGCGACACGGATGCCACGCTGCTGGATGCGTTGGATCTTGGCCACCTTGTGCGATGGCAGCACCTCGGCGTACACAGTACGAATGCCCACCTGGCAGGTAAAACGAAATGAACATAGATTAATAAGTGTTGATGGTTAGGTGAAAGTTTGCAATTTAAGTGAATTACAAAGAAGTTGGCAGCCCACAAAACTAAAACGGCAAAACTAACTAACGAGTAAGTGATTGTATTGCAAATTAGATTAAATCTGCTGGAGTTAAAAGTGGATTAACAATTGCAATTTAAGTGAATTACAATAAACAACAAGTTGGCAGCCCTTACAAAATAATACGGCATAGCTGGCTAGTTGGAGTTGAAGACACTTTTGAATAACAACTAATAACTAGTTGTATTGCAAAATGATTAGTGAACGACAGAGTTGCATGTTGAGTTAATTACTATAAGAAACAAGTTGACAGTCCACAAAATTAATACGGCATAGCTAACAAGTGGGAGTTGTTCTTGTTGAATACTTGAATTATGTTAAAAGACAATCTAAAAGAGTAGATTTACATAGAATAGAATTTCGAATTGAGTGAATTACTTTAAAAGTCGAGCTGCCAGCCCACAAAAATAATACGACATAGCTGATAACTCTGAGTTGAAAACCTACATTTATAACTAGCTAATGAGTGACAGTATTGTAACCAACAGAGTTACAAATTGAGTGAATTACAATAAGAAACAAGTTGGCAGTCCACAAAACTAATACGACAAAACTGACAGATTGGAGTTAAAGATACACTTAAATACCTCCCTAATAAGTGAAAATATTGTAAATTGATTAACAACAGAGATGCGAATTGAGAGAATTACTTTAAAAGCCAAGTTGGCAGCTTTTATGGTCCAACTGACAAAAAGTCTGAGCTAAAGAAATACTTTAATAAGTGACAATAATGAATAGAAACATTTATAAGAGATAATATTGGAAATAAGAGTATAACTGACAAGTTGGTGAATTACATTCTAAGACAAGTTGGCAGTCCACAAAAATAATGTGGCATACTTGACAAGAAGGTTGTTACGAAGATGAAATAGGTGAATAAAAGTAGCTTTTCTTTTCAAAACAACTGCAACTTTCGAAAACCAAGTTGGCAGCCCACAAACTGAAAACGGTCACATTGAAAACTAATGTAAAACTGAGTAAAATATCTAGTTTAGTGAGCCATACTAACCTCTCTTGCTATGCTCGCTGCAGTGTGCTTGTTGTCGCCCGTTAGCAGCACCACATCGATGCCCATCTTCTTGAGCGTGTAGACAGCGAGATGGGCCTCCGGCTTGACCATGTCGGCGACGGCAAACATGCACACCAGCTGCTCGTTGAGGGCACAGAGCACAGCCGTGTGTCCCTTTTGCTCCTCGCGCGTCATGCAGTCGCTAATCTCGAGCGGCACCTCGATGCCATTGCGTTGCATCCACTCGCGATTCCCGATGAGCACCCGAATCTCGGGACCATCGATCAACGGTTGCTCCTGTTGTTGCTGCTGCTGCTGCAGCTTTTGTTCCTCCTCCAGGGCGCCATCCAAGGCGAGCAGCTGCTGCTCGATGATCTTGTGCGGCAACTGCGGCAGCTGATCGATGCTCGCCCCATTGTCGATTGCCACCGCAGTCTGTGGATTCGTGCGCCATTTGTTCTCGTAGTTGATGATCCGCTCCGCGTTGCACGCTTGGCGCAACGCCTGCTCATAGTTGGAGACGGTGGCGCGTATTCCGCATCCCGGCACCGCCTGGAAGTTGTCGCTCTTCCCGAAGCTCGTCTGCACGTTCAACATGTCCTTCGCAAAGTGCACAATCGCCGAGGCAATCGGATGCTCGCTGTTCTGCTCCGCAGCCCCAATGATGGTGAGAGCCCGTGCCAGGCTGCAGATCTGCGGCGGCACAAAGAGCGTCACCCGGCTGGTCATCGGTGTGCCATGCGTGATGGTGCCCGTCTTGTCGAAGACCACAGTCTTGACCTGTTGGGGAAGAAAGGTGGAAAGAGTAGAGGTTATTAGGGGAATTTATACAAATTTAAAGGCAATTAAAAATTATCAAAGAGATTAAATTCGCTTTTAAAATACTATACAAAATATACCATAGAGTACAAAAAATACTATATACAAAAATACCACACAGTACAAAATGTACCATTTAACACACAAAATACCGTACAGTAGAAAATATATTATAGAGTACAAAAAATACCATACAGTACATTGACAAAATATACCATATAGTATAAAATATACCATATTGTCAGCCAAGGCCGTAAAACCCGTTTGCAGGAAGCGTTTTTCGTCATACAAAATTATTTCTTTAATATGATGCCTCTTTCTGCCCGTTACATACATTTCGTGCACACACAGAGTTATAATACCATTCTACGTTATGGGTATTGCGTATAAAAAACATACTAAAACTTCTATTTGCAATGTAGTTTTCAAAAATAAAATAAACTCTCTCTACAAATTTTCATTAAACTTAAACTAAAACAAGAAATTTTCAAAAACTCAAAGAAAACTTTTGAAATCTTGAGTTTGTAATTATAAAATTTCATGGTATTTAAACTAATACAAAAAAATGATCTTTAAATTTAAACTAAAAAGGGAAATGATTGTTAAATTTAAAGACAACTTTTGAAATGTTGATTTTGTAATTTTAAAATTACATTAAATTTGAACTAAAATAAAAAACTTTCGAATAATTTAAATAATTTAAACACAAGATCCAAATTTTCAACTTCACTAAAAAATACAACTCTGTGCTACACTGGTGTCCATAATAGTTTTCAGAGTACCGTTGAATCTTACCTTGTGGGCATTTTCCAGGGCAGTGGCACCTTTGACCAGCACTCCATTAGTTGCCCCCGTGCCAGTGGCCACCATGACGGCGGTGGGCGTGGCCAGACCCAAGGCACAGGGACAGGCAATGGCGAGCACACTGAGGGCACACTTGAAGGCATAGCTAATGACAATGGTGTTGCGATCCATGTGCATCTTATGCTCCATGGCCACGGGCACAAGATCCGGATTGACAAAGCCAGCAATGATCCAGCCAATCAGCGTGACACTCGAGATGGCGACCACGAAGGGCACAAAGTAGCCGGCAATGCGATCCGCAAGCTGTTGGATGGGAGCCTTCGAGGTCTGAGCCTCCTCGACGAGACGGACAATCTGGGCGAGAGTTGTGTTCTCGCCGGTGTGCGTTGCCTCGACGAGGAGCACGCCGTTGCGATTGATGGAACCACCGATGACGACGGCGCCTTTGCGCTTTGCCACCGGCATTGATTCGCCGGTGATGAGCGATTCATCGCAACTGGAATGACCGTAGAGAACTTTGCCATCCACTGGCACCTTGGCGCCTGGGATCACCTTGAGGATGTCGCCACGTTGCACATAATCCACCGAGATGATCTTCTCACTGATGATGTCAAAGTCCGGCGAGATTTCCACCAACAAGGCATCGGCTGCCTTCAGTGAGAGAAGCTTGGACAACGCTTCCGATGTCTTGCCCTTGGCAATGTGCTCCAGCCAACGTCCCAGCGAGATAAAGATCAACAGCATCGGTGGCGTATCGAAGAACGTCAACGGTGAGCTGTTCTGCTCCATGAGCACAGCTGCGATGACCACGGCGACGGAGTAAACATACGAGATGGTGGTGACCATCGAGATGAGAACGTCCATGTTGGTGGTGCCATGCTTGATGGCGCGATACGATTGCACATAGAAGTGATAGCCGCCAAAGAATTGCACCGGTGTCGAGAGTAGGAACATCACCAGATTCTCCATCGAGAGTCCGGGAACGAGGCAACACATATTCGCGTGTCCCTTGTCGCTCATCTCGAGCATGAAGTAGATCATGGCCACCATGCAGGGACCACCGAAGATGAGCGAGACGAGGAAGGCGTTGCGCCACTTGCGTATCTCCTCCTTGTGCTCCAGATAGTTGTGGGCCATCTTGTCCCTGCCGCTGAGCAACTTTGCCTGGAATCCCAGCGCCTCGATGGCCTCGCAGATGCTCCGTGGTCCCGTCTCCTCCGTGATGTACCGGAATTTGCCTGTAGAGAAGAGGAGAAAGTTGCTGTATTAATAAAAGCAGCAAGTATGTAGTCCGGTACACTGGTGTCCATAATAAGTGGCATGCTGTGCGCAGAGTCACGTGCCACAAGTGAAACTCAAACTTGAGATCGAAACTTGCTGATAACAGAAAAGAAACGATTTCTTTTTTGTTTTTCTAACCGGTAAATAGAACGTTGAAGAGGCTATGCTAATTTAATGGGAACTCAAAACATTCTTAAGGTAATGTAAGGTAAAATGTAAGGGATAAAAAACATATTTCCACCGAAGAGCCTCTGTTGAGAATCATTATATACACTTTTGTCTCGAAGGTGCGTTTTTTCAATTTTAAAGGTAGGTCATGAGCACAGCTGTCATTTTTGGATTTATTTTATTTTTCCACTAAGATTTTCTTTAATCTTTAATTTAAGCAAATCTATTATGTAATTTAGCCTAATTACAAAGCGAATATAATAAATGAAGTTATTTATTTATTTATGTTTTTCCTCCAATCTTTCTTACATTGCTTTTTTTAAATTTAATCAGTTTTCAAATTGTTTGTTTTAAGCTGCTGATTGATTGATTGATTGGTGCCACACCTCAAATTTAGGTAATATAATAAATGAAGTGATTTCTTTACTCATGTTTTTCTTAAAAAATTATTTCCTTACATTTCTTTTTTTTAATTCAAAAAGTTTTCAAATGGTTTGCTTTAAAGATTTGTTTTAAGTTACTGATTAATTGATTGATTGATGTCACAGTTGAGTTAACTTTTTATGCGACGCCTTAAATTAAGCTTAATCTAATCTGCACCGGACAAAAGCTCTCTCAGTGCTTTAATCACAGCCCGAAAGTTGATTAAACTAATCAGGAAAATTGGGCTAAACTTATTTGCCACAAATGTTTGTGGAATAAGTGAAAACGTGAAAATAATTACGAGCTGTAAATGTTAGTTGGAGTCGAAAGAACAGATTAGATTAGCCAAACATATGTCGTGTATACAGACTTTGAGACAAAGTAGATTAAAAAAGGTTGTTCACAACTCATAAAAAGGGGGAATTAGCGGCGACTTGTTCTGGAATATGAATAATTAATTTCATCATTTGAATAGAGATGACTAAAACGAACGAGAACTATTTTTGTATTCAAACTTTCTAGTTATGAAATAAATATAATACAATTTGAAATGCCTTATAATAAATTAAAACAATAAAAGTGATAAACAAATATTGCTGCTGATTGCCAGAGATTGGCTATTGAGATTGTTGCTGACCGATTTCATCACTCAGCCAACACTGTAGTGTTATCACTTTTATGGCCATGCCTGTACGCACAAGTCTGTTAAGCTTTTATTTTTGCCTCGAGTCTGGCAATTGGAATTGGAGCGCATAAGCGCGTAAGTATTTTAGCTGGCTTTCAGCTATTTTTAATTTCTTTCACTCTATTTTTTTTTCTTCGTTCCTTGTTCGTTATTTATTGCGCTACGAGACCGGTTCCATTTCGATTGCAAACTGGAGCTGCCGGTTGCCAACCGACTCCCCTCCCCCACCGCCCCCTTCTCTAACTACCATCGTCTGGACCGACGAAACTGCATGCAAAACGCAAAGTTCGTTAATGACACAGCTCAAATTTCAATTGCAATGAGCTTACTACGGCACTGCGTGTGATCATGTGTGCGTGCGTACGTGCGTGTGTTTGTATATGCGTGTGTGTGTGTGGGCTGTTGAACTTGACGCCGCCAAAAGCCCAGAAGCTTTGCCTAGTTTGCATTGCAGTGCTTCTTCTTCTCGATGTTGCTTTCTGTTGTTGTTGTAACTTATCGATAAGATACGTGAGCATTGTTCTTGTTGTATTCAACATTGTTGTGACTGTCATTTTGGTTGTCATCGATGTTATGTGAACGGCATTGTAGCCTTTGATTAACATGTTCCCCCAGCCAAGCCAGGCAACCAACCAGCCAAAAAAAATGAAAGAAACTTGAAGCATTTTCAGGGGCATTCGCCGTTAGTTGGGTTACCACGCCCAGAGTTGAATGACTCGACGATAAATTATCGTCTTATCTAGATAAGTACACACACACACAAACTCACATACAATACATTCATTACTGTAGTTAGTTGTGACAACTATCTATCTGCTCTAACAAGAATGTTATTTGCGTGTCGTTGCATTGCCGATAAGAAGAGCAGAAAATTACCAGCTAATTTGCAAGTGTTCAAAAAGGGGCGAAGAGCGATAGAGAGGAAGAGAGAACGAAAAAGATTCCCCAGAAAGCAATTAAAGTGCGCTGAATCACAACAGCAGCGAATGCGAAGATGATAATAGAGAAGAGTGATGAATAGCAAACTTTCGTTGCATTGAACGGGTCATCGATCTTGGCTGCTGAGTGAGATGGCGATGGCGATGGGGCTGCCAACTTGTTTTGAAGAGAGTCCGCTTCGCCTACGCTGATGCAGAGAGCGACCCCAATTAATTGCTTCGACTGAATCACTGCAGTTGATA
Organism: Drosophila kohkoa; assembly: GCA_019972355.1. Taxonomy (NCBI): domain Eukaryota; kingdom Metazoa; phylum Arthropoda; class Insecta; order Diptera; family Drosophilidae; genus Drosophila; species Drosophila kohkoa. The sequence goes on along the minus strand of BJEL01000071.1, from coordinate 5,716,079 downwards.
GCAGCACTTTAATCATGAACTCAATGAAGTTAATTACGAGATGCGAACTTTTCACAAAATTGAACTTGAATTTTTATCGAAGCTGCTACACTTTTCTTTTTCAATTTAATGACGATTTAAATAAACAGAAACTGCAACGATTCAATTTATTAAAAAATTAAGAATAAAAAGGATTTCTGATATAACACTTTTTTCATAATTAGAAAATAAATGCTTTTAAGAGTGGTTAAATAGGATTTTTGATATAGCACTTTTTTCATTATTATAAAAGAATTGATTTTAAGTGTTATTTAAATACAATACACAACTTGTATTATACAAATCGAATAAGGATTATTCTAATTTCATATTTAAAAAACAAAATGGTCGAAATTCAAAATTTTTTTGACTAAAACTTTTATTAGTAATGTTTAACAGTTAAAGATACATTTAAATTCTATAATTATTTCAGACTTTATTCTTCATTCAAGAAAACAAAAGTTTCCATCCGGAATTTATTCTTAATTTTTGTAAGAAAACAAAAGTTTACAATAGAAATTAATTCCTTCTGGAATTTATTCCTAATTTAAGTAAGAAACCAAAAGTTAAAACTCAAGGCCCCAGCAGCCAGTCCTCTCTTTTCTATTAAATGTAATATTAAATACTAGATTTAAAATAATAAAAAACTCAAAATTAATCCTTTTTCAGGATACTCCTTAAATAAAGTACATATGTGAAATTTTCGTACTATTGCTTGATATTTTGGCTGCAATCAAGTTTTGCAACTTTCTAGAAATTGATAATGAGTAACGGAAGTTAAACAATTTGGCTGTCAAACAACATTTCCGCAAAATGTTAAACTTGGTCGTGTGCAAAATGTACAATGAAATATTGAAGCACGGGGAGGAGGATTAACACATTAGCTGGACGATCGAGCACAATATTGAACGTTAATTATAATTATCACCAAATCGACATGCGGCGATGACGATGATGACGACAACGATCGATCGATCGATCGATCGATTCTTCTCCATTCCAGATAGAAGCGAGTTTTGTGTGTGTGTGTGTGTGTGTGTTTTAGTTTTTACACCCACAATTTCAATAGGTCTGCCCCTAGTTATTATTTTTGTTGTTGATTGCATCTTATCGCATTCGATTCGTTTTCATTTTTAGAACATTTTTGCATTGCTGTAGCTGCTACTGTTAGTTGTACTTCCCAACTCAAGAGGCAACGTCAACGTCGGCGTCACTTATCTGATAAGCATCGCAAGCGTAGAAGAAAACATATGTTACTTTCAACTTCGAACAAGTTTTTTTTCTTTCTGCGAAGTTTCGTGATTTCCCTTCCAACTGGCCATGAAAACAACAGTTTTTCAAAGGCTCAACAACTTTACAATTAATCAACAAAAAAATTTACATGACTTGCTAATGAACTTTGATAAGAAAAATGTACAAGAAACAATGAATGGAATTCATTTCTCATACTGCAAACTCTATAGTATTTTATTTCTCGAAGAAAATAAGAAATTTATGAATTACATTTAACAAACATCTGTATTAACATCTTCGCTTTTTATTCGGAAATTTTCAGAGCAAAAAGAACCTTGACAATCAATTGAATACTGCCAAGTGGATGGAATTCATTTCTCCATAGTATTGTGTTTATTTCTCGAAGGAGATCCATATAAGCAATGAATGAAATTATGAGAAATTTATAAATTACATTTACCAGACATCTGTGTTAACATCTTGGCTTTACATTCTGAAAATTTCAGTGCAATTGTTCAGCCCTACTCGAAGGTATATTAAATTATTAACCGAGTGGCAGGCGAAATGAAAGTACAAACAGTATCTATGACAGCTCTCTGCTGTCAGTTGGTGTGAACACAAAAAGCAAACCAGTTTTGATTGCAATAATTATTATATATCTGTGGACGTGATTAAAAACAATCGAAAATGGCGGAACTGGTCGCTTATTTTTTTTATTTTTTTTGGGGCAACGAGTGAATGTGCTTTTGTTTTGTGGCAACAACAAGAACTCTAGCCTCGACTTCGTATGATGGATTTTTATTGAGATCATGATCTTGCATAATACTTTGCTACAAATATAAATAGCATATGTCTGTTTTCAGTTCAGGGTGTTCGAATAGATGAAAGAGCTTAAGCGGAAATCTGCGACAAGCGCCAGAGATTGAGATTGAAGTGAAGGTAAATGTAAATGTTGCGCATGCGCAACGAAGCAAAGCACAAAAAGAGACCCGAACAAAAAAATATATTAAAAAATCTGCTTAAGGAGCGAAAGAGAGAGAGTGAGACTCTTTCACTTTCTGCTTCAAACATGAGCTGCACTTTGGGGGGCAGCATTCGTGTTGAAGGCTTTAGAAAACGTTGCATGATCGCTACACTTTTTTTTTTTTTTTTTGTGGTGTTCAAAAATTGAAATTGTAAGCGAAGTGTAACTGTTGTTATACCCGCTACCCATAAGATAGAAGGGTATTATAACGATGTGCCTCTATGAAATGTATGTAACAGGCAGACGGAGGTATCTCTGACCATATAAAGTATATATGTTATATTATTGATCAGCTATCAAGAAATACTTTTGTATTGGCAAAAACGCTTACTTACTACGGGACTTAGTAGCTTTGCCTGACAATTTGGTATATTTTATACTCTATGGTATATTTTGAATGTAGTACTATATAAAAATAAAGATAGCTTTGAATGTAGTATGTATGTCACTATACCAAATATAGCTTTCGATATATTTTGTACAATTCGGTATATTTTAAATGTATCAATATACTAATCAATATGTCAATATACTAAATATAGCCTTTGGTATATTTCGTACTCTATTTGAATGGTACTATATCAATATCTCAAAAGAATATAGCCTTTGGTATATTACAGTATTTTTGCGGTAAATCAATGTGGTATATTTTAGAATTAACACCGAACTATCTTGCTTTTATTCAAATTAGGTAGCGGGTATCTCACAGTCGAGCATACTCAACTGTAGCTTTCCTATTTGTTGTATCTGTATCCGTGCCTCTAGTTGTGGTGCCACAATCTCCAATCAAAAGGCAAACGAAATGAAACAAAACAAAACAAAGGCGAACCTCGAACGAATATTTGCACATATGTGATCCCCATCAAGAGAGAGGGAGAGAGAAAGAGAAAGAGCACACAATCGAACCTAGTTCGCCTTTGTTTGGCATATGACTCAAAACTATTCACATTGAATGCAAAGCTAAATGATTTTGATACGCTTTTCCTACAATTGCTCAGTTAAGAATTCTGCATCCAGAATATTATTGAATGTTTTTCTCGCCCTCCCTCAGAGAGGTTTAGTAACCCAGATAATACTGTTCGTCTGTGTAAGTGTGTGTGTATCTGAGAAATATTTAATCGCAATCTCTTTGCTCTATTGTATTGTTGTTATTCTTGAGCCATTGCCCCCTCCATTCTTATCTAGCAAGCATAAAACTACACAAACAAAGTTTAACTTAATACAATATAGAAAAAAGCACTCTCTCTCTCTCTCTTTCTTTCTCTGTTGAAAAGGGATTTTAGTTCTAGATGTTTACTTTAATGACAACAGCTGCATGAATATATAGAACAAAATATATATTTGCGATCAATTATTACGACACAGTTTAGCTGCAGCTGCTCGCTTCACTTTGAACAATGCAAATATTGACATCTTGCTGAAATAAACAGCGCAAAAAGCAGACGTCGCATTGATTATGAAACTGGATATTCAACATTGTGAAATTCCATAATATTAAAAGAAAAAACAAAAAGACACAGCGCAATGAGCGTGAGAAATGCGAGAACGCTTCAAATGCAAACATGTTTTTTTTAGAGCAATTATTTAGCGACTAGTATCTTGCACCTTCTAAATAGCACGTTGATCGGTTATAATAAATATATTTTGAATAATCTCTTTCATTTACTTCTTGAACACGCATAAAAGGTCGAGCAAAGTTAAAACTCTAAGGATCTCAGGCAAACTAACTATCCATTTAAAAAGGTCTCACAAAGTCAATGCTTACTTGAATCTTTATATAGTATATGAGCTTTTAATATGCTTTCTTAAAGTTTCTTAATTTCAACTAAAACATTTACTCCTTAAATGCCAATAAAAGGCTAAGTATAGACAAAACTCACTCACACTTAAAGGGTCGTAGGCAAACTTGAAGAGCTTATCTCCATTTAAAAGGGTCTAACAAAGTCGATGCTCACTTGTAAATTTTGTTGAATGCCATACGTTCGTTGTTTACAGTATATGTGCTTTCAATATGCTCTTTTATCCTTTCTCTATCTCAACTAAAACATTTACTTCTTAACTCACTTTAAAGGGTCTTGAACTGTCGAAACTTATAGCAAACTTTACTACTACTTATCTTCATTTGAAAGTCAATGTTCACTTGAAACTTTTGTTTAATGCAAGTTGCAACTGAGATATTCACTTCCGTTACATTCACTGCTTTAACTACTTATTCACGGTACACACCATAGTAAAAGGGTCTAGCCCAGTCAACACTTACCCCGCTTGGTGAGCAGCGTGACGGATGATGCGGTGACGCCGCGCAGCTTGAGCACATGCGTCTCGATCTTGTGGACACAGGAGGCGCAGGTCATGCCCGTGATTTCGAGTTCCACCTCGGCCTCGCCGTTGTCGGGCTCATGGATGAGCTCCGTGGGAAAGCCGAGCTCAGTGATGGACTTCGCAATGTTCTCCGCGGTCAAGACATTCGCATTGTACTTGACCTCCGCCTTGGCAGCGAGCAGAGCCACCAGAATGCTATCGAGACCGTAGATCTTCTTGCAGTGTTTCTCAATGGCGGCCACACAGCTGGCACAGGTCATGCCGCGTATGTGGAGGAAGCACTTGGTCAGCAGCTCCTGTTCAATGGGCACCAACGTGGCATTGCCATTCACCTGTTGCCTGACTGGCGAAGGTTTCTTCTCCAGCACAGGCGACGGCGTCGACTTTGGTGAGGCAGTTGTGGTTGCTGAGGTGGTGGTTGTGGTTGTTGTGGACAGTTGTGCGGGATCTGTGGCAACACTAGCATCGAAGCCCATGTCATCGATCATCTCGGCAATCTGGGCAGCCGTCAACTCCTCCGGATTGTAGCGCACTCGAGCATTCTTCTCCGCCAGCTGCACCTCGATGTGCTGAATGGCCGGATTTATGTTGCCAATGTGTCCCTCGATGTTGCGCACACACGACTGACATGTCATGCCCAGGACACGTATGTTCGTTGTGCTGCTGGGCGTGCTCAGCTCCGGCTGATAGCTGCAATCGAAGCCCATTTCATCGACTTCGTGTGCGATGCGGGCGGCGGTAATTACACTGGTATCGTAGTCAAAGTAGCCGGCGTGCTCCGATAATTCAACGCGCACTTTCAGCACACCGGGTTTCTCTCCGAGATTGCTCTCAATGTTGCGCACACACGACTGGCAAGTCATGCCCTCAATGGGCAGACGCACTGAGGCAACGGCAACAGGCGGTTGCCATTGTTCCGATACTTCTTCTGCAGGCATCGATAACGATTGCATTGTTGTTGCTGCGTCGGCTGCTGCTCCTGTTGGCATCGATAACGATTGCGTCGGATGAATCAGATGGTCTGCGCCTTGAGCGGGGGCAGCGGGCGCATTTTTCGCATTCACGATTTGCTCGTCATTCATTTTACATTTGCATTTCACGCATTTGTTGCTGCCGTCGTTGTTTTGGTTGATGTTTATGGTGCACTAATTAGAAGTTCTCTTTCCAATTTGAATTCGATTCAATTTATCAGCAGCGACTTGTGGACGTCTGTGTGTGTGTGAGTGCATGCATCCGTGTAGATGTATGTGTGTATGAGTGCGTGCACTGGCTCATGTAGAAAAACAAAAAACCTAATAAAAATGCCGAAATAATTTTGTTACTTGTGTGAGTGCGTGTGAGTTGTCGCTGCGTATGTGTATATGTGGATTATCGTAACTTTGGCTAATTGCAACACAATAAATTTTTATATTTGTTCCCTCTCTCTCTCACTCGCTCTCCTTAGTGCTCTGATTTCATTCAACTTTTTTTTTTTTTGCTTTAACTTGACCCGAGCTTATTTGCAAATTGCGTTTGATCACCACTTTTTATGACTACTCCAACATCCGGATCGGTTTACTCTTAAATTTTGTCAATTTTCCGCACGAAACGAATGTTTTGATTTCTAATTAATGCGCACAGCTGCTGAAGCGCCCCAACATCGCGTACCGTGTGAATTCAGACTTATTGTTTCTTTAAACAGCTTTCAATAAAGCTCTTTTACTTAACACCTGTGTTGGAGTGTGACCACAAGTTAAATTTCCGATATACGCCGAAAAATACTGTAAAAGCACTATTGATACTTTACAGTATTTTTATACCACAAAGTATATAATACCGAAGGTTTTGAACTTTTCCATTCATTTTGTGACACTCATCGCCATTTTTACCCTCAACATTTTTAATTTATGAATGGTTTATTAGATCGTACATTTTACTTTTGGCAATGTGTTGTTAAATAAGGCATTGATAAGTACACTTGGAATGAAGTTGCCACATGCTTACATCTCACTTGGTATATACCATTTTTGGACGGCGTACATATATAAATATAAACATTTTTTGACAAAATTAGTTGTCTTTTATCTGACCAGAATAATTTGCGAAAATGGGATGTATCGCTTTTCAACCAAATAAAGTACCTATTCGATAATATCGATAGGCAAATCGCGAAACCGTGTTTCCGAAGTGGCAGCACTGGGTTTTCAGTGCTGGGAAGTGTTCCAACTCGCGAGTGCTGAAAAGTGAAAAACTGCACAAAAAAACTGCGTGTGGAAAACGCTGGGCAGTGCAGCGTTTTCATTTCGATTTTCATGCAATATATTTTTGATTTCAATTGCTAAATATGCCGAGTGTTTCGATCGTGTGAGAGTGAAAGTGGGGAAAAGTGCAAAACGAATTAGCGTAAAATGTTATAAACGGCGAACGGGTGAAGTAGACAAACGTTTGTTCTACTTATCCACATAACGCGCACACGCACACAAACACTCACATACAGTGAGACACACACACACACAAATAGAAAAACACTCGCAAACACACACACATACACATACGCGCGTCAACAGCTGCCGCTGCCTGCCTCGCCTGTCACTGTTGGTGGTGTGGTGGTCTGGTCCCCGCAGCACTCAAAATGTCGGACATTAAGTAAGTCGAAGTCTTTGTGAAAATGCAAAATAATTGTGCAAATATAAAAGTCAGTATATTAGTGCGACGCACCAAATGGTTGCAAAAGAAAAAGAAAAAGAAATGCATCAAACTGCAAGTGAAACGTCGTAAAGCATTTAGAATATGTACCTCTAAATATGTGCATACACACACACACACATACAATCGTGTAATACACACTTACATATTTTCAAGGCATTTGCAAGAGAGTGTGTGTGTGTGTGTGTGTGTAGGTGAAGGAACCCAACAGCATTTGGCAGTGGTGAAAACGCAATAGAAAACAACATGGCTCTGGCACCACAAAATTTGGGTTACTTCACTTGCCAAAATCACAGTAATATTACAATATTGATTTTTATACATGTGTGAATGTGAAATGTGTGAAATTCGGATAATTGCACTAACGTTGTTTATCACATTTGCAGCGACGATTTGCTCAACTATGAACTAGGTTTGGGCGATGACATCGACGATCAGGCGCTTCTTGGCGCCGACGAGGATGAGCTGCTGCTCTCCGATGAAGGTAAGTGAATAAACAATATACTTTTCTTGTACTTAGACTAATCAATGATTTCTTTACCTGTGCATAGAACTGGAAAAAGATGTGACCAGCGAGGTGAAGCTGCAGATGCGTGCCGAGGCCGAGGAATGGGCACAGGAGCAGCTGCGTAAGCACAAGGAACAGCTGGCTGCCGCAGCAGCAGCAGCAAGAATTGCAACGACACAGGAAACGCCGGTTGCCGAGGCAACAACAGCAGCTGCGAATCGTGAAAAGGATTCACCCAGCGCCACAGTAGTAGCTGCTGCTGAGACCACAACGGCGGCGATTGCCAGCGAGTCGACGGCGTCGACACAAGTCACAGAATTGGCAGCGGCCACTTCTACAACAAGCACAACGGCGGCAACGTCGGCATCGAGCAGGGAACAAGCGTTGTTGCTGGATGAGGAAGACGAGGAGGAGATTGCGTCAGGTGGAAAGCAGCGACAGCGATCAACAACAGCAGCAGCAACAACAGCGAATAGCAAACAAACATCAGCTACAAATAATGGTGGCAGCGATGATATTGCCAGCAGCGAGGTGGAAACCGAAACCGAGGTGGACGCCAGCGATACCGATCTCGAGGGTGGCGGCGGACATTCCTCGCTGCTGACCACGTCGCAGGAGAGTCTCCCCAATGCCAGTTTCACATCGGAGCCGCCGGATCCGCGCGAGGATGATGAAGAGCGTGAGGAACGCACCAATTTCAAAACAGCCAGCGAACGATCTGACAACCACAAACAGCAGCAGCACTCGATGCAGCCACAGTCACTTCCAAGGCGACATCATTCAGGTGAGTTCAGTTAATAAAAATATCTAAAATGTAAGGATAGACAATGCTAAAGATATTGTAAAATTATTCAAGTCTTAGATGAACAATTGTATGTTGCTTTAATGTAAAATTTGAATTTTATTTGTATGTTGTTGCCACGACTGAAAATATTGTAATATAAAATTCAAATTTAACTTTCATGTTGACATGTCTGAAAATATTGTGAAATTGTTCTCTTAGCCTTAAATATTGCAATGCTTAGGCAGTATTTTGTGAAAGATGCGGAAATATTCTAAGCATAAGCATTTAAGTATGTGATTCATAAGATTTATTGTAACTACTATTTTTAGTAATGTCTTTAGACCCCATTAAGGGTGTTTTTCATTACTCTATATTAAGGAATCAATAGCTAAGAACTTATGCCATAAAAGAATGTTAAAGAATTTGAATTTCAACTTTTGCTTTAATATTACTATTTGTAATTTTTAGTTAGGAATTGAAATTCAGCATTTGTTTTCTTATTATTATTTAAGGTTCTTTTCTTGTATTATTTATTTTGGAATCAGTAGTTGATAATTAAAGAGATGCTATTGATGTATTTTTTTAAAACCAGTAACTCAATTGAATATATTTTATGAGGTACCAGATGAAGTCGAATAGTGCATTTCTATTTATAGCCTTTTAATAATCGAAAATATGAAATATTAACGTGAATCTTTAGAATTTATTTGGAGTCGAAAATATTGTGAAATATTTTGTTGAAACTTCAACTAAAAGAAATTATTTAGATTCGATCCTAGTAGAATTATCTACAGAACAAGTAACACAAAAAAGAACAAATTTAATATTTGACTAAACAAAGCATCAATATAAGGAATATGCGCTTTGGTATATTTGTATTTTTTTGCGGTATATTATTTTGGTATATTTAAAAAGGAATACCACTTTTCTGTTATTCACAATGGATATTTTTACTTGTTTAAATGCAGTACTATATCAAAATACTAAATATAATCTTTGGTATATTTGTAGTATTTTTGTGTGTACATATATTAATTCTGTATATTTTAGGAATAATATCGCAATGTAGTATTATATTAATATACCAACTTAAGCCTCTGTTATATATTTAGTATTTTTGCGGTATATTACTTTGGTATATTTTAAAAAGGAATTCCACTTTGCTGTTATTCACAATGGCATCTCGAGTGTGCTCGACTGTAGCTTTCCCACTCGTATAACATTTAATAATTTACGTGTTTAATTAATATACAAAAATAATATAATAACTAAAAGAACTAAAACTAACTAGCTACTAAGGCCATCGACACATTTGTCTAAATAATCGCATCGCTTTTCGCTTTGCAGACAAACCTCGCATGTCTGGACCGGGCAACGTGCGCTTCAACAGCAACAACAATCCGAACAGCGGCAGCAACAATCTGAACAACAACAATGGCAACAACAAGCGAGGCGGAATGGGAGGAGCGAGGCATCATTTGCTGCGCAGTCCAGGTCCGCCGCATATGTTCAATCCGCAGCGGATGATGGGCGGAGTCGGAGGAGGAGGGGGCGGGATGTCGATGTCCCGCTTCATGCCACCTGGTAATGCTCCCTCCCACTTGGTGGGCGCCATATGCCTGCTGGCCACGCCCCCACAACAGCAGCAGCAACAACTGCAACAAGCACAAGCGACACTAACACTGAAAACTGCATTCATTCCAGGCCCATATGCACCACAACCTCTACCACAATCGTCAAATCCCTCACAACAACAACAGCAACAACAACAACAGCAGCAGCAACAACAACAACAGTCGCCATACACAAGCAATCAAACTGGTGGCGTGCCATCATCAGTGTCAGGTCCCATCAGCTCCCAATCCCCGCATCTACACAATCCGCACATGTTGCACCCGCATCACAACAATCCACACAACAACAACAACAACGGGCCGCCAGGACATCTCCTGCCGCATCCGCAACAACAACAGCAGCAGCAGCAGCCACATCCTCAACAACATCCACATGGGCATCCGCATGATCAGGTGCGCGTTGGATTGTTGCAGCCCCCGCTGCCGTTGCCCCTGCCCTTGGGCTATGGCGCCGCAGCGGCTGCGTATCGGAATGGCGCCTTGCTGGGCCAAGGACCAGGTCCAGGGCATGGTCAGCACCCGTCGCCAGTGACGCCGCATTCGCCGGGCATGCGTCCCCCGCCGCCGTATCGCAATGCCCCGCCCGGCTATGGGCCACCGGTGGTGGGTCCTGGTCCTGGTCCCGGACCGGGACAGGGTCCGGGTCCCGGGGGTCCTGGTGGTGGTCCTGGCATGCCACCGGGCTATGAGCCGCATCCGCAGTACATGCGACCGCACAACGGTTGGCGACCGCAGCCGGGCGAGGTGCCCAACACACAGCGCATGCCACGCCCACCGCTGCAGACGCTGCCTCAGCACATGATGCAATCGGGTGGCGGTGTCGGAGGTTACATGAATGGCATGAACATGCGTGCCCCGCTGCCCCAGCACATGCAGCAGCAACAACAGGTGAATCCTGGCGGTGCACAACAACAACAGCAGCAGCAGCAATCAGCGGGCGGAGCAGCGCAGGCAGCTGGACAACAGCAGGCGGCACAACAACAGCAACAACAACAGTCAGCGGGAGCACCTTCAACTGTTCCACGCGGCGTTGTGAGCAAGGTGCTCATCAATCCCAATTTCAAGGGCGGCGTCGAGGCGGCCACCAACAAGTTCATCAAGGAGACGCACTTTGTGCCCGCCATCAACAGCGAGGCGGAGCTGCTGCGTCAGCAGGAGGAGTTCATCAACAAGAATCGCCAGTACTTTGAGAAGCGCACCCAGCGTCGTTCCCCCCTGCCGCCCAGCTCCTCCAATTCGAATGCACAATCCTCCTCATCATCATCGTCCACAGCTCAGTTGAGCGAACGGCGACGCAGTCGCAGTCGAAGCCGCTCTCGGGGACGCAGCTATTCGCCCGTGAAGCGTGGCGAGCGAGAACGCGATCGGGACCGGGAGAGGGAACGGGATCGGGAGCGTGAACGCGACCGGGACCGGGAGAGAGAGCGGGAACGGGAGCGAGAACGTGATCGCTATGGCGGCGCAGGTGGAGCAGGAGCCACAACACGTCCAGCAGCGAATCGTGGCTATCGACGTGCGGCCAGCAGAGAGCGTGATGAGAATCGCAGCGGTGGAGCATCAGGAGGAGGAGGAGGCGGAACAGGAGGTGGAGGCGGAGGTGCCGCAGCGCCAAAGCGACGTCGCAGCGGTTCACCGAGTGCAGCACGGAATCCTTTCTCAGGCGAACCGCGCAATCGCGCCGCCGAGAGCAGCGGAAGCGGAAGTCGAGTCATGGTAAGTTCATCGAATTTCGAACTTCGAACTTGAACTTTAAATTAATGTCTCTCTTTGTTGTGAATGCAGCCCAGCGATGAGGACGAGGAGACGCGCGCCTATCGCCTGGAGATCGAGAAACAGAAGCAGCTGCGCGAGAAGATAATGCGCGACAAGGAGCTGAAACGGCGTCGCGCCGCCGAGGAGAAACTGCACGAGGTGAGTGGAGGAAAGAGTTCTATGATGAAAGGAAGATGTTAAGGAAGTGGAAATATGTAAAGCTAGCTTATTGAGAAATTGATTCATGGTGCTAGGCGTATGCTTAGACACGTTTGACACAGGAATGGAGTAATAAGAGTAATAGACTCGTATTAGAACGAAAAGGAGTAATAGAGTAAAGGAATAATATATAATAGTTGCAATAGAGTATAGGAATAACAATAAAGGATTATTCGATAATAGTAAATTAATAATAATAATAAAGGAGTAATATATAATAGTCGCTATGGAGTAGAGGAATAATAATAAAGGAGTAACAGTAATGGAGTAAAGGAATAACAATAAAGGATTAATATAGTATAGTCGCAATAGAGAAAACGAATAATAATAATAAAGGAGTAATAGATAATAGTTGCAATAGCAATACCAAAGAATCAATAGAGTATGGGAATAATATTAAAGAATTAATAGATAATAGTTGCAATAAAGTAAAAGGTAATGATAATAATATAGGAGTAATAGATAATAGTTGCAATAGAGTTAAGAAATAATAATAGTAAAGAAGAAAAGGATAATAGTCACAATAGAATAAAGGAAATATAAAAAAGATTAATAGACAATAGTCGCAATAGAGTAAAGGAATAACCATAAAGGAGTAATAGTCATAAATGTAACAGATGTGGAGGCTAGTCGATAGACCCCATAGGTATCGATTAGCATTAGCAAGTCGATAGGCACTAAGCAATCCGTATCGTTCGTCATGAGTAGTAGATCATCAGAAGAAACAGTCGCAAGTCGTGTGAAGTAGATCATCAGTCGTAAAAAACGTAGAAAGCAGTATTATTTAGGTGTAATCAAACTGTACTATCCCACATATTATCAAATAAACACATATTAAATAATCAAGGGTTATTTATATAGCCAACTTTTCATAAATACACCTAGAATTAGCTCAAGATGCTGTGGCAACTTGTTCTTCCGTTAATGCTCCAATTTATTTTAAATTCTATACAATCTTGATCAAATGAGTATTCTGTTGCCAATAACAAAGCAGTTTAAGCTAAATTGAGCTATGTTTATAGCAAAACATAATAAAAGAGTTATAGATAATAGTCATAAATACAACTAAAACTTGCTTAAGATGCTGTGGCAATTTTGTCTGTTGTCAATGTTTCAATTTATTTTAGTTTCTGCAAAATGTCTTCTTTATAAAATTAGTATCCTGTTGCAAATAAGAAGACAGCTAAAACTAAGTTAATTATAAATTGGGCCATATACACAATGTTTATAACAAAGCATAGTGAGAGAGATCCACACAACTATAAGCATTATTTATTATTTGAATATGTTCAATACAAGTGAATGTAGTTTTAGAACTTAAAGAATTAACTTTTTTCAATACAAAAAAATGTGTTAAAAATAAGTGTAATATAAATTAAACAACTAGAATATAAAACGATGAACTTTAGAATGTTAACCTTAAAGTTGTTTAGTGTAGGACAGCTCGAAGGTTATCAGCATTATTTATTATTTGGTAATATGTTCAAAAGTGAATTAGTGCTGAAAGAATTAACTTTTTTTTAATACAACAATGTGTTAAAAATAAGTGTAATATAAATTATACAACTTGACATAGTCTTTTATGTTCAAAGACTATATCAAGTTGTATAATTAAACTTTAGAGAGTGTTAACCTTAAAGTTGTTTAGTGTACATAGTGCACCTCGAAGACGTTCGTCAGAACTCTTCTTCTCACTTCACACGCTAATTTGATCTTGGTGTTGGTTTTGCAGGAGAAGCGCGCCGAACAGCACAGCCCAGATCCAGAGAATGCAGTTGGAGGTGGAGGAGGAGGATCGGCGCCTGGCAGCGCACAAAAACAGCAGCAGCAGCAACGTCCAGGAATGGGCAATGAGCGCAAAGTGATCTCGCTGAAGCGACGCGACGACGATGCACGCGGCGGAGGTGGAGGCGGTGGCAGACAACAGCAGCAGCATCAACAGCAACAACAACAACAACAGTTGCAATCGGGAGCTGGAGTTGGACGCAAGCAGCTGACGGCGGCAAAGATTGCGCCGGAGGCAAAGCGAAGCATCACCGAACACTTGGCGCCATCCAGCAAGCATCATCAGCAAATGTCGGGAAGAGCCGCAGGCGGCACACCGCCCACAAGCAGCAGCAGCAGTGGAGGAGCAGGAGGTGGAGGAGGAGCGGGAAGTGGCGGTGGCGGTGGTGGAAAGGGGCGAGACATGGGCCTGTTGCGTTTGGGCACGCCCAGCGACGATGAAGTGGAGCTGGACTACGATGACGATGATCTGCTGCTGGACGAGGAGGATCGTTTGCTGGCCACGCCCTCACCACCGCCCCCACAACCGCAAACGCAATCGCGGGCCGCCAAACGCTCAGCGACACCCGAGTTGCTTGTGGTGAAGCGCAATCACAAAATCGTGCGAGGCGCTGGCTCCGCATCAACAGTTGCTTCAGGCGGCGGCGGCGGAGGAGGAGGAGCTGCAGCCGGTGTCACTTTTGCGCCTGGCCAGCGACGTGTTGTCCTCAAGTCCACCAGCAATGGCAGTGGAAGCAGCTCTGGAGGTGGCAACGACTTTTCACATGGCAGGCAACGGGATCGTCGTCAGCGTGAGGAGCAGTTGATGCAGCGCAAGAGCAGCAGCAGTGGAGGAGGCGGAGGCGGAGCAGGTGGCATTTTTGATCGTTTGGAGAAGCGTCAGGCGAGCTCAGCAGGTGGCAGCGGAGGAGGAGGAGGAGGCAACAAGCAGCGCAGCAAAGCACCGGCTCGAATTGTGTTAAAGCACGATTAAAACAAACCAAGAAAAGTCAAGTTGTAATCCTTAAGAGATATATATATACATATATATATAAACCATAATCAAGTATAAAACTAATCCGAGTGTATTATAAACTTATGTAGAATGCAGCCCAGCTTTGGAGGCTTTGCTCGCCCTCCCTCCCCAAAAAAAAAAAACAACAGACACATTTATATTTAGAAGTAATAATATCAATCTATAATCTATATATATTATGTTTTGACTAGTGTTAGGCTTAAGCAGTAAACAGATTCAGAAAGCGAAGGAGAAGTAGAAGGAGAACAGCTTTAGGATTAAGCAGGAAGCAGGACAAATCTGTTTGATAACGATTCAATAATCTTAAGATCTAAATACAAAAAATATATATATATATTATATAACCACATTTATGATTATTTTAAGCTTTACAGTTAAGTGTACAAAACTAAAAACACACAATTTAGCAGTAAGTCGCATCTCGCTAAACTACACACACACATATATATATATATATATATTACTCGATTCATATTAACTTTTTGATGTACCCGCTATCTATAAGGTGGAATATTTTTGTAACTTGCCTGCGGCGAATTTATGTAACAGGCAAAAGCAGGCAACTCCGATCCGTGTCCGTCTGTCTGGTATATTTTAGTATTTTTACGGTATAAGCATAATACCGCACTGAGTAGCGGGTATCTCAAAGTCGAACACTCTCGATTACAGCTGTTTTTTTTAGTTTTTTTTTTTTTATTTTTCCAAAATATCTCAAAGAATCGCAACTACCACAAACTTGTATTTGTATTTGTAGTTAACTTTAACTAGAACTATTCAAGTATATATATATATCTTTATATTAATGTGAAGGCGCTTTAAGCGTCTCTCAACACACACACACACATGCTTGACTCTTTAGTTGCATGCACATGAATTAAACGTAACCATAAGATTACTATATAAAAATAATATCTATATAACAATTATCGTATATATGTATATTGAGATATATAAATCTAGTCTTAAGAGTCGCGTATTGATTTCGATTTTGACTAGACGCAACAGGCGAATATTATTACCACATAAATTTTTGTTTAGTTTTTTTTTGCCAATTTTATTTTATTTTTTTCGGATAAATTCAATTACGCAAGAAATGTCGAGTTGTGTTTTTTAAAAGTGTTACAAAAAAAAAACTTACATTATTGTGTCCGTCTATATGTTCAAATCCTCCACAATTTTTTGTGTTTTTTTTTGTTTGTGGCCTACCTAAACAAAAGAAAATTAAAACAAAAAAACTAACTAACGTAAAGAAAAAAAGAAAAGAAGAAAAAAAATATATGTGTCTTCTGATGGGAAACACAAAGAAGCAATACCATAATGGCCTGTTAAACGATAGCAAATAATCCCCAAATAGAACAGCAAATAAACGCAGTTTCTTTCCCAGAATATATCCAAAAAACAAAAGAAATATCTAGATTGTAGTATTAACTGTACATATACTACAGACATACATACATATAAAATATATAGTGAGACATCTACTTATATATATATGTTTATGAATATATTTATAGATATAATACTTATCAAGCCATAAACAAAATTACACATTACAATAGTTCATATAGGACCATTTTGACAACAACAAAAGAAACTTAAATTAAAACACACATTTATTTATACAATAATTGTAATACGCAAACAAAAAACTTACATTAATCCAGAGTTTTAGCTTGTAACGAAAGATTTAAGTAGAGGAAAAGCGAGAAAGCTAAGAAGAAAACAGAAACTATGAGAAGAAATCCCAAATTTGATAAGAAGAGAAATGTTTGTATGCTTTTTTTTTTAAGTTAAGCAACGTTGATGTCGTTGATGTTCAGATACTTCTACACACGTATATAAATCTTAAATATGATATGCAAATATCATATATATATATATATATATAAATATCTATTAATTATGGACTAATAAAATCGAAAGTATATTGCATATATATATAATATACCTATTAACTACAACAATCATTGTACTGTATATAAATCGACTTAACAACAAAACAAAAACAAAATGCGAAACAAGAAACCTAAAATAATAGTAACGAGTAAACACACAAAGTAACGAGTGACGAGAACAAACGCGTTTGCTCGTTGCAACAACAACAACAAGAACAACATCCAAAACGAGTCTGTGATTAATTTTTATATTTCGAATTATGAATTATGCATTATGTTCACCACGATTATGATTATGATTACAAAAAAAACTTAGCATCCATTTGCCACTTAGTTATAATTGTTTCCCCCCTCAACACACACACACAAACACACACTTACTTTTATTATTTGATAAGTCAAACAACTGCAGTTAGTTACTAAGCACCTCAACACACACACACTCACACATGCATATTTTCCCTATCTATATACGATATGATATATTATGTGTTGTTCCATAGTTGAAAACTTTCCAAGTGCACACATAAATGTGATATGACAAACAAACAAACAACAAAAAAAAAAAGAACGAAAAGAAAACAAACGTTAAGAAGAATTAAGCAAAGCAAATCTAGTTGATATTATGTGTAAGTAGTACTAATAATTTATTAATTTTGTCGACTTTAGTTTTTGTGTTGGCAACATGCAACATAACCTCACTTCGACTATTGTAAATCAGCCAACGCGCGTTTATCTTATTTTTTTAATTGTATTCAATTCTCGATTTCGTTTTCGATTTTCAATTTGTTTTTGCTTCTTTCCCCTTGCCTATATGTGTATAAGAGAACAACAAACTGAAATTCGATTCGATATTTATAATTTAAGCATATTAACTATATATATATATTCATACTCAATCTAGATTTACTCTATATATACATATATTGGAAGTCTACGAGCTATGTAGATGCTAGTCTAGCCTTATTACGATTTATTTAATTTTTGTTATCTTTTGTAACTTGCATTTCTTTTACATTTGATGTATCATCCTCTCCTCTCCTCCCCTGTCCCCTTAATTCCTTTCCCCTCTCATTTGACTATCTTAATTGTACGTAACTTAACCTAGAAAACGAAAGCAGAGAAAAATAAGATAGCAGCAGCTTTGCGTCTCTTTCGCACTGCTGGCTGTTGTCGTTGGCCTCTATCGCTTAGCCACTCTCTTCTATGTGACTATCTATCTATCTCTTTCGCAATCGCGCAGCTGCCATTAAGTTAATTTTAGTGTATTTCTACTATTACAACAACTAGAACAACAACAACAACATCCCCCGTCTAAATTTTCTTTCAGCACAAAATTCTGTACAAAATGCCATGATGAAAAAATGAATAACAAACGTACAAAAAGAAAAAAGACAAAAACTAAAAAAAAAAAAACGAAACCAAAAAAGATATTGCAAATGAAAGAAAAGTTAATTAGCTAAAGAAGAGAAAAAAAACAAAATATACTACTATCAATAACTTACTTAATATAACTAACTAAAAAACAAAAACAAAAAACTAGTTCAAATTTGAGCGCCGCCATGCGATAAAAAAAAGGACAACAAGCGGCCCTTGATAAGCAGATGAAGACTTGAATAAAGAAACTGATATATACAAAAACACTGATATACACGCCCACATTCGTCGTTCCACCCTCCCTCCGCCCCCTCTACCCTCACATGCACGTGTTGTTCCCTCTCTATATATACATACATATATTTTATATATATATGTGTGTGTATATGGTGTGTACACATGTGTGTGTGTGAGTGAGTGTGTGTGTGTGTGGTCGCATGTGTGCGTGTATATGTATATTTTTTACAGCATTCAATTAAGAAATCTCACGTCTTTTTATTTTATCGGGCGGGGAAAAAGGGGAAAATACTTTGAACTTTGAATTATACAAATGTTAACAACATTTATCAATGGAGAACAC
Source organism: Drosophila kohkoa (assembly GCA_019972355.1). Taxonomy (NCBI): domain Eukaryota; kingdom Metazoa; phylum Arthropoda; class Insecta; order Diptera; family Drosophilidae; genus Drosophila; species Drosophila kohkoa. The sequence goes on along the minus strand of BJEL01000071.1, from coordinate 5,697,248 downwards.
TTTTATTCTATATTTTTATTTTAAAACGAATTTCTTTAAAAAACTGAATTGATTTTAAAATTAATTGAATTGCAGACAAAACATTTTAGAACTAAAAAGTCGCCAAAAGTAAGGCATAAAAGTAGCTTATTATAAAATTTGTATTACACTAAAGCGCCTCTCTCTGCGCTTCTCAAAATAGTTTGCTGCTTCTATAGAAAGTTCTAATGACTGTTGGCATAATTTTCAGTACTTTAATCTTTTAATTAGCATAATACTTAACGGAGCCAGTTGAGACGACATTACGTATACGTAATTTGGTTGGTTTTATTTCATCCGAAATGAGACTTGTCGTAGCATTGCTATGATATCCATTGTGCCGCAAAAGAGTTATGATCGCTGTGATCTTGACATTGATGCCCCTAAACAGAAACAGTAACAGAAACATCAACACAGACTCCGTCTCGATCAGAGTGACAAGAAGACAATGCCATCACAATTTATGCTCAGCTCTCGCTCTTCACATCCCACAACAACAACAACAACAACTCAGCAAATCGGGTTGCATTACAATGTGGCAAAAGGCGCAACGGCATGACAAAAGATTTATGAAAATGTCATACTTATGTCGCAGCTCTCTTAACCCCAACAAATATACATTGAGACAATCCCCGTCCATTGTTCTCTCTCTCTCTCTCTCTCTCACTCTCGCTCGTCTCGATCATTTCAAAATTCGCTCAAGTGACTAATTGAAGGGGTAGATCGATAGTTGCCGGCATGTTGAGATGAAGCATATTGACGCTATACTAGAAGCAGGTCGCATGAGTCGACTTGTAATACCCTGTAAATAGGTAATGCATATGGGGTAGTAAGGAGTTGAGATTAAAGTTGAACTTCAACTCTGAATTTGTTGCTAATTAACTATTAAATACAGCATTTATAATATTTTAATACAATTTTGTTGGTATTTATAGTAAATTATTTCACTTATAAAAAAAAAAAAAAAATGTATGACTATGATTTTAAGCCCTCTAAATGTGGTTAAAATGCAGCCAATAGATGAAATGTTTTTAGCTTATTTTTGAGAAGCGCAAAGAGAGGCGCTTTAGTATTATGAAGATTTCATAATAAAATAGTGAAAATAGAAATACAGTGAAAAGTGAAAGTGAAAATGATGAAGACAGAGCCATTAAGACTTTCCTTAGAAGTAGTCAGCTTTTTGGGAAGAGCAGATAAAGGCGCTTCAACTTAATAGATTTTAAATTAAACTACTTTTATGCTATGAAGGTGCCGAAAATTCTGCGTCATTAAGACTTTCCATAGAAGTAGAATAACTTTTTTGAGAAGCGCAGAGAGAGGCGCTTTAGTACAAAAGAGATTTTTCAGGAAATTATGTCAACTGTTCTTAGGACTTTCCCTAGTAAGAAAAATATGTTCTGAGAATCACGGAGAAAGGCACTTCAATAAAATATATTCAATAATAAACAACTTGTATGCTATGAAGTTAAAGTTATAAAGAATGAATGTCATTAGGACTTGTCCCACCAGAAGGAAACCTTTTTGAGAATCGCGTAGAAAGGCAATTCAATAAAATATATTAAATAATAAACTACTTTTATACTACAAATTGCCAGATATAATTAGGAAGTGACAAACTTTTTGAGAATCGCGTAGAAAGGCACTTCAAACTTTTTTACCATGAAGGTGTGGAAAATTCCGCAAGCAGTCATTAAGACTTTCCATACAAGTAGCAAAGTTTTTTGAGAATCGCAGAGAAGGGTAGTAAATTTTAGCTACAGGGTAGTGACACGTCAAGCATACTCTGGGGCTCATATGAAATGCAATTTGCGGTAGCAAAGCGATCAGCTCGAAGGCGTACCTCAGCTGCCAAAGGGGGCGTGGCATGTGGCTAATTCTATTGACAGCAGAAAACAAAACATTCGAAATACACACAAGCCAATATTTATGTGAGTTTTGCTTGAAATTGATTTTATTTTCGGAATATATTTTCAATTGTTGTTGTTGCTGTGGCAATTGTTGTTGCAAATGCTGTTGCTAATGCTGTTGCAAATGCTGTGTGGCAATCTCAGGGCCAAGTCCAAGTGTGTGACTTCTGGCTGGGATCTTTTCTGGGGGCTTTCGCACAAGAATTATGCCCACATTAAATGGATAATTGTGTGAGAAGCAACTGCAAACTGCACTCGACTCTTTTTTCTCTTTGTTTTCTTGTTATTTTTTGTTCTTTCTGCAATTATGCAAAGTGCAAGTTCAACGCCAAGCAACAAGGCAAACTCAAAGGCAAGACTCAAACTCAAACTCAAACCCAACCCAAAGCCAAGCCATGATTATATTTTCATAGATTTTCCATATAATTTTCCTCCGCTTTGTTTCAAGCTTCTCTTGTCTCTCCGCTTCATTTGCGGCTTTAGCTTCGTTTTGCTCAATTTGAAAAATTATAATTAAAATCGGTTTGTAAATTATAATTGAGGGGCGTGTGAAATGTGACAGCAACAACATGAGCTAATATCAAAGCTGTTGTTGTTGTTGTTGTTTTTGTTCGTGATTTGCCTGCTGAATTAGAACAACGCAATTGTTGTTCACTTGTTCACTTCGCTTGTTTAGTCAGACAACGAGGCGGGGCGGGGCGGGGCCACGCCCCAAATTGCCAACTTTTGCCAGCCCAAAACAAAGATGGGCCTAAATACTTGGTCTACTCTACTCCATTGGCCAACTAACGGTACCACAACCAGCTAATACACTGAGAGAAATTGATCACACCTCAAAACACATTTAATACTATATTAATCGCTATTTCAGATGCTCTGACTATATATACTACTGTAGAAGTTATTCTAAATAAATAATAATCTTCATTTAAAACAATATCAAAACATGACTTAAGATACCCGCTACCCCGCAAAATAAAATATATCAAAATAGTATACCACAATATGCTAAAAAAAAAAAATACCAAATGGTATATTTGGTATATTGATATAGCTCTACATTAAAAAATATACCATAGAGTGCAACATATACTAAGTTAATAAACCGAAAAAATACTGAAAATTTAACAGAGTCTATTTTTGGTATATTGATATAGTACTACATTCAAATTATACCGTGATAATATACCGATAAAACATTTAAAATAAACCAAATGGTTTATTTTGTATATTGATATTGTAGTATATTCAAAATATACCATAAAGTGCAAAATTCCCATACAAAACTATTTCTTTAATACTATACATAGAAAAATTGTCGAAGTTAATCAATACTTTTGTATGGGCAAAAACGTCTACTTACTTAGTTATTTTGACTGACAATCTTGTATATTTTACACTCTATAGTATATTTTGAATGAAGTAGTATGCCAATATACCAAATATAGCCTCTGGTATATGTTGTACTCAGTGGAGTATTTTATTATAGTACTGTAGAAATATACCAAATATAACATTTAGTGTATTTTAGTATTTTTGTAGTATATTATTTTGGTATATTTAAAATTTAACACCGCACTAATTAGATTGTATTTAAAAGCGGGTATTTCATAGTCGAGCACGCTCGACTTTAGCTTCCATACATTTTTATAATAATATAATGAGGTTTGGTCCAAATTAATTTTTCCCTGTGTTTTTATAGTAATTTATTATTTTTGCTGTATGCTACTAGTTCAATACTTAATAAAGAAGTTAAATGAAAAAAAAATAATAATAATAATAAGTTTCTGTATAACAAGTTACATTCATCTAACTTGAATTTTCACGCTGAAAGCAATTTAAAACTTATCAAAATAAATTTATGAGTAATCTTTGGAATATTCGTTGCAGATTTTTAATGAAAGTTTTTACAACCCAAATAAAATTTCACATATCTTGATAGTAATTATTAATTAAAAAATATATTTTATACCATTTCACCTCTTACAAACTGCTTCAACGGAAAATGTAATTTTATAATAAAACCTAAACTTAAAATTATGATAAGCATAAGCCACAGTAATCAGCATTCTTTTTTCCTTAAATTCAATTAGTATTTACTAATAGATTTAGTATAATAAATTAATATAGGTTATTTATTTCATTCATAATTTTCTCGCTAAAAGAAGTTTTAAAACTTATCCGTTGACTTTTAACTATTTCTTAGATATAATGCAATTTAATTAAATTAAAATTTAATAATTTATTATTATGAATAATGAATAATAATAAGTTCAAATTGAATGTCAATCAATAGTTTTCAACTTCCGCTTGCCAATTTCTGTCAGTGTTTGCCGCAGACCCAATTTTGAATTCCCGAAAATGTATCTAGATACTTTTGTATCTTTTGCGACCTGCACAAGTTGTGTGTGTAGAAATCGAAGAAGTCTAAATGAGTGAACGCACATTGTTATCGTTGCGCACTTGTGAAAAGTGTTAACTTGACTCGACTTGGCTTGACAACACGAAAGATGGCTAAAAGTTGTGTGTGTTGGGCTTTTGGCCAAGTTGTCGCGTTGTCGCTGTTGCTGCCAATTGAGTGCGGCCCTGGGATGCGCTGTGACTTTTTCTCTCTTTTTCAAGACAGACAATGATTCTTTAGCCGCATAATTTCTTGAGCACACACACATGCACACCTTATCACGGGGCGTATACGCAATGTGTGCGCAAAGTGAAATAACAAACGTGAGTTGCAAATGCATTTTGTAATCTTTCGTTTTGAAATGTTCATTTTACAAAAATCGAAAATAAATGAATGTTACTTAAAATGCGATTTCTTGATTAAAAAGTTAATTTTATAAAATTATAAATTCAGTCAAAGTGCAAATAAAAGGATTTTCAACTTAAAGGCTTTATAATTCTATACTTCTTCTTGCATATTAAGTTTGTTGCCAGATTTCTAGCTGGCAATAATAAAATTCCCCTAACTTTAAACCAATAATCTACCAACTAAACACAATAAGTATTTATGACAATTGCGCTCATTGTTTTCATCTTGCAAGATATTTCGCAATAAAAAAAAAGAGTTGCCTCAAAAAATCAAATTGCAAAAATAAATATAAATAAGCTAGATAAGTTGTTGAAAAGTGAAAATCACGAAAACTGAATCACTCACAAAAGTATATCGCGTATCCGTTTAGAGTAGTTATTGCTGTTATTGTTTCATTTTATGTTGGGCAATTAGTTTAGCCAGGGTCAAGTTAATGATTCAATTAGCATTTGTCATCCGACTCGACTTACGTCTTACGACTGAAGTTGGTAATTGTCGTAGATCGTGGGAATATTGATAATGCCAGCAAACAAGTCAGTTAGTCGGTTACGAACTCAAACTCAACCTCAACATCAACATCAAACTCAAATCTAAACATGTGCTTGAGATGTGTGTCGATCAACAGCAATAGATCAGCGTCAAAACTCGAATCAAAATCGAAAGATTGCGATATTTATCTAGATAAATTGAGAATGCGAGTGAAATATGAGAAATGTTGAGATATATTCAAGTAAATGGGGGAAGTAGAAGAAAAGAAAATTGAAAGTCAACAAATTATTTCATTATATTACAAACTAAATCAAGATCTGCATACAGGAAGCAAAATATGTACATAAATATTTACTGTGAATTTGTATAAAAATATGTATAGAAATAAACATGTACGAGCAAAAAATATATATTTATAGAAATTGAATATTGATAAAGTAAAAAGTTCATAGTCAGTATGTATACCCGCTACCCATAGGGTAAAAGGGTATTATAACTTTGTGCCGGCAGGAAATGTATGTAACAGGTAGAAGGAGGCATCTCCGACCCTATAAAGTATATATATTCCTGATCAGGGTCAACAGCCGAGACGATATAGCCATGTCCGTCTGTCCGTCTGTCCGTCTGTGTGTCTGTCCGTATGAACACCTAGATCTCAGAGACTATAAGAGATAGAGCTATAATTTTTCGACATTAAAAGTATGTAACAGGTAGAAGGAGGCATCTCTGACCCTATAAAGCATATATATTCATGATCATCGTCAATAGCCGAAACGGAAATTGTAGAAGTTATTTAAGAAAATCTTTTGTGTGGGCAAAAACTTCTACTTGGCTGACAATCTGGTATATTCTAATACTCTATGGCATATTGTGTATTTTATAGTATATTTTGAACATTTTACCATATCAATATTATAGATATATTGTAGTACTAAATTTTTGGTATATTTTATATTTTTGTTTACTATTATTACTGTATTACTTTCATTACATGTAATTTGTATTATTTTAATACTTAATACTTTAATACTCATATCTTTAACTATTTATTTATATTTATTATTGTTATTTGTATTTTATTTTGTTTATATTATTGTTACTGTTTTCACTTTAATTAATCACAGTACCAATTTTTTATGATTTCAATGATAATAATAATATTATTACAGCTTTTACTTTAATCAATAATAGTCCTTATTTACTAATTTTATTATTATTTTTATGATAATAACATTTCCATATATTTATTTTATGATAATTCTTATTTGTATTGATTCCGATTTCAATGATAATAACAGTTCTTCATATATTTATTTTAGTATATTTTTTATTTTCTTAATAATATTATTGTTTTTTTCTTTAATCAATGTAGTCAATCATATATTATTATTATCTTTTGTTATTATTAATATTATTATTGTTTTTACTTTAATAAATAATAATTCTTATTTGTTTTTTATAATAATTTTTTTAATAAATCTGTTTTTTCTTATTTATTATTTCAATGATAATAACTTCTCTTTATAGGCTTCCTCTCTGGTCAACTGTGACAGTTTTCTTGTGGCCAAATCGAACCCAAAAAAAAAACCCAACATTGTTTCCTAGGCCAATTTAGTTAACCGCAACGCTTCAGATTTGTTGTTGACTTGTTGCTTGTTGTGAGTGTGTGGCTCGTGGCATGTGTCATAGAAGTCTACCGCTCTTAACTCACTCTCTGTCTCTCTCTCTCTCTGTCTCCCTCTCCCTCTCCGTTAGTTTCTCACTCTCTGCGATCGTCTCGCGTGTGTATAAAAGCAACTGTCGATGGGCAGCCAGAGCATTAGACAACTGTCAGTTGACGCGTGCGCAGCAGCAGCAAGAAAGAAAGAGAGAGAGAGAGTCGACTCCAAGTGTAGCATCCAGTTAAATCCACATCCAAGCGGCCACCACATGAAGTGCTTTGTAAGCTGCGCCAGGACATCAAATCGAATGTGGATTAATCCTCTTTCTGCTTTCGCAGTTCGTTTTTCTTTCGGCCACGTTGCTGGCGAGTTGCCAAATGACATCGGCAGCGACGCAGGATCAGGAGCAGGTTGCTTCGTCACCTGAGGCGTCGTCGGCTGATCAACTGAGCGCCGCCAGCAATTATGCGCCGCTGCAGGAGAAGAAACAGGAGAAGCGCTATGTCGGTGGATACGGTGGTTACGCTGGCTACGGCGCTGGAGCCGGCTACGGAGCTGGCTACGGCAACACTTACGGCGGATACGGCAGCAACTATGGCGCCTACGGCGGATACGGCTCAGCCCTTGGCACTCCAGGCTACGGCACAGGAGTCGACAGCTACTACAATCCCTACGGCGCACGCGGTTATGGTCTAGGTAAGTTTATATAGTTATATAGTTATATTCACATCGATCTGAATGAACAGCTGAAGGGAATTCCATTAAAGTCATCTTCGACTGTCTCTGCCTCAGAAACACATTCGAAATCTTTGAGATTTGAATATATATTATAACATATATATATTGTAGTTTAATAGATTATATAGTTATATTCACATCGATCTGAATAGAGGGAATTTCGAGCACCTTCAGCGGAAAGCATATAAAGTTATCTTCGACTGTTTCTATTTTAGAAAAACATTCGAAATCTTTGAGATTTTAACATATATATAGTTTAATCTATTAAACATATACATAGTTATATACATAGTTATATACATAGTTATATACATAGTTATATTCACATCGATCTGAATGATCAGATGAAGGAATTCCCAAGCACATTCAGCTAAAAGGAATATTAAGCTATCTTCGACTGTCTCTGCCTCAGAAACACATTCGAAATCTTTGAGATTTTAACATAAATTATTGTTTTTATTATTCTTGTTTTTTCTACTTTTTCCGACTTTCTATGAATCGTAATTTTTCAAGTACATACACACATAAGAGCAATAACTTTCTTTGAAAATTTCAATGCGATTGAAGAAACGCATTCGATATCTTTGAGATTTTAAGATCTAGTGACACATTTTACTTTATTTCTGTTTTTTTTCTACTTTTTTCGACTTTTTTCGACTTTCCATAAATCGAAAAAATCGTAATTTTTCAAGTATTCTCAAGCACACTCATAACAGCAAAAGCATTCCTATTGAATTCTGAAAATTTCAATACGATTCCATAAAATACTTAACTAAAATTATTATTTTTTTATCCTGAAAATTGCATTCTGAAAATTGCTATTCGATTACCTTAACAGAAATCTCATTTTTATTGAATTCTAAAAATTTCAAGACAATTCCATAAAATAGTTAACTAAAATTTCATTTTTATCAAATCCTAAATATGTACTTAATTAAAATTTAATTTTTATTGAATTCTGAAAATTTCAATGCGAGTTCCTAAACTACTTAACTAAAACTGAATTTTTATTGAATCCTGAAAATTTGAATGCGATTCCATAAAATGTTTAGTTAATATTAATTCCAGACTTCAATTTGTGTTGCTAACTAAGTAAAAGTGATTCAAGCAAAAATTCTACAGCCCAAAAAAATCAAAAAGACATTTAAGTTTTGCCATCTATATAGAAAAAATTGTGAATGTGCTTGTTGTAAAATGACGTATTATTATTATTTAATTAATTATATATAATTACGCAATTTTACAACAAGCACATTCTCGAATATTTCTAACAAGATGGCAAAATTTAAATATCACTTTAATTTTTTTGATTTTTTGTGCAATAATAATATATTCGTTTTACAATTATATAATTTTCCACTTCATTTTTAATGTTGTCAGGTTTCTCACAGTCGAGCAGACGCAACTGTTGCGCTTGCCCACTTCTTACATGCACTTCTAGTTGCAACTTTTACTCCACAGATGGCGCTGCTGGCCATAGCCAAAGCTCCCTTCTTAGTAAGAAGTTCTTACTTCCTTTTCTAATCGCTATTTCTACTCCACAGATGGCGCTGCTGGCTATGGCGGCTATGGCTCCGCCTTGGGCTACGGCTCGTCCGCCTTGGGCGGCTACGGCTCCTCGCTGGGCGGCTATGGCTCGACGCTGGGCGCCGGCGGCTACTATGGCAGCGGCTACAACTCGAATCCCTATGCGCTGTCCTACTACAATTCGCGTCTGGGCGGCGCTGGCACCGGATATCCCTATTACAACACACGCTTCGGCGCCGGCGGCTATCCGTCGAGCTATTATAGCAGCAACTACGGCAACAGCGTTGTGGGCGGCGGTCTGGGGGCGTTGGGCGGTGTACCGCCTTTGGGCGCCGGCGCCGCTGGCTACAATTATGGATCCGGCATCTCGGGCACCGTCTACTAGGCCACAATGGATCCGATCCGATTGATCATTCATTCATCACATCGCGCGCGTTGGACACATTTTTTAAGCTTAGTGCAATTTACTTTTTTTTTCTCTCCCTCCCTTTCCTTCCCCCGCCACTCTATAATGATAATATGTATGTAATATTTTTTTTTCTAACTTAATAATTTTAATATGTTAAAAGAAATGAAGCAAAGCTCCAAATTCGCTGCAGTTTTTTTTGTTCACAAAGTTAGTTAAAAACATGTACAAGAGAGAAAGAGACAGATTTACATGTAGGCACCGTGTTTGTCTTTGATCACCCAGAAGGAGTCGACAATCTTTCCGTCCTTGTCGTCGGAGACCTGTTCAAAGTACAAGTGAGTAGCGTTGTGTGCCTTCAGGCGAGTGTAGCCGTAATCCTGGAAAACGAAATAATATGCAAATGGCGAAAGTTTGTTAAAAAGGAAGTTGGCAACATTCATGCAATTGGTTGGCAACACATCGGCAACGCTGTTAAGCGCTTGGCAACATCTCCAGTCACATTGCTTGGAAACATTTGCTAATATTAGGGAATAGTCTCCATCGTTTGCTTATATTTACTGTATTTATCGGATAAATGGAATTCAATAACTATGGCTAAACTTTGAGCAACATTTGCTGCACAATGTCAACAGCTTCGCAATATGTATTTCACGTCATTTTGGCAACGTTTGCAAATATTCAGGAACAGCATCAACCGCTTCGCAACATTGTCAGCATTTACCGGATAAGTTCATTTACAAACATATGAGCAAATAAATTTTCAGCATTTGCCGAATTCATCACATAAATATTAAATAATTATAGATGCATTTTGTGCATTACATTTATCGGACTTGCAAAAAGCAATTCAGTTGGCAACATTTTCTGCCTTGGCAACATTTCCAACCGCTTGCCATCAATTCGATTTACATTGTCAACACTTGCTGACAACATTTGCTGCTTTTATAACTATTGAAACCAACTGGCTACAATGTGAACAACTTCGCCATATTTCAAGTCATTTAGTCAACGTTTGCCAACATGCAAAATCGTACTAAGTAGCATAAAACCGATTCAGTTGGCAACATTTGCTGCATTGGCAACATTTCCAACCGCTTGCCATCAATTCGATCAGCACTCGCTGCACTTATCGATAATGAAAAGTAAAACAAAGAACAGATGGCAACGCTGGCGAAACTTACATTGCTGTGGAAGGCATTCCACTCGGGCAAAACTTTGGAGAAGGGCTCTCGATTCTCATTGCAACCCGCCGAGCCAGTGATGATCTGTATGGGCGCCTTGGGATTCGTATACGGCGCCTCAGCACTGCCGTTGTACACCTTGAAGTCGTAAATGGGCCAGAGACGTGTGTAGAAATGTTCATGGGCAAAGAACTCGACATCGACGCCATGTTTGTAGAAGAGATCCTCGAGGCCAAACCATTTCAATGTGGGCAATCCCTGGCGTATGTACGTCTCCAGTTGGCCATTGCAATCGTATTCCTTGTCATCGCTGCAGTACATCGGCCTATGGCCATAGGTAATGATCCACGGACGCTTGGCCCGATTCTCGGGCAAATTGGCCTCGGCCAGATCGCGTTCCAGCCAGTCGAATTGTTTGGTCAGCAGCTTCATGCCGTAGTTGAAGAAGTAATACACCTCCGTGGAGAAGGAGACAAAGTGAATGGGGCCCATGTTGAAGCTGTACCACAAGCTGTCGCCATTGCCGGGCATATTGAAGCGTGCGCGATAATTCGAGAAGTTGCTGCAAAAAGAGAAAGAGGAAGACTTTTTAGAATGCGGAAGAGGAAAAGAAGGCAAATTTGTGAGACAGCAAATCGAAAAACAAAAATCAGCAAATCCTGCTAACTTTTAACTTTGGAATCTAACAGGTATTTAGTAGTTAGTTAATGCTTCATCAAATCTAGTAACTTACTATTCCTTTTTTTAGACTTTTTAGAATGCGAAAGAAGAAGAGAAGGTAAATTTGTGAGACAGTAAATCGAAGTGTAACCTCCTAACTTCTAATAGGAATCTAACAAGTATAGTTAATCCTTTATCAAATCCACTATCTTACTATTTCTCTTCGGGATTGCCAAGAAGAGAAAGAAGAAGACTTTCCAGAATGCAGAAGAGGTAGAGAAGGCACAAAATTGAAGTGTTGAAGTGTATGTATAAATTGAATTGTATTTAGTAGTTAGTTAATCCCTCATCCAATCCACTAACTTACTATTTCTCCTCGTGATTGCCAGGACAGACCATGTAGGGCACATAGGCGGCCACCGTTTCGATCTGACGCATAAACTCATCGCCCACTCTCGCATCATCCGTGTCCATGTCGTAGGCAAAGTCACCCACATGGATGATGGCATCGTACATGCCCATCTGCGAGTCACGCTGCAGCCGAGCCAAGGATTGCGCATTCTCGTTGCCCATGTCACCGTAAATGGCCAGCGAGGGCGACCAATTGTCACCAATTGGGGGCGTGGTAAATCTATAAATCGCCGACCAGCCGAGATCGCTGCCACAATTGTATTCGTAGCGTGTCTCCGGCTTCAAGGCGGACAACGTGACCTTATGGATGTATTGAGTGCGCGATTTATTGCCGCCATCGATGAAGCGTTCCCAGCTGCCGCTGACCGAGCTCCACTTGGACTGGGCGTGCTCCACAAAGTTGACGATTGAACCGTTGGTGGAGGAGCGCGTGGACCAGGTGACCACAATCTCCTGCAAGTTCTCTGCAAAAACGAAAGAGTAAAACATTGACATACAGGTGAGTGTTCAACATGTCGTATGCGTAATTTAGCTAGAGTGAAGTACTATATAATACATTATATTATATTATTTTAAAGTCTTTTTATTTAACTACTTTGCTGCTACTTTAAAATTTTTAATTCAAAAACGATATTTTTTTTATTAAATTAGAATATTGAAAAATATCGAATTTCAAATTTGAGAAATATCGTTTTCCATTTTTGTTGTTGGATTATACTTTTAGATAAAAAAGTAAAAGTAATATATTTCTTCTAGTTATATTGCCTTATATCAGATTATTATACAGTTTTTTCATAAAAGTTATTTGCTGTTACTTTACAATTTTTAATTGAAAAGTAACGTTGATGTTTTTATTAGGAATATTGAGAATTAACGATCTTCAAAATTTGTTTTGTTTAATAGTTTGATTATAAGATTAATATAAAAAATACAAATAATATCTTTCTCCTAATTGTTATATCTAATTTCGTTTTCTTTTTAGGTAGCCATAAATTATTCTCAACCCAATTCAATCACAAGTAAGTAAATAATTCCATTTGAAATGTTTTGCAATAATCGCTTAATACATTTATTTGGTTAACAGGCTTGTGCATAGTACTAAAATACGAATATAATATAAAAATATATGGATATGGATAGGAATATGGATATGCATATGCTTCGATGGAGCTTGGTTTAGACGCCGCTGTAGGCGCCATGGCTGTGCTTGATCACCCAGAAGTGATCGATAACAGCGCCCTTTTTGTCATCGGACACCTGCTCAAAGTACAAATGGCTGGCGTTGTGCGCCTTGAGTCGCAGATAGCCAAAGTCCTGGCTGTGAAAAGCGCTCCACGGCGGCATCCGCTTGAAGAACGGTTCCCGTCCCTCCTTATTCCCTGCGGCTCCAGTGATGATGTGCACCGGTGCTCGAGGATTAACGTACGGCTCCGCCAGCGATCCATTGTAGATGGTGTAATTGTAGAGCGGCCACATACGCTCGTAGCAATGCTCATGGGCCCACAGCTCAACGTCCACGCCGTATTTGTAGAAGAGCGGTTCGAGGCCAAAGAAATTCAGTCCCGGCAATCCTTTGCGCACGATCGTCTCGTGATTGGCACAATCGTCGCCATTGTCATTGCTGCAGTACATCGGACGATGGCCGAAGGTGATGATCCATGGTTGCTTGGCACGATTCTCTGGCTTGGTGGCCTCCATTAAATCCCGTTCGAGCCATTCGTATTGCATCACAATTTGCTTCAGACCGAATTGCGTGAAATAATACACTTCGGTGCTGAAGCTGATGAAGTGCACCGGACCGAGATTGAAGCTGTAGAAGAGATTCTCGTTGCCGCCGGGCATGCTGAAGCGATTGATGTAGTGCGAAAAGTTGCTGCAACAAGGCGAGGCATTAAACCGGGTAACGTAAACATTACAAGTTCTATTATACAAATGATTCAGTTACGCTTAAATCTGGATTTTGCTTCTTTCTTCTTCAACGATAATGATTTAGTTTAGGTACAGATTTAATAGGTTTTTAATTGCAAACAATAATGAAATGAATGAAGTTTTGTTCGTTTTAAAAATGTATAATTTAATAGATTTTCAGAAGTAATGATAATTTCCAAAAATAATGAAATAAATAGAATTTTGTTAGTTAAGAAAATTCATTTCAAAAAAAGAATAATTAAATAGATTTTTGAGAACCAAGAAATAATGAAATTAATTGTATTTTATTAGTTACAAAAAATCATTTTTGAATAAATAAAGGGATTTCTGAGAAGCAAGAGGAAATAAAATGAATTAGGATTTCTTAGTTAGGAAATCTCATTTAAAATAAGAATAACTTAATAGATTTTTGAGAAGCAAACCATAATGAATTAAATTGAGGCTTGTTAATTAAAGAAAAGTCATTTTAAAAAATAATAATAAATAATAATTTAATGAATTTTTGATAAACAAGAAAAAATAAATAAAATTGCATTTTATTAGTTTGATTTTTGAGAAGCAAGAAACAATGAAATTAATTGAGACTTGTTACTTAAGGAATGTATTTTTACTTCAATACATTTTTAGGAAGCAAAAAATAATGATTATAATAAATTTCTTTATTACACATACTTATTTTATTCTGTCTAGTTTAATAGATCTTTAGAAGAAAAAAATATAATAATTTAAGAGAAATGAATTTAGATTTGTTAGTTTAGAAAATTCTTTTTAAATACGAGTGAGCAACAAATAATCGATTATAATTTCAAATTTCTATATTATACATACTATTTTGAAATATAATATATCTATTTTAATAGAGCTTGAACCGATAAGAATTCAAAAAATATAACGATTAAAAATGTAAAGATATCTCTTTTTATTCACACAGATGCTATTCAAATGGGGTTTTCTATTGCGTTCCAAATATTCATGAAAGTTAGAACTCAAAACATTATCGTTGAAGAATACATAACAAATCTTAAACTTCGTCTGGCCAAGGCGAACTTACTATTTCTCCTCGTGATTGCCAGGACAGACCATGTAGGGCACATAGGCTGCAATTGTTTCCACCTGACGCATGAACTCATCGCCGACGCCGCCATTCTCGTGACACATGTCGTAGGCAAAGTCGCCCACATGGAGGATGGCATCGTATTTGCCTAGCTGCGTCTCCCGCTGTAGCGCAGGCAAAGAGGCGGCATTCTCCACGCCCATGTCGCCATAGATGGCAAGCGAGGGCGACCAATTGCTGTGATTGAGCGGAGTGTGGAACCAATAGATCGCTGACCAGCCCCAATTGCTACCACAATGATAGCTGTATTTGGTATCGGGTTTCAACTGCGGCAGCGTCACCTGTGTGTATGTGTGTGTGGAGGCAGATCGATAACATTTGCTGGGGAGGCACGTCGATATTCAACAACTTACACGATGAATGAACTGTGCGGACTTCTTTGCACCACCGTCGACAAAGCGAACGGGTCCTTGAGGTGATTTAACCACTTGATCTAGCTTGCTTCCATCGCTATACTCGCTGTACTCACAGATCGATTCGTTGGTGTTATCGCGCGTGTTCCAGGTGACGACAATGTCCAACACGCTTTCTGCACACACACAGAGTTCACACATTATTCACAAGCAGACTCCGTTTTTTATGCTTTCACATAATTTATCGAAATAAGTGACGAATTTTTAACGATTTCTGCGTTCTATAAAACTTATCGATCACTCGGACAAATGCAGATCAGTTGTGTATTCTTATTTTAAAACAATATTACATATTGAATTGTAATCGCTGTTTTTTATGCTTTCAAATTTATTTTATTCGAAATAAGTGACAAATTTTTAACGAGTTCTGCGTACTATAAAACTTATCGATCACTCGGACAATTAAATATTCTTATCTTAAAACAATCTTACATATTTAATTGTGATAAAGGAAAAGCTTATAGATAGACATTCAAATGCGTGAAATCTGATATTTATTTATCAGACATTCTTTTTGTAGAAAGCTTAGTGAAATGCAATTCAAATATTTATTTTATTGCGCTCAGTTTACTTCAATTTAAAAGTATTCCAGCTCGTATTATAAAGGTGTTTAAAGTCACAAACAAAACAAAAAAAAAAGATTCCATTATTTTATACATTTGTCGGATATTATTGACTTGAAGTCAAATCGTACAAAGAAATGCAAATATTTGTTCGCTTCAGCTTTAGTGCATATAAAGTGATAATGCAACCTGAATGTTTACACAAATTGAGAAATCAAATAACAAAGTGCAACAAAAGTTGCCTTGAATGTGAAAATGACAAATCATCGACAGATTTGCGCCTTAGCATAACATTATTTTATAAATTGTCTAATCCATAAAATAAAAAGTGTTTTGTGCCTCAGTTTCAAATACAGTTTGTGTTGCGTTGTACTGGGAATTGGAATTTGCAATTTGCAATTGCAGTTGCAGTTGTTTATGGGATTGATTTGTTGATTTGCTATTACAGCTAAGAATGTTTGCTATGTTTTGTTGTAATACTGCCAAGTTGCTTCATTCAATTAACTATTGTGTGTGTGTGTGTGTGTTTGTTTGTTTGTGTGTATCGAAGATTCTCTTGGTCTATAGTTCGCTATAACTTCCGTGCTGCGACTTGATTAGCCAGAACTTGTCAATAATCGCGCCCTGCTGATCATCGGACACCTGCTCAAAGTACAAATGGCTGGCATTGTGCGCCTTGAGACGCGTGTAACCGTAGTCTTGGCTGTGGAATGCACTCCACTCGGGTATCTTGCCCTTGAAGGGTTCGCGTCCCTCTTTGCAGCCCGCCGAGCCCGTGATGATGTGAACCGGCGCTCGGGGATTCTCATAGGGCGAGCCAAGCGAACCGTTGCGCACATTGTAATCATAGACGGGCCACAATCGTTCGTAGGAATGCTCATGGGCCCAGATCGCGACATCCACGCCGTACTCGTAGAGCAGCGGCTCAAGGCCAAACATGTGGACAAAGGGCCAGCCGACGCGGGTCAATGTCTCCGAGTGTGTGCAATCGTTGTCGTTCTCATTGCTGCAGTACATCGGACGATGGCCGTAGATGATGATCCACGGACGCTTGGCGCGATTCTCGGGCCGATTTGCCTCGGCCAGATCGCTCTTTAGCCACTCGTATTGAAAGACCAGCGTCTTGAGGCCGTAGTTGAGGAAATAGTAGACTTCCGTGGAGATGCCAATGAAGTGCACGGGTCCCAGATTGAAGCTATAGAAGAGATTCTCGGTGCCGCCGGGCATGCTGAAGCGAGCGCGATAATTCGAAAAGTTGCTGCAATTCAATGTGAGGCAATGTGAGTTTCAAACATTCAGCAGCAGCAGTTGCTCTGAGACAACTTACAACTTCTCTTCGTGATTGCCGGGCACAACCATGTAGGGCACATAGGCGGCAACCGTTTCGATCTGACGCATAAACTCATCGCCCACTCGCGCATTGTGCGTATTCATATCATAGGCAAAGTCACCCACATGGATGATGGCATCGTACATGCCCAGCTGCGTCTCCCGCTGCAGTCGTGCCAAGGATTGCGCGTTCTCGTTGCCCATATCGCCGTAAATGGCCAGCGAGGGCGACCAATCCGGCTCGGCGCTGGCCACAGTGCGAAATTGAAATTTTGCCGACCAGCCGTAGCTGCTGCCACAGTGGTACACATAGCTGCTGTTTGCCTGCAGCTCCCTTAACGTCACCTAAATGCAAAGCATTGAGTATGTGTGTGTGTACGTATGTATGTGTGTGTGTGTGTTAAGCGTACCCTGTGTATGTATTGCGTCGACTGCTTTTCGCCGCCATCCACAAACTTTTTGGCCTCACCATAGGCGCGCTGCTTAAGATCGCCGAGTCCATATTCGACAACGCTGCTCCTCTCATCATCACTCGACGGCGGAAGGCTGCGCGTCGACCATGTAACGACAATTTCGCTGGCGGTGCGCTCTGGTTTTTTGTTTTTTTTTGGCGAGTGGCGGCAGGACGATAACGTACGGGAAACAAATGCAAAAAGCAAAAACATTTCTTTAAAAAACATTTTGTCGGCCGAAATAAAAACAAATAAACAATTTTTGTGTGCAGCAATTTAAACAATGGAATGTTCAAAGAATAAAGCGTACTTGAAATTGAATCGCGCTTACGCACTCTCTTTTTGATTTGTTTTCAATTTTGATGTCTTTCCGTTTTCGATTTTTGTTCTTATTGTGCCTTGCCTATCGCTTAGTGCTGACCTTTAGCTAGATTGCTTATGACTCTTAGGGCAAAGCAGCCACAAAATAGCCAACTGCTATGTTACTGATCCTTTAAATAGCTAAATGGCCCCCAACACTGACCCCACATTAGCCCTTTGGTTTGAGTGTGGCCTTATTACCATTTGATAATAATGCTTAACGTCCATCGTCTTTTGTGTGTGATTAATTGCTTATGCTAATAACTTATCAGCAGTGCAGCAGCCGCCTTTAAGTGACGCGCGCGACTTTTTCTTTCTTTTTTTTTTTGTTTTTGTTTACCACTTGTTACTGATATTGTTTCATTAGTGATGCATTTGTGATGTTCTATAGCGTTTGTTGGGGCGTAAACCACTGCAACTGCTTATTGCATTATTGTGGTTTGTGTGAAAGAGAGAATGATGAAGTTGTAATCACGCCATCGACAACAACAACGACAACAACAGTGACCGTTAACTATTGCGCAGCAGTTTTTGGAACAATGGCAACAACAAAAAGCAACTGAGGCAAATTATTAAGCTGATATCAGCACAGGAATACGCCGGCAAGTGGTGAGTGATTTTATTATATTTTACAGTTATCATTTCGTGGGGGGCTGCAAAGGCAACAAAGCTCAAGCGTACTTTGCATTTGCGATCGCCCATATTCATGTTTACACTTTTAACACCAATACATACATATCTACATTTTATATACATATATTTAACTTAAAAATATAAAACGTATATGCAAGACAAATACGTACCTCCAAATGCTAGATGCACTTGCTCCGGCTGATAGTGAACTATGTCCAGGTCCAATGCATTGTTGTTGCTATCCGGCTTTATCTCGGCTCTGCAGCTGAAGCAAAGCCCCAGCACAAGGCACAACAACAAGGTCAAATTTACCATTGTGTTGCCTGCTCTGATTTCCTTCTATTATCTTTGTTGTTGTTTACTCTTTTCTATTTGCTAAGCTATATGCAATAATGGCATTGCTAAATCGGTTCGTTCTATGCAATGCGAACAGCTGATGCCTCGACTATTTTTAGAGTTTGTTTATTAGAAAATGTTCCACAAAACTGAATTACTGCAGACGGCAGCAACGAAATGAAATGAACTGAATGTTTCCAGCAATTTATAGACAAAAACAAATACTTGTAATAGCGATGACAAAACATCGATAGCCCTCTCGATTTATCGATGCATATGAAACTAGAAATGGTCCCACTGCTTTCTGCTATCGATAGGGTAGGTTACCATACTCAGGGCGCCATTTTCAAAATTATAGCATGCGTTGAACATTTCAATTGGGGACCGAATGTGTTTTTAAATGAGTTTAGTATAGCTTCACCTGTTTCACCTTTTGCACACACAAAATTTATTCGATAGAAATTCAAATTGTAATTTAGTATGGCCGGTTTTGCACAGGAGTTCATTACGTTAACCCCGTTGAATTGTGTTAAAGAATGTCGCGCTCTCATCCAAACGCCCAAGCAACGAAACTATTTAACGACCGCCGCACTTTTCGGAATATATTGCGGGGTGCTGCTTTATCGAGCCTACAAGAAGTACCTGATTGAAATGAAGAACAAAATGGAGATCATTGAGATGCAGGCACAAGAGATGCAATCGGAGAACAGTTATGTTCTTGACCCACCTCCAGTGACATCGAAAGAACTACTTTTGCCCCCCATAATCGATCAGGCCGAGATTAATGCAGGCAGCTTTGAATCGGCGCCCCGTTCCGAAATTGAGCCCTTCATTACTAGCCACCCCTTGTTGAATACCAGCACTTGATAAAATACATTTCGAACAGACAGCAATTAAAGTCAAAATTGGCGGAGTTTCAAATAAATATGCGCTTCACAGATTCATAATACTTTTGCGCTTATATTTCGTATACATTTAATTAATAGTAGTAACATAGTACATAGGCATAATTATTGGAAGTTTCTTTTTTTTTTGTTCATGGAAGCTCATCGCTCATAATAGATATTGGCATAGATAAAGTAACGTATAAATAATAATCATAACAAGAAATATATAAAACATAACATGATATTGATATGATGCAGTTCGCAATGGCGAGCTAGGAATGTTTTTTTTTCCGGGAAAATACGTATATATCCGAGGAATGTTTTCGCAAGAATTGTAGAGGATTAAACATAAAATTACATAGTATGTAGTACAGATAGGCGAATTAGTGGCAACAATAATCAAACTATAAACTAAACAACACTTGAGACACTTTCCGGACAAACATCAATCGATTATTTTTCGCTGCCTGTTCCGCTGCTTCCGCTGGCACCTCCGCTACCACTTCCGGAGTTACTGCCTGGATTATTGCCGGGCTTTCGTGCACCCGCTCCCGCAAATCCCTCGGGCATACTACTCTTGCGTTGGGCCTGCGAGATTTGCACAATCCTCGACAACGGTGAGTGTGTGCTGCTCGTGCTCGGTCGCGTAATCGACGATGGCAGCAGCCGGGAGGCCGAAGTTCCCGCGTCCTCCAAACCAGATGCGCCCGTGCTGTTCACACCCGTGGGTGAAGTGGGCGACAGCTCACGCGCCAGCGGCGAGGGGCGCAGCGAGAGACGACGCTGCAGCGCCGTCTGCGAACTCGTTGGCAACGGGCTCGGCTCATCGCTCAGACTAACGCCGGGCGGTGGCGCTTGGCCTGGTGGAATTTGCAGTGCCGTGGGACGCACGCTGAAGCGTCGCCGGAACTTGGACGGTCCGCTGGGCGTCGACGTTGATGCGACGCTGGGCAGCGGCTTTTCCGTATAGCTGGGCGGTGGCTCCATCATCTGAATGCCCGAGGGACGACGTCCGGCCCCAGCACTGCTGTTGGCAACGCCGCTCAGCGGTGACATGGTCCCCACGATAGTGGAGCGTCTGGCGTAAAGCCGATTCGCTGCTGTGGCCTGCAAGGTGCGCGTCTGATCACCCGCAAAGAACGAGAGTAGGGGCGGCAGCTGGGGCGGATCGAGGCCAGCATTACCCATCTTGCGCTGCTTCTTGTGCAGCTTGTTGCCACTCAACTGGTGCTGCTGTTGCTGTTGCTGCTGCTGCTGTTGGTGTTCGTCGAGCACCGCATGCGTGTGGACGACTTCGAGAGCGCGTATGAGGTCCGCTATGGTGGTCTGCTCCAGCACGTCCATATCCTTGTCAGAGGTAACGGAGAAGATACTCGAGCGCCTGGGCGTCGAACCAGTTGTGGGACCACCTCCTGTGGCCGGGAAAAGACTGCCCCGACGGGCGGCAACTGCAGCCATGGCCGCCGAACCGGAACCGCGACGTTGCATCTGGGCCAGGGCGGCAGCTGTCGGTGGATACATGCTGCCACGTCGTGCAGCCAACGCCGGATTCTGCGTGTAGATCGACTCGCGACGACGTTTGCCCGCTGCGGCAACGCCAGCGGCGGATCTGCGTTGATAGGGGCCCGTGCTGGAGCTGAAGGTTGCCTGTTCCGAATCGTCGAGCTGGAAGCCCGGATTGTTGAGGCCTCCACCCGATGCGAGACTTGTGTTCGAGTCGAACGGTGGCGGCGGTCCCCGACCGTTGCGTAGATACGATTGACTGGCGCCCGCCGTGACCGTGTTGTTGTAGTAGTCGAGGGGCGAGCGTCCTGGCAGCTCGGTGATGCCCTCGGGCACCGAGACCACCGACAGCTTGCGTTCCAGATCCTGCGAGGGACGCTTGCGATGGAAGAGCTTGCGGAGGCCATCGGGCATGGAGAACTTTTTGACACGACCGGCTCCAACGCTGGTGTTGCTCTTCTTCAGATGCTCCTCAACGCTGTCGGGTTCCAGGTGCACCACATACGAATCGCTGGCACTGTTACCATTCGCCTGACTCTTGTAGCGATTCTTAAAGGCCTCCTGTATCTGCTGATTATCACCGCTCCATGTCCATTCGTTGTGTGTGTGCGGCGCACGCAGCGGACGACGCGGTGGCTCAATGTTAAAGTCGGAACATGCACGACCGCGTGGACGACGCGGCGTCGAGAATTCGTTGAGCGTGGAGAAGGACCATTCGCTGGCGAGAATTTGGGAATCGGAGAAGCCATGATAGCCGCCATAAAGTGCCGCATCATCAGCCTCCGGCGGCGGCTGAACCGTGGCCAAAGCCGTCACCACCTTGGCCAGCAGATCTGTGGTCTGGCGATACGCTTCCGCCGTCTCGAACGTCTTCTCGCGATCGAACTTGCTCAGCTCCGTATCGGAATTGGCGTGCACCAAGCCCACAGCCTGGGCAGATGCCACCTCGGCGCATACAGAATAAGCGCGCTTGCGACTTGGTATCGGAGCGGGTTCCACGCGATACATGCTGAGTTCGGGGCAGGAGGCCGATCGTGGCAGTGAGAACGCATATTCCGTGTCGGTGTAAACGGGCTGTTTAAGTCAAGAGCGATAAATCGATAGTTATCGATAGCGTGTGAGTTGTGTTGTTGTGCATGTAAAGAGAGTGTAACAAATGGAAATATGCATTAGTATAGTTTGCCATTTATTATTTTATTCTTCTTTTTTCGATCTAAATCCTTGAATGTTTCTTGATTGTTTTACTTACGCCTGCTCTTCTTCTTCTGTGCACTCTTAATCTTATTCTGCGCGCTTTTTCTATTTCCCTTTCGACAAAACTACAAGAAGAAAAGTGTATCACATATTTTTTTTTTATTGTCATCGAACTTATCGCACCCAGTGTTGTGCTGTAGGTTAAGTGCGCCCGCTTAGTCAAACATTTAATTATTAGTTGCGTAGAACGCAAAAAAAAAAATTGTTGTTGCCGCTATGCTTTTGCGAAAGCATAAAGGAAATGTGATTAGACATGACGAAGGCATTCCCCGTGTCACACACTATCTATTTACTTCTGTGGGTGTGTGTGTGTGGGTGTGTGTTAGTACGTTAGTGTGATTTTGTCGTCTCCCTTTTGAGCGTCTCTTCGCTGAGCTTGTGACGAACTCGCCGCATGCGTCTGCAGCTTACGTGACAACTGCCGCTTGACGAATCAACGTTTAACGTTTGACGTAGTGTGTAATGTAACAATTGGCTTGTGAGGTTAGGTTGCGCTTTTTCAATTCATTTTCCCAAAAGTTAGTTCAATCACATACTAAGTTTTCTTATTTAATTCATCATTTTCAGTTCTTGAACTTCTTCAAAATATATTTAGTTACATAATAGTGCGAAATTAGAGATAGAGTGCGCTTTCTAAATTATTTTTCACAAAAAGTGAGGTTAGGTCTGATGCATTGCTTATTTTTTCAAATAAGAATTAATAGCGTGCTTATGTTTTCCCCAGAAGTGAGGTTAGCTTAGTCAATTTTCAGTTACACAAATGTTATTGTTATTAAATTAGTAAATTGAAGCATTGATCATGCTTTCTGCTTAACTTTCCCTTACTTAGGTTACTTTTCACACGCTGCACGCGCTAAGCTAAATAAATGTTTGCCCTGGTTTTAAGGTTAAGTTGTACGAACTTGTTTAATACAAATTAAATGAATTAGCAAATTCAATATTTAGAAGTTGCTCGATTCATTTTGCAGGCTAACATAAAACTCGCAAACAAAAACACGTATCAATTTGTTGTATGATCTGCCCTGATTAATTAATTTATTAGCCCGCATTGTATGAAATGTTTTTTTCTGTTTGTTTTTTGTATGTGCTTTACCTTCACTTTGAGTATGTAGAGCTCGTTGAGTAGTCGCCGCAGATAGCCAACATCCTTGGTAACTCCCGTCCAGATGCGATTCTGTGTTGCCTTCAGATTCGACGACAATTGTTGCTCCAAATGGGCCAGTTTCTTGCTTTGAAGTCCACTGTTGTCGTTTTTGTATGTTGTATGTGTATTTGGTTTTTTTTTTTTAATGAGAAATACATATAATAAATATATCGGATGAGTGTTTGGGTTGAGGTTAAAATGAAGTAACCCAGCATGCAAAACGAAACATGTTCAAATCATGCAGTCAAATAATAATGCTCAACTTACCGTGTGATAAATGTCATGATCATCACCAGATAACCCAAAGAGAATATGAACCAGACAATGACAAAGATCTGATAGACCACAAACCAACCGCCGAATTCTCGAGGCTGCATAGGGAACTCAAGTTCTAGAGATTGATACAATCGATGGGGGAAAATGTAACTCACCTGATTGGATCCAAATGTGGGAACGTAGTCGCCGAAACCAATTGTCGATGTCGTTACATAACTGTAGTACAACGAAATGGAGTACGGCCAGTTCTCAAAGTAGGTAAACACCCAGGCGGGGAGCAAAAGGAACAACGCTATGCCCGGTATAAGAGCGATCACAACGGTTGTGATCAGTCCCAGCTGCGGCGGCACATAATGATCATCCGAGGACATTTTATACTTTTTATACCGACGATAGATCGCCTCAAACTGGAAAGGAAATATATATTTAGTTGTCGGGTGAAGTTCTCTTCCAAAAGTTTACGCACCGTTCGTCCGAAATACTCGCCGAGACCAGCGAAGAGAATACCGTTGACGGGAATGCCGATCACCGAGTAGACGATCATCACCATGCGACCTGCAAACGTGGTGGGCGATATGTTGCCATAGCCCACCGTCGAGCAGACAGTGAAGGCGAAGAAGAAGGCGTGGTAGAAGGTCCATGTGTAGGGAATTTCGTACTCATCCTTAGTGTAGTCCGTCACCGGTTTGCCGCAATAATCCGTTATCCTCTCCAATATTTCATTCTGCGTTGTCTCATTCTTATCCGACAACTGGTCCAATAGATAATCTGCGACAGAGAGAGAGAGAGAGAGAGAGAGAGAGAGAGGAAATAGACATTGAAAACTAAACACATGAAAGTTCAATCAAGCATAAAATCAAATCAAATTACACGTGTTCCGGAAGCAAACAAAATTGGCGTTACTAACGCCATTTAACCTTCCGCTTTTCCGAAAATACAAAACACTGTTCAGCGCATAAAAGAACCCGAAACTGTCAACGTGACAAACCGAGTGGCGACTGCAGCGAGCAGCGAAGTGAATCCCCCCTCGATGGAGAGGCGAGGGGAGAAAACACAGATCTGACCCTGGCCCGAGCCATTCATTGATCGCTGCGATGATCATCGGTTGTAACACGGTGCTTTGCCCCCAGCTGTAACTGTTTAAAATGCGAATTTCGTAACGTTCGTAACGATCATTACGCGCAGACGTTGCGTTGATCTTGCTATGATAGGGTTGCCAATTGCACTTGAAATATGTTTTATTGCCGCATTTGCAAGCCTATAATAGCTTGAACTATCTGGCGAGTGGAGTGCGGAGATCTAATCAGACCGCAATAGATGATTCACTTTATTGTATTAGAACCGTAGAACCATAATATTTTGGGGGTGACAACACTGACAACATTTTGAACGATCTTACGCTCATTTTCAATCGAACTTTTTTCCGAAATTGTCTTCTTGGGAATTTACTCGTAATTATTTGTGCTGTAATTTCCTAGCAATATTCTTATCTTTCGGGTCTGACGTCAAAGTGTTCTTCACGGAAGATAGGAGGAGAAGGAGGGAGTTTGGTGGCGTATCTCGAGTTAAGTTTGAACTAGTTAAAGGTGCATCCTAAGTGCAATTTATTGTGATTAACCAAGTGCAATCATTCAATAAACCTTAGAGCTGCAAGCAAATGCACAAAATCTCTGACAACAATTTGAGATCGTAATCTTTTAACGAATTGCATAATTCAATAAATGCCCCCAGGCGCAGATTTAGTTTCTGTTTTTCTTTTTTTTTTTTTGTTGTTGTTGGATGCGTTATCTGCTCCACGGGACGTATGAAAACGAGGGAAATGCTTAACAATTACGGGCAATTCCCGGTACACACCATGTAGCTATAATAATCATCATCATCATCGTTCGTTCGTTCGTTCGTTCGCTCTCTCTCTCTTTCTTTTCAAATCTTGGCAACTGTATCGCCTTTTGTCGCTGATTTGTGGATGTATGGGAGGGATTCCCCGCCCCCCCTCTTATTCCCCTCCCCACCTTAGTTTGATTGTGATTGCGACAATTTGTTCATAGACGTCGATGATTAGCACAAATTCTTGTAAATCGTTCAAGCCTCGACTTGACGTGATGTCGTCTATTTAGATTATCTCGCTTATCGCGTTGTGAGCCGGAAATGTTTGCGGCAAACAAATTGATAAATTTATTTAATTAATGCCAGCGTTTGGTTTTCGAGAGCTGCCAGCAAGATCATTTAAAGTTGAACTATGTCGAGGGAAATTAGATTGGATTATGGAAAGATCACTAAAGGGGATGAACTTGAACTCTAGTTAAAGTCGAAGATCGTTGCCAATATGAAGATCACCGCTTCTTAAGATCACCTACTAGGGGGAAGTAAGATCACTTTAGTTAGCCTTTCTTCGACTCTTATCAGCAATATCAGCTTGCATTATGGAAAGATCACTGAAGACGTGAAAGTTGATCTCTAGTTAAAGACGAAGATCTCGTTTTGAATACGAAGATAACTTGTCGTTAGATCATAGTTTCTTAAGATCACCTACTAAGGGGAAGTAAGATCACCTCTCATGGACTCTTCTCAGCAATATCAGCTTGGATTATTGAAAATTTGATCTCTAGTTAAAGCTGAAGATCTGTTTTTGAATATGAATATCACTTGTCATTAGTTCACAGCTTCTTAAGATCACTTACGAAATGCAAGTAAGATCACTTTAGTTAGCTTCTCTTCGACTCTTATCAGCAATAACAATTTAAGCTGATTGACAGCAAAATCTGCAGCACATGTCAAGCAAAAAGGGAATGGGATACAAATATCGCTTGTGGGCAGCATTGAAGTGGTTTTCAAGCCCCTGAATTATATCTATCGCTGGGCATTACTTTGATAAAGACTGGAGACTTTGATGTTAAGACCTCTGGCAAAGACCCTTCGGACACTTTGGGGCTCAGCGTAAAGTCCGGCATTGCCATCGATCATAAATCATGACCGGGCATTAACTTGTATCGTAGTCAGTCAGAGTCAAAGTCATAATGTTAAGGACTATGAATATGTATTTAAGGTTTTATTTGCGACAATGTGAAATGTCATTTACCGAACCAACAACGATCGACGATCGACAACCGACGATCGTTGCGATCATGTCTTGATGATCGTGAGGCTCGTTTCCGTTTTTAATTCGATGGTATTGGATGATATTTATAGCTTATCGCCGCACGTCTCGCTTCGACGGTGTCTAATTAGAGTTTATAGTTTATTTATTTGCATAATTAGCACATTTTATGTGCTGTTTAAATTTGATTTTATTGCAATTATTGTGGAATAGCCCTCAAAATAAATACGCTGGCATCGCGCATTTATGTAGACACAACAACTATACCACGATGTACTATACAAACACACACACATAGATTATACAAATAGAGATCTAGAGTGATCCAGACATACGTAGGTATGTAAATCACATTCAACTCGTATAATGCAATTAATCACGGATCAGATTCGCACACTTGCTAACTCATAAAGCTCACATTTCTCAACATTTACGCACGTTTGGCAAAAACAAAATAAAACACCGTCAAATTGCTTCAAGTTTCACACATCGAATGCTGTATGCTCTTCTAAAATATTGATTCTACTGATACCTTGAAATTTTTATTATTTGTATATGTAATTGGGACAGTTGCGAAATTCAAAATGGCGGCAATTTCTATTTTTATCTTTTCTTTAAATGTTGATCAATGATTATTGTAAAACAAAAGTCCAAAAACTTGTTTTTCTTTTAGTTATTCTATGATGCTATGAATAATTCTTAAATTGGAATATTTTTAGCAAAACTCCTAAGTTTGCAGCTGTCTAATTTTATAATCATTCTATCGGAAAACAGCACATAAGAGCAGTTGATTTCTTTAATTTCCGTTTCTTTATTTAATTTAGAACAGTACATACATATATGCAATTTGATTATACCATCTTTTCAAATTAATGAGTTCATTGTTAATTTCTTTAGTTTCCCATATCTTATTTAATAATGAGCAGCACATATATGAAATTTCATTATACCATTTCTTAAAATTTCTGAGTTCATTCATTCATTCCGTTTTCGATTCCTTATTTTCCTGTTCAATTTTAAAATATTTTTTATTTTATATATCATTGAGTTCAGTGGGTTGATTTCTTTGATTTTCGATTCTTAAAATTACTGAGTTCACTGCAAATTTCGTGAGATTCCAATTCCTTATTTATTATAGAAAACCAATGGGTTATTTTCATTCCGATTCCTTATTATCCTATTTTTTTTTATTTCGAAAAGTATCCCGAATTTTATGCAAACACAAAAGCTAAGCCCACCTACACACTTTTATTCTTCGCTCTCAAAGAGAGTCATGGAATTGAGCTAACTTCTTCGGGTGCAGTGTATTGTGCAGAGATAGCCGTAAACTTTGGAAGTGCTGTGCTATCTTTTAGTGTCCGACGGGGGCGTCTGGCAACTACATACGTAAGTGGTGTTAAACAAAACTCGTTGGCCAAATTTCGTGGCAGACAGTTTAGTTGTGATATCATATGCCCTCGAGATGAAAATTTGTTGGGCTTTTATTGTGACCGGGCCCCGGGACAATAAACTAAATGAGTATATACGATCTCATATATGATGTTTGTATCTTGGATATTATAGATTGTCGTTTATGACCGTTGCAGCGGTAGCTGCTGTTGTTGTTTTGTTTTATTTCAGAAGTTTACTTAGGTTATAGACAGGTTAAGATCAAGGGAAAATAACGGAATGAATCGAATATTTTACTCACCATGGATTTCAATGCGCTCCTTCAGCTCCTCGGCGCGTGCTTCCTTCTCTTCGCCATGCTCGATGTGGTAATAGATCGCAGCGCCAAATAACAGATATGATATATAGAAGATGAGCAAGAGTATCCAACGGTTTGGCGACATGCTCGACCCGTCGTCGCTGGCTCAAACTGCAAACATACACGAGTATTCCTCATTTATTTATAGCCCAGCAAAGGTTTTATTTGGGATTGGTTTGGATTGAGATTGGGATTCGGGAATCGGTAGCGACCGAATCGAAGCACTTCAGTAAATTGTTTGCTCACATTTTTTGTTGTTTTAAATTTTTTATTTCAGCTGGAATTGCAATATCTGTCGAGTTCTTTTGTGGGTTATGTTTTATTTATTATTTATGGTTGTATCAGCGCTAATCGACTCTTGATTGCGATTGCTCAAGTGCTTCGAGTTAGTTAGACGATTGTCTAAATATATGTGTGTTACCCATGTCCGACTGTTCTCTCTTTTTGGGGCAGCGCTGCTCCACATTAAAGAGTTGTGCTTGTCGCTCTGTCTTAGATTATTTTCTACCCTACACTGGAAGGCTGTAGGGTTACAGGTGGTACCGAAGCGGAAGGTCGTTGCGTTGTGGGTGCATTAAATGCTCGAAACATCATTCATTGATCATTCTGATCCACTCTTTATTTCTAATTCTAGTTTGTAGGTTGAAAGTTGCACTTGAGAGTGATTGCATTATTTAACACTTTCTTATCAAATGCTATTGCTTGTTGATATAGAAATAGGCTAGGAATTCTCATTTTAGATTATAGGCTAGCAAAGTAATTATCTGATGTAAAGCAGATGCTAATTTAAAACCACACTTGATACTGATCACTTTAAATGACACTTTCTGAAGTGTAGCGAGAATATCAGTGCAAGTTAGAGTCTTAAATTTATGATCAGCCCGGTGCAGTACCGGAACTTAACCTAACTAAGGGTGGTACCGGGAAGGTCGTGCTTTAGGTACACACTTAGCACTTAATTTAGAACCACACTTGAGGCTGATCGCCATAAATTATATTTTTTCGAATGCAGCAAGCATATCTATGCAAGTTGGAGTCTTAAATTTGTGATCAGCCCGGTGGCAGTACCGGATTTTACCCTAGCTAGAGGTGGTACCGGGAAGTTCGAGCTTTATACACGCAGTTAGCAGTTGATTTAGAACCACACTTGAGACTGATCGCATTAAGTGACACTTTTTCAAGTGCAGCAAGAATATCAGTGTCGTAAATTTATGATCAGCCCCTTTTTGGTAGGGTAGCTACCGTGTCGTGGAACCCAATGTGAGATAAACTCGTTGCTTCCGTCGATCCGGGTTATGGCTATGATTATGATTATGTGTAGTTATGATTATGCCGCTCCCCCGCTGTGGGGCTTTGCAACCTTCCCCCGGTTCCGCCCCCGCCCCCGCAGTGGTTGCTCCACATAGCGAGCGACGTCATTGGTACGGCATTGCTCAGAGCTGGGGCAGCGACGTCATTTGGCGATGCGGCAAACACTTGGGGTTTACATACTTATTGACACTTCTAATCATATCGCTCCCAGGCGTATAAGTGTGAGTATTGCTGCTAATTTGTACGAATAGCTTCAGCACCTTGCTGCTTCCCTTTCTTCAGCTTTTTTTTTTTTTTTTTTTTTTTTTGGTAAGAAGCGGTACAAAGTAGTCGACAACGTTGTTATCTGTCTGGGATTACGTTCACATTGGGCATGGGATGTGTTTGTGTGTTAGATTCTGTATTTTTTTTTCTCTTTTTTTTTGTGGCACACTGCTCGGAAATGTACCGCGATCGCGTCTAATTAGCGGCTCGATATAGAGACCTCCTAACGCCTTCTCCCCTTCCCTCCAACTTCTCCGCCTTCTCCCCAATTATTAGGTGGCGTCGCGTTGACAACTCTCCGATGAGGAAAAGAGGTAGAGAAGTAAGCAGAGGCAATTCACACATGCATCAACAACGACATCGGCATCGATGGTTTTGTCTTAGTTAGATACGAGCTAATTGCCAGTGCTTCGATTTAACTTATTTGTGAAATAAATTCGATCGATAATAGCAGCTACTTATTGCTTGTACTTCTTGCAAAATCGTAAAGATAACTCATTTTCCATCGTAATTATTATTGGTTCATGTTGAGGTAGTTCACTACTTATATTAGCTCCAACTCGGTATCTTTAACACACACTCACACTCACACACACACTTCTTCGAACTTTGTCCGTCTTTGGATGTCGCTACAGTCACTGCGGCAAACATGATCACCGGGTTTATCTTTTTTGTTCGCTGAGTGCAAAATTCACGCACAAGTTTATCTTCATATCGATCGAATTGCGAATTTCCCCGAGCACCTTTTATTGTAATCTGGTCTTTCAAGCAATTCGAAGAATCTTTTTTTTAATATTTCTCATTTATTTATTTTTTCGTTAATTTTTATAAATTTGCTTTTCAATATGATTTTTCTATTCTTTCGTTAATTTTTATAAATTATCTTTTCAATATGATTTTGCTGTTCTTCTGCTAATTTTTATAAATTATCTTTTCAATATGATTTTTCTGTTCTTTTGCTAATTTTTATAAATTTCCTTTCCAATTAAAAAAAGGAACGTATATTTATTTTCTGTGTGTAATTTTCATCGATTTTCTCTTCTATTAAATAAAAACGTGTATTTTAAATACATTTTTAAATTCTGCTAAAAATCAACCAATTTTAAGTTTATTTAAAATATGATATGAATTTTTAATATAGTATAGATATAGATATATGTATCTATTGATCTGCTGACAAAATAGACATTCCAAAATAGTAGTTTAAAAAGACAAGCAAAGACAAGAAAAGATTATTGATTCAATATCTTTGCACAATTTTGTAGCTCGCAAGTCATTGTGCATACTATTTGCACTCAGTGTATTGTTTACTCTCAACTATCTATCTCAAGTATTACATGCGACATTACAGAACTCTTCTACAGCTTAAACTTATTATTATTGCCGCAACTACAACGAAATCTATCTATTGTTGGTCGCATTATTATTATTATTGTTATTGTTGTTGTTTTTGTTACTACAATTGAAGTCAAGTGCTGAGCTGATAATGCGAATGCTACAATATCATTATATTCAATTAAAATTATCATTTTTGTATTCTTTACTTTTTTGTGTATGTGTGTGTGTGTTTGTGTTTTCAGTACAAGAATGTTGATGAAATTATCTAAGAAATATTTCTTGATGTTTGTTGTAGTTGAAAGTCAAAAGCCATCAAATTGGGCTAAGTTATTTGTTAACAATAATAAAGCATGCCAACAAAAAAAGGAAAAAAAGAGACGAAAAAACAGTAAATGTTTTTTTTTTAGTGTTTATTGATCGCATTTCTCGCTTGAATCGCCGTCGCCGATGACGCGCCATTCAATGGAACTCTTTCAATTTATTGTATTATATTTGATTAGACTTTTATTTATTTACAAAAAAAAAAAAAAACGGCAAACAAATACAAACTTTTTTAATGACGTTATTTGTGGCTGTGATTTGGGCTTGTCTAATTTTCAACGGAATGGAAAATTCTGCAAATAAAAGTAAAAAGTTGATCGTCGATCGACAAACGTACGAAAATTCTTTATTGCTTAGGGCTGATTGCAATTAGCATAATAAAAACTTTATAGGGAACTTATAGGGAATTGCTGTTGTGTATGGAAAGTTCTTTTAGGGGTTTATTATTGCCTGCTTATGGAAAGTTCAACTTAACTGATCGATAAAAAAAAAGCAGTAGATATTATTCATTTTGCACTTCCTTGTGGAATACTTCCGATTTCTTCTATTTTTAGAGTTATTCGATCAGCATTTAAGCTATAAATATGCATTCTAATTAATCACTGAATCTGGGTGGAAATCTGAAAATATGTTTTGCTCATTTCTGTGCGATTTTGTTATTTTGGGACATATGATATACATGAGCAAGTGGCCCCAATGAACCAAATCCCGACCAAATCTATGATCATGTAAATTAAGTTGATCAATATTTAATTAAAGTTAAGTGCGAAAAACAACAGAACATTTAATATAGTCATATAAAGGTTACTAATTGATAACCAACGTGCCACGGATAATCCACATCAGATAAGGATTGAATCAGACATTTTAATTTGAACTGATCTCGCATCGACGATTATCAAAACGTGTCAGTGGGTGTAAATCAATCGCAGCCCACATCAAGTACAGTTTCGTGATCATTATGAAACGAAGTTGTTGTTTTTCGTTTTCGATTTTTGTTGTTAACGATTCCATAAACTATATAGACGAAAGGTTTCGTAAAGTCAGAAATACTTATTTTATATCATTTGAGAGAGCTTTTCAATTATAGTATTTATTTCAATTATGGTATAGAGAAAAATTTTTATATTTTAAGCTATCAGCCCCCTGGCTATAACATAAGTGAGGTTAAGGTGCACTTTTTAAAGTTTTCTTTGAGAGTATTTTAAATTCGGCAAGCTTAGCACTTTTTATATATATTTATATAGAATTTGTATTTATTTTAGTTAAAATTTTTCATTCTGTTGTATATAATGGCTATAGCTAGCTATAACTTAAGTGAGGTTAGGGTGCACTTTTGAAAGTTTCTTTTGAGATTATTCTGAACTCGGCAAGCTGAGCACTTTTTACATATATTTATATAGAATTTGTATTTATTTTAGTTAAAATTTTTACTGCAGCATTTACTAGCTATAACTAAAGTGAGGTTAAGGTGCACTTTTTAAAGTTTTCTTTTAGAGTATTTTGAATTCCGCAAGCTTAGCACTTTTTATATATATTTATATAGTATTTGTATTTATTTTAGTTAAAATTTTTACTGCTGCATTTACTAGCTATAACTTAAGTGAGGTTAAGGTGCACTTTTTGAAATTTCCTTTGAAAGTATTCTAAATACGACGAGCTTAACACTTTTTTTTATATATTTTTATAGAATTTCTATTTATTTTATTTTTTTAATTAATATAATGTATTTGCTAGCTATAACTTAAGTGAGGTTAAGGTGAGAGTATTCTGAATTCGGCAAGCCTTGCATTTTTTATATATATTTATATAGTATTTGTATTTATTTAAGTTGAAATTTTTGCTGCTGTGGTATATAATGTATTTGGAAGTGAATGAATAAAAAATATTTACATATACTGAACGCTAAACAGTCGCATAATCAATAATAAATAGCAGCAACTGCAAAATGAACACGTTTAGTAAATAATCACGACAATGACAACGACGACGACGACGACGAAGTGTTTGTTTCAGCCATGCTGCCAAGCTAATGACGTATAGTCTATATAGTATAACCCACCCGACGGGACTCTGCTATATAGTATAGGTAAAATATGTGTGTAATACCTTTAAGAGAGAAACATTCATTGTGATTGCTGTAAAATTGGTAATGCTAATTATGTTGACATTGCTACTACACATGGAAGACGACAATATTTCGCATGCATGATTAATTGCATTTCGATCTATCAATGTCTTCCCCACTCTCTCTTCCCCCCTTCTCTCCTCTCTCTTTGTGGAGACTGATAACGAGGGGGCCAACAAGCTCTTGAGTTGATGCCTCTTGGTTACACGACAATTAATAACGTCCGTTGACAAGTGAATGTCGATAACATTTGCGATCGACCCAAATATCATCACTATATATAAATACAGTGAATGAATCGTCAAGGATTGCTCGCTGACGAAATGTTGCCAGCAACATTTGTTGCTAAACATGCGACTTGGCAACATGATCGATGGCTTCCAAAATTTTTATATGCTCGTGCTAAGGCGCCAAAAGCAACCAAGAAGCCACCTTGAGGCGATAACGTCGACACATCCACGAGTTCCCCACACAAAAAAAAAAGAACAGAAAACGC
Organism: Drosophila kohkoa; assembly: GCA_019972355.1. Taxonomy (NCBI): domain Eukaryota; kingdom Metazoa; phylum Arthropoda; class Insecta; order Diptera; family Drosophilidae; genus Drosophila; species Drosophila kohkoa. Next base: position 5,662,543 of record BJEL01000071.1, on the reverse strand, counting down.
AAAACAATTTCTGAAAAAAAAACTACTCTTATATATAGCAGCTGTGGCGTCCAGCTCAACAATCGTTTTGTGCGGATCACAACAATCGAATCAACAATCGAACAATTTCACTAATTAGCTGCATTCATTCATATACAAATGCATGTGCCAAAGGGGCTAAAGGCCCCTAGAGAGAACAGATTACACATACGACGCGTTGTACGTTAATACCTATGTATTTACTATACATATTATACCCTATAAGCTATACCTAGAAGTTCCTCCCCTCATAGACGTGCCGTGCTGTCTAAACTGGAGCGCAGATCGTTAAGATTGTCAAGAAAGAAACTGAGAAACAACAATGCAGCACAACACAAAAAGAAAGCGAAATCTCAACAACAACACGTCAATTAATAAAACGTGCTAAAAAACAAAAACACAATTGAAACATACAACATATTACGCAAGTCGGGCAAACTGAGCTAACTAGGCGCAAATCTTAAGCACTCAACTTGGAGTGTAGCTAAGATTGTTATTAAAAAAGAGTTTTAACAATAACAATTCTCAAAGGCCAAGGAAAACATGGCTGAACAGGTCAACAGGCTATTCCACAGAGTGGTCAAAATTATGTGAAAAGAGTTGCTTAAATTGAATTTTAAAGATTAACAACTGCGGAAATTTGTAGCTAATCTTCGCTACGATCAGTTTGAAGAAGATGCAGCCACAGGTTATTTGAAGTCAATTTGTTAACATAATTATACAGATATGTGTATACATATTTTTATATGAAATTTGAGCAATGCGGATCCTCTGATAAGCTGCACACAAAAGTGACCACAAAACAGATAATGAAACTGAACTGAATCATTGGCAATATTGGCTGTATTATATTTGCACAGACCGAACGGGGAGGAATACCATCTCCAATAGGTCACAGTTCGTTAGCCGACCCCGCGCAATCGTACGAAAAGAACCCGACGGAAAATTACAAAATTTACGATGCTGTTTTTAACAATCTTTTGATTCGCAAGAGAAGGAATATATTTCAGGTTTTCTTTTGGAGTAAAAAAGTTGTTTTCTTTCAACACTTGAAAAACATTTTATAGAGCCAGGATCTTATGGAAGAAAAACTTTTATTTCAGAGTTTTACTATTTGAGAAGTTAGCAACGTTTTTGTAAAGTAAGAAATCTTTTTCTACTTCTTCACAAATTTTTTTTTTAATGATTCTATATATATTATTTTTGTTGTTAGTATGTTACACAAATTCCTTGTGGCAAACAATTTACGCAGCGTATGTTTTTATTGATTAAAATTTACTACTAGAAAGTAATAATACACACCACACTCCGAAAATCCGACACGAAAAACGAAAAAAAAAAGAATCACAACAAAATTTTTTTGCACTGCACTTTTCTGTATGTTTGCGAATTTCCTTTTGGCTTTTGGCAAGGCGAAGGCGAAACAGAAAAAAAAAAGGCGAACGAACGGAGAAACGAACGAAAATCAATGCATAGAACCGTTGATCGCGACCGTTACACGGCGCGCATTGAATTGAAATTGAAGCGCTGCAGGCGGCGGGTTGACACTTTTGTTGTGCCCTGTCTGCCGCTCTGCGAGTGTGTGTGAGTGTGTTGTACGTGTGTGTGCGTGTGTGTGTGTGTTTGTGATTTAGATTGAAATGCTTGGAAGCTCACGTCTCTGCTTGCGGCAGCTGCGCAGCTGCAGAGCTGCGGGTGCGGCGCGCTTTTGAGTTTGCGTTTGCGTTCGCGTTGACGGATTGGAATTAGAATAAAGCTGGCAAGCGGTTAACCGTTAACGGGAAAACAATGCTTCAAAAGCTAACGGTAACCCCACTCAGCCACACAACGGTAACGGTTACGGTATACGCTCAACGCCCAACGCCCGCTACGTTGTTGTTACGATACGCAGCGCGATACGTCCATCATATGACTGCACACAATATCGCCGCCGCTGGAAGAAGCTCAACGCTCAACTCGCATCGACTCGACTCCACTCGACACCGACTCCGACGACTATCAAACGCCTCCTTTGACGAGCCGATTGTCTTCCAACCCCGCCGCACTTCTCCCCCTCTTTTCGCTATCTCTCTCTAGCACACACTTGCACTCATACTCACTTAGTAAACGTGTAAAATGTGTGAGATTTTTAAACTCACCAACTAAAGCGAAAAAGAGCATGATCATTTTATGGGCAGGTTGTCGAAGCAGGCAGATCGAAGATCCCAGTTTATGGGTCGCGATCGAAACGATCTTGAAACTCAGTTAACTTACTTTTTATTCTCCAATTTCGATCTAATTTTCTCGCTATACAGTTTTTGTGTTCCATAATTGGTTCAACTCTAATTTCCATAATTCCATTTATTTTCTTTAAAACTTACATATTTTTCATGATTAATGTTTTAACACTTTATTTTTACCTCTTTTATTTTGCTTAATATATGTATTTTCTTGTAAATAGTTATATTTATTTCAATTTTTGAAATTTCAATTCCAATTTTGTTTTTTTTTTTTATAAACTCAATGTATTTTTCTTTATATATTTTGCCAATATTCTTTTTATTTTGCATAATTTATATTAATATATTTATTTTCTTGTAACCTTCAAATACTTGTATTCAATTTCTTGCAATTTAAATATCCGTTTTTTGTTGAATTGATTTTTTTTAACTCAATACATTCCGCTAATATACTTTTTATTTTGCATAATATTTTCATTTTGTAATCTTTAAGTATTTGTATTTATTTAATGTCTTGAAATTTAAATATCTTATTTTGATTATGGTTTTTACTTAACTTTATATATTTTCATAATATATTTTGTTAATATATTTTGTATTTTTTTAATTTTATTAATATTCTTTTAACTTCTTTGCAATTTTATAGAATTATATTTTGTTGGCAATATTATTTGGCTAAATCTATTTTATTTTCTTTATTTATATAATATATATATATATCATATATATATAATATATCACGTTTCAATAGTAGATTGCATTTAATTTAACGAGTGCTTCAAAGTCGAGCTCGCTCAAGTGCAGCGCGTACTCGGACTTGTTGATTTTATTTTGTTTATTGCTAATCCCGCAATTCACTCACATTGAGCTACAGCGCACCGACCGACGACCCGAAATAACTCTAGACCCAATTCTCCGGAGTCTAGCCGGGCTTTTGAGTGTGCGTGAATGTGAATCCGATTTTTAATTCTGTGACTTTGATTGCTACTGAAACGGTAACTGTGACTGTGACTGTGACTGCGAGTGAGGAGCGGAGCGTATTTTGAGTGAGATGACGTGCTAACGCCACCAATAAACCTTCGCTCCCTTTTTGCCCTTCACCCTCCGCCCTTTCTATCCCTTTCCACTGTCAACTGTCTACGACTAACTACTACAACTACACATGCATGCTACAAAAACCTACGAAAAAGAAAACAACAAAAAAAAACACGACGATCGACAAAAGACAACTACGAAAATCGCGAGCACATTTTATTTGAACCCAACCTCCTTCACCTGCAACCCCCCCGCCACCATCACGCAGTAAATACAAGAGCATGTAGTACTTACGTTTTTGCTACCAATGAAAACGGCCGCAAAGCGGATCGCACAGTGGTTCCAGCCTGCGTATTTATTTCTCTCTTCTAATCCGATTGCATTTCGAAGAACAACGCCAGCGAAACCAAAACTAGCTACTAAAAAAAATCACATTGCAATGTTTCTCCGCTTGAAATGAGCAGCATGTAAATAAATCTTTCACAAATTATTGATTTATTATTAATAATAATTTTGCTGCTGTCTCGGCGAGCTTTCAATCAAAATATTTTTGTCTTTTTCCTCACGATCGTTGTTTGCCCTAACCACTGTGCACGATGAAGCATTGATTTCGGTTTTCTATTGTTCTTAGGCTCTTTGGATATTGTTGTGGTTGTTGTTTTTGCTGTTATTGGTATATTCGCGGGCATGGCAGCAAATTTGTCACCGTATTTACCCAGCTAACGGGTCTCGGTATGTATTTACTACGGCGTTACCGTCACGGGCCTCCCCCTGCCCAAATTTTTGGCGCCGACGTCGCCGACGCCAAACCCCAAACACACCCACAATAATACACGCACACACACACGCTTTGTCTGTGGATTTAGTGCTTTACGACGGAGGCGCAAAACTTTAAACGGCAACCCCGCCTACCCCATCGATTTATGTATATGGTTATGCACCTGTTGCACTGACTCTTCTATTTTCTTTACTTATTGAATAAAGAAAACCAAACAAAAACAACAAAACTGACTCGCAGGATTCGCTGACGTTACCATGCACCTTTGCACACTGTGCGCACGCGCATGGCCCGTTACTTTTGTTCGCCTGCATTTTGGAAAGCAGTGCGACTGCGACGGCTGATGACACTCATAATTCGCATTACTTTTAGTTGTTGCTCTTTCTTGCAATTTAAGGCTAAAGATGAGAGCAGAGCAGAGCAGAGATAGCTTGCACAGCAGCAGCAACAACAACAAGAACAAGAACATCATCGAAAGATAGTGTTGATAAGAAAACACTCGACGAGTGTCGACGCCATCGTCATCGTCATCGCCGTTGCCTTCACATTCACATTCGCACTCGCGCACTGGATAAGAGATGTCGCAGTCGCAGTTGCAGTCGGCGTTGACAGCGACGCCAGCGTCGGCTTAGTGCTCACAAACAAAACTCACGCTTTAAGTGGTAGCCTCAGCAGCAGCAGAAGCAGCAGCAACGAAAACAACAACAACAACAACAACAATGCGAAAAGTGGAGCAAATAGCCGCCGATGCCGATGTCGATGATGGTTAATGCACTTGGCCAGCGTGAAACATTTAATGCCCTACGCAAGCGTAGCATTTAATAACAAAAAGTACTCAGAAAGATAAAACGTGTTAGAATCAAGAATATATTTTTTTTGTTACTCTTTTATGTATTTACAGTTTGTCTGTTTAAGCAACAAGTAAATTGTATAAATATTATTAAATTAACCGATATAATATATTACATCTTTCAGTTGGTTGGATATAGCTTTATTTTATCAAGAATCTTGAATCAAGATTGTTTGAATATCAAAATTGAACCAAAAAGGTTTATTCTCTAGATTACTAGACTTTAATCTTGTTTCAAGAATGGATGAATTTTAAATATGAACCAAAAAGATATCATTTTAATCTAATCAAACGATCCAGATTAATTCTACTTGTACTTTTTTGAGATCGAAAAAATCTTAAATGAAGATTTGTTCAATCCAGCTTTATTTCTCTCTGTGTAATTATAAATATCTATATATACAATTAAACATAAATAATTTGCAATAAGTGGCGCAATGCCCTACTTAAGTGTTCCTAACCTCACTTATCAGCAGAATAAAACTACAATTCGCAAATCCAAAATGTATGAGTCACTTAAAAAGCTTTTCTATAAATAACATATTTGTTAACATTTTCAACAGCACAAAAAAAAAACTTAATTAGTAAATTTAAAAAGAGATTCTTAATTTTTTTTTATGAAAATATTTAAAACAATTTGATTGAATGATAGACAATCACTTTTTGTGGAGTAAATAGCTCTATAACTTCTAAATGATCAAAAGCGTTTCATTAATAATGTTTTCACTACGTTTCCTGAAGATTAAATAAAGTCTACGGCTGAAACTTAAAATAAAATGCCAGCATAGAAACTTGACAAAAATAGCATTTGTATTTGTTCAACATTCGTAGGTAATGCTTTAATTATTTATAAATTCTTTATTTATTTATATAACTTTCGAGTTAAGCTAGCTGACTTAAGATTACTAGGATTAAAAACTGGAAAAATGATAATGAAAATTGATACAAAACAAAATAATAATAATAATGTTGTATAGTTAAAAGAGAGAGGGAGAAAGAGACCGCATTAGTTTTGTTTAGGGGAGAAACCGATAAGCCAGAAAAATCAGAGCGTGCAAATAACTCGGAACGAGGTGCTAAAAGATGCCCGATGAAAGCAACAAAGAAGTGCGAAATATCATAGAGAGCAAATCCCGAAGCACAAACAAATCGCAAGGGAATAGAGACAGAGAGAGAGAGAGAGAGGTGAGAGGAAGAGCGCGAGATGCAGGAAGTGGAAAGGTAATAATAATAACGACAAGCGTTGAAAATTGAGAGTTAAGTTGACTTGACTTGAGTTGAGTTGAATTCCACATCCACATCCGATTCTGATTCCGATTCTGATTCTGATTCCCCCCAATTGCGATGACGATTGTGATTCATGTGAATTAAGCGCATATTTATCCGCTTATCATTGATAAGTATAATTAATTACTATCGTATTAGGTGCATTTGATACTTTGATGTATCGACTCGACCAGAATCGAATATTTAAAAAAAAAAACACAAAATATATATATGTGTATATATTAAACAGAAAACAAGAACAACACTGCCGGCAAACGCGTATCAAGTGTATTTAAATAAATTCAAATGAATTGTAATTGATGGGTTCGATTTTCAGACACACACACACACACACACACACTGTCACACCTGATTTATAGATCGATCGTGGAATATTTGTTTGATGGTCACCAGGCGGCAACAGACAACAGACAACACAACACAAACATACTCGCTGTCTTAACAGTTTTGCATGATTGATTAAACCTTTCATTCGGAAGTTGATGATATCTCCAAAATGTTGATGTCTCGATGTCTGCGCCTAAAAGTTGACAAGTCTTCCCCCTCCCAAAAAGTGGAAAAAAAAACTCAACTTGTCATCGTTATATACGAGTCTGATGACTGATCGAATGCAAATAAAAATACTCGCAACTCATGAGTTGGAATTCGTAATATTATTATTGATTTCGGGAATTTCATAAACTTTTTAAACATAGCACTTGTCATAGCCCATATATATTTTGTTTGCAGATTTACGCACTTTAAAATGTACTTAACGGATACACATATCATTCGTATACCCTGTACAACAATTTCCAAAGCGAACATACCAAAGTTGTGGACATATGTGTAACCTTTTTACTATACATTTTCATCTTTTTCTTCTTGTTATTTAAAGCCAAAAGAATATTGGAGTCGAAAACCCCATCAGCCAATATTTTCTTTACTGTATACTATTAGCATTACTACATTTAATATTATAAAATAAAATTATTACTCATTAAAGAGTTAGATCTATTCTGATTTATATTCTCTTGTATAAACTTTACTACCGTCTTCTCTTCTCAAAGTTACCAATCGAGAGAATAAAATACAATTTCTTAAACTAAATGCATCAAAACACTAAAAAGCAAATTGATAAATAATTTAAAAGTACTACGACTGTGTATTACAAATTTCCATAAGTAGAAAATTACTTTCTTTTATTATATTTGAAACTTATCTATTGTTCGCAAACTTTCGCAGCTTTCAAGATTTCTTAAACGACAAGTTTTCAAAGCTAGTTTGTTATATTACAATAAATTGTCTCAGAGCATATTTTGAAATATATAAATATATTTTATTCTATATTTCTTTTTATTTAAAGACGTACCAGGAACGAGGTAATATTGGTATAAGAAAAACCAACGCCGAGCATCTTTAAGCTCTTTTAATCTTTCTAAAAAGTAAGTACGATTTAAGCTGTGCATAAGACATGGATAAAGTGATAACAGCTATAGTACGTTAACTTTAAATTTAGTAATAAAAAATCATACTAATCATACCCTTTGTTTTTTATTTATGTACACAAATATAATAAAAGAAAATTAACAATAATATATAAGTTTAATAAAAAAGCAAGTTTTTATTTAACTACTTAAAGACAAGTAATACAAGTAAGTATTTTATTTGATTTGTTTATCCACTATTTCTCAAGCGTAATCGCCAGTAAAATAATGCGAATTTGAATTATTTTACCAGGCTAACAGACGTAGGAAGCACATCACAGAATTAAACAAAGTGAGATTAACAGAGGTAGGCAAACAGAGAAGTTGTTGTTGTTGTTGTCGCCACAGCTAAAAAGTGCAAAGTTTGTTCTGGCAAAGCGGTGTGTATTATTAAGGTCTATCTTCTGGCCAAAGGACATTCGGATTGTGTCCTTGTAGCTCTCGAGTTATCCTGAAATTGCCATTTTTAAACTGTTTCCAAAACTACAAAGACAATCGCTACTACAACAACAACATAAGTAATAGTAAGAATTATTGATAAAGTGACATGCCATGAGGTGGAATACCAGGCGAACATAAATCAACAGCAAGTAGATACATAGAAAGTATCTGGGGTGGCGACATCTATTGGCTGCTATCGCAACTACAATTAAATTTGTGAAGCTGTTCGCAAATTTGGAAAGTTTAATGTCACCGGCTGGGAAAAAGCAAGTATTACAACTTCAACAATAACATAAGAAATTACGACAACAACAATTGATATTGTGGTTGTTGTTTTTGGTCACTTGAAGGCTTCAAGTTGAAGCCGCCAAGAACGCCAAAAAAGTGCCGTGCCAGCCGGTGAAATACCAGGCGAACATAAGTCAGCAGCAAGCATAAGTGCAGACATTTAGTAGCGCCATCTATGGTTTGCTGTCGACAACCATTTGAAAATACTCATCCCTAAAGTATGCAACAAAAATTATTTTATGTAAGCTGCTTATGTTATTTCAAGTTTTGAAAAATTGCCGTTGGTCGTCCATATCCTTACGCATTTTGACCGGTCCTGGTGCGTTCGATTCGTGGGGACAAAATCTATCGATTGGCATCAAAAAAATATGGGATCATCCAACGCTTGAAACATCTCGTCTCAATACGAAAAGAAAATGGCAAGAAACACAATGCCCTGAATATCTCCGAAAGTAGAAATATGATATAAATGTCCTTTACCGAATTCATTATCGGTTTTATTTGTTGAGCATTTTAAACAGGACCTAATTAGTCGATACCGCACTTACCGTTCGGTAGGATATTGTTTATCCCTCTTAATACTTACCTCTGCAGCAATAATAGCTTTTGTTTTTCTCCTTATTTAATTACTTTATAGTTCTTACTTTTTTACTTACCTTCTGTTTAACCTCTTATTTTATTAAAAGATTGGAACTTGTAATTTTAAAAATTGATGCCATATTGTTTAGTATAAAATATAATTGTCATATGTTAATATGCAAAGTAATAAATAAAACAGCGCTTACATCATTTATTTTCCTTCATACGATTGCAGTTGTTGTTGCTGTCCACTCGAAATCACCGTGACCGACGACGCATTAATAGTGCTAAATCATCAACTGAAATACCAGGTGAACATAAATCAGTAGCAAGCAGATGTACAGAAAGTTATTCGTGTGGCGCCATCTATTGGTTGCTATCGCAACTACAGTTAATCTCGTGAAGCGCAAAATTGACTCAATTAGCAGCTCAAACACCAGGCAAACATAAATCAGCAGTAAGCAGACGTACAAAAAGTAACTGGTGTGTCGCCATCTATGGGTTGATATCGTAACTACAGTTAAACTCGTGAAGCTCAAAATTGACTTTATTAGCAGCTCAAACACCAGGCAAACATAAATCAGCAGCAAGCAGTCATACCGAAAGTAACTGGTGTGGCGCCATCTATGGGTTGATATCGTAACTACAGTTAAACTCGTGAAGCGCAAAATTGACTCAATTAGCAGCTCAAACACCAGGCACACATAAATCAGCAGCAAACAGACGTAGAAAAATTAACTGGTGTGGCGCCATCTATGGGTTGTTGTCGCAACTATAAATAAACTCGGGAAGCGGAAAATAATCGTTGCCTATCACAAAGGCGCAGAATTTAGAATTGCTAAAAATCCAAAAATGTCCTGTATCTTAGCCATTTGAAGGACTACAAGGATCTGCTTTGGCTTCTTATAGGAGCCGCGATAAACGGACATTTTTGCTTATAGAAAATTGACTTTGAAAAGTAAATTTATCTTGATTGGACTTATAGCTATGCAAATATGTCCTCTTTAGGTTTACAAATTAAATACTTCGGTTTGTTTGTTTCGTTTGTACAATATATTAATTACACATAAACTGTTTGCATGCCTAATTTGGCTACTTTAAACGTACATCAAATTGGTCTATGGAAGAACACAAAGAAGTCTGGCGACTGCGACTGGGAGTCAGTTTCATTTTCAGTTTCAGCTATTGTTGCTGATCAAGTAGGCAATGTTGGAGATGATTTTGCAGCCATTTTGATGGTGCAATAGATTTAGGCAGGGATCGCGTATCTTCTCCTCCAGCAACTTGATCAGCTCCGTGCGCAGACATTGCACCATTTCGGCCGTCTCCAAGTTGTGTGCCTTTAAGATGATCCAACCGCTTTCGAGTAGAAACAGAAAATCACCATCATGCAGTTCCACTTTAAAATCGGAGCCAGCAAACAGCACGAGAGCAATCAGTGGCAACATGGAGCAATCGCGTATGTAAATGGAGCTGGTGCGCACCTTCTCCTGGTAGACAAGAAACGGTGCCTGAAACGTCGCCACCTGCGAGTTGACAGACGACGGATGAATGCGCACATATCCATCGCCTTTAGTCTTGAAGCGCAAATCCAAATGACTGGGCTCGCGAGGCACTGCACCGCCTGCTGTTTGAATGTAGACGCGCTCTGGCGTCATAATCTTCACAATGTTCGGATACAAAGCAGCGCAAAGCAGCGACGTAAGCAAGCGATTGTTCTCGCCATTCAGATTTGCCTCTGCACCTAAAATGATAAGTGATAAGTGTGTGAGTATAGATTTCGATACGATGCTTTAATTACTTACCTGTCAGCTGCAGGATGTTGTCGCTGGCGTTTTTGCGACGACGCGGCACATTGACGGGCACAAAGCCAATTGAGACGAGCAGCTCCAGGTACTGATACTTCAGGTCCGCAATTGTTTCCAGCGTGTTCAGCGACAAAAAGTTCTCGTTGGCATAGTTACGACTGGCGCCATAATTGCCACGCTTTGAGACATCCAGCCATTTCTAAGATATGGATAAGAATATTGAAATCAATATTAAAACAAGTAAGGAGCTAAGCTAGACGAGTGTGCTCGACTCTAGATACCCATTTTATCAGCTACTCATTTTAAATATACCACAATATTAATTATGTTGAGTATATCGATATAATACTACGCTCTAAATATAGTACAGTACTACTCTCAATATATAGAGTATAAAGCAGACCAGATTAACATACCGAAAAAAATAATAAAATATGCCAAAGGCTATGTTGTGTATATCGATATAATCCTACACTCAAAATATACCAATTTATTAATATACCTAAGCATACTAAAATATACTGAAGGCTGTGTTTGATATAACGATCTAGGTACTACCCTCAAAATATACCATAGAGTGCAAAATATACCGAAGGCTGTGTTTGATATAACGATCGAGGTACTACACTCAAAATATACCATAGATCACAAAATATACCATAATATGCTTATAATGATTATCAACTACAATGTTAAATTTGAAGTATTTTTATACATTTCCGAAATAGTAATAATTCGATAAATAAATTGATGATATATTTGTTTTACTTACCCTATACGCATTGAGCACCGTGAGATGATCGCTGTTGCCCAGGGCAAAGTTGCGCTTGCACTTATCGGCCTCCACGCGCTTGTTGAGCGGACTAACGAATGGTGACTTGTTGCCCAGGCAGGCGGCAATGGTGAGCACACTGTCTAGGCACTGGAAGATGGCGCCATACAACATCAGCTTGCCAATGCGCACGTCCACGGGCAACGCGGCCAAATGATGACCCAGCGGCGTCAACTGATCCTCGGCATCCAAGGCGCCGACATCACGCAACCGCATCAGGGCACCCAACACGCTGTCCTCGGTGGGCGCCTCAAGTGTTTCCAGCAGGACCGAGAGCGTGTTGCGTGTGGCAAACGTTTGCAGCGTCTTAATGCGTAGCACAATCTGCTCGAGCGGCACACGCTGGATCTCCGGCACCGGTTGCGCCAATATGTGCTGATGATAGCGAAAACTCGTATAGAGATGTATGCAAACGCCGGGCATGACACGTCCGGCGCGACCTTTGCGCTGCTTTGCATTCGCTCTGGATACCCAAACCAAGTCGAGGGATTCCATGTTGCGATTGGAGTCAAAGCATTTCTCCTTCATCAGGCCGCAATCGATGACAAACACACAATCATCGATGGTCACCGATGTCTCGGCAATGTTCGTGCTCAGCACAATTTTTCGCTTGCCCGGCGGCGCACGCTTGAAGACCAGCGCCTGATCCTCGCTCGAGAGTGCCGAGTGCAATGGCACAAGCACAAATTTGCCGGCACGCGGCGAGAAGATCGAGCTATCGAGGAGTGCATCGTGAACCGTTTGTATCTCCTGGAAACCGGGCAAAAAGATGAGTATGCTGCCCTCGCGTGGCCAATCGTGTTCGCCCTCCACAATGTACTTTAGCACCGACTCGATTAGCTCCGGATTGATCAGCATGGGCTCCATGAGGTAGATGCTCTTGCACGTCGTCTTGCTGTAGTCTGCAAAAGGAGATGACGCAAATTATTCAGAGTTGTAAACCCGAGAGATTTTTCATTTTAATTCAAGCTTAGAAATTTTAAAGATTTAGTTAAAGTGGGGATTATAAAATCATTAATTAAATTCAGTTTGAGAGAGCAGCCTATTTTTCAACCAGTGCTTAGGCGAGACATGAACCAGCTTTAACTTTCAATTACACGCTGCATTTTGTGCAATGCAAGCCAAATTCAAAATATACGTATCTGATAGTCAAGACTCACCCGCATAACGCAGATAGGTTTCCGCCAGTGTCAGCTTCTCGTCCTTGATCTTTTGCCCCGGAGGCTCGCCCGAGGCCTGGACATCGGCGAATTCGAGCTCCATTTGGAGCACATCCTGCTCCTTCTTCTTGAGCTTGCGACAAAACTTGGTGTCGCATTCCATGACAAAATCACTCGCCTCCACAATGTCCTCGAGGAAGAGCTGCTGCACGGGAAACGTGCGTCCCGGAATGTCGAGCACCGGTGCACCGCCAAAGTAATTGGAAAAGAGCGACGCATTCAAGGTGGCGGACATGAGTATGACTTTCAAATCGGGCCGTGAGCGCAACAAATGCTTAAGTATGAGGAGCAGAAAATCCGATTCCTCCGAGCGTTCGTGCACCTCATCGACAATGACGTGCGTGACGCTGCCGAGCAGCGGATCGGAGGCAAGGCGACGCAACAGAATGCCCGTGGTGCAGAAACTGAGACGCGTGCTCGCCGAGATCTTGTTCTCCAGCCGTATCTGATAGCCGACCAGCTGCCCGATGCGGTCCAAGCGCTCGGCCGCCACACGCTCCGCGACACCAATCGCTGAGAGGCGTCGCGGTTGCGTGCAAATGATCTCGACGTGGGGCAGGTCCGCTTTGGCCGGCTGCTGCAGTGCCTGGAAGAACCAATTGTCGAGTATGAATTGCGGCACCTGGGTGCTCTTGCCACAGCCCGTTTCGCCAGAGATGACGACGACCGGCGAGCTCTCAATCAGCGCCAGTATGCGTTCCATTTCGGCAAACGCTGGCAACTGTCGACGACCCTCGATCACCTTGTGATAGCGTTCGTCGCGTCGCCGTTCCTGATACAACTGCACCAGGCGGCGATTCTCCTTGGCCAGTGCGGCAGCGCTGCGCTGTTGAGCTGCGCCGTCTTGGCGCGACGTCTGACCACGCTCGTAGTGCGTGGGACGCGGTTTGGCGGCGATCTCGGCATTGCCATCGTCATCCAAGCCATTGGCGGGCTCGTCATAGAACAGCGAACGCTTTGGCGAGGGAAACGGTGCGGTATCCAGGTGCCCAGCCAGCTGCTCGTCCGTCTGCAGCAGCTCACAGACGCTGTACACACACGGAATGCCGTCGCGACAAATTTCCCGTGCCTCGCGATACAAATGGCGAGCGTAGCGCAGCCGCAGCTCATGGGGTATATCGTGGCAGGTGGTTTTCAGGTAGATGAATGGCGCCTCGTAGGGATAGCGACTGCCGGGCGGAAAACGCACCTCCACATGAAACCACAATTCGTTCTCGTTCTCATCGAGATCGAGACGCTTTCGCTCCGGCGTCGACAGCTGACCGACATCGCTGCTGTTGGGTTGGGGCGGCACATGGGCAAACCGGCATTTGGGGCCATATTTGCAGGTGCCGTCGCGATCAAAGTTGCGACAACGTTGCGGCGCCTTCTTTTTCTTGTCCAGCTCAGCCTGACGTACGGCTGCTGCGGCCGCCAGCGCCGCTTCACGTGCTTTGCGCACCTCGGAGGGACTGTGCGCCAGCAGATGCTCAATTTTGAATTTCAAATTCCAGACACTGTTGCGTTCACGTTCCTCGTATGCACGATCGTAAATCGATTCAAGTGCTTCTTTCTCGTCTGCACGCATGTCCAGCAGCTCGGCTTCACTGGGCGGCTCTAGAGCGGGCTTCTCATCACCTGGCACGCGCATGTACCGTCTGTAGAGCAGCAGGAGAGCCGCCTCTGTGTCGTAGTTGCAGTGATCGTAGGCTTCGATGCAGTGCGTCGCATGGAAACCGTAGTTCTCGAGCTTGAGCAGAGCATAGCGCCGCAAACGATCGTCGTCCGCCGAGCTGCTGCCGTTGAGGGCCTTGACACCTTGCACACTTTGCACCTGCAGCGTGCCACGATCCTCCCAGTAGGCATGCTTAATCCCGCCGCCTCCGCGACCTCGATCCTTGTATTTGGTGATGTCGTCCAGCTTAAAGTCTGGACCGTGAATGGCACGCAACGTGTCCATGGTTTGCTGCTGTGACTCTTCGCTGAGACGCAGCACATGCAACTCCGTTTTACGGGCTGCATTCTCCTGTACGGATTTCGGCACAGCCGGCACATTGCTGGAGAAAATTCATGTGGGAGTTAATGATTGGTGATTGAATTGTGGCCACTGGCGTGACACTCACGTTGTGCGTGCATCGTTGGGCGTGCGCAGGAAACAATAGTCATCGATGTGTTGTCGCGACGTTTCGTCCATGTTACACACTTCACTTCACTTGAATTTCACAATTAAAGCTATTAAATCCACGGCCAAAAACGCATCTGAATCTGCTTTGCACACCAGAGCAGCGATGTGTCGATGTTTCGATAACGATAAATGTACAGCTGATTGATTGTAATACACTACACGTATCGAATTTCCAGCGTTGCCAGATCACCTTTTGCACATTGTTTTTCGATAACAACAAATGCACAGCAGTCAACGTTATTATCGAAAAAAATAATTAAAAACGATTATTTCATATATTCAAATGCTTAATATTTCGTTAGTATACATGTGTGTAGTAATCTATAAAATTTGAAATTTTCGTAACACATATTACAAACGAGCAAAATTCAAGTTTTCTAAACTAACTCAGTGATTTTATTGATTCTGTCCATCAAACTGTGGCTGATAAGTTTGCTTTAACTCGCACCAAGCTGCTTTCTCTTTAGCTGCTTCTTTCAACTGCAGATCCTTAAATTTCATACTGCGTATGTTGTCTGCATTTGCCGATTTGAACTAGTGATGAAAATTTAGAAAAGGCATTTAATAGCTATACATTGTGCTAGCGTAATATTATATGCACTTACCTCATCAGTGACGTCAGTGAATTTATTGAATGTAACTCTTTTTGCTGCCGATTTTTTAACATCACCATGCTGCAAGTTATAGAAATCACTAAATTGCTGTAAAATGTCCAAATCAATCAAACCATCTATTTGAATGAGAATTGTGGCTTTTTGGTCAAGCTGTAGACCAACTTGTCCGCTTGCTAGGAACATTTTCACTTCCAGGACTTTCTCGCATTGATTTGCCATCGACGAACCCTATAAAATCGTACATACATAACTTAATATACATACGTATTATTCTTTTTAAAAAGTACTCACTATAACATTAAAACTAAGTTCACGCACACGTTGCTTTAATTTTCTTATATCCATGAGCAGAACAGCTTTCGGATTATCCACATGCAGCGAATTCGCGTAAAGTGTGTTTTCTGATGCAGCCCAATCAAAATGCTATAAAAATGAAAAAAAAAAAAATTATTAGTTTGATAAATATGTATGTATATTATGTTATAAATACCATTTTGAGTTCTGCAAATTGCTTAATCAAGCTTTGAATTTCTGAAGAAATTGCGCTATTATCATTTACATTGTGCTGAACAACGATCTCTTCATCCACTTCCATTTCAAAATCGCATGCTTGATCACTCCACTTGTCCATATTCATCGCCAATTAAATCACAATAATTAATATTCGACACAAAAATATATAATAATTCGAACTTTGCGCTAGCTTAAGCGTCTCCTGACTGTGGTATTTTTCCACTTTACCTCGTAGGGTTGTTTTCACATGATCGTAACTATCGATATGCACATTAAGTGATAATATTGAAAACATTTTACAAGCATTTGATTGATCGATTTAGCAGGACATTCAAAATGGCGGCTGGAAAACCGTCCGCAATGCTCAAAATGAAAAGTTGCATATCGCAGATTGTCAATGCAGAGTCGACACTAGTGGACAATGAACATAAACAATATGAAGGCCCATGCCGACATCTACAACGCTTGAGCTGCCAAAAATGGACAAAACTCTCGATCGACAGCCAACAAAAATGCACAAAATGGAGACTGCTAAGCCGCCGATTTATTCAAAGGAGCCGCCGGAGTTTTAAATCGGCCACACACAATAGAGACTCCTAAGCCCAGAATTATTAATGCTAAGCCGCCAGTGCACTGGCACTGCAGTGCGTAGAATTAGTTAACTCGCGAATTTGGCCGCCTGCCCAGCCTCAAATTGATGCCCACAAGCCCATACATCCAAATTACTTCATTAGAAGGCAAGAGTGTGACTATTCTAACAAGGACAATAAAAAATAAAATAAATAAAAACTTAATTTATGAACAAATGAAAACAATGTGTATTACATTTCTTTAGATCAAAACGTCGCTTATTGATGACAGATTAATTAAATTTTCAATTATACTTAGTTGTCAGCTTTAAGCCAAATTAAAGTAATTGCAGCAGTGGCTGTGTATGTAGTTTATAAAGTACTTTTAGCAAGGAGAATAGTTATAATTATGAACAAAAAAGAGAATAAACGCGCTCTATATATTCTTTGAACGCTTTACATGTTTTCAAAACGTTTAAACATAGGAGTCGTCAAAAATGTCAAAATCACTTGATACAAAATTAATCCAAGTAGTTTCTTTCAAGTGGGTAAGCCAAATTCAAGTAGGCCAAGCGGCTGTTGTATGCCTAAAACTAATTCAAATCTTCATTCATCATTGAAACGTGTAGAGAGCAGATTGTGTGTAAGGCAACGAACCAAATTTTTACTTCGATTCAAATATCAGCAGCTCGAGTGTCTCCCTATAATTATAATTACGCACGTAAGTATATACATATATTATTCTATATACACATGGATGTAATTTCAACTTACTGTGCCTCCAAGTCATATATTTCGAGTTGTTCAATTTCCTTGATAATCGCATTATACTTTGCCTCGTATTCCTTTTGCTTTACAATGCGTTTTTCGCGCATCGCTTTGGTAGATTTTTTGAGTTCAAGATGTTGGCGCTGTAATTGAGCAATGCAATCCTCCAAAACTGCGTGGGGCTATTAAAAATAAATACAATTATCTATGTAGTTTAGGGCATGATGGTTCACTCCTTGCGATTTCCATTTTTGAACGAAATGCGGCATAAGTAGCTACATAATTCAAGTTTACAAGTGTGTTTACGTGTTTTTTTTGCGTTGTAAATATACCAACATTGGTATATTTACTCGCATGTGGCCACACCGCAAAACAGATGTTAAATTAACAGCTATTTTCAGCTCAAGAACCAAAATGCTTCTAAAACAAAATAATACATTTTGGCTGCAAAGAACTTCGCAGATGGCTAGACAATATCGATGTTTTAATAATTATCATGAAATATTCATTAGTTACCATGGTAGTGAATTCATCAAATCCAACTTGTGATCCAACCTCGCTGATCTTTTTATTTTTTATAGTCTCCTTACAATGTTGGTCATAAGCACGCATGTAATCGTCCTCCGACCCAAACACTTTTTTAAATTGCTGCAGTATTTCGCCATGGATCTTGTCAATTTGCTGTATTGTAGTCTTATTGGAGTCAATTTGTGGTCTATTTAAGCCGCACAACAGGCGCATCTTCTCCTCAAGAAGATTTTTGTAAGCTTGTTGGTCTGTAGCCACTACGCTGCCTATTTGACGATTTTGCGATTCCTAAAATAAGAAAAACATTTACATACATTGTTTCATAGATAAGTGTTGTTACAATGTTGCTTACAAGCATTTTTAAAGTTTGCTCGCCAAATTTTTGCATTAGATTTTTGATTTCCACGCTCAGATCAATATCACCGGCTGCTCCCATTTCCACATCATAGTCACAGGCATTATCATTCGCATCCGTCATATTGTTTATGTATTTAATTGATTTTCGTTCTCAATGCAAGAAAAACACCAAAAATATTGCACGTACGCTTTGCGCTGCGTTTCTAGTTGGAATGACAAATTGAATGGCGGCCATTACTGTACGTTTGCAGGCGTTGCCAACCAGTTTAGCCAATCAATTTATGATTGTGTGGCAACGCCAAAATATGCCGCTTTAATTCAAATGTGCTTGGAGTTGTAGTATACTGTGAAAGTAAATACTTTTTCAATTGTTGTCAAAAATATTTAGTACAAACTATAATTTGTAATTTTGGATTAATTTCAGAAGAATATAATGGAGAACAAAAAGAAAGTGGCATTACATTTCCGCAAGAGCACAAAATTGGAATCTGAAGATACACTTGTTGAAATCAAATTGAACAAGGCAAAAATTAATAAGTCGCAAACTAGTATCGAGAAGCCGACTTGTAAAATTCGGAAAGACTCCACCGTGGCCAACACTTCGAGTACGAAGATGACCACTGAAGAGCCGATATCAAATTTGGCAACCGATTCACCGTTCAAGCGACGTCCGTTGATCCTACGCTCGCCACCGGTTACTCCGAAGGTATCGGCAAAAGCACAGAAGAAAACGCCAAAGCTACCGTTAGATAGCCCATCAAAGTTGACTGCACTCAAAACACATAAACAACGAGTGGACACTCCCGGGATGCAGGTGGTCACACCCAAGAAGCAGTCCGATATTGGGAAAGTGTCACCTGGAGTGCCGCAAACTGAAATAACAAATAAAACACTGGAGAAACCGATTAATTTGTCACCGCTTCAAGAAACGAAAACAAACACTCCAACTTTACCATTGGCAGCTCCAACTTTACCATTGGCAGCTCCAACTTTACCATTGGCAGCTCCAACGATGTCGCCGCCTCTCGAGAATGATACTTCACCAAACACTTTAGGGATGTCGCCGTCAACACCGCCACCACGTGCCATAAATATACCAATGGAGGAGGGATCTCAGATGCCACCACAAGCTGAAGCTGCTGCTCCACCACGTCCAGGCACTCCAATGCCGATCTCCTCGCCCGATTTGCTCATGTACAATCCTTACGAGGATTGGCAGCAGCGTCTGAACATCAACCCGACGCGTCAACAGTCTCGCACTGCCAAAGTTGCTGCCGCCGCTGGGGCCGCAGCTGCTGCCGCTCAAGTGCGTCGCGGTGCCTTGGATGTCATCATTGATCGCAAACAGCAGCAGATGCCACGATCACAGGCTGCTGTCAATAGCGATGGGCATCTCGATGAACAGCGTGGCATTCGGAATATTAATTTGCTCAGCTCAGCTTTGCACATTATACGTGAAATGGATCCGGACTATGTGGAGAAACTCTGCTATGCCATTCACGATTATATGTCCAGGGAGAAGCCCTTGGATTAATCACATTAACATCCATTCATATATAATATACACTTTTTGTTGTTGTTGTTGTTGTTTTGCTGTTTGTTTGCTGGCTGTTTTACTCACACGTTTACACGGATTATTTCTTATAAATTTGAAGTTTTAGATGCATTTTGATAAAATACTAATACGACACTTACTATATATAAAGGATAGAATAACGTATTTTTTTGAGTATTATTTCTAGCCTTCGTTGTACTTCTCTTTCTAATTGATTTGTTTCCTACAGAACAGATTTTTATTCTATTGCAGATTATTATTCTTCTGAAATTGTGCCAATAATACAAATTTTAGTTGTTATTAAATATTTTTGATAACAATTTAAAAAGTATTTACTTTCGCAGCGCAACATTCACTCCAAGCACATTTGAATTAATGCGGCATATTTTGGCGTTGCCACACAATCATAAATTGATTGGCAGCTCCCGGAATCTCCATGCCTCTTAGAAAGTAACTGTATTCCATCTTAGAATAGAAAGTATAGTAAATGAAAAACTTTTTTAAAAGTCTTGTTGACACGGTATCGATTAAAGTTATAGCAAATTGTTAATGCTTTCTAAATTGACTTTTTTTTCTCTTTTCATTTTTTGCATAAAGCATTAGCTTAAATTTAATGCAAATATGTCAAGTACATGAATGAAATTTCTGTTATTTAAATATACTGTATACATACATAAATAGAATTTTAAAGAGTCTGTTAGAGAGCACCTCAATGCTTATGTTATCTGGATCTTTCAACTAGTTCTTATCCATAATCTGTTCAATATATTATATTTGCATATGAATTACATTTTTGATATTTAAATATACTATATATATATACAATTTTCAAGACTCTGCTAAAGAGCTCCTCCTTTTTTAAGTTTCATTTCTGCATCTTTCATGTTATCCAATTAAATTTTTGGTATTTAAATATACTATATATACAATTATAAAGGTTCTACTAAAGAGCAACTCTATTTTTATGTTGTGTTGAATCTTTGAACTACTTCTAATTCATATGCTGTTAAGATATATTTGCATAAAAAGCAATTTATTTAGTTAAAAAAAAAAATAAAATATATATATATACATATATACAAGTGTAAAATGAAAAAGTTATAGAATAAATGTATGACTTGAAGGATTTTGGCAGTTGCGAATGACAGCATTAGGAATCATCGCAATGTGGAATTAAAGTGACCGCTCCTTCAGCTTGAACATCAGCGGATCCTTGGTGCGCAAAATGAGCTCGGCTATGAGAACCGGGGGCTCCGACGTGTCGCCGACAAAGTCGATCTCAAAGTGTCGTAGCACATTGGCAACAATGGCCTTGATCTCAAGCACCGCGAACTTTTGCCCAATGCAATTGCGAGGTCCGGCCGAGAATGGAATGTAAGCATAGGGATTGAGTTTTTCGGCACTGGTGACGACATCGAAACGCTCCGGCTTGAAGCTGTTCGGCTCACTGAAGAGCTCCTCGCGACGACCCAAATAGAGCGGCGAGATGCCAATGTTTGTGCCGGCGGGAATGATTTTGCCATCTAAAACGAAGAAGGAAGTATTTATCAAAGGCAGAGTGAGATAAAACAAATCCCTGCACTCACTGATCTCGCACTCCTCGAGCACCTTGCGACCGAGCAGCGGCACTGAGGGATACATGCGGAGGGTCTCCTTGATGCACAGATCGATGTAGTGCAGCTTATTGAGCAGCTCATATGTGACCGATGTCTCTTTGTTCCTGCCCAGCACCGAGACAATTTCCTCGACACATTTCCGCTGGCATTCGGGATGCGTGGCAATGTTGTAGAAGAAGAACATCAGGGCCGAGGATGTGGTGTCGTGACCCTCAAACATGAACGTATCGACCTCCTCGCGTATATCGAGATTGGTCAGCGGCTTGTCATCGATATGCGACTGCAGCAGTATGTCCAAGAATGCCATCTTACGCTTCGCCCCGACCGCCACATCCTCCTCGCTCTGTTTCGTGGCAGCTGAGGCGGTGCCACGCATCAGCTCCTCGCGACGCTGCACAATGATCTTCTCGGTGAAATTGTGCAGCACGTTGAGCGCTCGCTTCTCGGCCTGAGCCAGAGGCGTCAGTCTGTAGGTCAGCTCGAAGCGATAGAAGATGTTGAACATGCGCTTGTGCAGCACCATCGAGATCGTCTTCACTGCCCTCACGTACTCCGAGTCCACGTTCGTCTGTGCATTGATCGAGACGCCCATCGCAGTTTCTAAATGGTGGGGAGGGTTGTGAAAAGTTGATTAGTCGCTTTGCTTAATCAGCATATTGATTATGCGGTTTATAAATTCAAGCATGCGTAGATAAGTTGCCATGGAAAGCTTCCTTTTCCCATTACATGACAATTCAGCAGGTGTCTAGAGTTGAAGTCGTAGTTGAATATACATGTTAACATATTATATTTTACCTACAATTTATAAATAAAATATATACTAAATGCCTAGATGTGCTGCTATGAAAAGATTCCTTTCCCCATGTATAGAGCTGAAGTCGTAGTTGTATATACTAACATATTTATTAAGTGGAAGTAACAGATGTTCAAGATAGGTTGCAATGGAAATCTTCCTTTCCCCATTACCTGACAATTCAGCAGGTGTTTAAAGTTGATAACTGTAAACTTTGCTATTTCGAAGTTCACTGTTATGTATGCTAACATAATTACATTAATAAATAATTAAAGGCAAGTTCTCCCTACAATTTATAAATAAAACATAAATAATTGCTATGGAAAACTTCCTTTCCCAATACATGAGAATTCAGCATATACATATATATATAAATATATAGATAATAAGATAATTATTAGGTTCAAGTTCGCCGCTCGTCATTATTTGAGTTCTTGCTAGACATTTCGAATCATTTATATATCGCTAATTATTAAATAGATAGAATAGAACAAGGTCCAAGGGATCGATTACACCAATAATAGATTGTTAACATATAGAAATTTGCCACTACTGAAAGCTTTGCGTTGAGCATATCTCGCTTAGCGGCCGCTTTCTATAAAAGAACTCACTTAGCGGCATATTAAAAATCAAATCAAATGAAATACTTTATGCTCAATTTAAGGGTCTATAAGTGATCGATTGCAGTCTATATCAAATGCCAGTAAAAGATGAAAAGATGAACATGCAGAAAAGTTTTGCGTTGAGCATATCTCGCTTAGCGGCCACACATTTTATAATTACGGAACTTTGCTCCATAGAGAGTGAAGCACTTTTTGTATGTTACTCATAGGCGAGTCGCGCACTAAAGCTAATCTTTGCTATTTATAGCGAATCTAAACTGATTGATAACGCTGATCTTGAAGCTGATTAAAATTGAGTGCAATGCACTTAAGCCTACCGCCAATGGTGTCCATGGTGCAGAGATTGATCCAATCGTAGAGATTGAAACCGATCTCGCCCTGCTGTCGTCGCTCCCGCTCCAGATTCTTGAGCAGCACCCGCGACTCACGCTCAAAGATGTCGACAAACTCATCGAGTATCTTAAAGTGGAACGCGGGCGTGATGATCTTCCTCCTCTTGTGCCACTTGCGACCCCGACTCACGAGCAATCCCTGCTTCAGCCACGGCTCCAAAGCATTGTATTCGCCGGCCTTGTCATTGAAGCGCAATGTGCCGAGCACAACCTCGACATCCTTGGGATTGGCCATCAGCATATTGAGCTCGGGGCCCAGCCAGACTTTGAGTGTGCCATCCTTGGCATATGTCTCCATAAAGTTCATAATTAGCTCGATCAGCTCATGCGGCGCCTTGCCCACAATATGATGGGCATGCCCCAAAATGGGCAGAGCTGGCGGACTCGCTAAATTCCGTGTGACCTCAATCAGATGCTTGTACTTTAGCTGATAGATGAGCAGCGCAGCAAAGAGGCCGCTGCCCACAAGAAGTCCCAACAGAAGCAACCACATTTCATCAATGAATTATTCAAACTGAAAACTGACTGACTAACCAAGTTACTTACAAACTCCAAAGCAAACTTTTATTGGGGGGCAGGAATCTAATCTAGGGCAAATGGCTGCTTATCCGGCCAACGTTTGTTATGCTTACCTATCTAATCGTCCTAATCGCAGCGACAGCATCTTAACGGGTGGCCGAATCGTAATCGGTACTCGATACTCTGGGTTCTGGGCACTTTAGACCCAGCGACGATGACGCTCTATCGATCGAGTATTTGGCTATTTGGCTAATTCTCATGGCCAAGGCCAATGGGGGGAAAAGATGCATACAAGCACTTCGGGTTAGCAATTGAAAAGGTAAAGTCGCAGTTTAGTTTTTGATCAATACACTGAGAGAAAAAATGATGTTCTTCAACAAATTTCCAAAATAACAATTCCTCAATTCTCTAAATAATAAATACACACTAAGCAATTCAGGAAACAAGAGTTCAATCTTCGTCAATCTCGATCTTCAAAATATTTTCTTGAAACATGAATTCCAAATTGAAATATCTTGAATCTTGAGTATGAAAACTTGTCGATCTTCAAAATCAATTCCTAAAACGAAATTTACAGATTGAAAAATCTTAAATTCTTCTTGAAACAAAAATTCCAGATTGCAAAAATCTGTAAACAATTTTTCGATTTTCATAAAATTCTAAAATTTATATTGAAGTTTTTTTTCATTATTTTTTCAGTGTACTTCATTTACTTATCATATCAGCCTCAGTGATTCAGTGACAATGTCGAGTGGCTTAGGCGGAAAGTTTAGCAACAATTATTGCATTTCTTTCGATATGATTAGCAAGTCAATTTACGGCTTTCATTAGATATGATTAGGTTTAATTGTTGCTTGCTTTTATTATATGTGTTTAAAAAATGAGATATCCGCTACTCATTTTGAATAACAGCAACATATTGCGGTATTATTCTCAAAACATACCGAAAATACTACAAAAATACTAAAAATACATATAACGGTATATTTGGTATATCGATATAGTACCGCATTCAAAATATACCATAGACGACACAATATACCAGATTGTCAGCCAAAGCAACTAAGATCCCTAGCAAGTAGGCGCTTTTTGTTGATGAGGCGAAAGTGGGCGTGGCAAAAACTTAAAACAACCTTGATCTGCGTGCAGACATAACAAATGCTGTCTAGCTCACTCTCCTATAGTCTCTGAGATCTAGATGTTCATACGGACGGACAGACAGACAGATGGACAGATCGTCTCGGCTGTTGACGCTGATCAAGAGTCTTTCTAGCTGTTACATACATGTCCTGCCGGTACAAAGTTGTAATACCCGTGAATAAATAAATAATAAATATATGCTTTAAGTGACAACTCACCACAGATGATGTCCAGGGTGCAGAGATGCAAGGCATGGCCCAACTCGATCAGCTGCTGCTGTCCATTGCTGCCGCGTGCCTCGTGCAACGACTTGATCAACTGCCGCGACTGCCGCTCAAAGATCTCCACAAACTGTTCGAGGATGCGAAAGTGAAAGGCGGGCGTGATGATCTTTCTCCGCTTGTGCCACTTGCGACCACGACTCACGAGGAGTCCTTCGTTGAGCCAGCGCATTAGAAAATTGTACTCGATGGCCTTGTCCAGCAGTTGTGTGTTGCCGAGGACGACTTCGACGTCGCGGGGATCGAACATGAGTAGGCTGAAAGTGGTGCCGAGACGCAGATAGAAGGTGTCGCCATGTTCGTCCGCCAGATCGGCGATCAGCTGACAAACATCGGCTGGCTCGAGCCCAAAGAAGATGGGCGCATTGCCCAGCAGTGGCCAGAGCTTGGGACCGGGATAACAAGCAGCAAGTTCTTCCAGGCGACGACGAGCGCGCAGCCAACGCAACAGCGGCGACCAGCAAAAGCAGCTGAGCAGAGCGAGCAGCAGACAAATGCCGGTGAAAAGCAGCGATGCCAACGACAACATCGCCAAAGCGATGCCAGAGATGAACTGAGCAGCAGCCGAGTGCAATGCGCACTCTTTATCAACAGTTTACTATTCAATTATTTATTTTGCTTATCAAGGGTCGCGTCTTTAGGTCGCATAAATGACGAAATGGTTGACGAACAACAACATTTTAAGATCAATGTTTGACAGTCTTCTAAGATTGTGATTGTAATGCTGATTCAGCAGAATTATGCTTAACCCCACAACGATACACGCTGCGTATGCGCAATATGTCGCATTACGTATACGTCACAACACTTTTCATTCATAACAAGTAAGAAAGCTACAGTCGAGTGTACTCGACTGTGAGATACCCGCTACCCATTTTGAATAAAAGCAATATATTTTGCGGTATTATTCTCAAAATATACCAAATATACTACAAAAATACTAAAAATATACCAAACGGTATATGTGGTATATCGATATAGTACCGCATTCAAAATATACCTTAGACGGCTCAATATACCAGATTGTCAGCCAAAGCAACTAATACAAAAGTATTTCTTTAATAACTTCGACAATTTTTATCTGATCGCAACCAAATTTTCAGGAATCATAACTACTATAGTTGTTTTTGTATATACCAAAACTCGTAACTCTAGCTTTAAAATTACGCTTGTTATTCGATTTTTTTTAATTGCAGGGGCGGAAAGGGGCGTGGCAAAAATTTGAAACAAACTTGATCTGCGTGCAAACATAACAAATGCTGTCGAAAAAAAATTATAGCTCTATCTCTTATAGTCTCTGAGATCTAGGTGTTCATACGGACAGACGGACATGGCTAGATCGTCTTGGCTGTTGACGCTGATCAAGAATATATATACTTTATAGGGTCGGAGATGCCTCCTTCTACCTGTTACATATATTTCCTGCCGGCACAAAGTTATAATACCCTTCTACCCTATGGGTAGCGGGTATAAAAATGCACTTTGCAAATTCTCCTTAGTTCTGCAAACGACTTGGAAAATTCTCACAACCGATTACTCTCAAAGTTATCAATACAATCGAAATCGAGTAAAAAGGTCACACCTGTAAGGAATCGAAATCGCGAACAAGGGTCATACTTTGAAAGAGGAAAAAAGCGTTATCGCTTCAATCGAAATCTAAGAGTAAAGTCACACTTCGAAAAGGAGACGAACGGGGAGAAACAAACTCAATAATTCGACTCGAAAGCCACAAATGAAAGAATACAAAAAAACTTAATGGATATTTACATAAAAAGAACAGACTATTAATGATTACTTTATTATGTTTAAACCTACTTCAATATGAATTCATTGCTTTCCAAGTTTTAACATCAGTAGGCTGTAACATTTTTACTTTCCTTTGGCTTTTGTCACTTGTCATTTATTATTGGCGTGTAAAATATCGTGTAAAATTATTTAAAATTTTTTATTATTATTCGAAAAATTTGTCCTTTATTTTTCTCGAAAGCGATCACGATGGCACATGTTAATTTGAATGGAAAGCATCCAGTGGAAGAAGAACGGCCAGTTGACATGACAGACTGCGCTTTGACGATTGAACAATCGTAATCTTCAGCTTTGATTTCTTACAGCTAACAACATATTTATGTTTTTGAGTCTGCCATTAATAGAACATCGAAACAAGCGCTTAAAAAGCGCGGCCCAAATTCAAAGATAATCAAAAATGCAGGCACAAAGACTGCTCCCCAAAAAGCGGATCCAATGCCAGCCGTAAATGGGCCCCCAGAACTGGAGAAGCGAGAACCTACTAAAAAACAAGCTCTTAAAAAGCGCGGTCAAAATTCAAAGATAGTGACAAATACAGGCATGACGACTCGTCCGCAAAAAGCGGATCAAATGCCAGCCGTAAATGGGCCCCCAGGACTGGAGAAGCTAGAACCTACTAAAAAGCCTAACACTAGACTACAAAAGCGGTTGCAAAGCCAGCAATCAGGTAATGGAGCTCACACAGCTACTGATCAATCTTCCTTTTTAATACCAACCCCGATAGATCCAAAAGTCACAATAGACACATCTAAGAGGCTTGAGGCTCCAATGAAGCCGTACACTAGGCTTCAGAAACGTTTACGAAGCCAAGGACTCAAACAGACTCTGCCTTAAGGTAATTCGTTAACTTTTTGGTCAAAATTATAAAACCGAACAACGTCATCATTTCTTTTGCTCATTTCTAGATTCTATATCGACAACAACACAAGACACATTTGAACACAATAATTTGCATTTAATCACGGAAAGAAATATAGAAATAGAAAAAAAGAAAAAAAATAGCATGATACACAATTTGTAAACAACATTTGATGACGCCAAAACTTGGACGCGTCATCATTTCTTTTTTCGGCAACTTTCATGTACAATATTCAGAATTCAAAAATGTGTTTGTAAACAATTCATTTTTGTTGCGAAAATAAAACAATAAAAATAATATTAAGCACATTTATAAAATGTATAAATTGATTTTTAATCCGCATCACCCATAGGTGATTAGGATAATTATAAAAAACAAAAAAAAAACGCTTTCCAATCAATAACTAGATTTCGAGAGAAGTGCAATTTCTGCTCTAAATGCACTAAAATCTATGTCGATGTCCCGATCGATTTTTGATCCAAAATTATCAATCGGTTCAGTTAAAATATGAAAAATATGCAGTGTTTAACATAAACTTAGGATTTTAGGATTCGTTACAATTGGCCTAACTTTTTCCTTGTTACGCTTAAAGTCACAAATATTTGAAGCACACAATGAAACCATCAAAAAATTTATAGGTAATTAAAAAAAAAACATTTTACATGTGGCTTCATTATTTTGGCCTATATACTATATACTATTATGTATAGTAATGTAATAGTATATTTTGAATTTAATGGTATGTTGTTATACTCAGCATTCTCGTATATATTTGGTATTCTACTTTGGTATATTTTAACGGTGACAATCCGGTATTTTTTGTATTATATTTTATAATAGTGTAGGAATGTGGTATATCATTATACTAAACATTGCAATATGTATTGAGTATGTTATTTTGGTATATTCTAAACAATGATGTGGACAAGCTGGTATATATGCATTTGTTATGTTTGCACGCAGATTAAGTTTGTTTCAAATTTTTGCCACGCCCACTTTCGCCCCCGAAAATCAATCACGCCTACTTACTAGGGGTCTTAGTTGCTTTGGCTGACAATCTGGTATATTGTGCCGTCTATGGTATATTTTGAATACGGTACTATGTCGATATACCAAATATACCATTCGGTATATTTGTAGTATTTTTGCAGTATATTTGGAATATTTTGAGAAAATACCGCAAAATATATTTCTTTTATTCAAAATGGGTAGCGGGTATCTCACAGTCGAGTACACTCGACTGTAGCTTTCTTACTTGTTTAATATTATATTTCACATACCTGGAATTCAAGCATGTTTTTCTATTTAGTGTTTTATGCTGTCACCCACCCCGTAGCTAATCCACCCCGTTGTTTATCACACCCGGGTATAGGTTATAAAAATTGAATTAAAATCCGCAATGCGCCCACTCTCGCTCGTTGATCATTACGTACGCAAAATAATGCCTCAAAACATCACAGCAGCAACAGCAACAACAATAATAACAACAGCATCAGCAACAACAATACGAACAACAACAACAACACGTAGGCGTCCTTCAAGCATGCCAAATTCCAAAATTCTTGCGTCGGTCGTCGACGTCGACGTCATTTCATTTCCCCCCAGCGAGAGAGAGAGAGAGAGGGAGAAAGAGATGGCGAGAGTGAGGATTTCCCTCTCCCCTCGCCACAGCCCACAAATTGCAAACGTAAATATTTACACATGTCTTACAAGAGTTGGCGATTTTTCACTGTCCGATTCACTCGGATATCTATAGAACGAACATCAGCTCCGTCAGCTTACGCTGGCTGCTGCGTTGGAATTTCATTGGCATTTCCAATTTTGTACATTTTCATTTTTGCATACCCCGCAGTCGGCACACATTAAAGGGCATGATGTATAAGTGAAGAGGGTTAAGTAAGCGAAGTCTTGCGATTTTTCGTACTTACAATAACAACTTCAAATTTGGTTGCGAACAGATCAAAATTGTAAAAGTTATTTATGAAGAAATTGTATAGGGAGAGAGAGAGGAAGAAAAAAGGTATGTTTTGGTATATTTTGAACATAATACTATGGCAATATACCAAATATAGTCTTCGACATATTCGAGTCTTTTTCGATGTGTTAATTTGGTATAATTTTAGAATAATCGAGTATTTTAAAAGAAATAGTATGTCGATATACCAAAAAAACATAGTCTTCGATATATTGGAGTCTTTTTGCAGTATATCAATTTGGTATATTTTTAG
Source organism: Drosophila kohkoa (assembly GCA_019972355.1). NCBI lineage: Eukaryota > Metazoa > Arthropoda > Insecta > Diptera > Drosophilidae > Drosophila > Drosophila kohkoa. The sequence continues at coordinate 5,632,397 of BJEL01000071.1, read as the reverse complement.
AATAATCGTGCATAATTAAGTTCAAAGAGTAACATAAAAAAAGGCAATTGTGCAAATGTAAATGAAAGTTGTTCAAGCAAATTGCAATGGAGAAAAAAATGTATTCTTCAGTCGAGTTTTAGTTGCTTTGTTTGATCATTTGGTATATTTTAAACGAATGTCGATATATCTAAAAATATGATATTCGGTATATTTGAGTCTTTAACGGTGTATCAATTTGGTATATTTTTAAAATAATTGAGTATTGTAAACATAATAGTATGTCGATATACCAAATATAGTCTTCAGTATGTTTGAGTCTTTTTTTTCTGTGTATTAATTTGCTATATTTGTAGAATAATCAGGCACGCTTAATTCACAAAATTCAATGTAAGAAATAACAAAAAGTAAGTAAGTAAGTAAGCAAATGTAAAGTCGTACAATAATTGTATACTACTACCGGGTATTTAGCAGTCGAGCACACACTCGCCCATCATTTGGATTATATATTTTGATATCGGCACAAGAGAGTTCAATGCGAACTGCGGCTGCCAACAGTCAGCGCCATGGAATTTTGAACTCGATCGATTTTGTTTTTTGCCGTAGATCAGGCATGCAAAAAACCAAAGCAGAGAAAGAGAAAGAAAGGCAATAAGGAAGGGGGAGACAGAGAGAGAGAGAGAGAGAGAGTCCAGCAAATGCACAATTTGATGATTATCAAGAGCAAAGCGAATTTATCTTTTGCACATGACCGCCAATCATCATCTGGGGCCATCAGGGCCAAGTGAGTGCTCATAGTGAGTGCTCGTAGTGAATGCCAAGTGAATATACATCATAATCGTCACAGTCATCATCATCATTGGGGAAAATGAAAAAGCAAACAGTTGCGTTTAATAATACAAATAATAATAATAATAATAATGATGATGATAATAATAATAACAATTTCGCTTTTGGCGCAGCGCATTTTGCGTCATTTGGCGCGAGTGTTTTCAACACTTTTCCACCGCCCTGCCCCGCCCCGCCTCTTTTCTTCCCTTCCCTTGGCTTCCCTTCCGTCGATGCCACGCACATCGAAAATGGCTATAAATAACCGCATATTCTGCGCCATAATGCACAATAGTAATGAGCATAAGAATAAAAGCAAAGCGGAATGATTCAGTGTGCGCACGCTGCGTATGCGCAATTTCATGCATTGCGCATACGCCACCGTGCAGAACGCCCACTTTGATTGCGCTCAATCAACGGCCATCGATTGAAGCCGCTGCACTTCATGACTCATCCCTATTGCCCTTTCCCTTTTCCGTTCACCCCTCTTCTTATTCTTTTGACGTTTTCATGGCTATTTTGAAACAATTGTCTAGGCGTGTGTCATACTCAAAAGACTCATATACTCGCATTCACATTCGCATTCACATATTCACGTATTCGAATGTGTTTTCATATTCAACTTGCAACAAATATTGCCGCCCGGGACGCTCATATTATACGCTATACACTATACACTATAGACGACGCTACATATTTTTAGATAATCATCTCGAGAAAACCCAAAAATCATCTCAACAGCGAGATGAATGAATAAGTTGCACTAAAATGGCAATACATATATGTATTTTGTGCCCAATTCTGTTTTGTGCTCTGCATTCGTAAGCGTTTTGCTGATAGACACAATTCAATTATACCATATTTCGCTATCAACCATTTTGAGTTTACTTGCTGAAACTCAGCTCGATTTGTTAACAAGTTTTACATTCTGCTTTGTGCTCTCTCTTTGTGCATATTCGTAAACGTTTCCATATTCTATGGGATATTTGCAAACCTTGATTTTGATGTGTTAAACTGTTTTCAGAAAGGTTTTTGCATTCTGCTTTGTGCTGCATATTCGTAAACGTTTCCTTATTCTATGGAATATTTGCAAAGGTTGACTCTGACTTTCAGTCATTTAAACTATATTGAGAATGCTTTTGACTCCAAGGTAACTGTGTTAACAAGTTTTGCATTCTGTTTTGTGCTGCATATTCGTAAACGTTTCCATTTTCTATATCGTTATGGGGGACTTTGTCATGCAAACTAAATTTGATTGCTTTGCAAAATTCTCTGTGTGAGTCACAAACATAAATACTATACATGAATATGGTATATGCACATATGTAGCATAGATATATGTACATATGGGAATAGATAGAAGACAAATTGCACTTTCAGTTATGCTTGTAATTAGACGAGTATATTACTTGGTGAATAATCGCAAATGGCAGCGAATGAAATGGCTTTGGGCCAAGCGCAAAGTAATCGCATACTATTCGTAGTATCGTGCACTTTTAGGCCTTTCAACGCCCGCAGATGCAAATCAAATAAATTGATGCTAAATGCAAATTTACGACAACAATTTTGTGCAAAAGCATATTGTTAAAAGTGTTTCTGAAATGTGCAACACAGGAAATCGCTGAGGCGAACGCATTTTCATTCATGAGTTGATTTTATTTATTGGGGGGAGGCAATGCCAATGCCTGCACAATATATATATGTACAATATACATAATCGAGTGCATATATAGTATATATCATACTATATATACCATATAGTATTCACCTGGCTCTCGTAATGAGCAATTGCCCAACATCGCCATGCACTTGTGGCTGTCAGCCAAAGCAGCCTCCCAAAAAGCAACAATGCATTCCGAATTTGTTTAATTAACGAAATAAACTCATGCTACGAAATATTTGTAATTTGTACTCGTACTCGTATTTGCGTCCGTAAGATCCTTAATAAATCTCGCAACTCGCCAAATTTGACAAATGACAAGCCAAGGCAGCTGGGCACGCGCACTTAACGCATCTCTAAAATGTATTCAACTATTTAATATATTCTCGTTGTACTTACTGCTTGCTACACACACATTTGGTTCACTTCTTTATGTCGTGGATCGATTGGATCGAGCTGCGTTTCATTCTCACATAGCTAAAGACGTTCGCATTTTTGAATGGCATCCAACATGCTTACGTCTTCAAGCATGCACTTCTTCCCTCTTCTATTCTTCCAACTAGCGATGAGCGCGTGACACGACACGACACAGCACGAACGATAAAACGCGGCTTCCTAAAATGATATAATTATAATTCATTATTAAACATGAATCAAACATTATCTGTTGATTAGCATTACTCTCTTTATAACTACTCTAGAATTTTGTGACATGCGAAAATACTGCATTTTTATGAATAAATACTATATAATTAATGCTCTTTGCTAATTAACAACAATCTTTTTTTTTTCTTTTTTAATTAAAATTCATTTGAATTCATTACAAATATGCATAATATTGTTATGATATATTATTTTCAATAAACATAAATCTAGTATTTTTCAAATAATGCATTACACGAAAATACTGTTTGTTTACGATAAAATACTAACATTTCTTAGTAAACTTTTTTGGTTTCAACTAAGTAAGTTTTTTTCATTCAAACTAAATTCTGAATTTTTGAAGTAGAAAATTCAAGTTTACTAATAAATGTTTAACTTCTTTTGAAATACAATTATATTATTCTTTTAACTATTATTACAAAAATACTGTTTTTGGACCGATAAATACTAAGTAATAATGCTATTTGCAACAATAAAAACTGTTAAATTTTTATAAAACTTCATTTGATTCCATTCAAAATATGCGTAATCACTTTCAATTTAAGTTTCAATAAACAAAAATGTAGAATTAAAATAAAATATTACAAGAAAATTAAGTTTATTTACTTTAATTGGCTTTCTTTTATTAAGCAACCTATTTGGTTTTAATCAAAACTCAAAGTTTATATTATTTACCATAAATGTCGAATTTTTGAACCCAATATTATAGCAATAAAAAGTTGACTGATAAATACTGATCTACTCTTTGTATGGTAAAATACTGTTTTTGGTAGCAAATATTTTTGGCTCTATTAAAACTGTCGTTAAATAATTGACGTATTATTAATTGTTAATAATCTTGAGAACTGCAGTTTTCTCACCGAATCGCGCATTTTTCACAAAAAAAAAGATATATGCTAAAGTGCTAATAGAAATATGCGCTATGAAAATAGATGTGTTGCTATTGATTGATGATCTGTCTCTGTTATTGGTTTGGGGCGTGTCACGCGATCAGCTCCCACTTGCAATCGCAATCGGGCAGGAGGGATCAAGGGTGGAGATAGTCGATTGGTTAGACGTATGTAGTGCAGGTACGATATGTTCGTCCCTGATCACCGCATCATATTGCACTGACGCCGCAGACGAAGAAGAAGATGAAGACGAAGTCCGATTGCGAACGAAGTCTGATCACTTGCCGTTTAGATGACACAATCTATTTTTGATTGTCTTTACGTCTGGCGGACTGATCAGATAATCAAAGGGGGCAGATGCTGTCGCCACACACACACACACACAAACACATAGAAAGAGAGCACTTCCGGTTTTTCCCAAACGACAATGTCAGCCAAAACTATGTGAATTCGAATTTGTTGCGAATTCGAATGTTTGTTTGCCTAGCAACCACAAGAAGAAGAAGAACAGTCTTCGTTTCAATCTTTACTGATTGGATTGCGGTTTCTTCTTCTTCTAATCGAGAGCCTAACCCCAACCTTAACCTCAAACGCAACGAAGCGATGCGTCTTCTTCTTCTTTGTTCTTTAGAATCGTCTTTCAACAACCCATTCAAATTGTATTCTCTCTCTCTCTCTCTCTCTCTCTCTCTCTTTGCATTAAGTAATGCGCGCCAGGTGTTTGCTTTAAGCTCTTAAGTGGCGGTTAATATTTTGGTCAGCTATGTTACAAAAGAGTGCTCTTAATACAGTAATTGATGCCTAGGGAAAAAACTCTATGCTACAGTTAGATTTTATATTCCATAAAGCAATAAAGAAAATATATCGAATGATTCAAGAAAATTTTAACTTTTTTGATACAGTAATTAGATCTTAATCAAGTTTTATCAAACTTCACGAAAACAAAGACTGACAAAGAGTAAAGTGTTATATACAGCTAGATCAAACTTCTATACACAGAGTATAACTTTCATTTATACTAATTATGACTTTAACGGACTTGCCGTAAAGTTAACGATTTGTTAAACTCGCACAATTTTGATTAAAATCGTGTGCGTTATCATTGCAGCATTGTTTTTATTGATATTGTCTCGAGCGCAACAGAGCAAGAAAACTGTCTAAATTTAAAAGAAAATGTTGAGAGCAGCTGTGGAAATGTTGTTTTTATTTTCTTCCAACGTGAGAGTCTCTTCACATCTATCGCTGTGTGAGTGTCTCTCCCTCTCTCTCTCCCATTCTTTCTCACTGTGTATGGGTGTGTGTTTGGTTGGGCTGCCGGCGCAGCTATAAAAAGAAAGCGCGCTCGCTTTCAGCGCTCACTTTTGGTCCCAGCAACCAAACGGCACAGACAACAAAATAACACACACTCGCAGAAAACACAAAAATATACAATAAAACAGCAAAAAATTGCATATCCTCGGCTACTTTTTTTTTGTAACGTTTCAATATAACGAACAAGTGTCGAAATCGTTTTGAAAAATTTATAAATATAACAAGAAGCATACTATACCCAAGTCCAAGTGCATTTGCATTGAAGTGAGAATACGTAGTGTAAGCCAAAGGAATTCCATAAATAAACTCAACAAAAACAAACAGGAATATTTCAAGTAAAAATCAAAAACATCATCTACAAAGTGAGTGAAAAATTTTTAGCGTTCAAATTGAGCGACATTTCTTTTTTTTTTTTTTGTTTTTGTTTTGCTTTTGCCATTGGCAGGATGGCAGCCATCTTGAGTTGCCAACTGTCACAAAGGCACAATCAAATGCACATATCGATAAACAAAACTTGACGAGGCTGGCAAGCCGAACTTGCGAGCCGTATTAATTATGAAAGTGGTATTGTGAAAATGGAAAAACGGGATCGGGGAAAATTGAAATAGAAAAACAGAAGCAACGGCAACATAGAAAATTCCGGTTCAATTCTGTGAGGTCTCTATTTGGGGGCATTGCGCATGCGTACCTGCTCAAGTCAAGAGTCAAGAGTTCAGGCCAGGTGCTACACACATACATATATACAAACGTGCATACGTACCGTCGTGTGTGTGTGTGTTGCGATGTCTTTTTACTACTTCTACTTCTTCTTCTTCGTTTGCCCCGAAGTAATTTGATTTTGTTTTGCTTATTTCTTTTGGGGCCGCTCCGTTTCTTCTGCTACTTGCTGCTTCATTTTTTTTTGTATTTTCTTTTTTTTTTGTGGGTCTCACACTCTGGGTCACAAAAGAAATGCTAAAAAAAAGCGATGTTGTGTAGCAATGCGAGGGCAAAACACAATGGGCGCTGAAACGAAACAAATTTTCATTGTTATTATGGTTGTGGTTGTTGTTGTTGTTGTTTCTTGTGGCGTTTCTTTTCCGTTTAGTTTAGTTGTTTATTGTGGTGTTTTTTTTTTTTGGCTCGCAAAAGTAACGTTTCGCAAAGTTTAATTGGCCTTTATGTTTACATTTACATTTTGCAGCAATCGCAACAGCAGCAGCAGCGACAGCAGTTGGAGTTCATACACAACAATAAAAAAAAAAACACAAATAGAGAGCGAAGCGAGACTGAAGTCAATTCCGGTGTTCGCTGTTTTTCTCAAATTACAAAACTGCAACAACAACAAGGTACGCCACCCACCAACACTACAAACAATATGACCGATGTATCGCATGAATTAGGAGCCCTGCGCTTCGTGGTGGTAAGTAATCGATATTCGATCCTGCCGATAACTGATGCAAAGCTTGTAGTTGCCTCAAATCGATATACAGCTCGTCCAGTTAATCACTCTCATTAGCGATAACTCTCGCGACTACACCTCCCACCCCTTCACACACACGCAAACACACACACACACACAATCCAATTAGCTGAGAGCCAAAGTTGGCACTGGGCGCAAACAAAAGGCATTTGTGGAATGCCTCGAGAAAAATCGCGTATAATATTCAAACAAAAGGAAAAAAAAGAGAAATTTCACTGTCAGTGATTTTTATAAATTCCCATGCGCATTATTATTGTTATTATTATATTGCAAATATCTCGTGCGACAAATGCCTGAACATTATTTATGTGCTAAAAAGCAAACAAAAATAACAACAACAACAGTAACAGCAAGCGTGGAAAAAATGTCACAGAAAATTTGTATTTTCATTTATATGAAAAAATTTGTATGTGTGTGACGATTTGTTGGCTGTTTTTCATTTCCACAACGAAAACCAAAAGCAAAGCCACAAAAAGCAGCATGATTAAAAATCATTAAAATCAAATGGCATAAATTTCGACATGCTGCAAAGCCCGAAAAAAAAACCGACAACAGAATCATCGAAATAATTTTTTAGGTTGACAATACAACGAAGTTCTAAATACCCTTTCCACTGAAAAGATTATTGAATTGGAAAATATATTCTACGAAATGCAATATCAAAACATTGAAAAACCACTTGAAGACATTTCCATCTCAATTTGTAGCTTGTTCAAAAGAATATTTATTAAGTTTTCTAACGATTCCCAATAGACATTATCTTTATGAGATCGTCACAGATTTGGTGACAATGATGCTAATGATCTCGACCTCTTCAGGGTATAAAAGCAGTTTTCAATTTTATTTGCTTGTGCTTTAATTTGTCGCCATAAGAATTGCCAAAAGATCGACTAGATAAATACACACACACACACACATATATATGTATATATATATATGTATGTGTCTCTATGCCACATATATCGTGTGTACTATATATGTGCATATATACATATATATATACTTTGTCTGACAAAAGAAACAAATTTTTGTCGCACTGTGCAAAAGATCAAAACACGGAAAAATTCTTGGCAATGACCATCGTTTGAGTTGAAATAGCAATGTTATGTAGTCCCCCCAAAGTATTTATGTATCTCACTCGCTATATAGTAGACACATATTATACAGAAACATATACATACATACATATATAAAATCCGTCGAGTTTTCTTGAGTGACAACGGCGCCGACAGCGACAACGACAAATCGAAGCATTTTCATTATAAATATATGCACTTAAGTACGATAGACAAACTTAGGAGATGCTTAAACTTTAAAGTTAATGAATAATGCTTCAATTGAACCGGTTTGGTTCGGTTCATTGGCTCGTTATAAGATACTGTTATCATCATAAACATAAATCTCATTTGATACCACCTCAAAATTCACGTGCGTTTGGTTTTTTTCCAATACCCTGTACGTCAAATTTGAGCTGAAATTGAGCATGCTTGATTTTTAAAGTTTTGTTGAAAAACAAAATTCAATTTTTAAATAAATGACGTTCACTAATTCGTACTTTCATTTGTAAAAACAACAAAATAAAGTTTCAAAATAGATAATAACAAATTAAAGTGTTTGTAAAAAAAAATAAATTCAATTTTAAAATAAATTAAGTTCACTATATATGACTTTTATTATTTATTATTCAAAAAGTAGATAATAAAAAATTAAAGACTTAAAGTAAATATCGTGAAATATAAATTTACAAATTAAAAAAAAAAAAAACCAAACATATATTTTAGTATTTTACAGTTGATCACACTTGTCTAGCTTCTGTTTACTTATTATAAATAGTATTTTTGAAACAATAATCATAATAATTTCCCAACACCAATGAGGTAAATGGGAAAATTTTCATTTCAATTGACGACAACGAAGACAACAACAACAACAACGACAACGACTTTCACCTGTGCGAATTTACTGCACTGTCAAGCATATAGTTAGTATCTGTTTATACTAAATGCACTCGACAGACGTTTTTATAGGGTATATAACTGTCAGTGTGATTTGCCAAATGGTTATAAAATCGTTTCATTCATCGCCAGGCGCTGCGCAGTTATTTATTTATAAGTATATTTCTTTTATATTGAATATATGAATGAATGAAAAAATTCATGAAGCCAAATGAGCTGGCAACCCAAAAATTGATTGAAGAAATTTTTTGGATATTGATCAAAACGACAAACGGCGCCATTGACAACGTCATTGCCTCCTGTTTTGCTGCTGTTTTTTTTTATTTTTTTCTTTGTTTTTCTCCTTATTTATTTATGTATCTTTTGCCAAAATTAAAATTCGCAAGGGGCGTTATAACAAAATGACCATCTAAAAAAAGACATTGCATACATAAATCATATAACTATGCAGATTGTGTGTAAATATTGTATTTTTATTTTTTTTTACCTTCACTATTTTTTTTTTCGGTTTTTTAACAATAAAGTGTTATCAAATCGCACAAGTTTGCATAAAAAAGATTTTTCAACACACTCACCCAACAAAAATATGTATTAATGGGGGAAACAAACAAAATACATTCGCAAATAAAATTAAAAAAGAAAAAAAAATTTACCGTGAAGGTCGTTGTTGATATGTTGTATTCTCTTTTCAATTTTATTTGTTGTTGTTTTTGTTTTTTTTTTTAATGAAATTGTATTTCTTTTGTGTGTGCTTTGGCTGGTTGAGGAAGTGTAGTACATTTTATTTTTCGTCAAAGTTTTGTTTTTATTTATGGCCCGACATTTGCGCATTCCATTCGTCCCATTTGCTTGTACACTATATAATATAAATATAGTACATAGATATTTATGTATAGACGTGGATGTAGATACACACACACTTGGTGCTTGCTCAAATTTTGAAAACATCGCGCACTTAGCAAAATGAAAAATTTAACAACATGTAAATCTGCTGTTATTTAATTACAGCCAATTAATTCAAACACTTTGTCACACGTGTGCCGCTTGCTGCACATTCAAATTTAAATACAATCCCGCTAACGTTAAAAAATGCAAGAAGTTGGCAACGCAATGCAATTGATAATGCGTTGCCAAAGTGCAAATGCAAGAAGTTGGCAACGCAATGCAATTGATAATAACAGACAGTCTGGCAGCGCTTACTTAAGCTTGAATTCAATGTGAATCATTTTGCAGCTTCCCTTTGTGTTGTGTGCGACACATATAACAATCAGATAATCTCTTTTCTATTTAGAAATTAAAATTAAACTGAAATCCAGTCAGCGTTCAAAAATTGCTAGAAGTCGCAATGCAATTAATGATGCGCTGCCAAAGTGCAGCAAAGTTATCGGGCAGTCTGGCAACGCTGGCTTAAACTTGAATTGAATGTGCATCATTTTGTGGCTTCCCTTTGTGTTGTGTGCGACACATATTAAAACCAGTTTATCTCTTTTCTATATACTGCAGGATTCGCCGCTATCGTCGAAGGTGGCCATGTTCAACAATCAGGCGACACAGCACAAGCAGTCGCAGTTATTGAATCCCTTTTCGCACGATGGACGCGCCACATCGCCGAAGCCAACGTTCTCCAAGGATCAGTATGGCAAACCCTTGGCCGGCAGTCTGACTGAGATGCGTGGCCAGAAGGCCAACATGCATGTGATGAAGGAAATGCTCGAGTTGTGCCAGATCATTGACTCCGAGGGCTATCAAGTAAAGGATGAGCCCAGCATGCGCGTCATTCCCTTTGGCGAATTGTTCAACGTGAGTTCAACGCATTTCTTTGTTGAACCTTTTTTTACTTGAATGTTTCCCTCCGCTCTCTTTTGGACAGATCTACAACTACATCTCCGACAAGGTGGTCGGTATTTTGTTGCGCGCTCGCAAGCACAAGCTGCTAGAATTCGAAGGTGAGATGCTGTATCAGCGACGTGATGACGATGTGCCCATCTTTCTGCTGCGACCCATTAAGCAGATACGTCAGGAGCTCAACGAAAAGATCGAGGACATCAAGCGTGGCGCAAGTCCAGCGCCACAGTCCACCTCGGTGCTGCTCGATAAGTCGGCGCATGAGCAGAAGCTCAAGGTGGCCGCCAACGAACGTCAGTCGAAGTCACGCACGCCATCGCCGGCGGTTAAAGCGAAAGCCAAGTCAAAGTCACCATCGCCAAGTTCAGCAGCGAAACCAACAGAACAAGAGGCAGCCACAAGTCCAGCAGCTGTTGCTGCTTCTGTTGCTCCAACAGTTGTCGAGGAGCCAAAGGCAGCTACAACAGTTGAGGAGCCAAAGGCAGCTACAACAGTTGAGCAGCCAAAGGCAGCTACAACAGTTGAGCAGCCAGCTGCAGCCGTGATCATTGAGCAGCCTACTTCTTTGCCAGCAGTTGAGATCACACCAGTTCCAGCAGAGAGCACAGAGCAGGTGGAGCCAGCCAGCGCAGTCGAAAGTGCTTCAGAAGTGCCGGCTCCAACACAAGCTGTGGAAGCCACCGCCGAGGTGCCAGCTGCACCAGTTGTAGAGGCAGCTCCAGTTGCTCCAGCTGAAGTTGAAGCTGCTCCAGTTGTTGTTGAAGCTACCACTGAAGACACTGCAAGCCAAGCAGCAGCAGCAGCTCCTGTTGATGCTCCTATTGTAGTCGATGATTTGCCCACAATAATCGTTGAAGCCTCCGCCACATTTGTGCGCACGGTCAGCGTGGATAAGCTGGAGACGCCAACAGAAACAGAAGCTGCAGCTGCAGCTGCAGCAGCAGTTGCAGCAACTGCTGCTGAGAGTGCCTAAGAAAGTTGAATTTGGAAATGTTTGAGCACACACACACACATAAGCACACACAAACACTCGCAACCACTAAAGCGGCAGCTTTAAATTGCAGTAATATACATACATACAATATAGTTTAAAACATAGTGTATAACTTTAATGATTAGTGTTAACAGCACTGAAGACAGAAAGAAGAGCAACTACTTATAATTGAATTAATACATACGTCTAAAGTAAATGTAATACATATATAGACACAGTATTATATAAAACTCATACTTATTAATGCATGGTTATTATATAATATGTTGTAGTAGTTTAATACAAAAACACACACAAATATACAAAACAAAATTGTATAAATAAAATACAAAAAAAAAACCAAACCAAAAAAGATTCAAATTCAAACTCTGGCGTTGCCAGACTAATGTCAGGCGCGATGCAGCAGGTGGATCAAGAGCAGCAACGGTCTGGCAACGCCACAACCACCTAAAACAGCTGTTTTGCTGTGCCGCCTTTTAGTTCGTTCGCAAAGCATTATTCATTTTCGATTCCAATTGTCTTGTAACAATGCGCAAGTTCACAGCGTTTGCTTGCGGCACAGGCGCCGGCCTTGCCGCCTATTATTACCAAAAGCTGCGCGATCCACAATTTGTGGCACACAACTCGTGGACGAACAGTTCGCAGCCGGTGCCGGATTTTGCGCTGTGGGACAGCAACTGGGATTGTCGTGACCCGAAGAGTCTGGTGAAACCGCAAAAGAACGATATGCCGCAAGAGCAGAATCGCTACAACAGCGAACTGGAGAAATCGGTGCCGAAATACGCCCGTCACATCATCCTGATACGACACGGCGAGTACCTGGACATTGGTGAGACAGATGAGACGCATCATTTGACGGATCGCGGTCGCCTGCAGGCCAAGTACACGGGCAAGCGACTGCACGAGCTGGGCATCAAGTGGGACAAGGTGATTGCATCGAATATGGTGCGTGCCCAGGAGACAGCTGATATCATCCTAAATGAGATCGACTACGATCGCAGCAAGGTGACCAACTGTGCGTTCCTCCGCGAGGGAGCTCCAATACCCCCACAGCCGCCAGTGGGTCACTGGAAGCCCGAGGCATCGGTGAGTCAATGGCCATATCCATATCCATGTGAAGAGATTGAAGCATGACCACACACATTCTTGTTGTTCTTGTTGTTCATTGCAGCAGTTTTATCGCGATGGCGCACGCATTGAGGCCGCCTTCCGACGCTACTTCCATCGGGCGCCGCCAGAGCAGGACAAGGAGACGCACACACTGATCGTGGGCCATGGCAATGTCATACGCTACTTTGTCTGTCGTGCTCTCCAATTTCCCGCCGAGGCGTGGCTGCGCATCAACATCAATCACGCCTCAATCACATGGCTAACGATCAGTCCGTCGGGCAATGTCTCCATACGTTATCTGGGCGATTCGGGCTTCCTTCCGGCCAAGCAGCTCACCAATCGCATACCGCGTCAGGCCAAGAATGTTGTCTAGATTCCAGAAATCTTTTCTTTTTTTTTTGTTCACTCATTGCGCCAACTCTTTAGCTTTTAAGTTCATCAAAGTGTTTGTCCCTTTTTTTTACACATTTATTATTATAATTTCTTTTTTGGTGCGCCCGGCAAAAATAAATTCAAACGAGATTAGATAAAAGCGCGTTGTAAACCGAGAGGAGAACACTCCATTCATTTGTTTAAACAACTGGATCTCAGAGATTAGCAAAGCTAAAGACATCAAACTTACGCACAACAAAATCTAAAACTGCCACGTTGCTTATGATAAAATATTGTAAAATGACTTTCAATTGAACTTCGTCTTTAAAGTTCTTTTATGTTAACTGTTTTGTCAGTTGTCTTCTTACAACAAAATCGAGAATTTATAATTTAAACTTGGTTTTTATTAGGCCATCAACTTAAATGAGCTATAAAAAGATCACAGCTTATTTCATCGACCAGTAACCGTAAATTTTAAATCGTAAATCACAACTGTAAGTGGGTAATTTTCTGGCATAAAAACGATAAACTTAAACAATTTGAAAAGCAAGTAAAAAAGCTATAGTTGAGTGTGCTCGACTGTGAAATACCCGCTATCCATTTTGGGTAAAAGCAAAACATTTTGAAATATACCAAATTTATTACCAGACATACTGAAAATATACCAAACGTTATGTATGGTATATTAATATTATACTACATTCAAAATATACCATATAGTACCAAATATACTGAAGGCTATGTTGAGTATAACTATAATCTTTATGATTCCTGCGATCGGAACAAAAAATAAATACTTTTCTATGGCTAAAAATGTCTACTTACTACGGGACTTTGCTGACAATCTGATATATTTTGCAAACTATGGTATATTTTGCAGTCTATGGTATATTTTGCAATATGTGGTATACTTTGAATGTAGTACTATATTTAATATACCAAATATTCAGTATTTTATGGTATATTTTTAGACTATGGTTTTATGGGTAGCAGGTATCTCGCCGTCGAGCACACTCAACTGCAGCTTTCTTACTTGTTAAACTACAAATGGGGAATTCTCTGGCGAAAAAACGATAAGCTGAAACCATTTTAAAAACAATTAAAGCTTACTCTTGAAGCCCTGGATTAGCACTATATTTAGAGCTAAGTTTGATTTACGGAATTTTTTTTAGATTAATATTACTATTTTTTAATAACATTTGCTTAAAATAATCTTATGTGAAGAACACAATTTTTTAAAACGAATGTTCTTGACTTTAAAATATGTCTATTTTTTTTTTTGAGTATTTTCAAAACAAGTTAAAGTATAGCACTATATTTAGAGCAAAGAAAGATAATGGAAACTTTTTTTGCTAATAAAATATATGAATTCGTTAATTTTGCGTTTTTCGTCTCGAATTAATTCGAGTAAATTCGAATGAAGTCCTCATGCTGATCTTCCTCGTGTACTAAAGTTATGCTTAGATCTAATTAAAGTGTCAATCAAGAGCTATAAGATTGAAGTTTATTCAGAATACAAAAATATTTTTTGTTAAAGAATTATCCATTATTATTAAGAACATGGCCTGAAAAGCTTTTGTATTCGTTATAACATATAAATAATAATAATAACTACTTTTAATTTCTGTTTAAAAAGGATTAATTTAAGCTATCAAATAATAATCCTACCTACTGCTAATTTCAGTAATGTTTATCAATAAATGGTTTTTTTTTTATTAATTTAAGTTTGTACGCAGAATTTTTCTTGCCCAAAAACTTGAGCATTTTTTGTTTTTTAATTTGAATGAAATAAGTTGTTGATGGAAGTAAAAAGACTAGTTATAATTTTTGATAATCGATGTGACGTTAACTTAAAAAAAATCAAGGCAATGTCTTCAATACAATTTCCCTTTCAACATTGCAATAAGGAAATGTATTCGTTAAAATACATTAAATTATTACATTTAACTCTTGTTTAAAAGGGTTGGATATTGAGTAAACTAGTTTAAGCCAGCAGTTAATCTATATACAAGGCAATATCTTTAATACGCAAATGTGTTCGTTATATCATTAAAATAATAATAATTACATTGAACTCCTGTTTGAAGTGGATGGATATTGAGTTGATTGGTTTAAGCTATCAAATAATGTATATACAAAGCAATATCTTCAATACAACTATTTTTATTTTGACATTGCAATATTCGTAATATCATTAAAATAATAATTACATTTAACTCCTGTTGAGTGGATTAGTTTAAGCTATCCATTAATCTATTTACAAACCAATATCTTTAATACAACTATTTTCATTTTGACATTACAATAAAGAAATGTATCATTAAAATAATATTAATTACTAGATTTAACTTCTGTTTTAGTTAGTTTAAGCTATCCATTAATCTATATACAAGGCAATATCTTCAACACAACAGGATAGTATCTTATAATTATAATCTAATAGATACATCCACACACACTGTGTTAGCTGCCTTGCAACACCTGCTGGAGTCGTTGCAAGCACTTGCGTATGCCGCAATCCTCGCCAGCGCCGCGTTTCAACTCCACGTTGAGCGCCTGCTCGCGCACAAAGTCGAAGAGGGAGGTGAAGAGCTGAGGCGCGAGCTCGGCGAGCTTAATCAGCATTTGGAAATAGAAGTAGGTGCAATGGGCCAAATGCTTCTCGGCCAGCGATCGGAGATCGTTGCAGCAATGCGCTTGAGCCTCCGACGAGCGTTGGAAGAGCGTTTGAGCCACAAGCAAGCGATAGAGTTGCAACACTTGGAGGCGACTCGACTCGTGTTCGCCCACAAACATGATGTGCTCCAGCAGCGGCACATGCACCGCCTTCAACAAGGTCAACAGCTGTCGCTCAGCATCGAGAGTCGCCTCCTGGAGTCCCACGATCAGCTGCTGCAGCAGACTCAACACAAGACGCACATGTTGCCCCGGCTGGCTGCGTTGCACGCTGAGAAACTGTTGAGCCAACTGCTGCAGCACAAATTGCGACAACTCGCCAACAGCAGCATCTGCTTGCAACAGCGTGGCATAAGGACGTGCCACAAGTTTGGCATTCGTTGTGTAGGCGAAATGCGGCGTCCAGTGGAGCACGAGCTGCTCCAAGGTGCGCGTCAGGTACGCATCCTGACGATACGGCAGACGGCCGAGTCCCTGCAACAGCACCGGAAAGATCTTGTTGAAGAGTGGCAACAAACGTGCCTCGGGTGCCACGCCCGCTTGCAGCTGAGTGGGCAGCAGGAAGCGGGTCAGCGCGACGTGGAGGAAGCAACTCGGCTTGGAGCGAACGTAGGCGAGCGTGGCACAATTGTAGATGACAATCGCAATGAAGTTGTAGAAGCGCGAGGCACACGACTCGACATGCCAACGCTCGAAGTGCGCCACATAAGCGTGCAACTTGTGGCTGAGTTGCATGCGCACATGTGCCACTGCATCCGGCTGCTGGGCGCGACGTCCCAACGCCCCAAAGAACGCGCACAGCGGCTCACGTGACTCCAAAGCCGAGGCTGTCAACTCGAGTGTCCGCATCTCGGGCAGCTCAAGGATATGCGGCGTCAGTTGACGGACGTCGGCGTGTTGCGGCTGAAGGAGCACCAGCGACTTGAGCCACACTTGGATGAGTTGCTCGGCCGTCGGTTGCAAGCCTAGTTCGAGGACTTGCAGCAGCAACTGGGCGCTGGCCGCCAGGTTAACGGGTTCCGCATCCTGCAGCAGCGATGTGAGCAGCTTTCGACTGCTGTCGAGGAGCACGAATTGGGCCGCCAACTTGGGCAGCCAGCTGCTAAAGCCGCTGACGTACTGCAGCCGCAGCTGTGGCAGCACATGTTGCTGCAACGCCTGCCACATGCCACCACCGCCAGCCGAGGTGGCAACTGAGGTGGCACGCAGGCGCTGGCAGAGCATGTGCATCGCCTGCCAGACGCGCTCCTGCGCCGCCTGCCCGCTGTGCTCCAGATAATGCGTTAGCCAAGGCCCCAGCAGCAGCTGCTCGCCGTGACCAAAGTCCGGACTGGAGAGCTCAAAGATCGTTGGCAAGCAGCTGGCATAAATGGCGCACACATCGAGATCGTTGCGTATCGTCGAGAGCTGCAGGAGCAACTTGCCAATGTAATCCTCGAGCGGCTGACGACGCTCCGCATGCAGCAACAGCAGCGCCATGTGTCCCTTGGCCGTCAGCTGGCGACGCGGAACGCTCAGCTTGTCAAGCGCCAAGCAGAGAAGCATCTCGCGCAGCTTGGAGGCGAGCTCAGCGAAGTCGCCTTGATGCGAGAGCAGCAGACAGAGGAAGAGTTCGATCACGTGATGAATGCCGCATTCGTTGAGTGCCAACAATTTGGCAGCACTGAATTTGCTAAAGATGCGTCCGAGCAGCTTCTGCGATTGTGTCCTGCCCAGCGTCTTGCCCAGCAACAAAGCAAACAGCGTGAAGCTGTTCAAATTCAAATCCTCGAGCTCTCCTCCGCTCTGAAGCAGCTGGCGATAGCGTTGCAAATAGGCAGCGCCGCTTGGCAACGTCAATGGCAGTTGATCCAGCTGCGGCTGTGTGGATTGATTGAACTGACAGTTGAGCGAGCGATGCAACGATTCCCACAGCTGGCAGAGCACATCCGCATCGAGCTGCAGCGGTGCCAGCAAGCAAAAGTAAACGCGACGCTGCTGCTCGCTTGGTGAGGCAGCCAGAAACTGCTGCAGCAGACAACCGGTTTGTAACGCCTCCGTCGTGAGCTGTTGTCCATCTTGGGTGGCCAAGCGGGCGACGCTCAAACGCAGCCAGGCATAGAACTCATGGTAACTCAAAGTGGCATCCACTAAGCAAGAAGAGAATAAACATTAAATAAAGTTTAACTCTGCTTATTGTGTTTCCTACTTGGCAGCTGCGCCTTGTGGCGTTGCATCGAGCAATGGAAGCGCGGCCAAAAGTCCGTTTGCTGCTGCAGCAGCAGCCAAAGCTCCTTGCTGCAGCGGCACATGAAAGCCGAGGTGTGCAGCAGCTGTACGCTCTGTTTGCTGCGATAATGCAGCTGACTGCAAAGCACCAGATCGTCGAGCAGTCGCAACAGTTGCGCCTCGTAGCTGGGCTGTGCCTCGGGCTGATCCTGCAGCTTGCGCTGCACACACAGATCGAGCAGTCGCCACTCGAGTGCGCCGTGATATAAATGATAAGCGGGCGTTGTGCAATCGTTGCCTTTGCTGTGCTCCGCAAAGTAGAGAATCCGCCATGCCGCCGCATCCAGGCAGCTATTGAGCAGCTGGCGCAGCTGCAGCAGTGCGCACAGCTCAGCTTGGCCAGTCGCCGTCTGCTGCTCGTGCAGCAGCAGGTGATAGAAGTGCGTCACCTGTTGACGCATTGCAAACCAATTTGCCGTCGACTTTGTTTGCAGCTGTTGCTGTCCTGCGACTGCGGCACACAGTTTCTGCACATTCTTGCTAGCATAGAGAGATATTACTTGAGAGTGATTTACACATTGGAAAACTAACAACACTTACCACGCTTCGCCGTGCAAGTAACGCAAGACAAGGCAAATCTTCAGTTGCTTGGGCTCAAAATCGAAGCGTAGATTATCAATGCGACTGCGCGGCGGCAGCGCATTCAATGTGTAGCCATTGCGCACAAAACTGTTGCTGGGAAAGTCCAACTGACTCTTTACCGTATCGCGTCCCGTGCAATTAAATTCGGGCAGCACATCGAGCGCAGTTCCATCTTCATCATCATCAATATCTTCATAGCCATTATCATAATCCAATCTTTTCTCTATAGTGGCAGCTTGTTGTGGCTGCTGTGAGGCTTCCAGGTAGGCGGTAAGTATCTCCTCATCGTCATCCGATTGAAACAGATCGTAATCCATGGCCAAATTTAATTTTTACACCAAAACTTTCTTGGCCCCAGTTTTGGCGCCAAAACTGCTGTTTTCAGTACTTCGCATAAATCTTTACATAGGCCGTGCACTCCATGATCTCGAAACCTTGCGGTCAACTACAGATTTACTTAACTAAGCATACACTTTATTGTTTAATATTTCGCTATTTTTAAGAAAAAAATGCACTTTTTGTTTTGAAATTATTCTTTTGCTGCAGCAACTTGTTGGCTTATCACAAAAATATACTACCTACCCAATATATACCAAAACAAAAAGCGGCCACACAGCATTGCATTGCAGCGATTAATAATCGATTGTCTATGTTGAGTCCACCGATATATCAGCTCACAACATTATAAATATATCGCAATCTCTAAAATAATGTAAAAAGTTGGCTGTTTATGACTTTTACAAAACTGTGATAATGTTCGAACAATATTTCCTGCAATTGAATAAATAAATTTAAAAATCATCGATGTCTTGAAACGCTTGTAAAAACATCGCTGCATCGATAGCTCCGTTGGATGCTTGTCCACCTCTAGTGTTGTTGTTTCGCTTTCGTTCGTTCTTATCTGAACAAAAGTTGGTCTTTTGACCTCCTCCACTCCAATTCGAGCTGCCGCTCTACCAAAGGTTAATAACAAGCAACGAGCCCAGTTAAGCAGTTTGTTACGTAGCCCAGCGATGTCGTTACGTCCACTTGTGGAAGGCGACTGCGGCGCCGTCAATCCGTTGATGCAACTTGGCGGCCAATTCACTCGCGATGTGGCCCGCAAGGACGAAGGATTCGCAGCGGCGCCATTCGAGCGCCAGCTGCGTCCCGATGAGCAAATGGTCAGCGACTATCTGGGTCATGTGGCTGCACCACCGCAATCCTTTCAAATGAACTCGCTGCTGCAGGAGATGCGCGACATTAACATCCATGGTGCAGGTGGAGCACAGGTGGATGAAGTGATGGCTGGCCAATGGACTCGTGACTTTCAGCAACAGCAAAAGCTTCAGTCCGGTGGCAACAAAATGCTGCACATGCAGCCACAGCAGCAGCAACTGCACCATGCTCAAGAGTTCTTCGATGAACCTTTGATCAGCAGTCAAAACTTTCGGCCGCCACCCATGATGATGATGCAGAGTCCATACATGGCCATAACAGCGCCACCAGTGACACAAACACAACACGATACCTTCTTCGACGAGCAGCTAGAAACCATCGATACCGATAAACAAAGAGTGGAGGATTGGATCAACGACTATCCGCGTGAAAAGGAGCAAAGCGAACAAACGGCAGCGAATTTCAATGAAAAGTTCTGGCAGCGGCTGCAGGACGAATGGCAAAAGTTGGCCGAGGAGAATGAGCATCCGTGGCTCAGCGAATATAACGAGAATCTGGACGCGTACAAAGAGTACGAGTTCGCTGAACAGAATCCCATGTCCGAGCTGCCTAATGCCTTTGAGAAGGGCAAAGAATACCTGGCCAAAGGTGACATACCCAGCGCAGTGCTGTGCTTCGAGGTGGCAGCCAAAAAGGAGCCGGAACGCCTCGAAGTCTGGCAATTGCTAGGCGCCTCGCAGGCAGAGAATGAAATGGATCCGCAGGCAATTGCGGCATTGAAGCGTGCACTCGACTTGCAGCCCGAGAATCGTCAGGTGCTCATGTCGCTCGCCGTTTGCTATACAAACGAAGGACTGCAGAGCAGCGCTGTCAAAATGCTATCGAACTGGATTGAGGTGCATCCGCAGTATAAGCAACTGTTGGCCGCCTATCCACAGCTGCAGGCCGAGGGCAGCTCGCTGGCCTCGTCGCTGATTGGCGCCAACAAGCTGCGTGATCTGCAGGAGGTTTATTTGCAGGCTGTGCGCATGCAACCGTCACAAGTGGACGCCGATCTGCAAGAGGCACTGGGTGTGCTCTACAATCTGTCGGGGGAGTTTGACAAGGCTGTCGATTGCTACAGGAGCGCTGTGCAGGTGGATCCACAGAATGCCAAGCTCTGGAATCGTTTGGGCGCCAGTCTGGCCAACGGTTCGCGTTCCGTCGAAGCTGTCGAGGCCTATCAGCATGCACTGCAGCTTCAGCCGGGCTTCATACGTGTGCGCTACAATGTGGGCGTCTGTTGCATGAACCTCAAGGCGTACAAGGAGGGTGCCGAGCATCTATTGACGGCCCTCACCATGCAGGCGCACACAAATGCCTCTCGAGATCTGCCCAATGCCGAGGGCATTGCTGGGGGCCAGCAACAGATGTCCGAGTCCATTTGGAGCACACTAAAGATGGTCATATCGCTTATGGGACGCAGCGAGCTGCAGACACATGTTAGCGAACGTAATTTGGCAGCGCTTAATGCTGCTTTCAAGGATTAGTCTCGTGTGGTTTCGAAAATTCCATGTAAATAACTGCAATTCCAACGTTTTTGTTCTACTTTTTGTTGCCTGTAAGATCTGAAATTGAATTTGTGTTAATAATAGAAAGTCGCATATGGTTATGCACTATATTTATAAGGTATATTTAATTGGATTAGGGCAAGTTGCCCAAGCGCTTGTAGTCGATCTTCTCGAGCTGCACCAGCGGCTTTAGCTGCTCGGCAAACACACGCATCTCCTCGCCCACATTCTCTTGTCCCGTGGGCGCCACCACAGACAATTCAACGATGTAGCTCTGTGAAATTGGCTCATTGGCCATGTCCTGTTGCTTGCCGGGCACGATTTTAATCAGCTTGGAGACCGTTATCTTCATGCGTCCCTTTCGAAACATGTAACCTGCAAGGGGAGCTTTTAAAATTGGTTCGTTGAACTACAATTCGATTGCTCACCCTTTGCTATATACTCAAACTCTAGGCGAAATCCCATTTCAGATAGAAAATCAAGTATCCCATTGGTGCAGGCGCAGTCCATGCAACTGCGCACCAGTGTTGGCCGTCGTATATCCACCTCGGGTTGTCCAAGATAGCGCATTTGGAATGGGGCATCGCGTCCCAAGGCGCGACGAACGCGCAACAAAAGCGGCTGATTGGAGTTCGATTGACGCAGGCTCATGCAGACCTCCAGATCATGGAAGGGTTCCGGCGAGGTGTCCACATTGTCGCACAATCCTTTTAGTCTGTCATTTTGCAGAAGGCAAAGCTTAATATCGCACATATATTCGTTTGATTGCAAAAACTCACCTGTGCATCAAATGCTCGACAGCAGAGTCTAAAATGGAGCCTTGCAACAAGTACTCGAGATTAGGCAGAAAGCGGTTGGTCAGCGCATGGGAAAGTGATTCGCGTGCCGACGAGATGGCCATTAAAACAATTAATAAGTTATGCTTTTAAATATCTAAATTAAATAAAAGGTGTAGCGGTGTTTTTGTTTATGCTTTACTTTAGTGTTGCAAAATGGCAAATGGCAAAGTCATTGTTAATCGATAAGCGATAGGCATTACTTCGATAAATGTTTGAATTTCAATAAGTGAGCATGAAGTCAAAGAGAGGTTTAAAAGCGCATTGCTAGTTTCATTAAAGTGTTTAGTATTTAAACAAAGCGCTAATTATTTAAACGTAAAAGCGGAAACGGAGTACCATATTGATTTGTGTGTATATCAGCGTTACAAAGTGACATAGCTGCGCAGAACGGGGATATTTATATATTCGCTGACGACAAGCTCGACAATTCTTGAGTCACCCATCTAACGGGCGGGGTTGCCAATCCCAGAACGTCTGGTAGATAAGAGACAACCAGTGTGGCTGTATATCGCTCACAACGGACCTACCTTTTTTTGAAATTGAAGTGTGAGTGTTATGTGTTTTTAAATAATTATAAAATTTCAATAACAATTTGTATTCTAATTAATTAAATAAAATAACAATTAATTAAGCTTAATAATAAAAAATTATCTCCCCATCCATTTTAGTGCCGGCTGGTATATTTGAATGGACAAGCTGAAGTTGCGGTCACACTGCAGTCTGTAGATAAGGATGCCAGACGCAGAAAAGCACAAACAGCACATATCGTCGCAATTACAGTTATTATTGTTGTTGTTGTCGTCGAACAGCAGCAGCAGCAGCAGCAAATGTGTTGATAATATACATTCTCAGCCTTTCTAAATGGCCAGAGAAATGCAATTGAAATTGCCATCGAGCTACCAGCTACACAACGGCAGTTAATACCAGCAGCAGCAGTAGCGCCTACGCCTCTCAACTACAACAGCAGCAGCAGCAACGAAAGAAAGTTACGTGAACAAAAACATCCCAAGAACTTCGACACTAAGGCAAACACACCAACAAAAAAAAAAAACTCATTGTGTGAAATGACAGCAAAGACGAACAACAACAAAATTAACAAGAACAAAAACAGCCAGTTGCAATGAATGTGAAGAAACGGCCACGTCTGGAGCTGGCCACAGCTGCAACAACAACAACACCAACGGCACTAACAACAACAGCAACAACAACAACAGACGTCGCACTTTATGGGAACGTTAATGGAAATCTGAGCAGCACAACAAATGGTTTATTTCTGACCAGCAGCGTTGTGGGTGGCATGGGAATGGGAATGGGAATGGGAGACGGTGCTCAAATCTATTTGACCATTTGTGGCGACGATGATAACTCGAATGAATCTCAAGAGTTTTATGCCATCGAGAGCATTAAGCAGGAGCCCGATTTGGATGCATTGCATGCGGCACATTGCATGCTGCCCACAAATCTGCAGCTGCCAACTGGTTGTGAAATCTACTTAGTTAAGGACAACACGACTGCGACGGCTGCTGCAACAACAATAGCCGCAACAACAACAACAACAGCAAACAAGATAAACCACAGCAGCCATAACAATGAGCATTTGGCGTCCATCAAACTGGAGCCGGACTCCACGAATGTGTTGTTCATGAGTGGCGGTGGCGGTGGCGGTGGCAACAACAACAACAACAGTAGCAACCGTAATTTAATTGTGGCCAATAAGGATACGGCTGCAGTAGCGCCATCTGTCGGCGGCAGTGGAGGCGTCGGCAACTACAATGTTAAGCTGGATGCGTACAAGAAACGCGACGATAAACGTCGTGCCACCCATAACGAGGTGGAGCGACGTCGTCGCGATAAAATCAATTGCTGGATCTTTAAGCTGAAGGAGATGCTGCCAACGGATGGCAATCGTTATAAGCCGACAACGAACAGCATGGCCGATAGCTTAGAGACGACGACAACGACGGCAACGGCGACGACGTCGCCAACTACGACGAGCAGCAGCAGCAGCATGAAAAGTAATCCAAATGCAAATGGAAGTGCAAATGGACGCACACCGCCCAACGATTCGAAATCGCAAATACTGATCAAGGCCTGTGACTATATTAAAAGCATGCAAAACGAAATCGATAAGTAAGTGTGCAAGCAATTATCGAAAGCTTGTGTTATCGTTAATCTGTCTCTCTCTCTCTCTCTCGGTGTGTGTGTTTAGCTTACGCGACTGTTTGCGTGAGGCGGAGAGTCTGCGTTTGAGCAATCAGGCATTGCGCGATGAGCTGCAGCATCTGAAGCAACAACAGGAGCTGCAGGAGCGTTTCAATACCGCTGGCGGTTCATTCAACGTAACGCTCAATTCGCTGAATAGCTCAGCTACTAGTGACCTCTTCGATGGCATCGATACGGCACCAAATCTATCAACGGTCTCATCGATTAATTTCACCAAACGCGGCCTCATCATCGCTGACTACGATGAGTGAAGTGCGCGTGCGCGCCATATTTGAATTTCATTCGAATTCAAA
This sequence comes from Drosophila kohkoa, assembly GCA_019972355.1. NCBI lineage: Eukaryota > Metazoa > Arthropoda > Insecta > Diptera > Drosophilidae > Drosophila > Drosophila kohkoa. Next base: position 5,607,739 of record BJEL01000071.1, on the reverse strand, counting down.
GAAACAAAACTATCCAACCATCATCAATCAATCATTACTATTATTACTCAACCAAAGAACAATGCGTAACAACAGGAGAATAACAATAGTCATTATATTAACATTTATATACATACGTGTACATACACATATGTTTGTGTGTATGTGCCATAATCTCAATAATAGATGAATGGATGGATGAGGGTGATGCGGGCGCTGCTTCGGTTGCAGCCGAAGAAATCTTTATTGTTATCGCTGATATTTCTTCCGTTTGTGGTAACACACACACACACCTATTGTTGTCATCCCCTTCCTTCTTACTTCCCGCATATTAGTACAATACAGTATATATACATATACAACCATTACACATATTTACATGTTGTCTATTTAAACAAAACAAAACATAAGGAATACCGAAAACTATTTCATATTTTGAGCATATTGTGCTTGTTTTTCGATTTTATTGTAATTGTTACTCGCACTAATTAAATAATGTAAAGTATTTGTAATATCTTAAAACAACAATTATCTATAACTACATATACAATTATATTATATATATATATATATATATATACATATATATTATTATTATTATAAATATACATAAGCGGTTACCAAATGTCTTGTGGCCAACAACAACAACACAAAATATCTCCACTTGTCCGCGTTATGCATTTGGAGAGCTTTTTTGTTGTTGATGTTGGCCCCTCCTCCCATCTATCTCTCATGCAAATGAAAGAGACAAAAACCATTTACCGCAATCAGGCCAATCATTAAGCAAGCAAGAGAGTATGTGTATTTTGAAGAAGCGGTAACATGAGTTAGACAGAGAGAGAGAGAGTATGTTGTGTGCGTGCGTCGTCGATCTTCAATACATATGCACTTCGCTCTTGCGCAGTGGTGTGTACAGAAAATAACGATATTGTTAAAAGAAAATTGTAAAAAAAATTTTGAACATATATATTGTTGTGAATCGTTAGAAAATTGTTTTTGGTATAGCGTTGATAAAAAGTGCAATTCGTGTTACTTGTTGCTATCTACATATATACCAGTTAATAATTCTATTAAATTCAATAAAACAAAACCAATAATAACAGCTCTCGCATTATTTATCTATTCTTCTGGTTCAATTTCAAACGACCACCATTTAAAAAAAAAAGCTTTTACCTTGGGCAGTTTTATTTGTCGGAGTGTGACCATAGACAACTCTTATAAAATTGATTTAGTGCGGAGACCAAAATACCATGATAAATGTCAGTATATTACAAACTGCATGTAAACAAACGGTCTCACTATGTTATGGTGCTGGTGCTATTGAAAAATATTAAAATATTTCCAATATGGCCTCGAAATAGATCAGGCTAAATAAATTACGTTTGATATTTATAGCATAATTATAGATGGTAGGCATTTCATTAATCGACAAGCTCATTTGTTTTTCAATCAGTGTGACCACTTTGGTTAAATAAACCGATGAATGTAGTATGTTTTGCTGCATTATCAAGCCGCGGCCCCAGGGAAGACAACCAGTCCGTAACATAATTTAAAATGTTATACATTTCTTTTCTCACTCCACAATGTTTCTTGATCCAAGGTGGTTGCGCATTTCCATCCGGCAACAACAACCGAGCTGAGCCAACAAAATATGTTGATCTTTATACGAAGCCAAAGAAATTCCAATTGAAAGTCCAGGGAGATCGGTGGAAAAGACCTTTGATAATTGTTATGAATAAAACGGAAGCATATAAGTATTATACCTAAAGGTCGCTGAGGAAATGGATTGCTATGTTGAAGATTTTTATCTATTGTAAGTTCTGAACACTTTTCAATTTTGCTATATAATATTATAAACATTTATTATAGTTTTGATCGGGAATTATTAGATCCAGATGATACGCCAATAAATCAGGAAATGGAAGGAAATGAAATGATTGATTTCCGTAAAAACTAACAGGGTTTAGAGTTTGATTTGTTATGTGTATTTATTATAATTATTTAAAATAAATTGCTAACTAAATTTAGAATGTCTGTGCATTGTGATGTCAAGATCTTATTGAATGCGAAAATGCTCACTTAAAAGTAGTAGATATCTAGTAGTAGATATTTTTTAAATTGTGCGCCAACTTTTGTTTACATTTGAACAGCTGGCATTACCCATACTTTTCGGTTCGTGGCATTGCAAACGGGGCATAATCGAATGCAGTAAACATCGCAATTTTCTATAACTTATCGATGTTTTATACACTTTATAATCATCGATAAATCAAACGTGTCATCGTTGTTGTTTCTCCACACTAATGTTCTAGCGAACACTTCAACGCAATATTTTTATTTTCGTTTTTTTTTTTTGTTTTTAAAGAACTTTGAAAATAAACAAACAACGGCATAGTGAAAATAAAATACATATTTTGTGGCAATATTTCGCGTGTAAAAAGCTAAACTGGCAGGCCAAAGCTATTACAAGTGATTAGCTTAAGTGAAAAATCAAAAGATATTTTTACAAGCAGTTTGAATAAACAAACATAAGCCAAAAAATAAAAATAAAACGAAAAAATTGAAGGAGAAAAAGAATGGCATAAACAACAAGTGCATTCAGTGCGGGAGTAAACAAAACAACAAATAAAGCATAAAAAAGTGCTAAGCGAGCATATAAAATTGGAAATTGGAGTAAGATAATCTGCATACCAATTGTCCAAGAAGAACAAGAACACAAAACTAGTTTGCAGCAATAGGAAGGAGGAACACGAAAAAAACACCAACAAGAACAACAAGAACACGGCGGCAGCAGCAGCGACAGCGACGATAACAAGAACGACGCCAAGGTAGTTAACGAGTTGACAAGCAAAGTGCCGAGCAGACAGGCGGGCGGGGCGGTGGCGGTGGTGCGACAGTGCTAAGAGCGAATGAGATAGCACCGCAGCAACACATCAACAAGAGCGAGTGAGCGCAAGCGTATCAGCGTATCCGTGTGTGTGCGTGTGAAACCAGTTCTCTCTGTGCGCGCGTGTGTGTGTGTGTGTGTGTAAGGGGAGTTGGGGGCGTGCACACACACTATGCAAAGCAGTAACAACTAAACTGCAGCAACCATAACAACAACAACAGCACGCAGAAGCAGAGGAAGCAACAAGTCGAAAAGGATGAGCGCAATTTGGCCACACTCGAAATGTTTATTGGCAGCACTGCTGCTGCTTGCACTGTGGCGCCCTCAAGCGGCGAGCAGCGCCAGCGGCAGCCAATGCGAAATCATACGGATTGAAATGTGCCGCGGCATCGGTTATAATGAGACCTCCATGCCCAATCTGGTCGGTCACGAGTTGCAAACCGATGTGGAGTACACGTTGCAAACCTTTGTGCCGCTCATCGAGTACAATTGCAGCTCACAGCTGAAGCTTTTCCTGTGCGCCGCGTACGTGCCAATGTGCACACCCAAGGCGCCGGTTCATTCCATTGGCCCGTGCCGTAGTCTCTGCGAATCCGTCCGGATTCGTTGTCATCCCGTGCTGCAGGGCTTCGGCTTTCCCTGGCCACCTGCGCTTGATTGTGAGCGTTTCCCCCGCGAGAACAATCACGAGACCATGTGCATGGAGGGACCCGGAGAGACGGGACATTTGCCCATCCAGGAGCACGAGCTCCAACAATATGGCATCAGCAACAACAACAATAATAATCTATCGCCCAAGTTGACTGCCGACTGCTCTGCGTTGGGCAAATCCCATCTCTATGTGAAGCTGCAACGTTCGGGTCGCTGTGCTCCACTCTGCGAGGCGGACATTCTCTTTACGCCCAGCGAAAAGCATCTCTCGGAGATCTGGCTCTCCACCTGGGCCTACGCCGCCTTGGGCTTGGCTTGTGTGGCCACACTTTGCCTGCTCCTCCTCGGCGGCGATCAGCGTGCGGGGCGCGGTGTCAATGCGGGGGCCAAATGGTCGAGACTCCTCTCGCCGCTGTTGTGGTGCCACAACATGGTCACCTTGGGCTGGACGGTGCGCTTCATCGTTGGACGCAGCGGCACCGCCTGTGGCACGGATCCCCAGGCGCCCAACGAATCCCTCCTCACGGTCGACGGTCTCTCGAATGCCGCCTGCGCCAGTGTCTTTCTGCTGCGCTACTACTTTGGCATGGCTGCTTGCGCCTGGTGAGTGTTCCACGTTCCACTCCGCGAACCGGTTCAGCGTGAACCGCAGTTATAAAGGGAACAGCGGTGGAAAAGTTATTGTTTAGTATTTATTATTTTTGATAAATGTGCAACAGCACTACAAATGAATGGAGCTGGGTTAAAGTTAGGTTAGGTTCATGTGTGAACCGGTTCAAGGTGAACCGTAGTTATATAGAGGACAGCAGTGGAGTAGCTATTATTTATTATTTTTGATAACTGTGCAACAGCACTACACTTGAATAAAGCTAGGTTAGAGTTAGGTTAGGTTCATCTGTAAACCGGCTCAAGGCGATCCGTTAAACATAGCTGATTACTCCTAAAACTATTGAAGTTATTACCTTCGCCTTCACAGCAAACTAAGAAATGACACTGCAATAAAAAAGAAAAGAATTAGGTTAGATTAGTCTGCGAAACATAGCAATATATGCAGTTAGTTACTCCGAAGAGTAGTGAAGATTACTGCTAGTATTAAGTTATTAGAAAGTGTTTTTAAACAAGTTATCCCTTAACTTTTATAACCAATCTCAATAGTTCACTTTTGAACCACTCCAAATGCGATCTTGAAACTCGTTTAATTCGTGTATATTTATATCTCAGCTAAGAATGGGATAATTAGGAACAAGATAACGCTCTCCGAACCGTATAAACAATTATGCCAGTAATCCACGATGAATTCAAATATAACCAAGAAGAAAAAACAAAACATTTCCATACAGAGATAGTTCTTAGAATCGGTTCAAGGTTCATTGAACGAACATTTCAGGGGGACAGCAGTTGGAATACGGTTCGTTGGCTTGTAGCAATTCACAATTCAATTCACAGCACACACAATAATTACCCCGTTCTTCTTTTGCTTTAGGTGGGCCATCCTCTGTCTGGGCTGGCATCGGGACATTCGGCGCAACAGTCCGGACACCAAAGGACACATTGCGCTGCCCGCCAAGCGACATGGACAAGGAGGTGGAGGTGGAGGAGGCAGTGCTAATACGGCACAACAGGATTTAGCTCGCAACAATTTCGTTTGCTTTGTGGCCTGGGGATTGCCCGCATTTCAAACGGCAGCGGTTATTGCAATGCGTTTGGTGGACGCCGACGAGCTCTTGGGTAAGTCAATATTCCCATTAGCTTTATCTACTACTCCTGTATACTTGAATGTGAAATTATTATTTGGGTTAACCCAAATGGTAAATGCTAGGAGGCTGTAATTAGCACAAAGCGATTAATTATAACAAAAGCAATACAAAATAGCCAAAAAAAAAAAAGCAGTTTTTTGGGATTCACATTTCAGCGATTCGAAAATATGACTTTTAATTTTTAGATGTTCATTTTCCCATTGAAATCAAATAAGGAATTCTCACTTTTCTACTCCCTTCTCGGCGATTCTCAAATTGCTAACCTGTTCACTTTGGCTTTTACTAGAAAATCTATAGCATAATCAATATATTCGTCAACAACAAAGTGTTCTTAAAATAAATGTATCCATACAAGAAAATATATTATTTTAACAACTTTCACGCCTTAAAAAACGTTCTTTATAAGACAAAATGTTGTCATACTTTGTGAGTTAGCCAACAATGACAATAAACGTGAACCTGAATTTGAATGAGCTATTCTTTTATGTGTAATAAATTTAACAAATACAAATTCTATAAATTCTTTGTTCGGCTAAAGCAAACTAAATAGCTTGCACTTCAACCATTGCTTAGCGAAGACATGAACCACAAATTAATAAGCACTCTTTGTCTGGCCTTCCCTCTCTTTCTCTCTGTCTCTATCTCTTTGGTTACATATCATATGTACAACAATTTTAACAAATAAATATTTGTTCAAATTGTTTCAAAAACTATAAATTCTTCATCGAGTTAAAGAACTTCAACCATTGCTCAGCGAAGACTCGAACCACGAATTGATAAACACTCTCTCTGTCTCTATTTCCTTGGCTCTCTCTTTCTTTCTCTCTCTCTCTCGCTCTCTATATATGTATATGTCTAACAATTTCAACAAATGTTCGTTGATTTAAAGCACTTCAAATAGCGTGCACTTCAACCATTGCTTAGCGAAGACTCGAACCACGTATTGATAAACATTCTTTCTCTCTCTGTCTCTTTGATAGGCGCTTGCTTTGTGGGCAATCAGTCGGACAAGGCGCTGCAAGTGCTGGTGGCGACGCCAGTGTTCTGCTATTGGATCTTCGGGTCGATGAATCTGATCTCTGGCTATTTGGTGCACTGTCGCAACAAAGAAATCGTGCGCAACAGCAACGCCCTAACGCTGCAACAGCAACTGCAGCTGAGTGCACACAGCAGCTCCGGCATTGGGATCTTTCTGTTCATCTATGGGGCCGCATGTGCGATGCTCTTGCTCGCTGTGATCTATGAGTTTGCCAACATCGATGTGTGGCTGAGTGCAAGGGAAGCGAATACGCCTCTTTGGCCGTACTTGACGCGTGCCTTCATGGAGCTAATGTTGGGCATTTGCTGTTTCGCCTGGGTGCTCGGGCCAAGCATTTCGAGCATGTACAAGCGTCAGCTCTCAACGCGTCCCCTTAAGCCCGCAACGAATGTGGAGCGTGGCCAACAGCAGCAACTCCAACAGCAACAGCAGCAGCAACATCTCTCACATCATAATCACCATCATCATTCACATCATTCGCAGCAACAGTCGCAGCATCATCAGCTCGATGGCCAGAGCAGTTCACGTGGCTCGCATTTGGCCTGCAACAGCACAGTTGTATCTTATCACTCGGTGCGTCCGTCGCATCAATCGCTGGTCAGTGCGCCTCCGATGATTGCCAGTCCCTACAAATACAAATCGCCACCGGGCGCTGGCTCCATATCGCTCAATCAAATGTCCAACTATTCCCTGGGACGCAACAACAGTCACAGTCACAGCCAACAACATAATCCACATCAACAACATCAACAGCAGCAGCCGCATCGCGTCTACTATGCAACACAGAAGCATGGTCATCATGGCCATCATCAGTCCACCAATTATCAACACTATCCGCAGCTGCAACGCTACGGCAATGAGACGTTGCTCTGAGGTAGGTTTATACTCGATATATAATATATGGATAAATCCCTATTTAGAATGAAAAAACACCAAAACTGAAATCATTTTAAAAATAAGTAAAGCTTATTCTTATAGCTCTGGATTAGCACTATATTAAGAGCGAAGATTATAAATCGAATGAAAAGCGTAGTGTTAAAGCTAGAGTAAAGACAATATTTATAGTATTTATAATTCCTGAGAATTTGCTTGTTATCGGATACAAATTATATAAGTTATTAGTTCCTTTGGCCGACAATCTGGTGTATTTTGTACTCTATGATATATTTTGAATTTTGTTCTATATTTATATACCAAATGTAGCAGTTGGTATATTTTTAGTATTAGTTGACAATTTGTTATATGTTGTACTCTGATATATTTTGAATGTAGCAATCAATCAATATATTAAATATAGTATTCAGTATATTTTGCACTCTATGGTATACATTCCGATCTATGCTATATTTTAAATATAATACCGCATCAATATGTTAAATATAGCTTTTAGTATATTTTTAGTATTTTTGCGGTATATACATTTGATATGTTTTGAATGTAGTACTATATGAATATACCATATATATAATCTTTCGTATATATTTTGCCCTTTATGGTATATTTCAAATATTATACTGTATCAATATGTAAAATATAAATTTTAGTATTTTTGCTGTATATCCATTTGATGTATTTTGAATGTAGTACTATAGTAATATATCAAAGATAGCACTCGGTATAGTTTTAGTATTTTTATACTTTTGTTATAATTCAAAACTAATGCCGTTTTATTCATTTTTACAATTATTTTAGAACAGCAAAATAATTCTAAAATGTTTAGCTCTAATTAAAATGCATACAAAAGCTATAAGACTTATGTTTTGTTGTATGTTTTTTTCGCCAAAGATTTATCCATATATAATTAAAACATGCTCCAATTTAACTTCTTTTTTCCTTTCAGAGTTGCTGTCTGATGTCTGAATCGGGATCAACAGAAGAGTCTTAGGTTTTATATGTATTTATAGCGAGCTGAGCTAAGCTAATCAACCTCAACTGCATTTGAATTGAGTTAAACACTTGGCTGCTTTAGTCAACCGAAAGAGAGCGCTACTAAAATCGGCTGCTATACTATATGCTATGTATATATGTATATGGCATTTGATTTGAGTTTGGATCTAGCTTTTATCAACAATTTTTATGTAGCGTTGACTTTGTGCAAATTTGTGCATTTGCTTCCAACTACTTTATACTTTAGTTTCAACTATTTTATTGCGTGTCATTTGATGTTGTCTTGTACTTTATATTGTGTGTTTTATATACTATATGGTATTCTGTTTCTCTGTGTTTGGTCATGAAACGAATTCAAGTTTATTTCATGGCGCAGACAAATAATATACACACCTTTTTTTTGGAGTGTAACCAAAGTACAATTTCCAGTTGAAGAAAAGCGAACTGTAACAATTCTTGCCCCGCATACAATTTTTGTTCATTTTTAGCATAAATGTACTATAAATAATGTTGTTTGTTTGTCATACGCAGCAACAAATACTGTGATACTGTGATTTATGTGCGTTTCTATATATATATATATATATATATATATTTTTTTTTTGTGTAAAGATAAAGATTAATAACAAACCCTGATTTCGATTGACATACTAAACATAAATCAAACCACAAAAGTGTACTTAAAACAATTGTAATTGTATATTGTATTCAATGTGCCATTAGCTTAAGAGAGAGAGAACTTATCGGAACTTCCATGTACTTAAAATTATACATTCACTAACTATATTTATATATTTGTATTGACTTGCCTTCAATAATGCCCGCTGCACATGGGAAATAAGATGTATGTAGATTGCCTTCCTGTAGATAATGTATGTACGAGTAGATTGCCTTCCTCTAAAGATTTCTGGCATTGTAAAGAAACAAAGGAAGTGTAGCGGGTATCTGCGGGTCGAGCAGACTCCACTTTCCTACTGAGTGAAATGAAATGAAATGAAACAATGCTTTACAAATTGTTTACCAAGTAATTTGTATTTTGTAACTTATGCTGATAGCGAAAAATAAAGTGTCGAAAAGTATGATTTTTAAATATATATATGTATGTATATATCTTATATATGTCGTATATAGTATATAGTATATTTCTTCTTTCGTTTTGTTACATGTGTAAAAGTCTCCAAAAAACAAGCGTTGCAATTCGTTTTGCACCTGATGAGCATTCTTTGCATTATCGATGATTTGTCATAAATTATTGTGGCATTGACGATGTTGATGATGATGTTGGATTTGTTGTGGTTGCCAATTGATTGTTGACTCCTCCACGAGCAGCTGGCGGCTCACAGACAACAATTGTGGTTGACCCATCAGCGTTGTTGTTGTTGTTGTTGTTCGTTTGCCAATTGTTGTCAAGGTCTTCGTCGTTTTGCGCCTCGGCCTCGGCCTCTTCTTTGGCCCGCTGGTGATACTTGAGTTCGCTGGCGTATTTGGAGTGCGTGATGCCTAGAAAGGAGGCAAGGCCACCGCCCACATAGTCAATGCCCGCCAATATATGATTGCCCATCTTGCTGGCCTTGTAACGTAGGCGTGGCACCAGCGTCAACTCACGCTGTGTCAACAACAAATGAGAAATGAGTCATGAAATCATGAAAGGCAAATCATTATTAGCTTTGCTTTGCTTGGCTTACCTGCAGCTGGTCATCGTAGCCCTTATCGGGCACGTCCGGCTCAGCGTCGCTATCGCTGGAGGAGAGCTCCTCCATGACGCCATCGCTGAAGTAGAGCATGCGACGATTCGACTGCAGCTCAAGGGCTGAAATGTGATCGGTTTCGCTGCGTTCGCTGGTGGTCATCTTTTTTTTTTCTTGGAATTATTACTTTCTTAAGGGATTAATATAATTATTTTTATTTTTTTTGGTATTAGTCACACGCTCACACACACGCGCCTTTCACAAATGCACAGCACCGAGTGAATGGCCGGGATCGGAGCTCAATAAACAACAAAATAGCGCGTCGATTTGCTCTTGAATTGCTGTCAAATTAACGTTAACGTTAATGTCGCTTCGCCGCATATGGGGGTCGTTTTTGTCCTTGGGTTTGGGGGCCGGCGGCGTTGCGTGCCAAGCGCCAGTTTGCCATATGTAATCAATAAATTTGCCGACTCAATGCCGACTCGATGTCGTCCCGTTTGTTTTTTGTGTGCTGCGCATCCACAACAAAAACAAAGCGAGCCCAAAACAAAAAAGTAATCAAAACTACAAACAAATCGAACGGCTCGGTTATCGAACGACAATCGACGCTTTGCGTGTGCGTCAACGCAAAAATGAGACTCAGTTATCGATAAGTTGACTAAAAATTTAAAAAACGCATGTTAATAATTAAATGCGTCATTACGTTAAATACAAAAATCACTTGATTTTAAATTGGTGCAGTTTACATGCTAGCCAATTTCCAACTCCTATTTTTGCACAACATTATTATTTCGATAATAGTCAGTTATCGCTGGACGGTGTGACCGTTTTTCTGCTGCAAACAGCTGTTGCACGATTTTGTGTCGTCGCGTCGTTTACAACAAAACAAATTTACAACACATATATATACAAAATTAAAGCCAAACAATGGATACTCCTATATCAACGCCATCGGCAAAGGGTAAGCATGTGAAATATGCTAGCTAAACGAGACTAATGGCAATTCCTGCAGACTTCCAGGTGGCTGGCGTCTCGCGCAGCGGACGTGTGCGCAAAAAGTCATCGAAACTGTTGGACTTCGAGTCGCCCGAGGAGATTGAGAAGCGCACGAAACGCCCGGGCAGGCAACCAGCACGCTATCCCGGCCGTGGACGGCCGCCCAATGCGGTGCGCGAACGTGAACAGGAAATGATCATTGCCTATGCCGAGGAGGAAGACAATGACGACGACGATGACATTGATGATGACGACGACGATGACGATGATGGTGTGATGCCTAATCTGTGCGATACGGAGGATGATATCAGACATACCATTGGGGGCAACACAAATCTGCGTGGTACGCTCTTGAATTCCGACGATGAAGTGGACAACCTGGTGCAGGATTTAGTCGATGGCGTCGAAGCGGAGGCCAGCAGCTATACAAACGATTCGCGGGTGCGTCAATCGCTCTATATGCGCGAAAAGTCCACCAAACGCAAAATCCTCAAAGATGGCAAGCTGGTGACTGGAACAAAGCAGCGCAAAGACAAAGGCAAGGCACGATACACCGCTTACAGTTTGTGGGCGCGTGATGTGCGCAAACGCGACTTTCCTGATCTCGGTGAGTAGGTTAGTTTATGCATTGAAGTGCATAACATTGATTTCCCCATTGGGTATTCAGATTTTGCGAGTGCTGCGCGACGTCTCAGCGAACTGTGGGCCAATGTGTCCAACAAGGAGAAGAACGCCTGGCGACGCAAGGCCAAAATCCAGGCGACAAAAGCGCGCACACGGGAGAAAAATGCGCTTAACAACACAGCGACATCGTCAGCTGCGATGGCCAGCAATGGCAACACAACAACAGCTGCTGTCCTAGACTCCACGACGTTTGTGAATCGCGCGACAACGAGTCGCACCAAGAAACTGGCCGCTCAGATGGCAAACACAAGCACCGCAACAACAACAAACACAGCGATGCCCACAACTTGGGCGCAGAGCAGACAAAAGCGTAGCATTAACACAAACACAAGTCGCATCAAGTCGATACCCCCGGCAACGAGTGCAATGAATAGCTCAGCTGCCTCGGCTGCTGGACTATTGGAATCACCAGCTGAGAGCGGTGGCAAGCAACAGCAGCAACAGTCGAGCATTGAAGCTATTGATGCGGCAGCGCATCTCAAACTGCTGGGCGAGAGTTTGACAGTGATTGGCGAACGGTTGAAAGAGCACAACGGACATGTTGCCCTCTCGGGCAGCTTGTCGGTGCTGCTGGACAGCTTACTGTGCTCCATGGGACCGCTTTTGTGCATGACAACGCAAATACCCGGCCTCGAGAATAAAAAGCAGCTGAGCACAAATTTGGCAACGACGCTCGACAATATTGCCTATGTAATGCCGGGTCTCTAAAGTGATTGCGAAACTGTAACAAGTGCATCACAGGTGGACATATAATAAATACACTTAATATACATAATATTTTTTATTTTTATTTTATTATATTAAATCTAGTATTTAATACTACATTTAACAGAGAAGAGAGTGCTGGCTGCTGGGGCCTTCGACTCGAAAAAAAGTATCTGTACTTATTATACCTTAAATTTAGTCTTCATTATAAAATTGTACATTTTCATTATAATATCATTTGAAGGGGTTTGTAAGAGTTGGGATGGATACATAATATAATATATACGAGGGTGATCCGATAAGTACTTAGCCTCCAAAAGGAAAACGAAAATTTTGGAAAAGTGGCGATTTATTACTCAATATAATCTCCTTTTAGCTCGATACACTTGAGCCAGCGATGCTCCAACTTCCTTAACCCGTCTGAAAAATACGTTTTCTCGAGGTCTGCAAAATAGGCCTCTGTGGAGGCGACGACCTTCTCATTCGACGCAAATATCTGTCCAGCCGGCTAAGTACTTATCGGACTGCCCTCGTATGTTAATATATAGAGTTGTTAGTTGGTACATTTGGCATAGGTGGAAAAAACCTATTGTATAGATTAAAATACATATACAGAATAAAGCAAAACTCAAATTAGTTTTAAAAACAACTTTGGACCGTTGAACTCATTAAATTGGAGGGAAAAATTTGTTGCGGTCTCAACAATTACAGTTAATCGATAAGTCGTTAGGTTATCGAGTTACTGCGCTGCTATCGATATTATAAGAGACATATGAAAAATATACATAAATGGAAAAATCTAGGCGTTACAAAAAAATTAGTTATTGCTCACTTCCATATTGATTAACGCAAGATTAAAAATAACAATATTATAAAAGCACACGGCAATTAGAATGCAGTAAATTGAGGACGCAAACGACGTAATATATTTGTATATATTTATTGATTGTACATACTTGTAGTTTGCATTTTTACAATATTCATATTTCGCAAGTAAGTTAATTTAAAATTATAAAATAAAGAAAATTAAAAATAATTCTTTTAATATCTGCACCCACAAAAACATCGAAAAACAAGTATCGATACATCGATAGTTTGTGCATCGATAGTGTGTCTGCAGCAGTACCGCAAACGCCGAATCCAGGCTTCCACCATTAATTAAGTAGCACAATCAATTTTCTGGACATTTCATGTTAAGCATAAACCTATAGTTGAAAAATATATATATATAAGTTATAAAATTGATAAGCAAGATGATGAGGCAACCATCGGCCAAGAGGAAAAAGCCCGCGGAAATGCAGCTGCCCTGCGGCTGGCGCGATTGTCAGGTGATTTGCAATGGCGAATGGCTGCTCAATAGCCACATTGCGCTCCACCTGGAGCAGCGATGGGCGGAGGAGGCGGAGTGCGACGATGAGCCGGAGGAGTATGTGTGCGCATGGAACGATTGCAACTTTAGCTGCACGGATCGTGAGGAGTTCGAGCGTCACAACTATTATCATGGCTACTATTTGCATCTGCTGCTCCAGGGCAAAAAGGAGTGCGAACGACATCCCGAGATACCCGCTTGCTATGCGCCAGCACGTCAGGGCGACAAGTTGCCCGAGTTGAAGCAGAATTACCACTGCGGCTGGAGCGATTGCAATCGTGTCTTTGTCTCGATTGTCGAGTTCCAGGATCACATTGTCCAGCACGCGTCCTTCGAGTACGAGATACAAAAGTCACCGGACGACGAGCGACCCAAGACACAGTGCAACTGGAATCTGTGCAACAAGCAGCTGGAGAACAAGTATCGCCTCATCGAACACATCAGCACGCATTCGAACAAGAAGCACGTCGCCTGCTTCCATTGCGGCGAACTCTTTCGCACCAAGACAACGCTCTTCGACCACCTGCGTCGCCAGCCGGACAACAATAGTGAGTATACCGCATAGTCACAAGAGATGGCCGGGTGTAACAAGTTAGTGAGAAAGAACTACGTTATATATCATAGTATAGCTGAAATGAATTTTGTTAGGGAATATACCCGGTAATTACTAGCAGGGTAGATGGGTATTCACGTTTAGTGGAATCAGTCTGAATGTATTCGTATGTGCGATTGCAAATGATTATAAGTGTTATAGTAATTGGGTCACATACTTGTCAACATTAACACATTTAAACCGTCTTGTTTGTAAGGCAGTTATGCGGGCACATGAAGGGTATGCTCATTTAGTGGCAAGCGAAAACTAGCTGCAAGAATAGAATCATGACGACTAGAAAACTTTCTTTTTTATATTTAGGACATATCGTCAAGAATATAAAAAAGAAAAGACACAAGTAAGATAGCTATAATCGAGTGTGCTCGACTGTGAGATACCCGTCACTTATTATGGAAAACATCATTCTGCAAAACATTGCAGTATTGCAAAACAATTGTACTACAAATATACCGAAGTCTGCATTTGGTATATTGATATAGTACTACATTCAAAATATACCATACTCTACAATATATACCATAGAGTACAAAATATTCCATAGATTGTCAGCCAAAGCAAGTAAAACCCGTAGAAAATACGCTTTTTTGGCCATACAAAAGTATTTCTTAAATAGCTTCCTCTACTTCTTATCTGATCGAAACCTAATATTTCAGGAATCTTATATACTATATTTATGTACCCACAAATTAAAGTATTTCTATTTAGATTTAGATGTGATAGCTGTATTTTTGCATTCTGGTTTATTGCGAATATATTTATTTACAGACATTTTTAGAAGTATGACATTTTTTAGAGAAATAAAAAAATAACATCGCTGCTTAACTGAAGAACTAAAAGAAAAATGAGTTACAAAATGTTGTAAACCACCAAAAAATCTTTTGATATTTAATTTTATTTATTGGCACATTTTATGTGTAAATCTATCTTATCGATATTTTGCTAGTTTTTGAAGCTTTGTAGCTTTTCTTATATGCTTAAGTTACAAATATTTTCGTATATATCTTGTGAGTTACAAAGTTCGAAGATATAATACACAATATCCAGTCGTCAGATAGTTCGGGATAGTTGACCTCATAAATCTTGTTTTATCATATTAAAAATCGAGTATTCAATACTAAATGTAAATAGTTTAAATATCTATTATATTAAATCGAGAACTAAACTTAATTATAGAATTACATTCATCGACTCGATATCTTGTTTTAAATTCTATGTTTAATTTCCCTTTTCCTGTTTCTCTCTCTCTCTCCACACAGCTCAGAAGTTCCAGTGTGCACAGTGCTTCAAGTCCTTTGCAACGGAGAAACTGTTGCGTGGCCACGCGGTGCGCCATGTGAATTGCTACAAGTGCACCATGTGCGACATGACGTGCAGCTCGGCCAGCTCGCTGACGATGCACATACGATACAGGCATCTGAAGGACAAACCCTTCAAGTGCAGCGAGTGCGAGACGCGCTGCGTTCGGGAATCGGATCTTGCCAAGCACGTGCAGATTGTGCACGCCAAGATAGTGCATCAATGCGATCAGCCTGGCTGTCAATACTCGGTGCGCACCTACACTCAAATGCGTCGCGTAAGTTTCTCTAGATTCAGATTCTCTTCTCAATCGATACTCATAACTTGTTGCATTTCCATTCCGTTTACAGCACTATCTGGAGGTGCATGGCAACAATCCGATCTTCTATGGCTGCCATTGCTGTGAACGCTTCTTCAAGAGCGGCAAATCGCTCTCGGTGCATCTGATCAAGAAGCATAACTTCCGCTTGCCGTCGGGACACAAACGATTCACGTATCGGCTCGATGAGAATGGATTCTATCGGCTGGAGACAACGCGCATTGAGAGCTTGGAGGTGACACAACAGATCCTTTCGCCGCATATCAAAAATCAGACTGAATTGCACAAACTGCCCGAGGCGGGCAGTTGCTATGAGATTGTCAATCCGATTAGCACCGAATATGAGCGCATCATTGTTTCGAATGATGCCAACGAGGCGCACTTGGTCGGTGAGGTGACCATCTCGTTGCCCAGCCTGCTTGACGATGACGATAACACGGTTGATAACAACGTTGCCGTCCCCGTTGCCGTCGCTGTCGATGCACTCAACGACAATCATCTCTAAGCATTGCCAAAAACAAAAACGAAAAACAAAAAACGAATCCTCATCAGAGCGCAACACAATAAAAGGCTGTGTTCAAAAGGTTGCTTGCTACTTCTGCTCCTTCAGCTGGATGCTCCTCCTCTGTATCCTAATCCTCCTCGTAGTTTGTAAGCATCTTTAAACGTTGTCATCATCGTCCAAAACTCCTGCGACCAAGTACAACAAAATGTGCCATACACCTTCTTAAATATTACTTACACGGTTGCATGTGTTGGCATTTATCAATTGCTGCTCTTAACTACGATTACGATTTACCATTTACCATTAATCATAAGCCAAAAGTCAACAATCATATAGAGATTATAAGAACTCGTTAAGAATATGAAATAAATGGAAACTATGCACATCACACCATGAAGCAATACAAACCAAGAAAGTTTTACCTTTTTTTTTTTGGATGACGAATGGAACAGAAAGTATCTTCATATATGCGAAAGAATCTTACTGAAACTAAGGTATATAATATATAGTAATATGATACATATATATATTTTTATAGAGTAGAGTTTAAAGATATACCTTTCTTATTTGCAAAGATACATTTACATCTAAGAGCATTGTGTCACTTTTTTGCATGAAAAATGAAACCGACAATTCTTAATGTTCTTTAAGATTCTTTCTTTAGAGTATAGATTAAAGATAATACCTTTCTTAATCCCATAGCAATGAGGTACATCAAAGAAAGATTCTAATGTGCGCATATTAAGATTATTTCTATATAGTAGAGATTAAAGATAAATCTCATTTGCAAAGATACACTTAATCTCAGATCAAGAAGCATACTTACATCATAAAACTTAATTGCTTTCAATGAATTTCTATTCAATTTAAGCAAATTCATTTCATTGTATTTCTTGAATAACTGAGTTAGTTTAGCGCTTTATATATTTCATATAGTTTTAGATAAAGATCTCTATTAGTTCCACTTATATTAGGCATAGTAATTCATCCTGTTTTTAAAAATAATAGTTTCCTTTTAACTTTCATATTTTGAAAAGCAAGCTCATCATTGTCTCAACTCAGGTATTATTTTCATTCCTCAATCCAATCTTAAGTAAAGGATTAATCTATTGATCTATGATCTATTCTAATACGATACTATATAGTAAAAACTGAATTCAATCCTATCCATGGCAAAAAGAGTTCTATTAAAGAGAATAGTTTAATAATCACGAAGAGAATTTCCCCAATAATTTTAGTATGAACTTTCTTAATATAAGCAATAGTTTAGAGTTTATTATCGTTATCATTATTAACCGATTTCTACTCTAACTCATTTAGTCTGAGAATTTTGTTTCATAAAAAAAGTTAAGATACAATTAAACTAGATATCGAGGTGAAGAACTTTGGTTGATTTTAAGCAAGTTTACAAAGGAAATTATATCAAGAACTTGTATCAAGAACTTGTATATACTTGAAATGCAGCCTGAAGGAAAATTTCTAGACAATTTAAAGACCCGACAAAGAAATTTCAATTGATTCTTGAATAATATTCCATGTGATTCAACTATATAGCTTGACTTCACATTATTCGCTATGTATAGTATAGTATAATGACTTTCTAGTTGTATTTACATCTCCGCTCCACTCCTTTTTAGGCTACAAAGCAACTTCTCCACAACAATTTGTAGAGCTCCACAAACTGTGCCCAATATTGCTGCCCACCACTGTACACATGTGATTGGCTGTGTATATTCCAATTGGCAAAACTTTGCACATGGAAATTGCGGTGTATTCCAATCGCCATCACTGTGCACATGGCAGCTGCTGCGTATTCCAATTGGGAAGCGTCGTATGACGACCGGTTAAAAAAAAGCATTTGCTTTTCTGTGAGGTTATGTTCACTTGAAAAAAATAAACACAAATTTGCACAAAGTTGTTTGTAATATTTTTTGTTGGTTTTCTTTTTTAATGGTGGCTTCTTGGACTTTTCAAGTAGTTGGATTTTTTACACTTTCTTTGACAGAGCAAAAAAAAAATAACACCGCGCAATAGCAAAAACACAAAATCGTTGATATTATTGAATCTGCTGCTTGTAGATGTTGAGTTGATGTTGTTGTGATTGTTGTTAAGCGTCCGTCATTTACTTGGCGTGAGTCTGAGCCTTCCTGAGCTGAGTGAGAATGTTGGACAGTTCCTCACGCTTCCTCTTGGCACGGATGTGTGTGCCCAAGCGACGCTTCAGGAACTTCAAGGCACGCTTATCCTTGGACACCTTCAGCAATTCCATGGTGCGCTTCTCATAGGGAGCATGGCCCACAACTTCGCGTACCAAATCGCGAGTGAATTTGGTGTGTTTGGTTTGAATCTGTTTAGCAATAGAGCAAAACATGTAAACAAAATTAGTATATTGCCCGGGACCTATTTATTTATTTTTTTTGGTTTTCTTATTTTTATACTTACGTTCTTCAAACGGGAGCCACGCAGACCCTTGACCTTCTTGTCGCCGGTGTACTTAACATTCTTGACTTTGGTGGTCTTGTGGCCTCGGTTAAGACCAATACACAGCTCGTAGCGGACTGCCATCTTCACTGCAAAACAAACAATACAAATTGTAAATACACTTTTCGCTTAGTATTTTGTGTTGTGCACATAAAACAATTGTTGCAAATTCTGCATCGACTTGTTCACTTGATATTAAACACTTAATTATCACATACAAGTCGATGATGTTTATAATATTTGCGGAATTTCTACACAACAATTCTTCGGCCGACCTACCTCAGTTGCTGTCAAATGGTAGAAAGAGCGCTGTCAGAGCGGCAGGAAACCGCCTGGCCATCTGACATTGAAGCGCGCTGCCAGATCGTACAATTTAGGCCATAGCCACACCGGACGATATATATCGCTAATGCAGAATTACGGAGCCACGTAATTAGAAGCTTTGTGTCATATCGAAAGATTTAAAAGATTTTGTATTTTTTATTAAATTATCCAATCTCATGTAAGAATATTGTTAAAATTTCAAGCAAAGACTTCAGATATAGCGTTGAATCTTTTATAATGTGGCAGCACTGTGGCGCAATTGTTATAACAGAGATGCTTTGGTATTCCGATAGCGCTGTTTATTATAAGCAGGGTTGCAATTAAGGTATATCGAAAGATCATGAATGCCTGTATATGCTTGATTATTGTAATCAATGTACACAAACTTTTGTAAAATTATTTAGAGCTTTTAAAAATATATTCTATATAATTTGAAAACACAGTAAGTACATTTTTCATGTACTCCGCTTGCTCTGCTCAATCAAATAATCCGTGTGACCAATACTCAAGTGGTATATTTGTGGACTTTAAATAGTATATTTTGGGATTTTACAAAAACGGTCACCCTGTCAATGCATGTGCTGATGACAACACTGGGAATGAATTCAGTACGAGTTTTATTATTCACACGCGTTTTAGTAAAATTGTGCAAACATTTGAGATTGCTATTCAATACGGAATATTAATATTATCGTGTGGATGGTTTAGTGAAATAAAAATAAATAACTTATTAGGTGTATTGTGTTTGGTTTATCGGCTAGTGCGCGCAATGATGGCAACACTGTATACGCCGGCCATGTTATGATATGTAAAAGGTAGTAGACGTAGACACGTGTTTAATTCGTGCTGCTATTTTGTACGCTCAAATTGTGTGTCAAGCCTATCACAAAAAAAACAGAAAACAGTGAAAAATATTTTAAAAAACATTTTAAGTGAACGCAGCGGCAATTTGCAGGCAATTGAAAGCATATTTATTTAACCCACTGGTTTCAAAAGGTAAGCGCAAATTTCGACCACGCGGAACATAACCTACTACAAAACAGTTGCCAAAACACACGAACTCGAACAAACGCAAAGCAAAAGCAAGAAAAATGGTGTCATATTGCTTTTGCTCCTCGTTGTATTTTGTTGTAAAATGATGCGTAGTTTGGCTAGGTTTAGTGCAATGATTTAGTTCCATCAACTTCTTTTATCCTGGTTTTTTTTTTATTGTTGTATTGTGATTTGATGCGTATGGGAGTGTGTGTGTGTGTATGTGTGTGTGTGTGTGTGTGTGTGTGTAAAAGAGACAGTGTGTGAATGCAAAAAATGCGCAACATAATCAATAGGTGGCAACACCTCTTTGTTGTTGTTGCAGTCGCCAACACATGCGGCATTAAAATTGTGCCGCCTGTCCAGTCTGTCTGAGTGTGTGTGTGCTTGTCTATTTTCAAATAGGATCAATGTGCTTGGTCCTTAATGCAGAATACGTTCTTAATACATATGTTTATATGTATGCGACTTGAGCGGTTACACAATGAAAATTTGTTGTTGCTTGTTTGCCGCATGCAATACATACACAAGTATGTAGGTACATATGTATACATACATACATACACACACATGCATGCATATACATATGTACATCCGTGTATATGTAAATGTTGTGCTTATGGCTGAGTCATTTAGATGAAATGATTTGACGCTTCTTTGTGTTAGATTCTTGTTTAATATATTGTATGTATATTTATTTGCTATATAGAATGGTGTGCGCTTTATTTTTGTTTTGTGTTTGGCGGCTTTCAGACTAATTGTTAAATAATGCTACTGATAAGCCAAACAACACAACAACACCCGCTCTCGCTCTCTATCTGTCTATCTCTTTTTACCCCTTTCGTCGGCAGTAAGCAACAAATCGTTACGTTGCCAGAAAATTGAAAAAAGCCAAAAACAAAATATCACACATTTTTATTTTCACGATTATACAATACACATAGAGCAACAGAAAGAAATGCTAAGCATATGATCGGCCAACCACGTTGCCAAAGATTATAGCGAATGTATCGGATGGGGGAGGGGTGAAAGGCATGCAACTATGACAACGGCGGCAGAGAGAGGAGTAGAGCAGATCGCGATTAAAATGTGTGTGTGTGTGTGTGTGTGAGTTGTAGAGCACCTGGTTTGCTGGTACGTGAGTGCGTATATGTGACTGTATTAATAGCTAAGCACGCTCTTTTGCTGCTCTCCTTTTGCTCACGCACTTTTCTAGCGCCCTTTGAAACCTTGTATGCGTATGTGAGTGTGCGTACGTGCGTGTGTGTGTTTGATAACGAGTTAAATTCAATTCATAGGCCTTGGATTTAAGCTTCGGCTAGTTTTAACGACTGCCACAAATGTGTTATGTGCATATATAAATATGTTCATGTGTGTGTGTGTTTTTCGATGTTATGGAAATTTTAACTTGTATGGCCACCCCATGCAAGTTCAAAGTCAAGCGCCAAGCATCAAACATGTTTCTTGAGCACACATAGCTTTTACGAAATTCGCGCTTTACATAAGTGTTGTCTCTTTCTTGACATGATGTGGCAACGCCAAAAGTAACTGTGCATATGCAAATGATGCTGCGACACACAGACAACCAAACAACAGCTGTTGAGGCGAGCTTTACAGCTGTGTGTGATCTTTCGATAACAAGACAATGTATCGCCCAGACCCAAAACGATTGATGATGACCTTTGTGCCAATCGAAATGCGTCGATAGATAAGGCTATAAGGCAGCACGGCGCTTTGGTGGCCAGCTTATCAACAACAAAAGGCCTTTTGAATTGCGGGTGACGAAACACAACAGACTTACTTACTACACACATTCACACGCACACACATTCCACAAGTACACACGTCTAGCAAGTAATAAACAACAGACAGACACAGAAACACACACACACACATATACACAAGCAGGGCAACAGGTTCGTTAGAGGAAACAAAAATAATAAAAACAACAGAGAGATTCTGACGTTTTGATTGGCTTATTGAAGGGCGCTCTTGCTCTCTGCTGTTGTTTTTTTTCTGCCGTCGATTTTTGGTATTTTTGTGTATTATTTATGCTGATCATTTTTGTTAGGCTGTTGACACGGCGTTTGCGGCTCTCAAATAGTTGTTGTTGGTATGTGGTTAGTATGATGGTGGGTGGCACTTTGCAACCAATTGGCAAATGTCTCGAAAGAACGAATAAGTAGAAAAGAGCCAAGCAAACAGCTTGCTGGCTCTCTGATATCATTCTAAGGGGAAGGGAAGTAGAACGCATACACACACACACACACACACACACACACACGCTCTCGCACACACATACACACACACGAAGCACATGGCGTACGCCAAAAAAAAAAAAAAAACAAAATGCTATTGGGTAGTTTCCCTTTGTATATCGAAGCGCTATCATCAAAAGCTCGAATTGCTCCGCTCGAATCTTTTGACCGGCGTCGCATTTTGTCGAGTCAATGAACGAATATTATTATTATTATTATTGCAATAATAGCTTAGCCATAACAACGAATAATTGTAAACAAATTACAAACGAAAGCAACTAATTTATTATTTCAAATATCCTCAACGAAATCATCGTCAACGAAATAAATTTCAATTGAAAAACTGTGCGTTTTGTGTGGAAAATTACGAAAGTGTGTTTGTTGGAAATATTAAGGTGAAGTTCTTTTTTTTTTGTTTTAGTTGTTGCTGCTTGACTAAAGTTTATTGCCATAGTTTTGTGTTTAATGTATTTTTATTAATTTTGCTACGTTTGTTTTGTAATGATTTCATAACAAATGCCGTAAGCGCAATGCTTCTAGTTGTTGTTGTTGTTTTTCGCCGAAAGCTGCTTGCGTTTGCTTGCTATGATTGTTGTTGTTGTTGTTGTTCTTGTTTGCTTGCGGCCTTTTCTTCACACTTGACACTCGACGCACGCGCAAGAAGAGAGACGCGTACTCTTTTTGTCTCGCTACCTCTCTTTTGCTCGCGTTCGTTTCGCTTCTACTCGATCTGCTCTTGGCTCTTGTGGGCTCTAGTTCTCTCTCGCTCTCTCCTGTTGGGCTCTGTAGCTTCCGCGTGGCATTCTGACTTGTTGCTTTTGCTTTGCACCTTATTTGCTGTGCGCTTCGTCAACGTTGTTGCTTCGAATGATTTTCTATAATTATGTATTGTTGCTATTAATACGCAGTCACACATATATCTATACACACACATACACATGGACATTGAGGCACACACGTACGCAGTTGTGGATGCCAAATGGGTCTCGTGATGGCCGCAGCCACCAAAACAAATTGTAACTTTCTGTTGCATTTATAGAAAGCAAAATGTGGTAGAATTATCTATGAACATCTTACATGCCAATAATAGCGACATTGTTTTTCCCCTCACATTTCCTCCTTCCCTGCTCCATTTGAACTTTCAGAGGGAGAGAGAGTTTGGTTGAGTTTGAAAATCGATCAATCAGTGCTCTGGTCACACAATAATCATCGTTCTGTTCGATAACATTTGTTTGACAAAGTGTCATTAAAGTAAAGTTGCCGCTTTGCCAACTGTTTCAAAGTGGTTTGTGTTGCCAACTGTTTGTGAACTTTTTTCAAATTGTCAAAGCTAGCCATGAGAATATTGGTGTTGTGAATGCTTTGCAGCTACTGAGAGAAGATTGTGTTATTTCATTTTGGAATTTTGATTCGTGTACTTACAGATTCTCCAATATTCAGCGAAAATGGTATCCGGTCGTCCACTACTCTATCTGTCACTGCCCGGTGTAGCATTTATACTCGGCGTCTTTTGGTTTCGGCGTAGAAATAAAAATCGTGTAGACAAAAACGATGATGATAATGGAACAGCAGCCGTCGCCAATGGAAAGCCGGTTAAGGAGGCCGCCGCTGAGCCGGCGATTCAACAGCGCAAAGTCAACGGTGTCCAATCGGCAAATGGCAAATTGCCCAATGGATCTGTGGCCACTAAATCGATGAACATTACTGTGGGTGGCAACAGCGGCGGAGGCGGCGGCGGCAGCAATGTCGATGACAAGGATAGTCCCAATTCGATGTTATACGGCAAATCGGCACCAATCACCATACAACAAAGCAATGGACGCGCATCGCCGGGCAACAAACATCAACAGCAACAGCAGCAAATCGATTCGGAAATGTTAAAGTCAAAGATCCAAGATGCCGAGCACAAGAAACTCTGCTCCATTGACGAAGACTTTGAGAATCTATCGTCGCCCAGTAATTTGCCCGATTCGGTTAATAATCGGGTCTCGTTCTACAATCGCAAAACAAATCAAAAGGCCGAGGAGCCGGTGGTCATCAAGGCAACACGTACCCCCAAAATATCGCCTGAGAATTCATTCCTGGAGAGCAAGTACACAAAGCAGGAATGCAGCGAGCAGAACAACAACTGTGAGCCGACCAAAAAGGAGGCAGCAACAGCAGCATCGCCTATAGAGACAGCAACAGTAACAGCAACAGAAACGCAGATACAAGCCACAGAAAAACAGACTGAGGACGATCAGAATCAGAATCAGAATTCAGTTGTAGTCGAGCAGACAATTGTGTCGTCGTCTGAGGCGGAAGATGCCAATGGCAATCAGAAGCGCAATGTGGATGCCGCAAGTCCATCGCTGAGCATTTGCAGTGTGCAATCCGGTGATTCGGGCAAAGGATCAAGTCTGCCACGGTCCGAGGCAACGACACGGATCAAGACCACATATGAATTCTATTTCCCAAATAGTTTAATCGGTCAGCTCTATGGACGCAAGCGTTCGTTCATCAATCAGATCAAGGCGAAAACCTCGGCCAATGTCACACTGAGCAAGACACGCTATTCAACTGGCAAATTGCGCATCTGTACCATTGAGGGCACCGAGACGGAGATCGATGCCGCACTGGTGATGATCCGGCTACGATTGCCAGCCAGACGCTATCCAAATTTCACAATGCAGCGTATCCACTATGCGCTTCCGCAAACCGTAGTTCCTCTTTCGACTGAAAGCCTCTTTAACCTACAAGTGAGTTACCACACCGCCAGCCATCCATGTCTGTTCACTGTGTATCTGCGAGTAGGGTTTTAATGCCCATTGTAACATGATCCTCCTATCCGAGGATAGATCGATCGATCGATCCATCGCTCTCTCTGTTGTTTGTGTTCTGTATATATAGAGCGAGAGATGGGTATGTTGTGCGATAGTTGCATCGATAGTACAGCGACAGCACGCTCGAAATCGATAGTATTATCGATAGTCATCGATCGATTTATCGAATTATCTTTATCTCTTACTGTATACTCGGAGACATTCTCTGTTGCATTGGTTACTAACTGATTTCCATTTGCATTTGCAGCTTAAACTGATCGAGGGCATCAACAACGATGTGGTCGTCACCGCCGTGCTGTCGGGCAATCATGTGTTTGTCCAGCATCCGCTGCATCCATCGCATCCCTCACTGCACGCTCTGCAGAAGGGCATGTTCGATAGCTACTCGACCATGGAGGCGCCCACATTGCCGAGCATCGAGATCAGCGCCGTCTGTGTGATCCCCGTCAATGGGGTTTGGTATCGCGTGCAAATTTGCGATATCGATGAGGAGGATGAGGAGCGTTGTCTGGTCAAATTCTTGGACTTTGGCGGCTACATGAATGTCAGCTTTAGTGCGCTGCGTCAAATTCGCACCGACTTTATGGCGCTGCCCTTCCAAGCCACCGAGTGCATACTGTCCAACGTGGAGCCCATCGGTAAGTATTTGAATTTGATCATTTTCAATATTTTTTTTTTTTTTTTGCTAATTATTGCAATTCCCCATTTGCAGATAATACTTGGTCAGCGGATGCGGCCGATATCCTTAATAAATTAACCAAAGGCATTGTCTTGCAAGCACAAGTCGCCGGCTACAACAGCCACAACATACCAGAAATCTATTTATTTGCTTCTCTAGGTCCAAATGTGAGTATTAACTATTATGGTTGAGACAGAGATGGCATGCTGATAAGCCCACGAAGCGAGACAGCGATAGTGACAGCAACAGAAAGAGAGGGAATGAATGGTGAACGATGCATTTAAGTTTCATGAATGAGTTTGATTGTTGATTGAAATGATTTGTAGGATTAGATTAGATTTATTATACAATATGTAATGTCCACTATAAAGATAGCAAGGGAATTTCTGAATGCTTATAAGATGACCAAATTTAGGTTAGCAAACAGGTTATGTAGAGATATTATTATTATTATGTATTAACATAGCGAATTATATTTGAAAGGGGATTTTAATATTAACTCACATTTATGTATACACATTTAAATTCAAAAGTTTCACAAATTGTATTGAAAACTAACATAATTTGAAGGTTAAGCCGCGAATTGTGCAATTTAAATCATGTCAGCGATTTAAATTGCTTAATTAAGCGACCTAATCTTTTTGTCACTTCATCGTTTGCTAATTCATTGTGATTCTTTCGCTTTGCAGAATGTAATTTTTATCAATAAGGAATTGGTCGCCAGAAATCTCGCAAAATGGGTCGAGATACGTGACTAACAACAACAAAAAAGCAGCCTGCAAATGAACAAAGCAAAGCAAGTTTAAACTAAACTAAAACTAGAAGCAACAAATTCAACTACAACAACAACAACCAAATAACAACAACAATACAAGAGAAGAACAACATCAACAAAAGAAAAGCAACAGCAACAACTTCAACATCAACTTCAACTTCAACTTTCAACAGCAGCTAAAAAAGCCTTAAAAAGAAAACACACAACAACAACAAAAAACAATAACAAATGGAGAAACTAAGTTGTAGGAAGCGACTGAGCCTAGAGCCCGTATTTAATATATAAATACAACACACATACATACACACAATACCCATACACACTCACACGCACACACGCATAGTTCACACACACACACACACACACATACGTTGACACCCACAATCCATTTCCACTTCCACATACATTGAATGCATATATAAAACATAAAAAAAAAAAATGTTAAACAATCTAAAAATAAGCAATTTGATTGCCGCCTGCGAATTTTGTTGTTGATGAGATCCCATCGCTGATCTCTTTTTCTCCGCATAGGCAAAACTAACAAACTAACTAATTAACTAACGAATTAATCAATTAACAAACAAACTACAAGTGAGCGAGCAGTGCGGAAGTTTTAAAATTGATAATCAATTATCAACACAAAATAACACAAACTAACTTGCTAATACAAATAGTAACAACAACAACAACAACAACAAATTCTCGGCTGTTGCGTTGGGGCACACATACATACACATGTATACATCCACACACACACACACATATACACAAACACACACACACAACCAAGCAACCAACGAAACGCTTAAGATATTACCATACTCAGTTAATAAGTAGTAATATGTTTAGTGTAAATAGTTTTCTTTCTAATGATTTTTTTTTTTTTTTGTTTAGTATCACAAACGTCGCAATTTCTCATCAAGAAAAAAATACATTTGATAATAACAACTCTCTCAAATAGCATAAAGTTGAATAACATTAACTTGTACATACATCATTTTTAGCGAATTTTGTTTCGATTTGTTGACAAACAAAAAGAAAAGAGAAATAATTAATTTTCTAACAATGATTTTTAGATGGTCTTTAATTTATACGAATACATTTTACTCAATCCAAGCAAAGTACAAGAATAATGCGTATTATTGTATAAAACTCAAAAACAAAAGAAAAAAAAATTTAAAAAAATTGATGAAATGTGAAAAGACGGACAAAAGCTCCCTTTAAAATCCAACAAAAAAAAAAAAAAAAAAAAAAAAACAGACAAATCGATAGAAATTCGTATAATTCATATTGTATTCAATTGGATATGTATGTGAACCCCCCAACCTTCACTTCCCTCCGCCCCACCAGCAACACAACTTCCTCTCTCTCCCCATAACCCACAATATGCGTGTGTGCCATTGTTAAGAAACAAAAACAAAAAACAAAACAAGAAAACAGAGCTAATACTATTTCAGGCAGTTATGTAAATACAAGAAAATACGAAAACTACAAAACAAAAAAAAAACAAACAAAAAGCAACAAAAGCAATTTGACACAGCCAACAACAATAATTGTTTACAAACTAGCATTATACATAAACCTCTATATAGAATATATATATATATATACATACAATTATATATATCTATAAAACAATTGCTTAAACTCTGCGAGAGGGAGAGAAATGGAAAAACAAAAAAACTTAAGAATAATATCATGCCTTTTGTATATGTATTTCAAGAAAGAAACGGAAAAGCAAAAACAATGAAAGAACGCTTTCTTTGACGCGCTGTGCAACACTGCAACGGGAAGAAGAAGCAGCTGCAATGTATAGAAGCGAGAGCGAAAGAGAATTCAGAGCAGAAAGTTTGTGTGTGTCTCGATTGCGGAAAGCAGTTTTTTTTGTCGTTTTGTTAATATAAGCGTTGCATGTGTATATGTAAATCGTATCATACATACATCCAAAAAAAAATAACACAGAAAACACACAGAAACATTTACAACAACAACAACAACAACAACAACAACAACAACAACTACACTTAGACAACACAACATGCTATATTTATTCATAAATTTGTTTATGTTTTATAACGTACAAGTGATCGCAGCAGATAAACGAAACAAAAACTAATGAATGAGACTTGTCGTGTAATATTATTGTATTCTCTTATGATTTTGTTTTTAATTTTTACTCAGTTTTTCCCCCCTCCCTACGACTACAACCCTTTTCCTGGCAATGCAAGCGAGATATTGGAGATATTCTTATCTCCAATTTCGCAAAAGGCTCACGCAAAATACAAAAGAAGAAAAGAAACACAAACAAATAACAAAAGAAGAAAATACAGCAAGAAACGTAAACAAAAAGTAGTGCAAATTTATATTTTTTTTTTCTGTAGAATTGTAAAGAGTGCGGCGCTTATATTGATTATTGTTTTAATTGTCTGATTTTTGAAAAAAAGAAAAAAAATTATATACTTATTATATAGCATATATAGTATATAATTACATACTTATATGTAGCATATATTAATTACTTATTATTATTATTATTATATTATTATATGATTATGATTATTATTATATATTATTATAATTATTATACGCAAGTTGTCAACGTTTCTAGTGTTTTAATTTCTCGATGTAAATTTTCACTTGTACAATTTGTTGATAACTAATTAATTGACAGACACGTACACACACACACACACACACGCCCACTGACGAGACAAACATTCACATACACTGACAGATACACACACACATACACAATGCATAATAACATGATGTAGAGCACATATTAAAACTAAATTTAACGTCTAGTTATCGTGTTTTTTTTTTCGTTCTTTAATTTAGTAATGCTGAGACGATAAATACAAAATAAGAATTAATTTATAGATACATTCAAGTGAAAATAATTTACAAATTTAGCAATTAACTAAATATAAAATTAAAGCAACTATATTAAAAATAAAAACTACTGAAAATCTACATCACCTTGACTTTTCCTTTTCCCTCTCGTCTCCCTAGACCAAGAGGGTCCGTCAGAAACCTATAAAAATAATAAGGATTTTACGATACAAGGTAAGTATGGTAAGTATTATTGGTCACGCCCCAACGCTTAAAAAGTGTAAATTCAGCATATGAAATAGCAGGCTAAAATAATTTAACAGCCAGCTAAATATACAGAAAGTAATTCGCGTGCCGCCATCTATGGGATGATATCGAAACTACAATTAAATTTCTAAATCGTCAAAAAGTGGGCAATCAGCAAATGAAGTACCAGGCGAACATAAATCAGCAGCATGTAGATGTGCAGAAATTAATTGGGGTGGCGTCATCTATGGGTTGCTATCGCAACTACAATCGCGCCATCTATGTTTCATTGCAGCATTCAGAGGATCGTAGCCAACTAAAAAAATCGTTGCCTATCTTTAAGGCGCAGTATTTTTCAGTTGCAATGCCAACCGATAGATGGCGCCACCCCAATTAATTTCTGTACATCTGCTTGCTGCTGACTTATGTTCGCCTGGTATTTCAGCTGTTGAGTTAGTACTTTTTGCGCTTCACTAGTGAAATTGTAGTTCTGATAGCAGCCCATAGATGTCGCCCCTCTACATACAAGAATATACGAATGAAAGTAAATGTATACGAACGTTTCAACACAGATATACATACTTGTTAATATATGTACATACTTATATATATTTCAACTTGTATATACATACATATATACATGCATATGCACGTACATACGTGTACATATAGACATACATGTACGTGTACATATGTCCACATTATATACACATGTACATTCGCATGCACATATGTATATGTGCTTGCATATATTACCCAGATGTTCTTACACGTATAATCACACATGTATGTAAATACATGTACAAATATACTTTAACGTATACGCACGTCTCACGTACATAAACATACCTACAAATATATAAATATATTCTTATTCATGTAGAAAAACTTACATATGAATTTGCATATATTACACAGCTATACATACATGTACATTCACTTACCATGCATACTGTGCGTACGTGGACATACACGTACATATGTATGTACATATAGAGTACACAGATGTACATACATACATACATTTCCTTTATATGATACACATACTAAACATACTTTACGTACTTTACATACGTTACATACTATTGTATATATACTATACGTACATGTGTATACATGTACATATATACATACGTACATCAATACATGCACATACATACATATGTACATGTAAATATACGTACATATGTGCATGCACAGAGCACACAGATGTGTATACCCACAAAACATAATATAGTTATATGTACATACACTTACATACATACATGTGCATACATACATGTGCGTACACAAAGACATATGTATGTGTTTGCATGTGTGCATACACTACTCCACATACATACATACATACATATAGACACAGATGTAAGTACACACACTCACCATAAATACTATAAGTACATGTACATACACGTACATACATGTACATAAGCGTACATCAACATACATTTATACCTACCAACATAAAAAAGTTTCATACACTCACACATTTGTATGCTGGCGAACGAACATTCATAGTTTTATCCAAACATGGGGATTCCACAGTCTAAGTAAAATATTACGTATACGCATAAAAATAACCAACACGTTGCCCGAGCACAGTAGAAAAAAGTTATCAGAAAGTAGTAAATTCAGTTTTGACACCGCATTTAAATATGTAAATTGTCGCTTGAGAGTTGAGAGTAAAAAAAAAATGTAATTTATAGCTCGTTAAATTCGTTGAAATATTTTCAGTCACTTAAATTTGGACAAAGAGATAATTAGATATAATTTCAATTATGCCAAACATGCAAAAGCATTGCTAGTAGCACACACAATACTCGATACAGAAATGAGATTCATGATCGGCGCAATAAGTTTTATGGGTCCAGTCCTAATTCGCAAGTAGTACAAAGTATCAAAGCCGGAAATGTCACATGGTAAAAGTTGCTGTCTCGACAGCTCTTTGATATTAACTTGTTCAGTCAAGTCATTTAATTGCTATGTTGGGTACTTTTTTTTCTTTTTGCGCCTTCGCCTTTGCCTTCGCCTCTGACTGTGACTGTGACTTGGCGTCTATCGAATACTATAGTACTAGTATATGGTTATGGCCATTCAAAGAGAACTCGTTTACGATCTCGTCGGGGTTGGGATTGAGGGGGGACTCAAATATTATATTGCAAATTCTTTACGTCAGCTCAACTTATACTAAGCAAATACCTTTACTACACTCCAGAGTGGAAAATTGATATTTTATCGTTGACACAAACTTAACTCGCGACGAGCAAAAAGTTTCTTCAGTAAAAATGCTTTTTTTTAAGACTTAATGTAGAAACGGATGAAGGCGACATTAGATTGAAGAATGTTAAACAATGTTGACAAAGCATTAAACCGATCTAACAGATCTTCTAACGATCTTCACTTTTATAAATAATAGTTACTATATGAATAAGCGCTTTATTTTCTATCTTTCAACAGTTTATAATTTTACTACACTAAGTAAATTTATTAATTTATATAAATTTGAATATTTGATAAAGTAAAACTCAAGTTAACAGTTTCTTCAAATAAGCTATTCATTGTTTATTTATAACAAAATATTATTAAAAATGAAAAATTAAAATTAATCTTTCTTTAAAATATTGATTTTTAATGCTGAAAGGAAAATTGTAAATGTAAAATATAAAATATAAAATGGAAAATATAAAATGTAAAGTGCAAAATATAAAATGTAAAATGCAAATAGTAAAATGTAAAATTTACAATGTAAAATATAAAATGTTAAGTTTATTTAAATTCATCAAGAATATTATTATTGAGGATTGTTATATGACATTTTGTTTCCTTCAAAAGTTTAAATTATAATCCAATTGCTTAATTTATATTTTCATTTTGATCACGCAAGGGAAACTCCATTGGAATTTTTTCGCGCAGATTTTTGGAAATTTATCGCGTCAATCATGTTTAATGATAATCTTAAACAGCTCATAAAAATAGCAATTAGAACTTCTAAGTGAGAAGACGCCACAGCTCGGAGTCTATTGCTGAGTCTCTCTAGCTCTCTCTCTCTCTCTATATATATATCGCTCTCCCTTTCGATCTCTCTAACAGTTTATTCCCTTTGATACGAACAACAACAAAAAAAGACGAACGCAAAGCGAACTTCGTTGAATTCTGAAGTTGATGATCGTTGTTGAGCTTTAGCTACGATGATCATCGAGTGCCTTTTAGCCAAGCGACTCATAAATGTTTGACGTACGCTTCGTATACGTTATATTATGTATACGGCCCGTAGTCGTAGCTGTTTGCTGCAGCTGCAGCTGTTGATGGGTTCTTAAAGCGCTTGAAGCATTCGTTTGGCTCTCAGTTCTAGCTGCGGCATTCACGGCATCACATCACAGCACAGCACAGCTCAAAACAAAACAAAACGAGACGCGCTTTGACTTCGACTCCGATTCCGATTGCGATTTCGCGAGTTTCGCGGCAGCATTTATTCAATGGTATTCAGTCAAGTACTACTCAACTAATTGCTTGGCCAGTTTGTTATTAGTTTGTTGTTTTTTTTTACACTTAAATTGAATGTGCGACAGTGCAGAAAATCATATAAAAATCCAACAATAACAGAGAGCTAACAAAAAAAAAAAACGAGTAAAAATATTTACCTCGCTTAATTGCGCCTTGCAACATGGAATTGAAGACAATGCCACAGTCGAATGGGGCCAATGGCACCGCCAACAACACCGCTAACGGCAACAGCAACGGCAACAACAACTCGAGCAAAACAGACGTAAGTAATATTTCCGCATTTCGCTTTCGTTTTGCCCGCCCCCCGCCTCGATTTCATATCACAAGAGTCACACTTGACTTATATGATCGCGCAGCCCTAAAATGAAAAAGAAAAAAAAAGTTGTTGTTTGTTGCTCTGATTTATTAAACGATTTTAATGAGTTTATAATACCATCATCATTATTATTATTATTTGCCTGGGGCATCATTAAAAATCCAAGCGGCCGACAATCTTCTATGTTTATACTATGCTATAATAATAGACCCCCTTCAAGATATCCGTTTTTTAGTATTACTTATCTTCTGCCAACTTGAAACCAAGTGCAAACCGAAGCAAAGCAAAGCAAAGTCAGTCACAAGGTATTTCCCAGAACAATTATCTGCTTGTAATTGTAAGATCAGCACGCAAACAAATGTGATCGCAACTGCCTTGAAATCTTACTACTAATTGATCGTTAAATGTTTGCATAGATCTTGAAGATCTTTGTGGGAATCGAAAGCGCGAAGATCAATTTAAAAGTTGCAAGATTGAAAAAGGAAAAACAGATTTAAGAGGTCTTCTACTGCAAGTAGCTGAATCTAAGATTCGGTTGAAGAATGTTTTACAACAGATCTAACTGATCTTCGACTGATCTTTAGATCAGATATAAGGCGCGAAGATCAATGTAGCGATGCTAGTATATTGATGAAGGCGACATTCGTTTGAAGAATGTAATACAGATTTAACAGATCTTCTACTGATCTTCAGATCAATGTAGAAATGCAAGTAGATGAAGCTTAGATTCGGATCGAAACAGATCGAAAAGATATTTTTATGATCTTTAGATCAGATATAAGCAGCAAGTAGTTGAAGATTGGAAAGCAGATCTTAAACTGATCTTTAGTTTTGAAAAGATCTATTTTGCAGATATTAAGTTTGAAGATCAATGTAAAAATACAAGTAAATGAAGCTAAGATTAGATTGAAGAATGTTTTACAATGATTACAGAGCATAAAACAGATCTAACTGATCTTCAAATGATCTTTACTTGTGCAAATCATTGCAGATAAAAACGCATCTATTTTAAAGCAATAAGGTTTGAAGATCAATGTAGAGAAGAATGTTTTACAATGTTTGCAGAGTATAAAACAGATCTTCAAATGATCTTCAATTTTGCAAATCATTCAAAGTCTTTAGCTCTGTATATTCTGCAGATCATGTTGATCACTTCGAATGTCGTGTTATCGCTGATAGTATCCCAAATTCTAGATAAGCAAAACTGAGAAGATTGCCGGAAATTAAATTCCTAGTACTTAACCAACTTAAAATATCGTTGACTGACGATGAACTGATAACGTGACTCAAGTATGTTTGCACACCCAAATACTTTAAATTCCCCAAGCTGTTCCGCCGACATTTATTATTATCATTATGTGATCCTCAGATCGTTGAAATCTTAAGTGCAATTAACACAAATTTGTTATCAACTTTGAAATTCAAGTATTCTCTCGAGACAAGTTGTCGTAAAGAAAGTGTTCAAAGTATTATTTATATTTGAGCAGATCACAAATGTAACTGTATTTGACAAAGCTGAAACTGGTTAAAGGTCTGCTTCGAAACAGAAATAAAAACACAAAAAACACGAATTCGTTCATGGACAGTAAATATAAACATGTAAAGATATTTTTAAATATTTGTGCACGCAGACCAAAACAAAAAATAAGAACAAAAATGATCAAAAATGAATGTGGTAAACACAGTTGTTATGCGGAGAGAGAAAGAGAGAAAGAGAGAGAGAGAGAGGGAGAAAATACAGGGTATGCACTAAGGATTACAGGGTATAGCCAGATACCCTCACAAAGGTGCGTAAAGGGTAGTAAACAACGAATTTAAGCTTTTCTAGATTTGGGTGAATATAAAAGGGCTTTTACAGGGTATTAAGGTGAATATAAAAGAGCTTTATTTGCATGTCTAGCTCATTACAGGGTATCTATAAAGTTGAAACATCTAACTGATTAAATAAAAGTGTGTCAAATCAGTCCAATAACTAAAAAGCATGCTAAGAATGTGTGCCTATCTTATTACAGGGTATCTACAAAGTCAAAACATTTAAATTTTGACTAAGCTTGCTGGATAAAGTGAAAATAACAGGGTATCAAAGAAATTACATTTCGTTATAATAATTTAAAAAGTATGTTAAGAATCAAAGGCGTATTTAGCTCATTACAGGGTATCTACAATGTCGAAACATTTAACTGAATAATATTTCTAGCTGTAGTGAAAATAAAAGTGTGTTTAATCAGTCATGTGACGTCTAATAATTTAAAGTAAGTTTGTTAAGAAAGCATGTCTAGCTTATTACAGGGTATCTAAAAAGTAACTTCATTTAAATTGGGAATTACTTTTCTAGTTATTGTCATAATAAACTGATATGCATAATCTGCAAAAATGCATAATCTGTTAAGCATCAATTGCAATAAAAAAAGTTAAGCTTCAACATGAACAATTACAGGGTATGTAATTGTTCGGTCAGTGTGAAAAACAGCGCACGTTTCGCATTCCCAGACACTTGTGAACTGCTGCGAAATTGTTGCTTAAAAAGCTGTTTAAACAATCGTAAACAAAAATAGTAATAATAATAATATATTATATAGATATCTTATATAGTATTTGCTGTTTTAGCTATGTGGTAGTCATATGTAGAGAGTCTAGCTATATACATATAATATTATAAGTTAATAGACAGTTACAATTGTAGATCTCGCTTGATTCATCAACAAGTTTTGAGGGATTCATGTAATGTAAAATGCAAATGAATGTGTTAAACCAAACTGCAAATATTGTCAAGTTTCAACTGCTGTTGGGTACTTCCTATCATACATATAACCCTCGGGGGGAATAACAATTGTTTCACTCATTTATTACTAATATTTGCATTGTTCACATGTTGCTTCTCAATCACTCATTAGACCTGACAGCATGCATAGCAAAAATCTTTGTGGTCAGAGCGTCTTGTGAATACGCTAGAAATATTGCATATTCACGAATTCACCGTTTCAACCGACTTCGGGACGTGGCGTGCATTATTCAAATTAAGTGCTCGGGTAATTACACCGTTACAACCGTTACAGCGTCAGACTACACTGAGAGAATTCCCCATGACTCACTGCAAATCGAGTCAGGTTTTCAATTAACTAATTATTATGAAGAAACCAACGTGATGGCATTATAATTAAAATTACAATAAGTATAAATAATATACTATATAAAAAATATACTATATGTGGTACATATTATATAGTATATATATTATAGAACTACACTGAAATAATTTTGAATGACTCACTGTAAAGCGAGTCAGATTTTCAATTAACTAATTATTATGAAGAAACCAACGTGATAGCATAGTAATTAAATTAAAATAAGTATAAAAAATATACTATATATGGTATATAGTATATATGTTACCTATTATAGTACAACACTGAAAGAATTCCCTATGACTCACTGCAAATCGAGTCAGATTTTGTACTACGTATTATGGAAAACCAAGGTGATGGCATAGTAATTAAAAAAAAATATGTTTAAATAATATAGTAGATATAAAATATACTATGTATGGTATATAGTATATACATGTTATAATACTACACTGAAATAATTTTTAATGACTCACTGCAAATCAAGTCAGGTTTTTGGTTAATTAATAGCTATGGATAACCAACATGATCGCATAGTAATTAAATTAAAATGAGTGTAAATAATATACTATACATATTATATGGTATATACTATATGGTATATGGTATATTTACTATATGTACTACTTAAATATATATGGTATAATATATTGTAGTAGAATTCTTATAGTAAATAATAACTATAAAAAACCAACATGATCGTGTAGTAAATAAATGAAATTATGCATAAATATTATACTAATATATATTAGTATATATAATATATACTATAAATGAATGCGCCAAATGTATTTCGTCGTCTGCGCTTGCTTTTTTATCTCTGCGCACTTTTTTAGTTTTGTTTTTTTTTTTTTTTTAGGTTTATTGAAGTTTGGCTTGAAAAGCTTTTCTTTTAATTTCGTTGACTGTGTTTTAGAGTTTTCCGCATTGCTCTGTTTTCTTATCGTTCAAGCGCCTGTCACGCGTTTTCCGAGAATGTCTTAAGTACGAAACCGAAAAAAGCTGCTTCGTTATCTTATCGAAGGTCGTAAATTGAATTTCCCAATAATTCAACTGCGATTTATTTCTGCCAGCGGCCAAGGCTCCAATTAAGTTATTAACTTGATGTTGATGTTGGTAGTAACGAGGCTGTTAAATGTTTATGCCGCTGCCAATTAACTGATGCAATATTTTCTTTCCTTTGCTTTTGTTGTTGTTGTTGGTTTACAAGTCGAATACTAGATGATGTCGCTGTACTTTTCGGTCATCGTAATAGAGATTATTTCAAGTCCACGATCATTGCTCAATCAATGTCAATGTTGTGTGGAACAATTAACAATTCAATTGGCAGATAAACTGGGACTTTGAACCAATTTTTTTTTTAAACAAAATTAAAAAAAAAAAAAAAATGGTTAAAATGAATTCGTAGAAAACGTTAATTTACTGACTCGCGACATTTATGAACTGTGGCAGATCATAAAAGAATTATATCTGCAGACATATAATCTAATCTTAGGCAAACCACAAAGATATGCATTTTATGGCCATTACTTGGCATTAAGCGAACGAAGCATAAAGAATTTTCTATTTTTGGCTAGTCGCGAGAGACAGACAGCAAAAAACGCAAAAAAAAACTTGTTACGCCTTATCTCGGGGGTATTCGTTAAACATTTTTGATCAAAAGTCCAAGTGAAACCTTTTTTTATACCAGCTACTCATAGCGTAGAAGGGTATTATAATTTTGTGCCGGCAGGAAATGTATGTAACAGGTAGAAGAAAACATTTCCGACCCGATAAAGTATCTAGCCATGTCCGTCTGTCTGTCCGTCTGTCCGTATGAAACACTGGATCTCAGAGACTATAAGAGATAGAGCTTTAATTTTTTTCGACAGCATTTGTTAGGTTTGCACGCAGATCAGGTTTGTTTCAAATTTTTGACACGCCCACTTCCGCCCCCGCAAATCGAAAAAAAAGCGGCTAACAAGCGCAATTTTAAAGCTAGAGTCGGTATATACAATAATAGCTATTGTAGTTGTGATTCCTAAAGAAATACTTTTGAAAACGTCAACAAACCTACCACAAACAACGTCGCCACATCGTCATTATGAAATAAAATATAGTGCAAATTAACTTGATAAATTCTCTAATAATCCGGAAAGATCAAACATATAAGGCACCACTTGAAACTTAGCACAAATTACTCGCTAGAATTCACCACTGACGTGGATCTTCAGTATTGTTGTTTTTCTTCCACTTGGAGCTGATTACAAAAAGAGAAAAACCAACGGCTGCAACTGACAATATGTCGACGACGCAACAGTGAATCGAACGATCTCATCGAGTCGACATCTCCAACTGGACAAGATAAACACGAGAAGCCCGATTTACGTGGCGATAAACGCAACATTGCCGTACTTCTGTTCCTCTACATACTGCAGGGCATACCCATTGGCCTCATAGCTGCTGTGCTGAGCCAATGCTGCTGCAGAATCGCGGTGCCAGCTACAAGCAGCAGGCGGAGTTCTTCTTTGCTTATTGGCCGTTTAGCATCCAGTTGCTGTGGGCGCCCATTGTGGACTCGTTGTATGTGCGTCGCTTTCGTGGCTGGTCCCAGTGCAGTATCTGCTTGGTGGTTTCATGCTGCTGCTATCGGTGCACGTGGATTGCTGGCTGGGTGGCGATGGTGTGGTGGAGCCCAATGTGCCGCTGCTAACGCTGCTGTTCCTTGGGCTCAATTTCCTAGCTGCCACACAGCATATTGCTGTGGATGGCTGGGCGCTGACCATGTTGAAGCGTTGTAATGTTGGTTACGCCCACGGTTGCCATTCCAAAAAAATGTTTTGTACCAAAATTTGGAGCAAAAATGTACCAAAAATATTTCACGAAGATTTTTGTATTTCACAAATTGTGATTAACAAATTGTGACTTACAAATTGTGATTTACAATGTATAGTATGTTATAACTGTTTACGTAGTGATGGACCTTACATTGGCGCATACATACATATTTTCTCAATTGACACGATACCTCGCAAATCGACTGTATGCGATAATTTCCAGTGCTATTTTCTAACTGAAACAAAATTTGTGTATGGTGGAACTGAGCCATTTGTTAAAATAATGAACAATAATAATGAATAATGTGTGAACATAAAATTTTATGAAAAATTTAAATACTAGAACAGGCATATTAAAAATGTACCAAAACGTAAAAAAGTGATCCAATGTACCGACGCATAAAAAATGTACCCGTTTTGGTACATCTGTACCAAAAGTGGCAACCGTGGTTACGCCTCCACCTCCTCCTGTGTGGGACAAACAGCTGGCTATTTCCTTGGATATGTGGTGTTGATTGCCTTGGAGTCAAAGGACATCTGCAACTTGTATTTGCGTGATGTGCCTTCGGATGAGGGCATGGTAACACTACCGCGATTCCTTTACTTCTGGGGCATCACATTCATAGTGGTCAACACATTAGTGGCCATCTTCAGGAAGGAGAACGACGTTGAGGATGCGCACACAGATGCCCGCTACAAGGAGGAACACGAGCTCAACATACACGAGAGCTACAAAGTCCTGTGGGATATAGTGCACAAGCGTCCCGTACAAATTCTGGCGGCTATACTGCTCACCGTCAAGGTGACGTTTGCCGCCTCCGATGCCGGGACGTCACTGAAACTGATCGATGCTGGTGTGCCCAAGGAGAAGCTGGCATTGCTGGCCATGCCCTTGATACCGCTGCAGATCATCTTGCCCCTCATTGTGGGCAAATACACGAATGGCCCGCGACCCATGGACTTGTATCTGAGAGCGATACCATGGCGCATTGCTTTGGC
Organism: Drosophila kohkoa; assembly: GCA_019972355.1. Classification (NCBI taxonomy): domain Eukaryota; kingdom Metazoa; phylum Arthropoda; class Insecta; order Diptera; family Drosophilidae; genus Drosophila; species Drosophila kohkoa. The sequence continues at coordinate 5,567,155 of BJEL01000071.1, read as the reverse complement.
AACGGTGGCCACATTGATTGCCTACGCAACGCCATATCTAATCTCAGGTGGCGAGGTTCCCTTCTATTACTATGTACTGCTCGGTTACCAGCTACGGCTGCTGTCAAGTGTTTTTGTGTATTCCATGTTTGTGGCTGCCATGGCGTTCTTTGCCAAGATCTCGGATCCAGCTGTGGGCGGCACCTATCATATATGACATTCCTTAACACACTGTGCAATCTGGGTGGCAATTGGCCCAACACTGTGGATGCACTAACCTTTAAGCAGTGCAGCACTCAGTCCACAAATCTCTGCCTCTGTCTGAACAAAGAAGAGCTGCAGGAGTGCACCAAGAGTGGGGGCAAGTGCGAAATAACCTTTGATGGTTACCATCTAGAGGCTGCTGCCTGCGTCGTCTATGGCATCATTTGGCTGCTCGTTGTGCGCAAGTGGATACGCTATCTGCAGGATCTGCCGACACGCCTGGCCTGGTCTGTGGTTGCGCCGACTGCCAAGAAGCAGAGGTAGCAATTAATTGTTTGATCTTCGATATTCGATCTGCGCACAGAGCAAAACCCATCGATCTGCGCACACTCATTTTTTGTTAGAGTACAAGAAGCTATACACTAGTGAACTAGGACTAGGACCATTTATGCATTCTAGACTAGACAAATTATAAATTTTTGTAAACGAGACCGAATTGTTTTGTGTAAACTTCAAATATTCCAATGGAAATAAAATTCAATGTTGAGCATAACATAAAATTCAATGTTGAGTATAGGCAAAAGTACCTACTTATTAGGGGTCTTAGTTGCTTTGGCTGACAATCTGGTATATTGTGTCGTCTATGGTGTATTTTGTATGTGGTACTATATCTACATATATACCAAATATACCACATATTTTAAGTATTTTTGTAGTACATTTGGTATATTTTAAGAATAATACCGCAATATTTTGCATTTATTCAAAATGGGTAGCGGGTATTTTACAGTCGAGCACACTCGAATGCAGCTTTCTTACTTGTTTTCTTTGCTTTGCATTTGCAGCCACACGAAAAGGAAGCACAAAATGGGGATCAGGAACGAACGAATTGGTCAAATGGATTGGAGTTTTTAATGTCGTGCATTTCGGTTTCGGTGGGATTGGGAAATGTTTGGAGATTTCCATTCACCGCTTATGAGAATGGAGGCGGCGCCTTTCTCATACCCTACATCATTGTGCTCTTTCTGATCGGTGAGTGTAAAGCACATTTCAACAAAATTATACTCGACTAATTCCCTTATCTATATAGGTAAACCCATGTACTATCTGGAGATGATCATCGGACAGTTTACGAGTCAGGGCACAGTGAAGATCTGGTCAATTTGTCCCTCGTTTCTGGGCGTTGGTTATGGCCAAGCCTTTGCCACGATCTGCATCATCACCTACTATTCATCGCTGCTCGCTTTGACTCTCTACTACTTGTTCGTCTCGTTCCAAGCCGAGTTGCCTTGGTCCTATTGTCGCGAGGATTGGCTCAATTGCGTCAACTCTCGACCGGATCAGGATACTCGCTCCTCCTTGTGGAGCAATGTCAGCGATCTGCTGACGAAGGATAATTCTACTACGACGCAATTGCAAAGCAGTTCCGAATTATACTTTCTGTAAGTACACGCAGGGTATTTGCAAGTCGTCACGACTTCACTTAAAGTGGGCAAATCACTTTGCCATAGACATTTTGCAAGCTTTTACTGCGATTTTACGAGCAAGCTTTCAGTTTTTTATACACGAAAAGTGAATAACAATAACAATAAAATTATAGAGTTATTGTTATGAGCTAATGTTGTAAACTAAAACTATATTTATCTTAGAAGTAACACTTCTTATCGCAATTACATTTCTCATTAAAGAAATGATGCAAAAATTGAACATTGGAGATTTATGGGTAAAACAGAAAATGGGAATTGGATAATGTAAACATTTAAAAATTGGAAAAAGGGTCGAAAGTAAAACTGGGAATAGCATTAATTAGCACATCAAATGAGGCCAGCGAATTTATAGGAGAAGTGAAAACAAATCCGTTGGAGATTTAGGGTCGAAAATGAAACTGCGAATTTCATTAAATATGGGACAGAAACAAATATAACTAAATAAATGCTTTCTTTAGAAATTTTAAAAAGAAGAGAGACAAATTTTTGGTTATTCCGGAATGAAAGTGAAACTAGAAGAGCTTTAAGTAAGAAGAAAGTCGGTTTTAAAAATCAAATGAATAAAAAGCTGACCCAAAATGCACATGTTGACAGCAATGTTTTGCATATTACAAGTTTTAACAATTTTAATGCAATTGAAAGTATGAAAATATGAAACAGCTGAAATGAAATTCTTTGGCGAAATCCTGTCGAAAGTGTAACTAAGAATCACCTTAAACGTAGATTTTCTAGTTGACTACAAGTAGAAATACTTACTTATTGAAAGTTACATTAGCTATGCAATTTCAATAGAATTGAAAGTAGGAAAGTTCTATAGAAAAAAACTGAAATGCACTTCATAGGCGAAATACCGAAGAAAGCGTAACTGAGAATTGTCGCAAATAGCTGACTAAAAATGCAAATACTTACAGCAAAGAGGTGATCAAGGAGAAATCGGATATTTCGGATGGCATTGGCGAACCAGACTGGAAGCTAACGATCGCATTGTTCGTCTCGTGGATCGTCATCTTCCTGGTGATCATGCGAGGCGTCAAGAGCTCCGGGAAAGCAGCCTATTTCCTAGCCCTGTTCCCCTATGTGGTGCTGTTCGCTCTCCTGGGCAGAGCTGTGACCCTTGAGGGTGCTGTCGATGGGATCATCTTCTTCCTGAAGCCCCAGTGGGATGAGCTTTTGAACCCGACGGTGTGGAAGGAGGCTGTTGTTCAGTGTTTCTTCTCGCTGGCCGTTGGCTGTGGCCCCATCATCATGTTTGCCTCCTACAATCGATTCAATCACAGCATTTACAGGTAATATCATCATGATATTTATACCTGATTCATTTGATGTGCTAAAGTTGAAAGTTCTTCACACAGAGATGCCATGATTGTCACCACGTTGGATACGTTGACGAGTCTATTAGGTGGCATCACCATCTTTGCCATCTTGGGCAACTTGGCGCATAATCTGCAGATCGAGAATATTCGGGATGTAGTGCGGAGCGGAACGGGATTGGCCTTCATTTCGTATCCGGATGCGATATCCAAATTCCAGGCTGTTCCCCAACTCTTTTCGGTACTCTTCTTCTTCATGCTCTTCGTCCTGGGCATCGGATCAATTGTCGCACTCCAGAGCACCATTGTGACCATCATCTGCGATCAGTTCAAGTCGTGGAAGTACTGGAAGGTCGCTCTAACTACATCCATCTGCGGTTTTCTCATGGGTCTCGTCTACGTCACTCCGGTAGGGTCTTAAGACCGAGTTTGCTTTCCATTTTTGTTTTATTTTCTGATTGTTTCTTTTTTCTAGGGAGGTCAGTGGATCCTCACGCTTGTGGACTTTTATGGCGGCACCTATGTCGTCTTTATATTGGCCATTTTTGAACTCGCTGGCATTGTGTGGATTTATGGTGAGCATCATTAATGTTTGAACAAAGTATTCTCCTCATTGTTGGGTGGTGTAAACTTCGTTTGTTCTTTTTTGAAGAGTGAACTAGTTCCTTTGATATTGTTACCAATTTTGTTTATCGTTTTATTTCGTTCGTCATTCGTTATTTTGATTTCTAGTATGATATTGCTTTAAGTGGAAATAGGAATAGGAAATGTACTATTCATTTTTATAAATATATTTTTACTTCCGTTTTGAGTTATTGAGTTTAAAAAATCCATTTTGATAAAATTTGAACTCTGAAATGACATAACTTACTCAAAGAGCTTAGCTTAGATATTGAAAGAATATAAACTTTTTAAGGACTAATCTAAAATGGAACATACATGGAAGCAAGAAAGAACTGAAGATCACGAGTGAACAACTGAACATGAATGAACTATGAAACTACATACAACAGCTAAACAAGAACAAAGTAAAGATCTAAAATGTTATCGAACAGAACGGACTTATAATCAAGAGTGACCAAAAGAACTAGCGAATAAAATTGAACAACTGAACAAGATCGAACTAAAGATCTAAAATGAACCGAAACGAACTGAATATCAAAATGTAATTAAGTGATCAGAACGATCTAAAGATCAAACTTGAGCAAGTGAAGTAGAAAGAACTAAATATCAAAAGTGAACTGAACGTACTAACTAAAATCAAAGACCAAAATTGAAATTCTGAACGAACTAAAGATCTAAAAAGAACCAGAACGAACTAAATTGAACAACCGAACAAGTTAATGAACAAAAATGAACTAAAATTAAACAACTGAAAGAACAAAAGATCTATATTGAACCAGAACGAACTAAAATTGAATATATGAACGAACTTAAGATCAAAAATGAACCAGAACGAACTAAATTGAACATCTGAAAAAACTAAAGATCTAAAAAGAACCAGAACGAACTAAATTGAACAACTGAACGAGTTAATGAACAAAACTGAACCAGAACGAACTAAATTGATCAACTGAACGAGTTAAAAAACAAAAATGAACCAGAACGAACTAAAATTGGACAACTGAACGAACAAAAGATCTAAAATGAACCAGAACGAACTAAATTGAACAACTGAACGAGTTAATGAACAAAACTGAACCAGATCGAACTAAAATTGAACAACTGAACGAACAAAAGATCTAAAATGAACCAGAACGAACTAAAATTGGACAACTGAACGATCAAAAGAATACAAATGAAACAACTAAGCAAAAAGGAATGATGAATATGTCCTTAATCTTTTGGTTCACTTTTTTGAATGAGTTATTAGTGAATACTATTCATAATTCATGGTTTTTCCCTTCCTCTCATAGGTCTGCAAAACCTCTGCGATGACATTGAGTTCATGTGCAATAAGAAAGTGTCGTTCTACTGGCGCATTTGTTGGTTCTTCTTCACGCCCGTCATGATGATTGTGATCTTCATCTACTCGATGGTTACGATACAGCCGATCAAGTACAGTGAATCATACTTTCCGCTCTCGGGAGACAGTGAGTGTTCTAACTACTTGATGGATAACTTTAACAATTATTGACTATTAACTTTTCAATGCAGTTGCTGGCTGGATACTCTTTGCTGTGGGAGCAGCGCAATTTCCCCTCTGGGGCTGGTGGTACATCAGTCATCACATGGAAGGCGGCTTTGTCAAGGTAGAGAATGAAATCCAACTTTTTAATCAACATTTTTAATATTATTTTGTATTCAACTAGTCTTTCATGGCTTCTCTCCGACCGAGTGAAAAGTGGGGACCAGCTAATCCAGAGATTCGACGGGATTGGCTGCTCTTCAAGAGCGAACTGAAGGCGAAACGCGCCGCTCAAGCGGAATCGAATAAGTTGGGTTTCTTTCGCCAGAAGCTGCACAATTTGTTTGGCTAGTCATCTCGACTGAGATTAATTCATATTGTATTATGTTATGTATATTGTATATGTTATGTATTTGTATTTTATGCCTAGTGATAATCGTTACAAATGCCGTCTCAGCCTCAGCCTCTATGAAGCCGATGCCGATGGAATTCGAACCCACCCAATATAAATTTCTTTTTTTTTACCCTTCACCTAAATACGTTTTTTTTTATCTATGTAAATATTGTAGTTTTAACTTACGTGCAAATTCCATTGATGCATCCAAATAAATTATTAATTATTAATTAAGTGTAAGTGAAATTCAAATTTCTGTAAAAAGAAACAAAATGTTTTTCAATAAACTGTCTGCAATAGAAGTCTTTTTATTTTGTAACAATAAAATAGATGACATTTTTGCCCAACTCGAATTGCAATAAAAATAATTAAGAACGCCACAGTTGAGTGTGCTCGACTATGAGATACCCATTTACCCTTTACCCATTTGAAATAAAAGGAAAATAGTGCGGTATTTTTAAAATATACCAATTTAAGATACCGCAAAAATATACCTAAAACAAGTTCAGGATACAAAAACCAACATAAAGCGGTGTTGATTTTCAAATATACCGCAAAAATACTAAAAATATACTAAAAGTTCATTTGGAAAGGTCAAAACAAGCGAGTGTGGTATTTATTTTCAAGTGTACCAAATTATTATACTGCATAATTACTATAAATATACCAAAGGCTATTTTAGGAATAAAAGCAAAATAGTACGGTGTTAATTTAACAAAAATATACCAAATTAATATACCACAAAATACTAAAAATATACCGAAAATTATTTGGGTAAGGTCAAAACGAGCGAGTGTGGTATTAATTTTAAAATATACCGAATTAATATACTGCAAAAATACTAAAAAATATACCAAAGGCTAAATTAGGATTAAAACCAAAGCAGAGCGGTGTTAATTTTAAAATATACCAAATTGATGTACTGCACAAATACTTAAAATATACCTAAAGCAATTTTAGGAATAACAGCAAAATAATGCAGTTTATTTAAAAATTATACCATATCGCAAAAATACTAAAAAAATACCAAATTCTATTTTGAGAATAAAAACAAAATAGTGCGGCTTTAATTAAACAAATATACCAAATTAATATACCACAAAAATACTAAAATAAAAAAATATAATACTTTTCTATTAAATATGAAAATATGTGACGCACTTTTCGAGACAAGAACTCTAAAATATTGTTGTTTCTTGAGTTCTAGCTTCGTTGAGTTGCTTAGAATGAAAAAAGTTCCATTTTATATCGACCCGCTTAATAAATAAATAAATATAATATAGACTTTTTTTGTATATAGACTTACTTTTCTTCTTTTCCCAGTCAAAGTCAATAAGAAAGAAGTTTGTTAAATATTTTTTCATACAAAGCCCTTTATTATGTTAAAATTTTTCAATTTTTTTTGTTTTCATTAATTAATAATTTACAATTTTACTTAATTTGCTGTTGTTGTTGTGTTTTATTTTTGTTGTTTGTTCATCCCATTTAAATGTTGTTTATTTTCTTTTGCATTTTCTTGTTTCTTTCATTCTTTTGTTGTTGTTGTTGTTGTTCATTTGTTTGCTTTCTGAAGGGTGGAGTAGGGGAGTAGGGGGAGGAGGAGGGGTGTACATTATAACAGTACATCAATTGTTTAATGTAATGGGTAAATTTGCTATAAATAGTGGGGGAATCCTTACGAGGTAAATGCTTAATGAGCAAAAAAAAAAATCAGATCAGTTTATACTACAATACATACATATGTATACAAAATAACAAATCGTAAATCTAATAAACATTCTTAAAATTCATATCCCAAATACATATTTTTTGTGTTTTTGTATTTTAGCATTTTGTTTTGTTTTTTTTGTGTTTTTAGTAATTGTTGTTTTTTTTTTTTTTTTAGTATTTTCTTAGTTTTGTTTTAGTTTATTTTGTATATTTTTTGTTTTTCATGTTGTGTACATTTTTGAAATAGCCGCAAAGTTAATTTCAATTTGAATCCTTTCCTTGAGGACTACATTTTTTATTTCTTTTCTTGGATGTTCTCCTATGTATGTGTGTGTGTGTGTGTGTGCGTGTCTGTGTGTGTGTGTGTGTTGTAACTGTTGTTAGTATTTTTGTATTTTTGCGTGTTCGTGTTTTTGGTTTTATATTTTGTTTAAATCGTAAAATACTAATTTAGCAATTGTAGGCACCCTAAATATTAAAGCTTTTGCAAAACACGGTTCCTCGATAAGATAACAATATTAATTTAATTTTAATTTAAATATACAATACCGTTAATTTAAAATAAACTATTTGTTTTAGCCACTGAATTGTATGTAAATTACATCTTGTTTTTTTTCTTTTGGGACTTTTTATATATATATATATTATTCATTTATTTAGTTTTTCATTTTGTGGGTTTTTATTTTTTATTTATTTTTTTTTTAGGGAGGGGGGAGGGGGCCTTTTAGCATTCATTTCTTTTAGAAACTTGTGTTTTGTTTAATTTTAAGTTTAATCTTTTAATTTATATTTTATTAGTTTAAGTTGTTAGCGTTTAACTTAGTTTTTTTTTTTTTTTTGGGGGGGGGGGGGGGGGGGGGTTATTTTCTTTGTTTTTTTTTTTATCAATTTAATTTGTTTTTCTTTTTTTGGTTGTTATCTTTAAGTTTTGGGATTAGTTTAAATTGGTTGTTTTTTAATTTCCTTTTCATCATCATTTCTCTCTGGTTCATTTCCATCTTCGTTTACATGTTAATAAAAAATTGTTTCGCATTTGTTGTTTTTTTTAGTTTTTTGGTTTTTCTTTTTTTGTTATTGTTTAGTTTAACAAATAATTGTTATGCTTAATAAATTGGTCTTTGCTTCGGCTTTCGTTCAACTACTGAATACATTACATACTTATAATACATGTAAAGTCAAATATGATCTTCGTTTTTTGTTTCTTTTTTTTTTTGTTTTTTTTTGTTAAGTATATAGTATATATATATATATATATGTATATATATAGTATAGTCTATAGTATATAGTATGATTTCTTGTTGTTGTTTTTCGTTTTGCTGTTGTTCTTGTTGTTGTTGTTGTTGTATAACCCATTTAATCAATATTTTTGCTGTTGTGGTTTCTGTTTGTTGTTGTTGTTGTTTAACTTTTTCTATGCTATGCCGTATATACTTTAGTTTTTTTTTTTTGTTTTTTAGTTTTTTTGGTTTTTATAGAGGCCGGATTTCTATTTTTATACTTTTCTAGTATCTATCGTTTTGTCAGTATTTTAGTTTGCTGTGTGTAAATATACCAAAAGTTTCATCTTGTTGTAAGTTGTTGTTGTTGTTGCTGTTGTTGTTGTGGTTCTTATTGTTGTTGTTGTTGTTGTGGTTTGAATCGAACTCAATTCGTGAATGGAGGATACGTTAACTGAGAACTGAGAAGAAGCTATGCAATACTTTGTGATTTTCGTAGTAGAAGTAAACCGTAATCATCATCATCCTCTTCTTCTTCATAATCATCTTCGTCTTCTTCTTCATATTCTTCTGCTTCTTCGTGTGCTTTACGTTTCGCTGTTGAGAAGAACACACACACATACATACATACAAATGTTATACGGGGGTGGAGAACAGACACACACACACATACATACATGCACACGCACAGTTAGAGAGAGACAGACACATTGAATACACAGTGCACAGTGGGCCAGTGCAAATACAAACTAAGGTGAATTTCCTTTCCCTGTAACCGAATGCTCAAGCTGTTTGTTCTCTACGAATCTAATCTATGGATTGAATATTATTTTGTTATCTTCTTCTTTATACTTTTCAAATATATAGGGGTAATTCTCTGTAACTAAAACTATTTTCAAAATAAGTGAAGGTTATTCTTCAAACTTTGGATTAGCACTATATTTAAAGCTAAGATTGATTTTAGGAACTTGTTCTGTTTTACGATAAAATATCTAAATTCGTTAATTTTTATACTCGCTACCCACAGGGTAGAAAGAAATGTATGTAACAGGTAGAAGGAGGCATCGCCTATATATATATTCTTGATCAGTGTCAACAGCCGAGACGATTTAGCCATGTCCGTCTGTCCGTATGAAACACTGGATCTCAGAGACTACTATATAAGAGATAAAGCTATAATTTTCGACAGCATTTGTTATGTTTGCACGCACATCAAGTTTGTTTCAAATTTTTGCCACGCCCACTTCCGAGCACACTCGACTGTAACTTTCTTACTTGCTTGGTTTGCGTACGAAGTTGTTCATTTTCGCAATTATCAGAACAGAACACAAAATTACAAAACCATTCTTAGCTCTAATTAAAGCAATAATCTAGAGCTATAAGAATAACCTTTTCTTATTTTTAGTTTCAGTTTATGTTTTTTTCCGTCAGAGAATTACCCATATGAGTTTCTAGAGCAGACTGACTGGACTACTTTTTGTTTTTTTTTTTTTTTTAATAAGGATATGCTTTCTACGGTGGCTACAAATCTTGTTTGTTTTTTGTTTTGTCTCACTCTTTTTGCCATCGGTTACAGGGTATACGCTAGTCGAGTCGAGTTGTGCAGCTTTAACCTATGTGTTTGCTATTGAAGATTTTGAATTTGCTTTCTGCTTTGATTTCGTTTTTCAGCTGGCCTGTGCCCACTGTGCCACCGTGGGCTCCATAGCATAAATAATTGTGCGATTCGGTTCAGTATTTAGTTGGCATAGTTGGATAAGTTTTTTTGTTGTATGCAATGTCGTTTGTAGTACATAAATATTGTTCACCAGCTAAAAAGGATTTATTTTCTCATCTTTTGTTTTTTTTTTTCTTTGTTTTTGGTTTGCATATCTTGCGTTTTGTGTGTATAATATAGACCTGTCTTGAATTTTCGGTCCCTCATATCAAAGTTTTTGGTTTTCATTTTCATTTTTCTCATTTTTCGATTTTCGTTTGTATTTTTTTTTTCGTTTTTTGTTGGTTTTTGTATCAAGGTATTGTGTGTTAGGAAACCAGTTCAAACGGGAGAATTTTAATGGTTTTTGTTGTAGTTCTTGTTCTTGTTGTTTTTGTTGTTGAAGATTTTTCATGGAGTGTTGAAACCCAAATATGCATTATAGTACATAATATTAAAGCTGGGCGTATTTCGTATTTCTTTCGTATTTTCATTTTCATTCTCATTCTCATTATAATATCATCTTATTTTTTGTTTTCTTTTGTTTGTGGTTTGTGTATTTACGTGTTTCTTGTCCACAGTGTTCGTTTTCATGTATGTATGTGTGTGTTTTTTATTGTGATAAAGCTATTTTGACAGCAGTCTTGAACGTTCATTTGAATTTCAATTTAAATATTCAATATTATAAATAGGTATACATTTTTAAGGGTTCATTTTTTGTTTTTCTTTTGTTTTTGTTTTTTTGGTTTTGGTTTTCTTTTTAACTTCTTCCACTTGACTTACGCATTTATACTCGTTTATAATTTCATTTAATTTCATGGGTATATTTCGACTATAGAATTTTCCGAATCATTGATGAACTTACTGCAATTGAGAATATATATTGTATTTTGTATTTTTTTTTTTTTGTTTTTTTGTAGTACTATATTTGTATTCTTTGACCAAAAAGTAAAGGGGAGGGAGGGAGGGGGGAGGAGTCTACGAGCAATACGAGATCTCTGCAGCATAAACGTAGCACAAAGCACGATTCGTAACAATAAGTGTGACCAAATCAATTTGTAACTATTGCGCAACTCTAACGGGATCTGGAATGTTGTACTATTTGAGAGATAAATAATATATGAATTTTGATACTTTACTTTTGATAGAAGTGCTACATATTTTGTTTTTGTTTTTGTTTTTTATTATTTTTATTTTATTTGTTTTAGATCCGTTTCTGGTTCCCTGGTTTTTTGGTTTTTGGTTTCTCTAATTTTTCTGCGGCGACAACTTGGCATGTTCAATTGGGGGAATTCAGTTTCAGTTGACGTTGAAGTTGTTGAACCTTTCTTATCTCTCTCTCTCTTTCTAGTTTTTCGTTAATTTCAATTTTGCGACTTGCCTAAAAGCATATATATATAATTTTTTTTTTTGTAGTTTATGTGTTTTATAATTCTCACGCTATATTCATTTAGTATTTATTTTATTTATATACTTTTTTTTTTGGGTTTTTTGGTTTACTAATTTTTGTCAATTTTGTTAAATTTTAGTTTCATTTACCTATTAAAAAAAAAAATTAACTTCGATGCTCTCAGTTAATACTTTATAGTATGTCTATGCATTTCCTTTTAGAATCTTTAGAAAACTTACGTAGCTCGGCCACTCTGCTATTTTAACTACTCTATATTATATTCTCATTTATCATTTTCTTTTTTTTGTTTTTTTTTTTTTTTTTTTTTGGGAATTTTTCAAATTGTTTTTTTACCTTTCATACATATATATGTATATATATATATATATTACAACTAATTTGTATATTAAATTGAATTAGTTTTTCTTGTATGTTTGTTTTTAGATTTTTTTTTTGTTATTTAAATATATTACAAAATTCAATTAAAATTGTTCTTCTTTTGTTTTGTTTTTAACGGGTTTTCTTCACTATTTATTATTAGGTTTTATCTCTTTACCTCTCTCTGAAAAGCTAGTCAGGTTCTTAATTGAGTTTATCGTGTTCTTGGTTTTGGGTTTCGTTTAAAGCCAGAGCTAATATAGTATTTAGTATGCATGTATTGTGTGTGTTTCTGTGTGTGTGTGTGTCTGTGTGTGTGTGTGGTAAACGGTTTCCATAAACATTCGAGTTGAGTTCACCGATTTCTTAGGCTTGTAATACATACAACAATTAGAATACTTCTTCTACTGTGTGTCTTCCAATTGATGTTTTCTATCAACACACACACAGATATATACATATACATACACATACACATATACATATACACATACACGTTTACACACACACATACTGTAGAGGGGGAAGGGGAAAACGTAAGTAAACCAAGTCTAGAATTTTTACTTCGAAATTATATTGCCATAACGGCTAACGATAGTTTAACGATATAGTATTTTGTTTGGTATATGTTAGTATATTTCAATTTATGCTCCTTTCAGACGGACTTTTGGATATACAACGTTTAAAGTTATTATTTATTATTTTTTGTGAAAGAAATTATATTACTCTAATATATATAGTAACACTATCGATATACTTCATTCAGTATATTTCATTTAGTATATTTTATTTCTTGCTGCTTTCAGACGGACTTGTATATACAACATTTCTAGTTATTATATATATATAATATTTTGTAAAAGTTTTACTATATTTTGAAGCTTTATATCGATATTTTTCGATAGTATTTTTCAGTAAAGTATATAGTACTTGGTATATTTCATTTTTTGGTGCTTTCAGACGGACTTTTGGATATAACAAGTTTCTACTTTTTATTTAGTACTTTTAGAGAAAGTTGTACTATACTTACAAATTATATTAGTATAAAAGATATCGATATTTTTCGATGGTATAGTATATTTAGTATACTTCATAACTGGCTGCTTTCAGACGGACTTTTTAACTTTCGGAAACTTTTCAGTTATTATTTATTTTGCTGTAAAATGTTTTACTTTAAACAGAAATTATATTACTGTAATAGATACCGATATTTTTACGATAGTAAATTTCATTTCTTGCTCCTTTCAGACGGACTTTTGGATATAGAACATTTCGAATTATTATTAATATATTATAACGTATTCTCTTTGAGCGTCTGTTAAGGTTAAGGGATAAGTAAAACTTGCTATTCTATTCTAGACTTGGTAAAAAAAAAGAAGAAAAGAAAAAAAGGCAACTTTTTAGGTATGAGTATATATCGATATAGTTAATCAAGTACACATATATGTATATATTTACATGTATATACGTACACATACATATATGTGTGTATCGTATGTTGTATGTATGTACGCATATATAGTATAAAGTATATAGTATATATATAGAGAGAGAGTTCTGTATGCTAACGTTTGACTTTTGTTCGTAGTTATTTCGAATGTGTTTGGCTCTGCGACTTGTTGTTGTTGCTTATGTTTGTGTTGTTGTTGTTGTTGTTGTATAATTGCTAATATTACTATTATTACTCGCATTATTATTATTGTTGTTATGATTATTATTAGTTGTTATCGTTATCGCACTATTATTACTACTATTATTGCATACACGTTCTCTTTTCCTAGTAAACTTATTCTCAGTGATCTTTGAGGCAATCGATATCGATGTCGTCGTCGCGGCGCTTGTTATCGGTATCGCTATCGGTATCGGTGTCGCTATCGGTATCGTTGTCGTTGTCTCGGGTATGCGACGATACGAATGCGATTGCGATGGCGCTGGATGATGCTGATGAAGTTGTTGTTGTTGTTGATGATGATGTTGATGGATTAGCCGAAGTTCATAGAACTCGGATTCGGATTCCGCTTTTTGCTGTTCCTTTTCACCTTCTTCGTCTTCGTCTTCTTCCCGCTCATCCAGCGTGAGACGCTGCCTCAGCGCCATCTCGATCATTGTGGGCGACATGGATCGCGACATGGGCATTGTAGTAATCGATGGATTCTTATTTGTTGTTGTTCTTGTTGTTGTTGTTGTTGTTGTTGACGTAGCTCGTAATGTTCGCAGTTGTGTGTGAGGAGGAGGTTGTGATGATGATGAAGATAATGATGATGGTTGTTGTGGCCTTCTTATTGCTAGCATCTCGATGTTAATCACGGAGTTGGAGCGCTCTCTTTCTGATATTCAGCTGCCGTATTTGTTGGAAGATGTAGCGTAGCTAGTATTAACTGCAGATCCATTTGATGGCATGTGAGTATCAGGCACTAAATGTGGTGTTCTACTAGATATAGGTGGCAAAATAGGGCTTGTTGGCCAATGGTAAGTAGCAGCGGCGTTATTGGATGAGGGTACACTTCTATGCAAAAAGCAGTATGTTAATTCTCAATTGTTTAGCGTTTCGTATCGACAGAGAGAGAGATATACGTCTTCAAATCAATCAATCAAACAATCAATCAATACATATAATTATATATATATTTCATAATTGTTATCAATAATGGATGTGTGTGTGAGCTCGATCAATAGATGTCAATAGATAGATCATGATACTCTATATCTAATGATAATAAGCAATGATGTTTCTCCATTTCATTTTTTTGTTTTTTTTTTTTTGTTCGTTTTTGTTTTTTGTTTTCTTTGATTGATAGCACTCACATCCACTCACGTTTCAGCATCAATAATCATAATCAATCACATGAATCTTGCATAGAAGAAAATGCTACGGGTCATGGAATTTCGGTATTTCGTATTCTCTGTGGTATTTTTTTGTTGTTGTATTTTTTGCAGTGTCAGTTTCTACGGGATTCCTTACGCTACAATGGGCTCATACACGCACACAAATGACTTTGGTTCTAGCTGAATTCCACTGTTTCAAATATTCATTACATTCAATTGACTTTATTATTTGTGTTTTTAATATACTGCATCTGGTATAAAATACTAAATTTCATTATACAGTTAAGCAAGCACTGACTGCTGGGGCCTTCGACTCAATTTTGAATCATTGTCTTAATTATTGTATCGTAGTATTTGACAGCACTTTCTATTTATGTATTATTTGACAACTCTTCTTATGTCCACGGCAACAGAGGAAACAATTGAATATTGAATTGCCTATGCGCTGAGGTGCATATTTAATTACGAGGACATCAAGTGTTGTCGACGCGTCAGAATGTCAGCTAATTACATATGATTAACTCAAAAATTTGCAGTGTTTAGGTGCTGCCAACTTGTTGATGCAGTGCTGCCAACTTGTTGACGGAGATCTGCCAACTTGTTGACGCAGTGCTGTTAACTCGTTGATGCTGTGCTGCCAACTTATTGACGCAGTGCTGCCAACTTGTTCACGTCGTGCTGCCAAGTTGTTCGCGCAGTGCTGCCAACTTGTTACTAGAGTGCTACTAACTTGTTGACGCAGTGCTGCCAACTTGTTAATGCAGAGCTGCCAACTCGTTGATGCAGTGCTGACAACTTGTTGATGCAGCGCTGCTAACTTGTTGACAGAGTGCTGCCAACTTATTGACGCAGTGCTATCAACTCGTTGATGCTGTGCTACCAACTTGTTGATGCAGAGCTGCCAACTTGTTGACGGAGATCTGCCAACTTGTTGACGCAGTGCTGTCAACTCGTTGATGCTGTGCTACCAACTTGTTGACAGAGTGCTGACAACTTGTTGACGCAGTGCTGACAACTTGTTAACAGAGTGCTACCAACTTGTTGACGCAGTGCTACCAACTTGTTCACGTCGTGCTGCCAACTTGTTGATGCAGAGCTGCCAACTTGTTGACACAGTGCTGTCAACTCGTTGATGCTGTGCTGCCAACTTGTTGGCAGAGTGCTGCCAACTTATTGACGCAGTGCTGCCAACTTGTTCACGTCGTGCTGCCAACTTGTTACCAGAGTGCTACCAACTTGTTGACGCAGTGCTGCCAACTTATCACAAACATATTTTGATATGAGATAAACGTCACAGTGGAATTCAACTAGTAGAGAGCATTCAAATGGCAAATGGATTGACAGATGAGAGATGTGGAAGAGAGAGAGGTGAGAGGCGATAGGTGAATGAATGTGTAAGTGTGTGAATGATATATGCGGCAAATTGCAGAAGCTGCGTATACGTAATACTTGAATAGAGAACGATGAACTCACCTAGAATGTGGGAACAGCATGGGCGCTGTGTTGAACATGGATTGCGGCGTCGTCTGCTGAATGGGCTGCTGTATTGCCGCAGTCGCCGCTGTGTCCGGGTGTAGAAAGTTGCGACGTTGCTCGATGCGCTCCTGATGCTGCGTCAGGCAGCGCGACAATAGATCGGGAAGGCTCTCCATGTGCTCCTACACGACAAGAAAACAAAAATAAGTCAACTGTTCATCAAATGCTACTCACACTTTGTCAGCCATCTGAATACGCACTTGCAGACTCTGCATCTTGTCCTCTAGATTCGTGAGACGCTCTTCGATGGCATCCTGTCGACTCGACATGTCCGATATTATCTCATAGACCGTATTTTGTGTCTGCGAATGCGAATGCAAAACACGATTTGATGATACAACGAAAAATGTTGGTAAAAATGTTTCAGAAATTTAAATTTGATAAACTCATGCTATTTTTTTTTTGTTTTGTTTTGGGTTTTGTTAGCTACCTTGGCCATATCGGTTATTGTGTTGGCGTTATCCATTAGTTTGCGTTGATCCATTTTAACTTTTCGCAACCTATTGTGGGCAGTTGGGAAGAATCATCAAGTTCAATATAAAATCAAATGTTGCACGTGTTTGTTAGTCTTTTTTTTTTAGTAACCCGATTATACCAGGTCTTCAATAATATACCAAATGAGGTATATAGTATATAACATATAAAATATACTATATATAGTATATGGTATATTTAGTTGCGGACCACCAAGCGGAAATATATATTACTAATAATATTATTATTATTATTATTTGCTGAAATAAGTTGTGTGTTTATTCATTTTTTCATAGTTTGTTTTGTGCCATAAATAAATATAGATTTCAGCGTTAAGATTGCAGAAAATCGTATCGAAAAATATACTCCATCATATATAACTACGATCTATGCTAAAACATTGTTTGATCTAGTGGTGAAGCGCAGTGGAACATAACTACAGTAAAGCCTCAAGAGATGAATTTGGATGATTTTGGTTTACGGTTAGTACGCTGTCGCTACTTATAGAGAGTATGTTTATGTACATTTTTATGTGAGATATAATATATTTTCAGATATGAGATTCTGTCAAAATTAACGCTGCATGCTAGGTGGGTAAAATTGTGGCTAGTTTTTTTTTTTTTTTTTTTTTTTTTTTTTTTTTTTTGATAGTATTAGTTATCGTATAACGTAAAAACAGGGCTTTACAACCTATTTACAGGCTAGTAAAACGAGTTCAATCATTGTTCAAAAATTTGCAATACATCTTGTAGTATATGCACATACATACATACATACATACATATATATATATATATCGATAGATGTATAACAGCAGACTTTATACATGTATGAATATATATATTATCTTTGTTTTTTGATTTGTTAGTTGCTTAGTTGCAGGCATTTATTTTGTTTCGATTGATTTGATATAGTTTGATGTTAGTTTTATTGCTATGTACATTTTGTCAATTATTATTAAGCAGATCCATTTTTTTTGTTGTGCTTCCTTAATTGTTAATACAAAGCTGGGGGCGACTACTCAACGAATCTTCTTGTTGGTTTTGTTAGAACGAACACAAACACAAACAAACACACACACACAAAGCTCAAGGCGTCGTTATTCGCGTTTTTATGTAGCATACTTTTCAGCGCAAATTGTATTTAAGGAAGAGGAGCAGCAGCAGCAGCGGGGAGGAGGGCCAAACTTGTTGAATTGCAGCCAGGCAGTAGCACAGCAGTTGGCAACGCGCTTTGCGCTGAGTGCGGGAGTTGGCAACACGCTTTGCGCTGCAAAGTATGCTACATAAATAATAAGGCGCGAATGCGAGTTCGAAATGTTTGTTGTATCTATATTATGCATACGAGTACTTTCATTTCTGTTCTGTTCTCTCCAGAGACGACAGCTGACAATAAACACAGACACACACACACACGCACAGAGAGAGAGAGAGAGACAGAAAGAGAGAGAGAGAGGGGGAAGGAGAGAGGGAGAGCGACGTAACAAACGACGACACAAAAAACACGACACACGTAACTAAAGAAAAAACACACACACAAAATTGTTGTTGTTAGGTGATTGTATGAAAGACTTGATTGAACAATAATTTATTTGCCTCCCCGTTGAAATTTGCTTGTTGTTGTTGCTGCTGCTGAGAGGGTGCGGGGCGGCGGGGGGAGGGAGGGAGGAAAGGAAGGCTTGTTGTGATTGCAATACAGATCTCTATTTGGCGGCTATTAAAAGCATTTGATGGACAAACATATTTTCTAACTTTCTTGATTTCTGCTTTCATTTCATTATCGGATTTAAGTTGATTTGCTTTTTTTTGATTTAATATTTTTTTTTTTTTTTTGATTTGATTTGATTTGTTGGTGGTTCTGACAGTTAGTTGTTGGATGTTTTT
Source organism: Drosophila kohkoa (assembly GCA_019972355.1). Lineage (NCBI taxonomy): Eukaryota > Metazoa > Arthropoda > Insecta > Diptera > Drosophilidae > Drosophila > Drosophila kohkoa. Next base: position 5,548,543 of record BJEL01000071.1, on the reverse strand, counting down.
TGTTGGATAGATCTCTAAAAATACTCACGCATATATAGCTAGAAGGAACTTTCTTTGGTGGGTTCTTACACGGCCGGGATTAACCCGTTTTACTAGTCTTGTATGTTTGTAAATGAGCCAAGTTTCACGAAGAACATTCGCCGCAGCATTTTTCAGCTAAATTTGATTGTGAGAAGAAATGAATACAAAGTTATTAGAGTAAAAGTGGCATTTGGTGTTGCGATTGGTGATTGATTTTTGATATTCGAAATTCGACAAAACTAGAAACTACAAATTAGATTAGATTTGATTGAACGCGACGCGATTTCAACTCAACTCAATTCAAGTTTAAGATTTAATATTCGATAAACGCAGTGATCAAAAGGGAACTCTTCATTGATGTTGTTCTTCGTTGTTGTTATTATGTGTGAGAGTGTGAGAGTGTGTGTGCTTTGCATAATAACTGTAAGCTAAATGTGTATGTGTGTTTGTGTGAATGTGTGTGTGGAGACGATCTATACCCTTTTGGTTAACTGCGTGTCCATCATGAAATTGTGCACATGCTTCTCGGCACGAGTCAGCTCCAGTTTTCGTGAGACGACGGCGACGAGCAGCGCCGTGCAGCCAGCGCCCTGTAAACGATAGTTAATCGGTTATTAGTAATCGCATATCGATTGGCGTTCAACTATCGATTGACGGCGAAGATGGCAACGTGACAACTTTTTTGCTGTCATCTTCATCTTCATCTTCGCTGTCCATCAATCAGTCATCAATCAATTTTCAATTTTCATTTCATTTTTGCTTTATTTAATTTTTAATTTTTCGTATATTTTTGATTTTTATGGATTCAGTTAATTGTTGTGTTTTGGTTTTTGTTGGATTATACATTCAAAATGAGATAGTTAAAATTCCAGAACTTTGTTGCTTTTGATATTTATAGTATTTTTTTTTTCTTTTTGGTTCATTTTCTTTTTTGTTTTTGTTTTGCCTATTGAAATTGTTGAGTTGAGTACGAAGAAAAACGATTGAATGAATGAATGAATGATTGAATGAATGAATGAGTTGAGTGTATGATTGAATGATTGATTGAGAGTGCATAAATGTATTCAAAATGAGGGATCGCAAATATTTTTGTTGCTACTTTGATTACTTGGTTAGTTACTAAGAAGGAATTTGGAATCAGAATCAGAATCAGTTTTAGAATACGCTTTCAAAAGTTGTACACAATCTATAGATGTTCAATTTTCAATGTATTACAACAGTTAGAGAGAGAGAGACGGAGAAGGAGAAGAAGTAGGAAGAGTACAAAACACACATACGTAACGTTTAGCTATAGAGAGCGAGAGAGAGAGAGAGAGGGAAAATTATAACGCAATTCAGAGTTTTGTTAGTTCAAGTTCCAAGTTTGGTATTAGTTTCTGGTATTTTAGTGGTAGTATTTTTTTTTTTTTGGTATGACAATTTCAATTAAGGACTACGACATGATCAATATATGCATGTAGAGGGAGGGAGAGCAAGAGACAGAGAGAGAGATAGTTAAAGATATAAATGAAGAGAGATAGATAGAGAGTGAGCAAGAAAGAGAGAAAGGGAGAGAAAGAGAGAGCGTCTGTGTGTGATTCGCTGGTGGTGGGTTAAAAAAAAAAAAAACAGTATCGATATTCCTAAATTGCCTAAAACGCGATACATGACACGATACGATTAATGAACGATTCATGAACGGAAATCGAAAGTAAAGCTTGGTCGCTTAAGTATATATATATATATTGTATAGCATATAGTATGACATAGTACATGACATTAGTACTTATAGGTAGAGTACACTACACTATATATATTATAGGGTTATTTGGGGGTAGGTATAACAGCTAAAGGTACATTTGCGGTTTGCTTGTGAGTTGGTTTGAGTATAGCATAATATTGTTTATTTATTGGCTACAATTTCTTATCATTATCATTATTATTATATTCTTTTTTTTGTTTGATTCTTGTTGTATGCGAGAATGTTATTTACAAGTGAGCCCGATTCGGATTTAAGAAATTATGAAAATGTTGTTATTATTGTTATTATTATTTATTGGATTTGGATTTTGGTTGATGTGTGTGCACAGATTTGTTTCTATATACAATCTTTTTTTGGTTTTTTTTTTTTTTTTTTTTTTTTGTTAAAGACTCACCATTATTCCTGTACTGACAGCGATACCACGTCCACAGTACGTATTCGGAACAATATCACCGAAACCAACACTCAAAAATGTTATCGCTATCAGCCACATTGCATTCAAAAGATTCGCATGCTCTTCATCATGAAATCTGTTGCATAATTATTTCGTATTCGTTTCCACAGTCGACAGTATACAGTATATATATTTCATATATGTATTAATATATATTTTTTGGTATATTTTTTTTTTTTTTTTTTTTTTTTTTTTTTTTGACAAAATATTTTTGGTGTGTGGCATTTTCGTATTTGGTTTTCAGAATTCGGTTTTGGTTTCGGATTCGTTTTCATTTTCGTGAGACGCGATCAGGGACAATAAACAAAACACGAGCGCGTATTTTTTTTGGTATTTTTTTGGTTTTTTTTTTTTTGAGTATAAAAATGAAAGGGAAAGAGAGATAGAGAAAAATATCGTATTGTTTTGGCTTAATATACACAAAAACAAACATATAAGTTGTATAAAAATATATATGTATATATCACAAATGAAAACAATGTTGGAAAACACACTTTCATCATACTTATATACTTATGGTATATTCAGAAACGAAAAAAAACAAAGAAAACTTCAAACGACAAACAATTCAAATTCAAAATTAAAAATCAAAAGCATATTCAATAAAAGTAGTAAAGAGAAAAACAAAAATAAAAAAGTAGAAAACGGAATACAAAAAAAAACAAAAACAAAAACAAGCTTTTCAAATGATATGCTGAGAGTCTTGAGAACTGATGACGGGCATAAAAGTGTGTTAGAGAGTTAAGATTAAAGATTTCTTACAATTACATATACTTATATATACATACATATATGTACATATATATATATATAAATATATTTTTGGTTTCTTATTAGGACACACAAACAGTGGGAGAGTTCAATTTAAGATATATGTATGTATAAAAGATATAATATACTATTATGAATGGCTTTTGTTATTGAAGGACAGCGACGTAACCGTGAGAGAAATCAGATAAATTTCTTTTCAATTCTGCAGTTCTTTGGATTATATATATATATATATTGTGTTTTTTTTTTGTTTTTTTGTTTTTGAGGTGCGAAACATTTGGTTAGGTGACTATCGAAAATTACACATGGTATTGCCTAAAGCTATATGTATGTACATATATACACACGCACACACTCGCACACACACACACACACACACAGAGAGAAAGATATAGATGTATATAGAGAAAGATCTGTTTATATATATGTACATAGCAATGAGCTGTCAACGAGGATTTGTTGCCCAACAACGGTCACAAAATCAAAAGTCTAGCAAACACACACACACGCACACACTAACATACGCTGGCTCACTCACACACACGCACACACATAATCAGAGATGAAGCTTGAAACGTAAAATAGTGAGATAAATACATAAACATATACATATATATATACACATGAGTGTTGCGTTGTGTAATAGTAATAGCTTAAGTGAGTGTGTGTTTGTGTGTGTGCTTATACAGACAGCGAAAGAGAGGTAGAGGAAGAGCGCAAAAGACAGAGTGGGAGAGCGAGAGAGAGAGAGAGTGAGGGGAAAGTAATGTATGAATATGTTTGTATTAACAGCGACACACCAAATACGATTTATGCATGAATTGCTGCTGCTGCTTTTGTTGTTGTTCTTGTTGTTGTTGTTGGTGGCTTTTGTGGTGGTGTTATGGTGGTTGTTTTTTTTCTTTTTCTTTTTGGTGCTGGCCTGACCGCCTACACACACACATGTGTGTATGTGATGATTTACAACAGAGCTTCCTCTTTACGTTTACGTTTCTTCTTTTTTTGCGCTTTTCGCTTTTTGCTTTTTTGCACTCGTTTATGGAATGAACTAAACCCGCAAGCAAAACTTAATCAGACTAAAAAGTACATCGTTCACTCTGCATTAGAGACAAACACACACACACACACACACACATACACGCACTCACTCACACACACACACACGCATACATGTGTGTTGTTGTTTTACATTTCGCAGAGTTTCAGATTTTGATTTTTTTTATTTTTTCTTTCTGGTTGTTGTTTTGCGTATATTTTGATTGTTATTGATTTGAGAGTTAACAATTTGTTGATTTATAGATATGAAATTCGTATATGCATGTGTATACGTAACGTACTTGTTGTTGTTGTTGTAGTTTTGTTTTAGTATTAGTTGTTGTTGTTGAAAGTGATATTCATTGCTTATGTTTATGCTTGGCAACATTCGTCTGTTCTGCTAATGTTACTGTTACTGTTACTGTTAAGCTGCTGTTACTGTTACTGTTTGTTGTTGCTGTAACTGTTCTGTTTCGCATTTGTTGTTGGTTCTGGTTTACATTTTTACATTTGAGCTTAGCTTCATTTTATTTTATGTTCTATACTTTCAATTTATTATTCTTTGATATTTCTTTTTGTTTGTATTATTTTAGAATTCTTTTGGTTTTTGATTTTCTAGTTGGATACTTACCACCATGCCGCAGGTGAGCGTTATACCGCGTCCACAGTATGTGTTCGGCACAATGTCGCCGTAGCCGACACACAGAAATGTGATGGCCGTTAGCCACATGGTGTTTAGCAAATTCGCGTGCTCCTCATCGTGAAATCTTTTGTTTCAATCATTGTCATATTTTGCAAATCGTTTTGCGAGAGTGCAGTTCAGTATATTTTTCATACATATTTGTTTATCGATCGATGTTCGATAACGATTTATTTTGTTGATAGTTAATATACATTTAGTTGGTTTTTGTTTTTGGATACGATACGGTATCATATCATATATCATATATATATACATATATGTAGATCGGTATTCAGTAATTGGTAGTTGTTGTTTTTTTTTCGGTATCGGTATCGGTATATTTGGTATATTCAGTATTTGGTATTCGGATGCGTATGCGTTATTCAAGTTGATAGATAATTTTTTTTTTTTTTTTAATTGTATTTTTGGCGGTATTTTTGATATATTTTTGGATTGAGTTTTCGGTTTTCAGTTTTCAGATTCAGATTTTTCATTTTGCAATTTGTGGATACAGAAGTAGGGTGAGAAGTGGAGTAAACAAATAAACAGATGTGAAATTATGTGAACATTTTTTGTTGTTGTAATTTTTTTTTTTTTTTTTTTTTTTGTTTTGAAAAGAAAAAACAAACAAATAACAAATAGTACAATATGTTTTTTTCTTTTCTCATTTATAGAATCATATATCGATCGATAATTCATTTTGATAAAGATAATTTTGTTGTTCATAATTAATAATTATTACACAAATCGAAACATAGAATCATAAACTATATATATATATTTATAATTTTTGTACATAAATATCAAAAATTAAATACGAATGAAGAACAACATATCGAAAGTAAAGACCAAAAAATAAGAGAATAAAAAAGTAGAAGAAAAAGTAGATGAAACGAAAGAGAAATTAAACAATAAACAATATAGATATTTATATAGTAGAAGTAGGAGAAGAAGAATAAGTTGAAACGAATCAAGTCCTGAGAATTAGAGAAGAGGATAACCGGGTACAAATACATACATACATATGTATATACAGACACAAGTACATGTATATATATGCATACAAAAATACAATGACACACGACGATTCATAGAATAGAATAGAACAGGATAGAATAGAATAGAGGCTTAGAGGTTGAAGAGTTTTAAGGATTAAGCTCTGCACAAGCCGAAAAAATGCATTGTGAATGTTCGCAGTTCGCTGTACGGTCACACTCTGAATATACTATATGTATGTATGTATGTTTGGTATATATATGGTAGGTTGCTTTCCGCTTAATTGGTCTAACTGTCTGACTAACTGGCTCACTGACTGACTGACTGACTGACTGCCTCGTTTGCCTCGACTGGATTACGACTTGGACATGCAGCACATGTGTGTCTCACAAGAGCTTCAATTAGGCTGAAGGATGACCCGTTAAATACAAGCACACACACGCACACACAAACACACGCGCAGAGGTGAAATGAAAACAAAATGGCTTTGTGAGTGCTGCGCTGCACCTGCACACATCCAGTAGAGTGAGCGAGAGAGAGTTAGACAGCTAAAAGCTGGCGGCTGCGGCGGCGGCAGCTCAACCGTCGCTTGAGTGCTCCGTGATGAGCCTTCTACACTTGACACTAACAGCGCGGGGGAGCTGTACATGTGTATGGCTCTGTGTGTGTGTGTGTGTGTGCGAGTGAGAGGATGTCGGTTACGTGTGGCAAGCTAATGAAGCCGAGAGCAAGAGAAGCTGATGAGCAAATAAAATGATAACTAACTATGCTGTGTACTTGCAATTTTATGTAACTCGCTACTAAGTACAGTGTTGGCTAACGACTAACACACACACTTTGTATGTGTGTGTGTGTGTGTGTGTCTTTGTATCTGCGGTGCGTGTGTGTGGCAAGCAAATGTCAAAATGTCGCTTTGATGGCCCTCGACAAACAAAGAAAAAAACACTGAGCGCCACTTTGCCCCAAGCAGCTGCTCATTTAGTTGCTCCTCCTCTCACTCTGCTCCTCCTCACACTCTGCTCCTCCTCTTACTCTGCTCCTCCTCACACTCTCCACCACATTATAAGCTGCTCCTCATCATAAGCTGCTCCACCTCAAAGCCTAGTTATGTGTGTAATTGGTATCGTTATCGTTATCGCCGTCGTCGCCGTCATCGTCGTTAGTTACATACTTGGTTAACAAAGAGCATGCGGATATTGGGATACGAGATCCCACAGAGCAAAAGCTACATACGCAGGGCTTATATAGCAAAATCAATTATCAATTTTGGCATATACACACATACATACATATACATACACAGTTAAGTTTACATCATACATATTATGTTATTGTTTCTGTTTGGTTTTTATATATCGATATTTATTTAGCATATTCGATACATCGGAACATAAAAGGCATACATACATACGTATAAAACGGAAGGAAGAAATTTGGCAAAATTCAAGAAATAGTTCTATATTCTCTACTATATCCTAACTCTTAAGTGACCTATTTCTCTTCTTTCTTTAACTGAACTTATGTTATTTTGCATACTTATCGAACTATTCGCTTGCTAACACAATCGGAATACATAGAGAGCAAAGACAAAAAAAAAAAAAGGATTACGACGATATTTGCACAACAAATAGCAGAGCAATGGATGAGATTATAGAATATATATTGTATATATATATATATATATATATAAGAGTACAACACTAGACTGTCAGGCATTCGCATGTAAAATTCTTATAAAGTTGTTCCAAAAAAAAAATGTCGACAAATCTTCTACAATAATAAAGGAGAGATAGAGAGAAGAAGCAGTAGTCCAAAGAGGAAAGTAGTCAAAATGAAGAAAACAACATTTAGATATTTTTATAATGAGGGGCAAACTTTAGCTAATGATAGAAAAAACGAAACGAAAACCCAGACAATGACAATGGAAAACCAAAAATAAACGACAAATGCAAACGCGTTATAACAAAAGGAAAACACAAAAAAAAAAAGAGAAGATGTGAGTAAAATCTAGAAAATATATATAGAGGTATATATGTATATATATATATAGATATATATATGAATGTTTTACAGAAATACACAAAATAGCACAAATTGTATTCGTAATGTGTGTTGTTTATCCATAATATAATCGCAAGTTGTTGTTGTTGTTGCTGTTTCTCTTTGCCCTTTCTATATATTTTCTTCGTGTTCTTTTTATTGTTGTCTTTTGATCCCAAAATGTATTCACACATGTCTTATTTATGCGTTGTATCTCAAGGCAAACGACAGATGATAATCATCGCTTACGTTTCACAAAAAAAAAAAAAAAACAAAAACACAAAAAACGAAAGGAAAAAAAATACTAAAAGGATAGAAATGAAAAGAGGAGAAATAAATGGTTAACAAGAAGGCAAAATAAATCGAAACGAAACAAAAAAAGAAAACTGTAAACGATACACACAGTTGTTGTTGTTGTTGCTGTTGTTGCTGTTGATGGTGAAAGTATTGAAAGGACGTCACAGAAGGACACGCATTAGCGATGGTATTTCATTATAAAGCTGATGAGCGAGCGAGAGCGAGAGAGAGAGAGGTGGTGGCGGTTGCGGGGAGGAGTGAAAGTGACACGAGAGAAGCGTTTGCCGCGTCATGGGGGCTTAGCCAAAGGTCACAAAAAAAAAATATAAGAACAGACACTAACTGAGGATGAAAACAACACGAACAAAGAGAAGAAGATGAACAGGAAAAGAAATAAGAACAACAACAACAGCAAAGGAGTGACAAAAAAATAGCCAAAACAGATAAACAAAAACAAAAACTAAAATAAAAACGAAACGAAACGAAAGCGTGGAACAAAAATACGAAAAACGAACTAAGAAGAAGAAGAACCCACGCGGCGGCAATAATGTATGAACGTATGTGTGTGTGTGTGAGTGAGCTTGTGGTTGTGGCTCTTGCGGCTTATTTATGAGTTATATTTATATGCACACTTACACACACACACACACGCACACACACACGCACAACAACAACAACTTCTTCCGCATTTCGAGTATCTCACAAATGTTTTTTTTTTTTTTTTTTAGCTTGAGTCACATCTTCGCAGTCATTATCATAAATATTTTTTAGTTCTTCTCCTTTTGCTCCTTATTCTTTTTTGGCAATTGAATTAAATTGATTTTTCCGCATTTTCCTTCATATTTTTTTTTTGTTGTGTGCCATTTTAAGGCAGTTTTGTTGTTAGTATTTTTTATAGTATTTTTAAAATTAAATAGTATATTGTTTGTTGATTTCGTTTGTATTTTTGTTTTTCGTTTTGATTTGATAAAATGTATTAAGTACTTTGTTACGTATACGACATGTTTCTCTAGAGCAATGCAGGCGTAGTTCAAACCACTTTTTTGTTTTACTTTTTTTTTTTTCTTGTTGGGGGAAGCTTATTAAATACAATGTACGAGTAAAATACTTGCTCGTAAAACGAATGAAATTAGACGGAAAAAAACAACAACAACGAATAAAAGAAATTACAATTGCTCTAAATACAGACATACACACACACACGCACACACACGTACAGCCAGACACACCTACACAAACACACACACACAATATTCAGTTACATAGACACACCAATTAAAACACACACAGAATTAAGTTGAAATTAAGAAAATGTTGAAGAAAACAAAAGAGAATACAATATAAAACAATTAACTTTAGTCAACGGGTATTTGGGGGAGGGGTGGAGAGGGGGGTGGGGGGAGAAGGTCTCTCCACAGGCAAGTGAGGTGGATAATCATTAAACAAAGTGACCGCAAGTGGGCAACGATAGAATGGAAATCGAAATGCAATAGAATAGTGCACAAAAGTATGCTAGCGTAGTACAGGGAAGAAGAAGAAGAAGGCGATAGGGGGGCTTGATAGTATGCAAACATGTTATCGATAGTATGAGTAAATACGAAGAGAACTCCATTGATAAGCTGATGGCGTCACAGTTAATCGATAATAGCAAAGCATATCGATTAATTTCAAGGCTGTTAGCAATTTTGATAGTATGCAAACATGTTATCGAACTCTATTGATAAGCTAATAGAGTAAAATGTTATCGATAACACATGTGCAGAGATAGCGTTAGTCGATAGTATAAGAGCATATCGATTATCGAACATGTTATCGATAGTAGATAAGATGGGGACTCTATAGATAAGCTAATAGAGTAAAATGTTATCGATAACGAATATGCAGAGATGACGTGTCAGTTAATCGATAGTATTAGAGCGTATCGATTAATTTCAATTCTACAATCGAGTTCGAGTACGCAAACATGTTATCGATAGTAGATAAGATGGGGACTCTTTTGATAAGCTAATAGAGTGGAAGGTTATCAATAACATATGTGCAGAGATGGCGTCACAGTTAATCGATAGTATCAGAGCATATCGATTAATTTCAATTCTACAATCGAGTTTAATAGTACGCAAACATGTTATCGATAGTAAAAAAAAGATGGGGACTCTTTTCATAAGCTAATAGAGTGGAAGGTTATCGATAACATATGTGCAGAGATGGCGTGAAAGTTAACCGATAGTAGGAAAGCATATCAATTTATTCCAACTCTGCAATCTGTGACCACTTGAATATATTATACATAATATTTGTCGATACATGACTCGACGCAAATATGTTATCGATAGTATGAGCAGACAAGATGGGGACTCTATTGATAAGCTGATAGAGTAAATTGTTATCGATAACAGATGTGCAGAGATTGCATCAACGTTAGCCGATAGTAGGACGTATTAAATGTATTAACAATAGCACGCCAACATGTTATCGATAGTATACGTAGAAAAGTAGAGTTAAAACAGCAGTTAATCGATAGTTGATGGATAAAAGGAAACAATAGAATGATAGACAGAATAGCGTTACCATCGATAAAAGCTTAGAAAGAATAAGCATAGTTATAGCGTGAGCTTATGTTATCGATAGAATGAGTAAATTGCAAATAAATGTCCTCACAGAAGATACGCTAAAGGAAAGGAGTTAAAACATCGATTGATCGATAGTTGAAAGACAAAACGAATGCATAAGAGTATGCGATAGAATTAGGGATGGAAAAGCGCTACTATCGATAAATAGCAAAGGACAAGAGAATAGCGAGAGTATATCGAAATGTGTGTGTATGAAACGTAACTGACAAGAGAGTAAAGTAAAGTAGTTAAGTAGCTAAGCATATCCGAAATAAATATTTACAAAATGCTACGTTATTAATGGAAAAAAAACATAAAGAGATTAAGATTACAAATTTGCCAAGTAAACGTTGAAGTAGAGGAAGAAAATTGCTCGACTACAGACAAAAAAAAAAAAAAGAGAAAACAATTTTGATATAACCTGGCTCAGACCGACTAACGCAATACACTATGGTAACTATATAATACACTTTGTACACACAGCTGCTCATCCTAACATAATTTGTTCTTTTCTTTTTTGCTATCTGCTTTTCTGCTTGGCCCACAATTTGTGCAAAACTTATGTATATAAAAGTATATGTATATATATTGAATAGAGAGAAAGAGAGAGAGATAGAGGAAGATTTACATATTTTTTTGTTGTTGGAAGATATATATCGAGCAGTACAAAAAGAACAACAATACAACAACAGCAAGAGGCAAAGCACAGGGAAAGTGTGAGAAAAATGGAGAAAACGGTAAACGGTAAATGGAAAACGGAAAAACAAGCGACAGCTCCAAAAATTGTCGTAATGTAAAATGTAAATAAAATTGAAACGCATGCAGGAATTATCCTCACAACACGTGACACTGACACTCGCTTCGAATTACAACCTCACGTCATGTAGCTGCGAGTGTGTGTGTGTGCGAGTGTGTGTGTGTGTGTGGTTTTCGAATTGCATACTATTGTTAACAAGCACAGAGAGAGAGAAGACACATAGATACACACATGCTCACACACACACACACACACAGACACACATCTACAAAATACAGAGAGATATGCAAAAAAGTTAACGAAAGAAATCAAGCAAATGGTTTTTGGTTTGGTTTTGGATTGAGTCTCGTTGTGTGAGTGTGTGTGGGTGTGTGTGTGCAGAGGGGAGAGCGGGCGACAGCTGACTGAATTGAGCATGTTCTCTCTTTTTTTTTTTTTTTTTTTTTTTTTTTGCAGCAAGCTGTGCTTAAACCCCTTTAATACAAAGTTCACAAAATTCAGACTCATTGAAACTCAGTTGAAATTTTTGATGAAAGAAACATTCAAGTTAAGCTCCTCTCTTTAAATTTGAATAACTTAATCTTTTTTAGTATTCTTTTCTTTTTTTTTTTTGGCATTTGGTATATGTATATATATAATTTTTTTTTGTAGTTGTTGTTTGTTGCTTGTTTTAGTTTTTGGGTTTGGTTTTTGATTTTGGTATTTGCTACGAAAGTACTGAGTGTGGTTTGTAATAAAAAGTTGAGCGTACACTTTGAGAGACATTACGTAATGGCTTAGCACATACAATTTATGTACATAAAAGATAGTAGGCATATACATATATATATATATATATGTATATATATATATAGAGTTATGTCAAAGTATTAGTGGCATACATTAAATCGGATTTCAACTCAAACACATTAAATCAAAATTCAAAAATAATCCTCAGAGAAGTTAAGAAAACGAAAAGCAAAATTCAAATCATAATAATACAGAATGAAAAAAGAACGAAAAGAAAAGAAAATAAAGAAATCATTGAAGTAACAACCATTATATATATAATAATTACTACATAAAAATTACTATATATATGTATTATATATATATATATTTCATATATCATTGAATACAATCTCTATTGGACAATTGAACAACATTACCTTTCGCATTGCCGCAAGGTCCACGAGGCAATTATCCACAGCGAGACCATAAAGACCAATAGAACCGTTCCCGGGCATATTGTCATTAGTGTTTTTAAAACGAATCTGCAAATTCGAAACAATTTAATAGCACCTTATGAAGTTTAGATTCGTTCAATAAGTGTGAGCAAACTGAAAATGTAGGTAACAGACTGAAAGAGGCTTGTGTTCTATCACCAAACAAAGGTACAAAAATATTCCAAAGGCTGTATTTCGAAATATAGCAAGTTCATATACCAAAAATACGAAAATATACTGAAAGAGGCTTGTGTTTTATCTAAAAAAAAATTAAAAAATATACCAAGGGCTGTATTTCGAAATATACCAAATTCATATACCAAAAATACAAAATAAATATACTAAATATAAATATACTATTAAATTCGAAATTTAGTATATGACTTTCTGTATATTTCAATAGTTTTTCGGTATATTTCACCGTTGTACTATTCTATTCAAAATGTAGTATATTTACACATTTCTTTTTAAATAAGCTCTTGGTATATTTTTAGTATTTTTCGGTATATTTAGCGTTATACTGTTGCATTCGAAATATAGTATAATATATCGAAATACTTCTATATATCAAAAATAGCGTTCGGTATATTTTAGTATTTTTATGGTATTTTAAATCGGTATATTTTAAACTATTACATTCGAAAGTATACTATATATCGATATACTACCACGTTCGAAATATAGCTTTTGGTATGTTTTAATACTTTTCGGTATATCATTTTTGTATATTTTACCGTTATACTAACATATTCCAAATATAGTATATAGATTTTTACATTTGAAATATACCTTTCGGCATATCTTAGAATATTTTCGGTATGTATGATAAATTTCGTCTATTTCAACGTTAATACTGCACTCTTTTGCTTATACTGAAAATTTGTAGCGGGTATCTAAGCTTTGTCACTTGTTTTAATTATCAACTAAATTTACTACTTGCATTTTTTCCTCTTCTATATTTAGTTAATATTTAAAATAATATTTCAACTATTTTGCTATGTTCAACTTTCCATATGATGTGCCACAACATTTCACTAAAAGTCGCTTGCTTTTTACTTGTTATTTCTAAGTTGCTCTTTCTCGGTTCACTGCAAAGTATTTTTGCAACGAGTTTTATTCCGGCTTTCATTGCAATTAATTTGACTTTATTTTTACTTTCGACTTTCAATTATTTTTAGCTGCTGTTTATGCCAGAGAAATTCTACCTGCTTCTTTTCTCTTCTCTTTGCTTCTATTTTCATTTTGTGTTCGTTAAATATTCAGTTTATTTTTAGCTTTAGCTTCAGCTTCAGCTTTAGCAAAATGCTGCTTGTCTATTTTAAATATGGCTTCCACTCTCACTCTCTCTCTGTCTCTGTCTCTCTTTGGCGTTTTTAATATGCCGCTAGTTTGGCTCTCTTTAGCTGTGCTTTTTAATTTTTTGAATTCGCATTTACTTCTCATGTGGCCGCCGCTCGCTCGCTTGGGAGCTTTCGTGTATCCTTTCATCTAGCTGGTGGCTGACAACTGACAGGATGGCTTATGGCCATTAAATATGCATAATCTTCCTGCTCGCGGTCACTTTGAGGTATAATCAGTTGGAGTTGGGGTTGGGTTGGGTATTTAGTATTTTGGTATTTGGTATTTTTGAATGATTGTGTGTGTGTGTGTTACCTTGTGTTAAAATTAATCCTATTGAGAGCGCCGATGCTCCGTGATGATGCGTCTGTGAATAGCTTTGAATGAAGCAGCATAACGCGGCAGATTAAGTATAATCGAAGGAACATAGGTAGTGATAAAGCTACGTCGTATGGCACCATTTCGGTGCCAATTGTTTTGTTCTTATTGGCCAATTTCGTCGTCCACTGGAAATAGTATTCGCCAGGAATTGGATGTATAGCGCATATAAAAAGTTCTAACCCTATTTGACTAATTCGTTGCCATGTCATTGCGATCCTCCAATCGTCGGCGCAGTTATCTATCATGAATAACTGTTGTTGTTTATGCATTATTATTATTATTTTGTTGGTTTGTTCATAATTGGTTGTTCGGTGGTTTCCGGATTGCGTTGCGTTGCGGTTGCGAGCGAAACAGAACGAGAGAAATGGAAGAAGAAGAAGAAACGAAAAAAAATAGAGAAGAAAATTAATTATTAAATATAATTGGAATTTTATTGATTTGGTATTTGCGACTAAACAAAATGAAAATACACCCAAATACGAGCATGAATTATTTGACAAGTACAACGTCAATGAGGTGTACATATACATACATATATATATGTCTAAGTGTGTGTCTGTGTGTGTGTGTCTCACTGTGGTAGTATAGTGGTGTGTGTGTGTGAGTGTGTGTGGTGCAAAGTGTGTTAAAGCATAGCATAGGCAAAGAGTAATGGGAAGGTGTAAAAGCGAAACCTGCTTGTTTCTGTCTGTTTTGCTTTTTCATTTTCTTTTTTGTTTTTGTCGTCTAACTGTATCGCTGCTGCTGCTGCTGCTTCTTCTTCACTGCTGCTGCTGCTGCTTTTCTCCTCTCTCTGTTCATCCTTCGTATTCGATTCGCGCTGTTGACTGCACCGATAAAGCGTGTATCGTTTATCGTTTATCGGCTCATCGCTTGTGATTATGGTATGTGTGTGTGTTTTTGTGAATGTGTAAATTAGCCAACACAAAAAACTATGTCACTAAATAATTATACTATAGATATATATGAATGCACATGTGCATGTTTCTGTGTGTGTGTGTTTGTGTGTGCCTCATTTCGCAGGTGTGCGTGTTGATGTGTGTGTGTGTGTGCAAAGTACTTACTGCTTAAAAGGTAAACGGCGTGCGTGTTCTCGTGTTGTTAGCACATTTTCTCTTATTCAATTCTCTTTTTATTTTTTTTTGGTTTGGTTGTCTGTTTTTATTAATTTGGCATTTGTTGTTTACCTTTTTAATTGGCTCAAATCAATTATTGAAATTGAACCAAATCGTTCACTTAAGCTCATCTAAATCGCCTCTTGAGTTTGGATTTGGGATTTTCGACTGTCGTTTGTCGGTTTCTAGAGTGCAGCTGCACTCTTAAGCACTTAAGCTGCAAGCTGTGCGACAAATTGACATTCGTCTCTGGCTGCGAGACAGAGACCGAAAGTGGGCAACGAAACGGGTCACACAAGGGGACGAGAGAGATAGAGCGAGATGGCGAGATTGCAGGAGTAAGTGTGTGAGCGGAGACTACAACAACAACAAACATACTTACGTACATACATACATACGTATGCCTGTTTGCTGCACTCATCATCGATTAGGTGGACAGGGGGGGCGGGGGTCAAGCAGGAATTTAAATTCTATGCAAGCACTCTCGAATGATTAATTGATAGTACTATGATTACCAGCGTTTGCTTCGTCGCTCAATTGCGATGCGGTTGCTGCACCAAGTGTGACCAATTAGCGTTAACACTTCTTAGGGATTATTTTCTAAACCAACACAATTGAAATTCAAGCTCGCTGCCAATTTTTACTTAATATTTCAAATGCAAAATTAGCCTTAATATTTAAAAAAGAATTTCGGACAAATATATTCATATTATTGTTTGTGTCAAATGGCCAACTGCATTTTCACACACTTTTCGCATAATTGGCAATTACATTGTTAATTTGATTTGCACTGCAATCGAGGAAACAAAAAGAGACATATTGACAGCGAATAAGTGGTTGATAAACGAGCCTGAAAACATTCGACAGAAGGTCAATTAATTGTAAACACACGAGTTCGCGTATCGTAATTGGAATCGATTTCGGTATCGGTATCGGTTTTGGTATCGGAATAATGTGGAGAATAATAGAATCATAGATCGAAATGATTAAACAACAGCACACTAACACACAATACAATCATAAGCACATACTACATATTGTAGTATTGTTGTTAACTCTATATAGTATATGTATATGTAGTCTAGTCTAGTACACTACTCACACATTGACCAACGAATCACATTTGTGAACAATTTGCGAATGGTGCGAATGGGCAAATACAAATTGAGTTGCTATTAATTACGAGTATTGTTGATGGTAATTTATGGTAAGTAATAGCAGTAGAGTAAGTAGCTGGGACAAGCCGTGTTTTTATTTTGTCTTTTGTTATTGTTGTTGGTTATTCAATTTATTGTTTAACAGGACTGCGAAATATTTCGATTTGTTTTTTGTTTTTTTTTAGCGGATCTCTACTTTGAGTATATTTTGAGTTAGTATTTTTTACTTTACGTTAGCATATGAGACATTCGCAAGTTAAGCCGATTAATCGATGCTGAGAACTTATCGTTATAAGGAAGTTGAAGATACTATTTGAAATTATCGAAAGTCCTGTGAATAGTTTTCTATTGTCTCCTTCATTCATTTGCTTTAGCATTTTCATTTTGATATTGATATTGATTTTGATTTAGATATTTGATATTGCAAAATCGAAGCACCGTTCGAATCTTTAGAGTGATTAATAATATGATTGAGATGCTTATTCCGAATCGACTTAGCAATGAGAATGCTCATATGTGTGCGTGTGTGTTTCGTTCTGTACGTGTGAGTGTGAATCCGTGTATATGCGCGTGTATGTGTGTGGACGGTGTGTTCTTTATGCATGTCTCCCAAGTTACATATGTAAGTAATTTTGTTGGTTGTTTGTTTTGATTTTGAGTTGTGGACATTCTTTTTGGTGGGCATTTGAACTAAAACTACACAAAAGGCCCCATATAAAAAAAAAATACAACTGGTGATTCAAGGTGCAAACTAAGCCACGTTGTCATTTTGTTGTCGTGTCGTGTTCACTTGATCAGCGGTTGTTGTTGTTGTTGTAGTTTTGTTTTGAGCAAAAAGCAAAATCGCCTTCGTTTTTGGTTTTGTATGCAATGCACACAATTGTTGTTTGTGACGAGTTGGAAAGCCGTCGATCATGGCATCGATTTATCGATAATTACAAAGCAACTTTCATATGACGCGAAGCTCGCTGCTATGAGCTTGCCATTCGGCTTGTAACATAGAGCTTTCTGTTAACTAGCCTCTACACAATGCGCCATTTTGGAATTGAATCACTTTTGACTACGCGTATATGTATTTAACGTGGAATTGAAGGAATTCATAAACAATTGTGGAATTGTGTGTTCGATAGCTTTCCAGCTCTGCGATGTGCATACAAAACATTATATACATATTGCATATTGGATGATGTATCAACAAAAATGAGAGACACTGGCTGTTGATCTTTGAAATTGCTATTGAACTATATACATACATACATACATACATCGATACATACATACATACATACATAGGTATACGCTACGTATTTTTGAAACTAGAGAGACATCGAATGGGCACAAAATGCTTGCTGTAATTTATTGTTTACGTTTTCTCATTCTTTTTGTTCGATTGATACATACACATGTATCGTATGTACACACATATATATGTATGTACATATATGTATGTAGGATTCATGTATAGATCTCTCTTTTACGAGATGTGGCGTTTGATATTGCTTGTAAGTAGTTGTAGTTGTAGTTGTTGTTGAGTTGTTATTGTTGTTGTTGTTGTTGTCAAGCTACTCTATGTTGTTGTTATTGTTGTATTTGCTGAATGTAGTTTTGGTATTTTTGTTGTAGTTGTTGTTATTGTTATTGTTGTTGTTGTTGTTGTTAACCATATATAGTATGTATGGGGTACATAACACTATGCATGTAGGAATTACTCACAAATATTTATGATGTATTATTATTATATAAGTATTACTTACTGAATTCTGCAAAGCATAATTGGAAGGTAATTACATATTAAAATTTTTTTTACTTTAAACATCAACATTAATAGAATTTGGGGGGCGGGGGGATTAACATTTAGTTCGGATTTATTATATAGAGAACAAAGTTTGTTGTTTGTATGAAGAGATTACGAAAATGAGCGACGACGATTTGATTTATATATAAACTGATAATTGCATCTCTATACATATGTACATATATATTTTCCTATATATATACTATGTATATCGATTTGAAGCTGACTGATATCGTTTTGTTGTTGTTTTGATTTGACTGACTGATTGATTGATATTGAGATTGATTGATTGATTGACTGACTGATTTGAACATTCAATTGATGTAGTTTTGAATTGAGAAAAAACTAAAACACAACTAAAGAAATGATATGCAAGTGATAGAATTGATTTGTTGTTGATTGAGATTGAGAGATTGAGCGGTGATTCTGCTATTCAAATTGTTTTGTAGATATTTCAATAGTTTCAATTCAAATTTTTCGAAATGTTTTCCATTAAACGACAACTGAACACAGGACTCACAGGACTTTCTCATTTATTGCTATTCCTCGACAAAATATGATTCAATATTGTTGAAGAACACATCATGTTTGGATAGGTTCTATAAACATATTATTTTCAGTTTAGATAGTTTTTTTTTGGTTTACTTCGCTTGGGAGAGACGCATTTAAAAAGGTAAGACAA
Source organism: Drosophila kohkoa (assembly GCA_019972355.1). NCBI lineage: Eukaryota > Metazoa > Arthropoda > Insecta > Diptera > Drosophilidae > Drosophila > Drosophila kohkoa. Next base: position 5,529,467 of record BJEL01000071.1, on the reverse strand, counting down.
TCGAATTGAATCGAAGCAGTTGACAGATTCGACTTAAAAAGAAAAAACTCTTTCGTTCAAGTTTTATTTTATAGATTCGACTAAAATAAAACACATTAGTTCAAGTTTTCTTTTTTTTTTCTGTGATAGATTTGACTTAAAAACTTTTTAGTTCAAGTTTTTTTTTTTTTTTTTTTTTTTTTTTGGAGTTGATATAAGTAATATAGTTGTAATTTAATAACGAGTAACGAGTATTGTGTGCAATGTACCGTGATGTCATGTAATTGTAATTATGTCATTTATGTTTCATTCAATATAATAAAAAACGAAATACAAATTAGTTCTCCCATGCTCTCTCGATATATTATATAATCATAGGTATTGTAGTGTGTAGTTCTCTCTCCACTTTTCTTGTTTTTTCAATTATATATTACCATTACTCATGCGAACAATTTAATACATGTGTGTTTGGTATTTGCTAATTTGTAAACACAAAAAGAAAATACGAGTAGGTGGGTGTGGCAAATGAGGAGGGAGTTAGTAGGTGGATTTATATTTTTTTTTTTTTTTTTTTTTTGGGTCAAAGGTCGGTCGGTTGAACGAGCGAGAGAGAGGGAGAGAGGACGGGGAAGTCAGGCAAGTCGCAAAATAAATGATTGTGTGCTGTACATGCAACTGGTCAATTGGTATTAAAAGCGCATGAAATAACAATGATAACCCAATTAACAATAATAATTGTAGTTGTAGAACTATTTTAACCGATCGACTGACTCTAAAAAAAAACTAACTCTGACTCGAATTATTATTCTGTATTTTTTTTTTTTTTTTTTTTTTGCTAAATTGTCAAATTCACTGATCTCGTTAGTTAGAAGTAGAAATAGAAATACGTGGGTGATTTTTTTTTGGTGGGAGGGAGAAAAGTATTGAAAGTGATGAGCTGTATAGATATGGTGGCATTATGCATGTATTTACAATGTAAAAAAAAACAAGTTTTTTTTTTTTTTTTTTTTTTTTTTTTTTTTTGTAAATTTCATTTCTCTTTTTCGTACTAGTATCTTTCTCTATTCGTTGTTGATGAATTTGAGTTGTTGTTGATGTTGAGAGTAATGAGCACAGGATATTTTTTTGAGGTTTCTCTTTCGTTCTTGAACCCATTTTGAAAGTATTTTGCGGGGGAGGACAAACGGAATGACAATTTACTTGTAGTTTAGCATTCAAAATATTTGCTAGTTTTGTTTTATTTTATTTTATTGCAATTGAAATCGACTTTAAATATTACTCAAAAAATACACAATAATTAAAGTTGTTGAATCGAGTCTTAGGCTTTGCATCTTTGAAATTTCTTTTGCTGCACTTTTGCTTTTTGTGTGTACAGTTGTTGTTTTTTTGTTGTTGGAATTTACTGAGTAGGGGACCGTTAGCTGCATGCATGTTAACGGTAACGATAACGATAACGATAACAACTGTAAACACAAACTGTATGCGCCGATAACAATGCTTAATACTCGTTTCCTTTTTGGCATTCTTTCGCTACGATTGTTATTATTTGATTTATTGTTGTGGTTTAAGAACAGACAAAGAACACACAAAGATTACAACAAATAACTGCAATGAGGTGGGTTTAGATTTTTTTTTTTTTTTTTGAGGGCTCTACGTTGGAGCTGGCTGGACAGTGGTTAAATGACGGAGGTGAAACGGGGTGGAGGGGAGTGGGGATTTACATATTTTTGAGGGTTTTTTTTTTTGGGATGTTTTACGATAATGCATTTGGATTTTAGGGTTAACGAGCGGGCAAACAACGTGGGGGCGGGGGACTAGGGGGGCGGGGGGATGTCATAACAGTGAGCGGGGAGGACGATGGCAACGTTAAAACAATAACGATGACGACCATCAATAACATCTGCAAGAGAAAGATACAATTGCACTCACTCTCACCTGCACTTCCAAAGCATGGTAAGCTACTATAAGTCCTAAAAGAATCACAGTCGAAACAGATATTAAGGTTTTTAACGCTGTCGAGTAAAACGATGCCTGCAACGAGAAACGAATTCATATTAAATATATAACGACTTACAACACTTTATCGCTACACGTTAGTATAATAATAATAAGTGGCTTAATTCAATTGTATAACATCACTCGTTATGCAGCGAATTGCTTTTATTGCTTGAAATACATTAAGGAAAGTAACGAGTAACGTTCATATTTGACTGAGCTTAGTACTATAAGTGGCTTACTCGTTAGTAGGTAACCTACTCGTTACTTGGTGGAATTAACGAGTAATTGGTAATGTTTGGTTTTATAATTTGATTATTGGTTAGTTCATCTTTGGGAGGAGTATTGAATTACTCGTTACTCGTAGTTGTCAATCTTTGTCTTACTCGTTACTTGACTAAGTTACGAGTGATTGTTAAACTGGTTTTTGTTATTTTAATCATACATGTATTAGACATTTTTGAATTACTCGTTACATGACCATATTAACGAGTAATTGCTGGTCTTCGGCTTACTCGTTACTTGTCCATATTAACGAGTATTTGTTTATGTGCGGTTTACGATCACTCGTTAGTTAGTCTTTGTATTCAATGTATTCATAGAAGTAAAATATTAAATTGGCTTATTCGTTACTCGTCAGTTGTTACTTAATCAAATAAACGAGTAGCTTTTAATGCTTTGCTGCTCGTTTATATTTTCAAATTTACTTGGCTCGATTCAAGAGTGAATTGACGAGTAATCGTTAATCTTAGTTTAGACCTAATATTTGGACTACTCGCTACTTAAAGTAACGAGTAAAAGAGAGAGAGAGAGAGGTAGCTTTTTAGCAAGCTTACCTTTGTGTAGACGCCGGCACTACTCAGTTCGTTTTCAATGACCATCACGATGATCCCGAACATACCCATGACGAGGGCGTAGTCGCTAATGCGTTTGCGCTTCTCGAATAAAGCTTTTCTCTTGCCCAGGCGATAGCCCACATTGGGTTTGTGTTTGGCCGAGTTTGTTGATGGCTTCCTGGACGTATTGCCGCCAGTAAGCGCACGTTCTTCCATATACCTGCAAAGAGATAAACGAATGTGCTCATAGAATGTGTTTCAATGGTTAAACGAGAGAGAGAAAAGAGCTCACTCACTCACTCGCTCAACAAACGCTTCCACTTCATATGCACCAACTAAACTAAACTAAACTAAAGTATCAACTATTTCAGATGGAAATACATATACTCGAAGACTGCTGACAGATTCTTTTGCTGGCTGGATGGCAACGCTTAATAAATCTTCAAAAGTAATAGTTGACAGGTTTTGTGTTCTCGTTCGTCTGCGACTATATTTTGCTATTCTGCTGCCTCATGAAAATGTGTCACATCAATTCTGTATCCAAAAGATACACAAACAAACAGAACAGATTGTCCTCCACCAACCTCCATCTCAATTCCCATCGAAGAACTGTCTGTATGGCTCTATAAAATGCTGAACTGTGCCAAATTGAACGTTATTGCAACACATTTTCTACTTTGCGGCACTTAAATACGATTTATTTATGCATTGAACGCTGGACACAATGCTCTTCAGTTCATATACCATATATTTTGAGTCCACCGCCTCAAATTGAATTGGTCATCAAAAAAGCAGCCCAATTGACTTTCCCTTCCACCTTGTTCCATCTCATCGCATCTCGTTTACACTTCATCAGTTTCATCGAAGGAATAACAACGAGTTGTTGTATATTAAATCTAGCAGATTTGTTTAGGATTTATACTTTTTTTTTTGGGCGGGGTGTTAAGCATCTACTTATGCAATGACATTTACTATAATTTGTCCTTCTGCCGCTGACAGCGACAGCTAATTATAGCCCATGGCAATTAGTCACTTTTTTTTTGTGTGGTTTTTGGCTGTCTAGTTAGTGAGTTCTAGTTAGTTCTTCTAAGGCATTATCTAAATTGTCTTCATGTGGTTTTGATTCGTTGCTTTCGTTATGCTACTCTGCCAACTAGGGTAGCATAGACTACGATTCTATTGAGAAATATTCTATATAGTGTTCTTATGTCTTTCTGAAAAATTCGAATTAAGTCATTATAAAGTAGAGGAAAACTATAGCTTAATCTTTGAAGTTTTGCTATGAATTTATGATTCTTTTTACAGCTAAGTATTTTAAAAAGTTTATATAAGAAATACTGGTTTTTCTTTTAGTATTGTAAAGTTATGTTTTCATAAAGTATATAATAATTTATATAATGCCCATATGATTATAAAGTTATGCCTTTAAAAGGTCAAGAAAAACAATAGTTTAAACTTTGAAGTTTGCAGTAAACTTATCATTTTTTTCAATCTAAATATTTTAGTAAGTTTGTATGGGAAATAATGTTTTTTTCTATAAAGTTACGTCTTTATAAAGTAGGGAAATACAATAGCTGAATCTTTGTAATAAATTTATAATTCTTTTTAAAGCAAAATATATCAGTAAGTTTGTATAAGAAATACTGTTTTTCTTAGTGCTGAATAGTTCTTGAAAATCTTTCCTTTCTTTATACTTTCGTCTTTCTTTTTAAAGCTAAATATTTGAGAAAGTTTGTATAAGAAATACTGTTCCTCTTTGCTAAATAGTTCTTGAAAATGGTTCTCGAAATGAGACTAAAATCTTGTTATACAATGTGTTTGTGCATCTAGTTTATATGCTGAATATTTCATGATAGTTTAATTAAAACCTGGATTTATAGTATTATTTTAATATTTATTATTTTAAATATTTCGTGATAGTTTGATTAATACTATTTTGAATATTTGATGATAGTTAATACATTGATTCAAGAGGATTCAAAGCGAATGTTTTGACTGCAGGATATCCGAGAGTCGCTGAACAAACTAAAACTAAAACTAACCAACTTATTTTCTGTTTTTTTTTTTCTGGATGTTCGTTCTGGTTGAGGCACATGAATTGGTAATGAATGTGGCTTGTATGAGAGCTCTCTCTATATGTTGTGTTGTGTATATATTTAGTATATAAATTGTGTGTTTTTTTTTTTTTTTTTTTGGTGTTTTGTGTTTTGTGTGTTTGTAGATTATTGATTACATACGCTTTAGCGAGATGCGGGGAATGACGGATTGGCGATTGGTATACATACATTTCATACCTAGGGTAGTCTGAGTGGATACCCACTAAAGCCTCGGCCGCTTCTTCGTTGCATCCAGATGAGATCTGTTCCCGGTTCGCAATGGAAGGTGTTTTCATCGAGCCAGGAATTGAAAGTGTCGACGCTGGCTTGCGGAGCTAAAAACGAATCATTCCATTAGTATTTTTCATTCCTGAATTTCTTCTCGTCTCGTCTTCCAAATGTGATTATCTAATGTGTCAGTTTTCATTTTGTTTTTCGTTTTTCTAAGGTGGCTAAAAAAGTTTTTCCATTCCAAAAAATTTCTGGGGGGGAGTGGGAAGTGTTTTTCTTTTTGGTGCTACGTTCAAAACTCGAGTGACTTAATCACTAGCATACATTACCATTTGTATCTTAGACCATTTATAATAGTCACAGTCATATACAGAACTATATATACATTCATTTCTATAAGCGTGTGCTGAGTGTGACTAAACTTAAAGCTAGAGATTTGGTGCAGTTTCTAGAGTGTTTTGCGTTTTGAATTTAAGAGAATAGATTTAGCTGAAGACATTTGAACTTCAGATTTGTCATAAGTAGTCAATTGCTAAAGTAAATCAATATTTCATATTTGTGGTGAATAGAGAACTTATTTTAAAATGTGACATATTTATTATTATTCGTATTCATTTGCAATTTCTTTGCTATTCAAATGATCAATATGAATATATAGTTTGAAGCCTTGCAAGGCAATCAATTATATTATTCAAAATAATAACTATAAACGTATCTAGTCAGAAATCCAACATGCTGTATTATCGTTAACATATACCAAAAGCTATGTTTAGTATATCGAATACCATAAGTTAGATTTAGTATATTGTATAGTATATATACCAAAAGTTAGATTTGGTTAACAAAAGTTAGATTTAGTATAACGTATACCAAATATACCAAAAGTTATGTATATTTAGTATAACGTATACCAAAAGTTAGATTTAGTATATCGTACACCAAATATACCAAATGTTAGAATTAGTATAACGTATACCAAATATATAAGAAACTAGATTAATATACCAAATGTACCAAAAGTTAGATTCAGTATATCGTATATCAAATATACCAAAAGTTAGATTTAGTATATCGTATACCAAATGTAGCAAAAGTTAGATTCAGTATATCGTATATTAAATATACCAACATGTTTGACATTTTGTACATCATATATCAAATATACCAAAAATTAGATTTAGTATACCAAATATACCAAAAGTTATGTTTAGTATATCGTAAACCAAATGTATGAAAAAGTTAAATTTAGTATACTGAATAATATATATACCAATATACCAAGAGCTAGATTTAGTATAACGTATACCAAATATACCAAAAGTTAGATTAAGTATATCGTATAAAAAATACCAAATCTGGATTTAGTATATAGTATACAAAAGCGTATGAAAACAAATCCAACATGAGGATATCGTCTATTTCATACATTTATAGTTGGCACAAACAACTAAATAGAAGTTTAATAACTCGGTGAGAGAGAGAGAGGGAGAGGAAGGGGGCGGGGTCGGAGGCGACACACAATCACATATACATAGAGTTGAGACAGTCGTCATAATTGGCTCAATTGAAGCCACAAACAGCTATCAAGCGTCCTTAATCCTTTTTGCCCAGCCACAATCCCATAATTCAGCCGCAACTCTCGCGCCCCTTCGACCTAAGCAAGTGCCACGCCCACCCAAACACAAAGATGTAGAGAAGGAAAGAGAGAGGGAGAGAGAGAGAGAGTAAAAGAGAAGAGGAGATGCGACGGAAGCTGAGCAGACCAACGTTCGTAGACTGACGCATGTCATTCAAGTGGGCAAAGTGAAAGTGACGTCATCATTATCGTCATCGTCATCGTCATTATGTTACATATATCGCATAAAATCATCTGGCTTTCTTGTCATCTGGCTCTTGAAATCCAATTATTTGGCTGCCCAAGTTACTTACTCAAAATGAAACCGGAATTGAAAGCGCAAATACAACAAAATTTCAACAACATACTACTTACATATGCATATACTATATAGATGTTTGCCTGTGTGTGAATCAGAAAATACTAAAAATACTGAGACTGAGAGTGGCACATAAAAGGCGCAGCGGGTGGGAGGGAGATGGGAGATGGGAGAAGGGAAGAGGGAGGTCCAAAATAACGACAACCAAGTAAATATGTAAAGAATTTTTCCTATGTGTGCGTTAAGCAAAAACGCTAAAACACTAAAAAAGAAATAATAAAAGTGGAAGGAAAACCGAAAGCAAGAAAATAAATGAAAGTACTCACACACACAGACACACACACACACACATACACACACATCTACAGCACTTGGCTCTTCATATTTAAATGAAAACTAAAGATAAGTAATCTCAACTTTGGGTGCGGTTTTCTCTTCTCTTCTTTTTGCTTCTCCATTTCCATTTCCTTCTTCTGCTTCCACTTCTTCTCAGTTTTATTTTTTTTTTTTTAGAATACCCTACAGCTATAAAATGCCGTCAAAGGATAAAAGAAAGCATGAGTGTGAAGCACAGGTGAAAACTCATTCAAATCTCACACAAAACTTAAATGCTTCAAACATTTATTGGCAAAATAAAAGACTTGGGATTTTCTAACAAACTTTTTTATATGTGCTTAGTATATCGTATACCATAAGTTAGATTTAGTATATTGTATATTATATATACCAAAAGGTAGATTTAGTATATCGTATTCCAAATGAAATACATTTAAATTCATGTTGATTGATCAAATTTGTTAGATTTTGTATTACACTTACGTCAAAGTTCTTATTATATTTTCAAATTATACATTTTTGTTATTTAATATTGATAATATTTTGTTTTTCTATCTTCTTTAATACAATTATTTTAGTTTTTTTAATCATTTCTTAATATATTTTGAATTATTTTAGTTTTTTAATAAGTTTAGTTTTCATAATGTATATTTTGAATATTTAGTTTTGATTATACATTCTTTTTGTAATTTTTATCTTTATTAATTTTTGAGTAATTTTAGTTTTCATATGCTTTATTAAATATACATTTTTATGCTATTCTTCGTAGGATCCAAAAGTTGATTATTCATGTAACTTTCAACAATTTTACTTTTAGTTATAGGTGCATAATAAAATATTATTTAGGTAATTGTGTATTTTGTATCCATTTTTGTAAGGGTTACAATTTACTTATTTTTGTTTGTTTTAAAATTTTTAATTAAATTTTCATATATTTTTTTATTTTTATTTGATTAATTAGGTACATTTTTTAATGTAATGTATGATTTTCTTTTTTAATTGTTTTCATTTTATTTTTATAATTTTTGTACTCTATTTTATTTGATTTATATATCAATTTTATAATTATTCTATTTCTATTATTTTAGTTATCATTATTTTGTTTTATTCATGTTAGATTTTCTATTATTATTTTATTTATGAATTTATTTTTGTATTTATGTTAGATTTCATTATATTTTGTATTATATTTGTTATTAATTTATTTTTGTATTTATCTTCGATTTTCTATTATAATTTCATTATTTTATTTATGAATGTATTTTTGTATTTATGTTAGATTTTCTTTTATATTTTTATTATTTTAGTTATACATTTTATTAATGTTTGATTTTCTATTTTTATTTTACTTATGAATTTATTTTAGATTTCCCCATTTCAATTGTGTTATTATGGGCATTATTTAGTATAATTATTTTAATTGAGTTTTGAAATTTCAATATTTTTTTTTTATAATATTATGATATATTAATAATTATTAATTTATAAATTTATTAATAATTAATAAAAACAAGTAAATATTATACGAATTTATTATTGAAGCATAATAAAAATGAAACCCACATGGACTAAAGAGTTTCTAACGATCAAAGGGTAAGTGTTAGTCGCTCAATTTACTTTCTCTTCCATTGTGTTGGCTTAAATCAAGTAAGCTCCATACACACACACACACACACACACACACATGTATGTAGAGGAACACACGCACACAGTGGCTTTTGATTGTGTGGCGTAAATGTTGGCTCCTACTTACGAAACCTACAAATTTTCTTTAAATTAAGCATAATGCGCGCTGACTAACTAAAAGGCGCACGCACACACACACACACACGCGTACACACACACACACACACAGAGTGAGGCAGTTACAGTCTGAGATAGAGGCATTCTACTCATTGCCGTTAAATCCAAATATTTGTTTATAAAATCCTCCATAACATGCCCCTTCTCTTTCGCTCTCGCTCTCTCGTCTCGCAACCTGACCTATGAACCCGCGTTCGCAGTACGTGCCTGTGTGCTGATGCTTGAGCTTTGCTCCTTGGCATCTCTTCCTTTTCTCCTCCTCCTTCGCCTCCGTCTTTCTCTTCCCTTCTTCCAGTTGCCGTTCTCCATTACATTTTCTGCTTTTTACTCGCTTATTTGTCAGCCGTAACAGTTACAGTCTATCTGCATAGTAAGCACACACACACACACACCAGTTATTATATACATACATGTGTGTGTGTGTGTGTGTACTTATGTGTGATGCTGTCCTCCTCTTTCAATTGAGGCCTTAATCAGTTTGGCTTTCGCATTTTGTGCGCTGCGTAATGAAAATGCGACTCACAAAGCCGAAGCAGCTCTCTAAGACTAAGTAGAATTGGTTTAATGCTAAGTAGATTTTCCCCTTAATGTGTCTGCGGAGCGTAAGAGTGAGACGGCACGACGTGACGTGTGGAGAGTTAAGCTCAGAGTTGAGAGATGTGAGAGTTGTGAGTTGTGAAGAGAGTTGGAAGAGTAAAGCTCGAAGCTCAAATGCACTGACAGGCTTAAATGTTTCTCTTCCTCTTGTTTTCCGTTATGTTGATCAGGTGTTTATGCATGCGTGTTCGTGTGTATGTGTGTATTTGCCACGCCCACAAAAACAAGGCAAATTGAATGAGCGAAGCTGGAGAAGGAGAACAACAAAAACAGCTGCTGTCGTGTTGTTTTCGTCATTGTTGTTATTGTTTCGTAACTTGCGTGTCACACACACACACACACCCCTACACACACACCCACAAACATACACATACAGCTGGTACACGCAAACTGACAAACTGGAAGGCGTTATCAATGGCAGCACTGGCGACACAGATCCTGCCTCTTCTCTCTTCTTCTCTCCCCCTCTGCCTCTCACACATATGGAGAATACACAGACACAACATAAAACAAAATAAATTGCGCATATTCTGAAACATCTAATGCCAATGATGTTAATTGGATTTCTTAATTAAGTTGAAAAGCAAAACGAGAAAACGACAAAAGGAAAAAGCGAAAACGCAAACCAAAAAAAATAAACCACCAAACAAAATTATGACGATTTCCACCCACAGAAAAGAATAATAATAATAATATTAAAACTATGCTAACCTTTTTTTCTTTTTTTTTGCATGTTTTTGTTTTCGTGGCATAAAACATTTTTACGACGCAGCATAAAAACATCGATAAATTCCACTGTGATTCAACAGGGGCAAAAAAAATAACTGGGCAAAAGCTTTCACCAATAAATACAATTATGTTGAGTCGACAAATGAAACTGGCATTCGAAGCAGACTTTTCCTTTCCTCCTCTGCTTACGACAAGTTTATGCCTCGCTTATTATGCCAGGCCAGAATATGCAAATTTCTAATACTTTGCATATCAAAATGTGTGTTCTGTTGTTTCTGTTCTTCTTCTTCAGCCTAGATTGAAACTGACCTAGGCATAATAAATAAATATGCATATTTTGCCTTCAATCACTTACAATCAAACAAGAATCACAATATTTGCACAAATGCCAAAGTTCAGACTGAAAACTAACCTACGCTTATGACAAACAAATGCGACATTTTATCAAGAAATTCCATTAGAATTTGTCACTTTCACTTTCACTTAACATTCATGTTGAAAGAGTTGCTTGAAAATTTACTGATTCACAGTGAGAAATGTTATGAAATTATCAAGTTAAAAACGTTGCAGTTGAGTAAACGTAAAACATTCTTCAAAAAAATACCAAATTAATAAACCAACTAAATACTGATATGATTCAAAAGATATGTATATGCAGTATAACGGCATAACAGAAAATTATACCAAATTCATATACCAAATATACCGATAATATACCAAATGATATACATATGCGATATAGCAGCATACTAAAAACTAAAATTCAAAATGAATAACTTTTAATGTAATATTATAGCAAAATATACCAAATTAATATACCAACTAAATATTGAAAATATACCAAATTAATATACCAACTAAATACTGAAAATATACCAAATGATATACATAGGCGGTATGGTAGCAAATTAAAAACGGGCCATTTTAAACAGAAAATTATACCAAATTGTTATACCAAGATATACTGAAAGTATACCAAATGGTATACATATGCGGAATAGGAGCATATTAAAAACTAAAATTCAAAATGAAATATTTTTAACAGAATATTGAAACTGAATATGCCAAATTAATATACCAACTAAATACTGAAAATATACTAAATGGTATACAAGTGCGTTATAACAGCATATAACGTATAATATAAAATTAAAAATTTATAGTTTTTAACAAAAAATTATAAAAAAAATATACCAAATTAGTATACCAAAATATACCAAATGAGATACATATTCAGTATAACAGAATATTACAAATTCTTACATTACCATTTACTAAATTTCATTAGCTTTTAATGCGTAGTAAAAGCAATTATCATATTTTGTTAAAAGGTGAAATTTGTAACTCAAGCATTTTTCAAGTACGTAAGTTTCTCAATTTCCAAAAGCTTTCTCTTTTAATTTTTCGAACATAATTTATTTCCCTATGTTTTATACCAAATATAGTTTTTGGTATATTACATTGATCTGGTTTTTTTGCACATATGAAGTTTATTCTCACAGTTGTTAGTATATTTAATATACCTATGCGTTGTTCTTTGAATTTAACTTCACTTCACGGCAATTCAACAATATTTATGCAATCAAGCAGAATGAACAACGTTTTTCGCTTATCGTGTGATATTCGAAAGTAATGCAGTGGGAACATTTTGCAATGCAAAACTATTTTTACTTGAATCGCTTTTATAAATATACATAGTTGAAATAGTTTTTACTTGTTTTTTGTGTTTTTTTTTTGATGCAATCAACTGATGACCGATTAGAATGTCGCATAGCTCGAAATGTCAAAGTCATTGGCATAGTGAATGTGTGGTATATACTAAGTTTTACGAAGGCGGACAGACAGACAGACAGGCAGACAGACGGACGGAAAACAGAACGAAATGTTCTTCAAATTTATTTCCGACAGAGAGAGAAACAGATACAAAGAGAAAGAGAGAGAGAGAGTTGAACATGTGGGGCATACACGTAAATGTCTCATTTGGCTTATGGGTCCCGCAGTGCCATTGCCACGCCCCTTTTTCTGTTTCTCACCTGGTCACACACACATGTGTGTATGTGTGTGTATTTGCAAGTCAGTCGTGGCATTAACATACTCATTGTGGAGCCCTTTTACGAGCGACGCGTCGCGTCGGCCGCACGGACACGCATCCAACACATTAGAAGCTTTCACCACAAAAACACACACACACACACATTGGCACACACTCATGAGCACATTGTGTGCTTGTGAGTAGAAGGAAATTGGTGGAAATTATCGAGTTTCCTATACAAAACGCGTCTGACACGCAAAACGACGAGCGACGAACGTCAGACGTTTGCTCAAGAGCTCTGACTGAACTTAAATGCTCTCCTTTATTCCTCCGCTTGTCTGTGTGTGTGTGTGTGTGTGTGTGTGTGTGCTTCGTTTATTCGACAACAGGGTATGCACAGTTGCTGATCAAGTTCAGTATGAAACAGCACTGAATGCAGACATCATTAACAGTATTCAAACCAAATCGATATGATAACTAAATACTTCGACTGAGTTTTTGAAATTTAATTATATTCTTTCTAATGATAATCGACTAGTTCAATACCGAAATTCCTCAATTGAACATTACAACTTAATAATCAATAAAAAAAAAACAGTAAAAAAAGGGTTTTTTTTTAGTTAATTTCACTGAATTTATCGTTTATAAATAAATATTCTATTATAAATTTCAGTATTTTTGTGTAATTTCAGTATTTATCAGTATTTTATTCATTGGTATATTTTTTTCATAGTTTACTGTATTTTTTAGTTATATCAGTATTTTTAATGTTTTTGGTAAATTAAAGACAAATTTCAGTATTTTTCAAAAGTTATTGAAATACTGAAATTAGTGAAAAATACTGATTGTTTTTCAGTCTTCAGTATTTTATAAGTTATAGGCAAATTATATTATTATAATTTATATTATTTTGGAGTAGTTTCAGTACTTTGAAAGTTAATAGTACATGAATTATGGTTTTCAGTACTTTTGAGTAAATCTAGTATTTTGAAAGTTGGTATTAATCAAATAAGTGTAGTTTTCCTAATAATATAGCAAATATTTAGCAACGAATCAAGCTGCATTTGAGTCTCACCTGACATGCAGAATGATTCGCTATAGCTTTAAGAACTGAACTTTCAGTAAAAACTTTGTAAAAGAAGATTTAATTGATATGAGAATTTCATAACGTAAATCTAGTATATTAAGCATTTTAAATGAATACTGAATAAGCTGAATAATGAATACATAATAACAAATACAAGTGTGTTATAATTTAGGAAATATTTAGCAACGAATCAAGCTATAGTTTTAAAACTGAGTAAAAATTGTATAATATAAGATTCAATTGATACGAGAACTTGACAGTCTACATCTAGTATTTCAGCTATATTTTAGTATTTTAATTAATTAATAAATGTTTACTAAAAACTTCGAACTTTATCTAGTATTTTTGTTCAGTCTTGAAAGATTCAATTTATATGAATATTTTTTGGCCAAAATTTAAAATTTTTGTTATTTTTCGGTATATTAATTTAATACTGAATTCCTGCTTAAAGCTCAGACTTTTCTCAAGTTCGCTATTATGTATCTAAGTTATCATTTTAAAATTTAACAACTAAATACTGAATAGTTTAAATATCTATTCCCAAACGCTACACTTTATAATTTAATTAACTTAAATTCAATTTCTGTATGTTATTTCTATCTTAATCATTCCCACTCTACACTATACAATTTGAGAATTAATTTTCTGACACTAACGAGTGTTGCGTTGTCGAGTGTACTCGACTTTAGTGTGCAAGAAATTGTACTTGTTGTTCTCAGAGTTGGAGTTGGAGTTGGAGTTGAAGTTGCTGCCTATTGCTTTAACGACAGCGATTAGATTTGGGTGCGGGTCTCCACACACACAAACACACACACACACACACACACACACACCTTTGAGTTACCCCCTACTACGTTTGTGTGTGTGTTTGTGTGCACATGATTTCGTTTGTGTTGCCTAATAAATTTAGCGTAATTTACGTTTAGTTGAGGTTTAGGTTTTGGCCACATTTTCCTTTCGTTTTCCCCCTTTCCAATTGCTTTTCTTTTTCCTTTTTTTTTTTGTGTATAGTATTTCCGTCTCGAGTGCAGGAAATTCATAATGAAGTGTTCGCTTTGTTGAAGCTTAATTAGGCGTATAAGTAATATTTTCAGTTTGTGTGTTTTTTCGTTGAGGGATTTCTTCGTTGAGGGGTTGGAAGTTGAAAACTTTGAATTAGTAAATTAGTTCACCCCGAGTGCACAATTCGGTCACAGTGTGTGGAAAGGGAGAAGCACACTTCACTTATCACTTTTATCGATGCAACAATAGTCTCTCTGATTATTATTAGTTGTAGTGTGTTGCTTTAATGAACTACTCTCTCACTCTCAGTATCGTTTGCTTGATTTTCTTGTCATATATATTTTGTTAGTTGGACGCGTGCCAAAAGTGGCGCATCCAATAAATAATGATAACTTGACAATGACAAGAGAAATACTGTTGTTGTCTCTCAACCCTTAATGCAAGACAGAGAGAGAGAGGTAGAGAGAGACAGAGAGAGAGATAAGTCGAGACTTTGTAGCTTGCTTTGGGCGCATTGTCATTGCAGGTTGTTATGATCGAAAATCAATATATAACTAACCCCATTGTTGTGTGCAAGTGTGAAGCCCCCATTTTTTTGCTGCCCCCTTTTCAAGACATGTGCCACTTTGAGCTGTGCATGTGTGTGTGTGTGTGTGTGGCAAGACAAAGTGCTTGCCACCGTACGAAGAAGAACCACTTTTCAATTCCAATTCAATGCATTGTTGGCTTTGCCATTTCAAATAAATAAAATATATATCCCCAAAATGGGGGCGTTACAACCGTTGACGTTTCACGTGCTAACGCCTCATGCTTTCTGCTTTCTGCCTTCTGTTTTTTTTTTGATACCCTTGCACAACAATCTTCCATCCGTCTGTCCGTCCTTCTGCCTGCCAAATAGTCACTCAATTTCACAGCTATTTTATTGAAATTTTTCGGGTACAGCTTCGTACAGAGTTGCGAGTAGATTGATAGCTTGGTTGTATCATTGAAAGAATCGTTTAGTTTCAGCATGAAACCTATTTGTTTATTTCTATTTCTCTTTCTCCTTTTTTTTTGGCACATTCAATTGCCATTTATCAAAGTCAATTTGAAATCCATTTTTAGTTGCAATTTGCATGATATAAATTTGCTCAGCTATTTTTCTAATCTTTATAATTATTATTTAAATTTCTAGCCTACTTTTTGGGGCCTCTAAATTGCGTTGATCTGGCATTTGGTATTTTATACGTTCTATGGTATATTAAGAATGTATGGCAAATATATTTCTTGGTACAGTATTTAAGTATTTTTCGGGTATTATTTTGGTATATTCGGGAAATAATAACATATTAGCATTAGTTGCATTGGTAGAAAATCTAATATTTTATTTGGTATTTAATATCGATATACCAAATGTAATTTTTGATAAAATTGCAGTATTTTTTTTTGGTATTATTGAGAATATTATAGCGCATTCGCATTTCTTGCATTGGTTGATAATCTGGTATATTTTGTACTCTGTGGTATCAACACACCAAATATCATTTTTGGTATAAATTTAATATTTTTCGGTATATTGGGAAAATAAAATCGCACTCGTAATCTGGTATATTTTACACTCTATATCTCTATATTAATACGATAATACCAAATATCAAAAATTTGGTATATTTCGGTATTATTTTGGTATATTTGAAAAATCATTTCGAATTTGCATAAGTTGCATTGACAGATAATCTGGTGTATCATATACTCTATGGTATCGATATACCAAATATAATTTACAGTATAATTTTGGTATATTCAGAAAATACTATCGCAGTTACATGAGTTGCATTGTTATATAATCTGGTATATTTTATACTATATACCAAATGTTATTTTTATGGTGTAAATGTAGTATTTTTTGTTATTAGTAATATGGTACACTGACGAGCAAAACTGTAACACGAGTTCGTTGTTGCAACTTCAAAGGTCTGTAACTTTTTTTCTAATGCACGCATTTTAAAAATCTTTGTCTTGTTTTATTGGTTATATCATTTACTATTATTAAGCAAAATTTAAACCCATTTGTTATCAGTTAATGAAAATGACACGCCAAACTGTAAAAAAAGTCAAATGTTACAGTTTTGCACTCACAATGGCAAAGCTTTGGTTTTTAGCTCTAAAGCTTAGTTAACCGTTAAAGTTTATTTGTTTACATTTTACTCGCTGAGCTTTGATATTTTAAAGCCACATGGTAATTGAATTTGAAATGGCTAGTGAAAAAAATAAGATCATTCTTGATTTACTAGAAGCTGGTGAATCTGTCCGAAAAGTGGCTAAAAAATTCGGTGTTAGCCATATGACTGTGCAGCGACTAAAAAAACACAATCTAGGAAACATTCCAATAAATCCAGGAGGCCGACCCAGAATTTTGAGTGAACGTGACACACGCCACGTCGCTAACTTGGTAACAGGCAATCCTGATATCACACCAATAAAAGCGGCGTCAATGCTTAATTTGAATGCCAGTGCTTGGACAGTTCGCCGTAGCCTCAACAAGTTGGGTCTAAAAGCTAAAGAAATGAAAAAAAAACCATTTCTAACAAAAAGACACATAATGCTGCGTCAAAACTTTGCCGCAACATACACAAATTGGACATTAGCGGATTGGGATACTGTAAGTCATTGCTACCAGTGTCTAAAAAAGCAAACAATTCCAAAATATTTTTGTTTCCAAGGTTATATGGTCGGATGAAACCAAAATTAATCGGTTCGAGTCAGATGGACGCTCCTGGTATTGGACTAGAGATCCTACGATCCAGTCACCAAGGAATGTGCGACAAACCGTCAAGCACGGTGGCGGTTCCATCATGGTATGGGGGTGCATTAACTCAAATGGAGTTGGTCCCTTGGTGCTAATCGATGGAATTATGCGAAAGGAGCAATATCTAGCAATATTGCAAGAAAACCTTCCGAAAGTTATTGGAAATATGGGTCTTTCTGTCGAAAAATGCGTTTTTCAGCAAGACAACGACCCGAAGCACACGTCCATATTAGTTAAAAATTGGATTTATGGTGTAAATGTAGTATTTTTTGTTATTAGTAATATGGTATGTATATTTAATACTCTATCGTATTGGTATACCAAATAAATAAAATAGTATACATTTAGTATTTTTCGGTATTATTTTAGTGTATTTTGAAAATAAATTTACATTTGCACTAAGAAAATGCGAGTTGAGCACACTCAACTGTAGATTCTTTACTTGTTTTAATGTGCACCTCTTTTTCATTGGTTATCGCTTAAATGTGATAGTTGGCCTGTTATTCTCTGCTTCATTGATCAAGTTTTACTAATGAAAAACTAGGTTTCTATATATGCGCACCATTTGTATGCCAGCTCGAGTCGAGTCGAGTCGAGGGCATTAACCATTTAGCATATTTACATATCTTATTACATATTTTTTCGAGCAACCCACAATCAACATAATGATGAACACGATGATGATGATGTTGGCGAGGCGATGGTGCTCGAGCGAATCGAGTTAACATTTGAGTTGAGTTAAGATGGACTTTTGTTTTCGTTGTTGCGGTTGTTGCAACATGTTGTAAAGTGCGCGCATTTTCATTAAAATTTCCATGCAAACTCACAAGTCAAATATTTGCGCCCCCATTTTCCACACACACGCATGTGAAATGACCAGAAAGCAAATAACATCAATGCTCAGCTTATGGGCCAAAGCGGTTGCCATATAGATTGGTGCGGACAGAGGGGGGAAGGGGTCACACAAAAATGGAGAGGGGGTGGAGGGGGCGCATAGGTCAGCGCTAAGCAAATAATTAATAAACAATAGCCCCAAAGACATAGACAAACGATATGCGACCATTAAATTGGCCTTGAATCGAGTGTTCTCTCAATACCCGGCACTTAATACCGAAATCACGGGTATATCAACTTAGTGGCAAACTAAAAATGTCACTGAAAGTCTGTTCCAAAGTAAAGTTAAAGAGCTGTTGTCAATAATATTGTGGGTTAAAATAAGTTTCAGTTTATCGCCATTTGTATTTAAGCAAACACAGTATTAAAGTTAGTATAAAATAATACTGAACATTTTACTACGACAAGTTTTCAGAATTTGCGGTTTGTTTTCTCTCATATGCAAGCAGCATTTTCTGTTAAGCTTTACACACATAACTATAAAATAAGCAGCTTCTTTTTGAAAAAGATAAGTAATTGAAATATGCAATATACTCAATAATATACTGAATATACTGAAATGGGAAACCTCACGAATTTGTCAAGCTGAAAACAATCCTATTCTATTTTAAAATGATTAATTAATAGGTATATGCAATATACTGAATATACTAAATTATAGCCCTTGCACATTTTTTTAGCTCACATAACTGAAAACAATTCTATTCTATTTTAAAATAAATAAGTATTTTATATATGAGATATACTGAATAATATACTGAATACACATTGGACGGCTTAAGTTCAATATAACTACAAAATTATCCTTTAATTAATTTATGCAATATACTGAATAATATACTGAATACTGAATAATCATTATTTGAAATATGCAATATAATGAATATACTGTATACTAAAGTTAGTCTCCTCACACATTATTTAAGCTCTCACTTAACTAAAAAATGAGAATTTTCGTTTTTAAAATAAATAAGTAATTGATATACGCAATATACTGAATAATATACTGAATGTGCACAATTTTCATTTCCATTAAAAAATAATCCTTTTCTTTTTTAGAAAAAATAAACAATGGATATATGCAATATACTGAATATACTAAAGTTAGGAGCCTTGCACATTTGCCAAGCTCATATTTCAAAATAAATAAGTAATTTATATAAGCAATATACTAAATAATGTACTAAATACATTAAATGTTGGTTATTTGCGAAATATTGAAATTCATGAGAGTAAAGTTTTGTATAAATAAAAGAAAAAGTTAAGCAAGTGCTTAGCAGTCATAAATACACTCGACAATCGCGCACTTTTTTTTTTGTATACTTTGGTCAAGGTAAAAAGCGCCAAACCTCCTCTATATCTATCTCTGTCTCTGTCTCTGTCTGTGTCAGTGTCTTTGTCTCTGTCTGTGACTCACGGGCTGTGGTAATTGTTAAGGCGGTTACCTGAGCAGGTGGCCGCAAGCTTGCTCAATTATCTTCATAGGAATACCTCGAATATGAGTGCGCACAAAAAAAAAACGAAATTATTGACAGCCACAGGGAGGAAAAGAGCGAGACAGAGAGAGAGAGAGAGAGAGACAGAGAGAAAGAGAGCGCGAATCAGAGAGGAAGAGGAGGAGGAGAGGAGAGCTGCCTCTTCAAGTGTTCAATTACACAATCTCGCTGGCCAATTTCGTTTCAATTACAATGATTTGCTGGGGTCGATTCGATCGACGAGTGAGACTCGATTCGATTCGATTCGATTCGACTCGACTCGAATTTGGCTTAAATTGGACATGCGGTCAGGGCCACGTGCTAACAACAAGAACAACAGCAAAACAACAATGGCAACTAGAACAACACACAACTTTGGGGAATTTTCTATTTACATACAAGTCACAACAGCCTTTCTCTCTCCCTCTCTCTCTTTGTCTCTCTCTCCACTTTGTTTGGCCAAAAAAAATATCAAAAACCGTTTAGACGGCTCGTGACTCTGCGCACTCAATGAGCTGTAGAAAAGCGCCTCCGCCTATGGTATATGTATGTATATTTAGTATATATATATACCATATAAATACATACTATATGAATAGAGAGGCCTGGACACGTGCACAATGGCTTGCCACACACATTTTAAACGAAACGAACGAAACGAAATGAAACGCGCACAAAAATGAGTTGTGAAGAGAGATGAGCAGAAGGAGAAGGGAGACAGAGAAGGAGGAGGAAATAAACACGTATGCAGATTAGTCGACAACAGAGAGTCTTGTGGCGCCATCTATTGATGGTCGGCCTCTTTT
This sequence comes from Drosophila kohkoa, assembly GCA_019972355.1. NCBI lineage: Eukaryota > Metazoa > Arthropoda > Insecta > Diptera > Drosophilidae > Drosophila > Drosophila kohkoa. The sequence continues at coordinate 5,508,847 of BJEL01000071.1, read as the reverse complement.
GTGTCCACCGCCCCTTAAGGAATGTGTGTCGGTGTCTGTATGTGTGTGTGTTTGTGTGTGTGCTGGCCACATTAGAGCTAACCATCCACCAACTATTCACTACTATGTGGAAAGGACACGCGTCAAAGACGCGCACGCAGTTACGACTTTTGCTCACTTTTTGCTCTCAAGTCGCATTTATCGTGTTGGACACTCGACATTTTGATCCTTTAACATTAAACTGCACTCGGATAGAAAACGCTTTCAAAATGCTTATGTCTTTTTTACAGTTCTGAAAACTGAAAAGCCATCGAGTAAATATGCCAGCTCAAAGAATGAACTCAAAATGGTTCAACAGATCATTAAAGCAACGAATGGAAACTTCAATGAAGCTTAGTATTTTCCTCTAAGAATGAATTATATTATGTAGTTACAAGTAAAAAGCACTAAATTGTATGAAGTACTATACTTATATACCAAATGTAGTATTTGGTATAACTTTAGTATTTTTGGTATATAAATTTAGTATACTTCAAACATTACTGCGATTTTTTGTAGTAGGAATAAACAAATAGAAAGTAATATAAATTGAATTTGGTAGTAGATATCTACATACCAAATATAGTTGTTGGTATAATTGTAGTATTTTTTTGGTATATTCGTTTTCGATATAAACAAATAGAAAACATAAAATTGAATTTAGTTATATATTTATATACCAAATATAGCTTCTGGTATAGTTTCAGTATTTTTTTTTTTTTTTTTTGTATATTTATTATTATATTTTAATTATTACGAATATATGTAATATAGAAAAAGATATAATCGAATTGAATATCAATCTACATACCAATTATAGCAGTTGGTATAAATGTAGTATTTTTTTTTATATATTCGTTTGGTATTTTTTGAAATATATACAACTTGAAATTATCATATTGAAGGTGGAAGTATTTTTAAATACCAAATATAGTTGGTATAATCTTAGATATTTTTTGGTATATTCGTTTGTAATATAAACAATTGAAAATCATCAAATTGAATAGATCAGTATACCAAATATAACTTTAGTATGTTTTGGTATATTTTAAAGAATTTTAAACCTATTTGAAATACATAAATTCAGCTTCACTTTGTTAAGCACTTTATTAATTTCCTTAGAGACAATAACTTATTTTCTTTTTAAGTATAAAAGGTTAATTCTCAAAATAGAATTAACTACTCAACGATTTCCATATCTCGGGAGAGATTTAAAAATAGAAAGCTAAGTAAATACTTAAATAATGTGAAAAGAGTAAGAAGAAAGTAAGTAAATTAGAGTAGGAAAACTTGAATATTTGAGGAATACAATAACAAAGCTAGAGAATTCTATAAAAGTTCAATTAAGCATTAAAGAGAGCAAATGTTTTGTTTGAAAAAGAGTTTAAGTATATTAGATTTTATGCAATGCAATAAGCGAATATAGCACAACAAATCAATATCAGGGGTAAACAACTCTAAATCGAAGTTGAAGTTGGAAGGCTTGGGGCACATTTTAATGCACCTTCTATTTGTATCTGCACAACAGAGTAATTGAAGGGTGAAATTGATGATAATAGTGAATGAATGTGAATGAAAAAAAATGCATGTTCCGCTTGAATAAATGCGTGTGTGTTAATGTGTGTGTGTGTGTGTGGAGGAATGAGGAAGCAACCACGCAAACACAAGTCGTTTGTCAAGTGAAGTCCAACGACCGACGACCGTCGACCATCGACAATTGTGCCAATAACTTTATGAAAATGCCAGAAGCAGTTGGCAGTGCAATTGCAATTGCAATTGCAGGTAGGTAAGTGCTCGAAGCACAGTTGACATGTGACAGCAATCGAATCAAGAGGCGGAGCTGAACAAAAAAAATGGGAACGAGAAAAAGGACGACTGTCTAGTCTATGTGAAAACTGAGCTGAGCTGAGCTGAGTTTAAGGACAAACATTGACAATTATTTAGGGTTTAAGGCTGAGAGAAGAGAGAGAGTCTCCGTTTGTCACTGACAACTAATTACAGTCTGGCTAACAGCAAATGACAACCATGATTGATTACCAATAGTTGATATAGCGCAACAGAGAATATCAAACAATTAAACAATATCATTATAATTACTCATAACAGTGGGGTCAATACACAACAAATGTGAACACATTGCACTCTCTTAGTCATCGACAACATAAAAAGAAATTCAAGTTAATGTATTAAACTCAATTTCAACGTATTTAAATATTTAGAATGAATGGCGTGTTTGGCAGTTGCTTGGCATATTAAATATGCTTAACATCCTCACATCATTTATTCACTTCAATTGAATGTTATATTTATGCAAGACTTATATAAAATAGGCTGTCGTTATTATAATATAAATAATGAAACTCAAGTCTAATAATAGTCTAATAATCATCACTTATAAAGAATCTACAAAAGCCTTCTTCAGTTACGATTATAATGCAATCAGCCATTCGTTGAGGTTGAAAATAAATCCAGCGCATAAAAATAGCAGCCTAATTATGCTGCCAGCTGATTTTCCGCACATTAATGCGTGTCTGATTAAAACGAAATTTGTGTTTATAATTAACAATCTCAAGTACACTTGCTCCACAAATCTATGGCTGCCATAGTTTTGATCCCCTTCCATCCCAAACATAAAAAAACACTCGCACAGCACACAAAATTCAACTTGAACTTTTGGAGAAAAAGTGGCCGGGAAAGTTTTGTGCTACCCTTAAGGCTTATATACGGCTTTTTAGCTGGCGTAACAAAAAAATAATATATACGTATATACATATACCCAAACTTTTAAATGAAGCCGGCGCAAACTTTTTTAGTTAAAGGTACAATATTTTTTTCTGCATTTTTAATAATTTACGAGAGAACACAAATTGTGTGAGTGAGTGTGTGTGTGTGTGTGAAGCAAATCAGAGCCCTTAACACATTTCATAACAATTATGATTATGCGTTGCATACTTTATGGCAACATGACGTATACGCAACGTGCAAAGCAAAGGCAGCGTAACGCATACGCAACGTTGTACCTACACACACACACACACACACACATTATTCGCCAGCTTTCTTTCTTTTTTTTTTTTACTTATTTCTTTATTTTTTGTTTAGTGAGTTTTTCACGTTTCGCTGCTCACTTCACGGCGTTGTTGTTGTTGTTATCTGTCAGATGTATGTGTGTGTGTGTGTGTGTGTTACATACATAAGCCTTACATAACGAGCGCGCAGTAGGAGGCAGACTTCCCTGCACTTCATGTGCGCTCTGTTTATCAAAGCTAGCGAGTTGCATAAGCTATTGAGATGCTGTGTGGCAAAGTTGTGTGTTTGCAACAAAAACAATCTGCCGGCAACGACAGAAACATGTGACAACAAGGCGACCAACAACCCACAAAAACACACACACACACACACCTCCTCTCTAGCTCAGCCTACAACACCACACAACACAACACACACAAGAGTTGCGGAAATGTCAATCAACAAGCCGGAAACTGGCAACTGCCACTGAAACCGGCTTGATGAAGCAGTTTTTTCTCTTTGCTGTGCCCAACCGGTTTGCCTGCCTCACTAAAAAACACACAAATTGTACGAAAAACAAGAGAAGCTGGCAAAAGTTTTCTTTTTTTTTTGCACAGTGCATAAAACTAGGCGTTGATAAGCACGCGATAGCGATAAGGTTTAACTTGACGCATAGCTAATTGTTATGACACTAGCGATAGACACTAGCGCCTGGCGGACAATTGCTAGTTGATATGTGAGTGAACTACTCCAAGGTGTGAACTTGCATTTGTGGAGTTAGTCACATTGAATATCAGTTCACTTGGAGCTTGGAGTTAGTTCAGTGTTCAGAGTGTGTGATTGAAGAGTTACAAGTTTAAATATGAAATTTAGAGTTAAGAGTTTTAGTTAGCGTACTTTTTTGTGTATGCCTCGATGTTGTTGCTGCGCGTCGCTTGCTTCGGCGAGCGGCGGAGGGGGGGTTGCGCGGGGTGCCCTTTGCGTTTCTTCCTGTTGTTTACGACATTGAAGCGGTAGCGCATTGGAACATCCGTCGTATCGTTTCGCCTCTCATAGTGCTGCTGCTGTCCGTGTATGTGTGTGTGCTTGTGTGTGTGTTCCGTCAGCTCTTCTCTCCGCTGCTGCTGCTGCTGCCGTTGTTGTTGTTGTTTTATTTTCCTTTTAGTGCTGCCGCTGCTTCTTGTTCTTGTTGTTGTTTCTTGTATTTTGTTGGAATTTTAATTGTTCTGCTTACGCTTTTCGGCTGCTTGAGAATTGAAAACGAATTACGAATCGAAATTTCTTCCTTTTTCACGTTTTTTCTTTTTTTTTTTTTTGTTGGTTTTTGTTATTGCTGGTGCCTCTTTAATCACACGCACACACACACACGCAAACGCAGGCACGCACACACGCACTCACACACACACATACACACACATACAGCATGCACACAATCAGACGCTGGACACATTTGATGGACTCTCGCACACACACACACTCACAGAGACACAAACACACGCGCACTTGAAAAAAAATGTGAAAAGAAAACAGATGAAATTCGCTTGTTGTTGTTATTTTAGTTGTTTAGTTGTTCTTCATTTAAGTAGTTTTTCGTATATTCTTTTTTGGCTTTTGGTGTGTGTGGTTTTTTTTTGCTTTTCTTTTTATTTATTTTGCCGTTTTTAATTTGGTTAAGTTCGATTGCGATTGATAGAATTATTGGTGCTTTTAGCCTCGTTTGTTGTTGTTGTTGTATGTAGATTTGCTTAGATTTTTATTGTTTTATTGTAAGTACATAATAAGTAAGTGTGTGTATTTTAATGGAGCTCTGCGCTTGCTACGTCAGCCATGGGTGTAAACACAATACAGACTGAATCTTAACTGGCAATTGGCAACGGCAACGGCAAACTGGCAACGCCGACGTCGGCGACAACAACGACGACGACGACGGCGGCAGCGGCAACGACGACAACCATGCACAACTTTCGTAGAGGACGCCCAACGACGATGCCGACAACAACGACGACGACGACGACGCCGATGAGGACGATGACGAGCAAGTTCGAATTAACTCGACCACAATACGAGCTATGCGAAACGAGACTCTACACACGAGAAGACGAACACAATACGACCGAATGACCGACGAAGCGACGCGACGCGACCGACCGACCGAATAAACGGTACAACCGACCAAGCGACGAAGCGACCGTCAGACAGACAGACAGGGCGGGGGATATACATCGCGTAAGTCGCTCACTCCCACACACCCACACACACACACACCTCAACAAAACGAAAGTGAGCGCGCGCCCGGCTAAAGCACAAGTTGCGGCTCCAATTCCGACTCTAACTCCAACTCCAACTCCGATTCCAACTCCAACTCCAACTCAAATGTTGCCAACACGTTGTTGTTGCTGCTATGCATTTGCTTGCTTTGCGCCAAAACACAAAAAAAAAAAAACAACAAAAAAATGGGGCGAGGCTCCGTGTCTCTCGATGCCGCAGCTGCCCCATCAACATCAGCTGCTGCCTTTTTTTTGCACACTTGATTTGTGGCGCCGCTTGCTGATCTCCGCTTTGACTGCAAAATTCATTTATTTGGCCTTTTTTCTGGTGGCGGCGCGCTTGCCATTTTTTTTCGCTTTTCATTTCCTTGTGTGGCATTTTTTTGACAATTATGAATTGACATTGTCTTAGACGTGTGAATGTGTGTGTGTGTGTGAGTGTTGTCCGCTCTCTTTTGCTTAATACGTATGCTCGGCGCTCTCTCACTGCTGCGCGTGTCTCTCTCGGCTCTTGTTCTCAGGCTCACTTTTGTGTGCTCGTGCTCGCTCACGCTTGGTGGCTGGGTTTGGTCTGCCTGGATATCGCCATCCCTGTTGTGCGCCTTTGTTTTTGGGTGAACAAAACGGTAACTGGCAACTGGCAAACTGGGTACACTTACACTCGCAGCGACAACAACAACAAACACAATAGCGAAGCCGACGACGAAGAGGAACAGAAGCCGCGGCATCGGCATCGGCAGAGCCAAAGCAGCAGCAGCAGTGGCGACAGTGATGGCAGCGTTAGCAACAACAACAATAACACCCACACCAAGAGAGTAGACAAAATGCCGCCTGATAGCGCTTTGGCGTGCCAGAAGCTTGTTCTTGTTGTTTTTATTTTTATTGTTGTTGCTGTCGCTGCTGTCTCTGAAAAGTGAACTTTGAGCTTTTGAGCTTGATCTAAACATAATTCGTGCCTGGCACGCGATACGAAAATCAAAATTGAACTTTACAAGTTAATCCTTTACACAACTAAATCTATTTGATACACACGCACACACAAACATACCAATATTCAATATAGCAACAACAATGTAATATATACTGTATTGGTATATTTATTTGGTGCCTGGCGTTGCCATTTGCTAAAAATCAAATCAAAACAAATAAAGTAGAAATACAAAGAAGAAGCAGCAGCAGCCAACAAGAGGTGTAGAAAACGAAGAAGAAGAAGAAGCAGCACCAGCTATAGAAGAAATCAGGAATGGCCCAGAGTGGAGGTGGAGTGGAGGGGGTGGTGGCCAGGGGAGTGGGAGTGCCTGTCTTTTGCATTTCGAGTTGAGTTTGTGCGTCCTTCGCTTGGTCCTGCGCATTGGCAAGCGCCGATTTGCGTAAGGTGCCAGGCACTGGCTCCTTGCTGGCTGCCACAGTCAAAAACACGCCTCGCCCTCGCTTTGGCACTCCCCCTCCCCCACCCCATCACCTTCCGCACACACCGCACTTGGCAGCTTCACACTGAATCTCAATCGGAAAGTTTAGCTGCGCTGCTTCTGCTGCGCGTTTGCTTTGTCATCGGCAATTGTCGTTGTCCTAGTCACGTTGTTCAGCAATATTTTTTAGTTGCTCACATATGTATGCTCGCACGCGTGTGTGTGTGTGTGTGTGCTTGAGAGTATGTCACGTTGCGCGTGTGTGTGAGTTTAACTCTCGCTTTGGCGAATGCATCTCCTGCTCCCCACCCCTTCTTCATCGTATTCATCGTCTTGCGCTGACGATGATGAACTTGCAAATGGATTTGCCTGGCAACAAACAACAGCTGATGGATGTGCAAAGTGGCATCTCTCAAACTGAAAGAGCAGCCCAAGGGCATCCAGCAGCTCACCCACTCCAACTCTAGTACTAGTTGTACACACTTCCCCACTCCCTAAAACTCTAGTTGTCCCGCTCACACGCCCTTTGCTTTAATTTGCTACCTATCATTAAGCAAAGTCACACAAATGCTTTTGCCTTTGAGCAACATTCAATTGGACACAAATTGTCAACAGGAGACATTGCAGACTCTCGTCTGTAAATGTGTGTGTGTGTGTGTGTGTGTGTGGCACAGTGCAACAATGCAGCGCACACCGTTTGGCGACCCAAATATCAAATGGAAATGTCAACGCAAAACGACAGATAGTCAAAATGTTGTCATGTCAGATTTTGAATAAATCATGAAAATGAAAACTTTATGCATTTGTCAGCCGTTTGTAGTCCCTGTCCTCTCCTCGCCTCTCCCTTCCAACTCCCACAATCACCATCTTTCCCTCTCTCTTTCTCTCTCTCGTCTTATCGGCCGTTGGCAGCTCTGACAGCAGTTTGCCTAGTTCGATACATTTTTGGGGCCATTGCTCTGCGAGCGTTTTGGGATTAGGCCATGCTCTAAGCCATCCTGCCAGTTGGCATAGACACAAAATGCCAATTGAGCTACTTAATTGCAGGCAAAATGCTTTCCAAATTGAGCCATAAGTTTGCTGCTTGTAATCAAAAGAAAACAGAAACAACAAAATTATTGGCTGCATTCTGGCTATCGATTAAAAACGATAAGCACTAAAAACGATTAGTCGACATTAGTTCCAATGAACAATCCAGTTCCGAGATTATGAACTATTTCAGATGAACGATTAGTCCGCATTAGTTCCAATGAACAAACCAGTTCACTGTGGAACCAAGATTATGAACTATTTTAGTTCAACTGCAGCGATCAGCTGAACGATTAGTTCATTTAACACAACATTTTTTTTGAAAGAGATGATTATTTGAAGGTACATAGATGATGAAGACAATCATTAGGAATTCGTTAATAATGGGGTTTTATTACAATCGCATCTGCTCAATTCTAGCAATTAGTATTGAATTATTGAGGCATTGAAAGGAATATTGTGTATATGAGTCATACTCGAAACCCGGAAGCCACCGGAAAGGGAATCAAATAGGCGAAGCGCTCGAAAAACGTTTAAATACGCTTGCTTCATACATTATGGATGCTACCATGGATAATGGATATGTGAGAGCCAGATATGGCAGATACTACACTATATATATATATATATACATATATAGTGTGCACCAGCCCATTATCATTAAATTTTCAAAAGTTCTTTGGACTATTTTGCAGCGCATAATTCTCGGACACGGATAACGAGGCCCGTGTTGCAGCAATAAGTTATTGGCCATTGAGGCCACCTGCCACCTGGATTCCACTGCCAATGACTCCCCTCCGGTTCCGCCCCCGCCCCCGCTCCCGTTCCCAATTACCCACATTCGTGGCGAGTCGTCGGCGTCTCAGTTGCCCACTTAAATAACGCAGTCAGGGTCAGACTTCAATATGCATGGCAATACAGGCAGATGGGTCAATGAGGCAATGAGGCAATGAGGCAGAAGAATGAGCAGGAGCAGAAAGAGCAGGAGGGGAGGAGGAGGAGCAGGACAATGGTCAGTTGCTGGTGGGTTGTGCTGCAATTGAACGGGCGTCGCTCGCTTTCGAGTTGCGTCGCGTCGCGTCGCGTTAACGCAAACGCCTTAAATATTTCAACAGCAGCAGCAGCAGCAGGAGCAGCTGAAATGCTCATTCCCATCGCTCTGTAACTGGGATTCGATTCGCACTCTCTCTCTCACTCTCTCCCTCTGTCTGTCTCTGTCTCTCTCTGGTGGCCGCTTGTCGCCACCGCAGGCGCATATAAAATTTATCATCGGCTAAATATGGCATGGCACAACACTAAAGCGAAGAAGGTGTTTGCTTATAACGCACACATGTCGCCCACATTTACTTGCATCGATAATTCATGCGCTGCCCAGCACAACACAACACACAACACACAGCACAACACTAAAGACACACATCGAAATATAAACTTAGCCAAGGCCTCAAAAAAACTGCAGTTAAATAGAGCCAAAAGCAAAGACCACAAAAAAACTGGCAAAGAACAACACAACGCAAAAAACTATTGAAAAAGTGTGACCAGCGCCAATTAACTGTGGCTTTAAAAAGTACATTTGAATATGCTCTAAATATAATTCATTCAAATGAGTGGGCGTATAGAGGCGTGGTTAACGCAACACAAAGAAAAAGCAACTATTCAAAAAGTGTGACCAACGTTATTAAAAATAAACTAACTGTGACCATAAAAAGGGCATTCTAAGCTCGATTATTATAGCTTCTATTCAAGTGGGCCCAAAGAGGCGTGGCTAATGCAACAAAAACTATTCATAAAGTGTAACCAACGCTATTAAAGATAAAATGTGACCATAAAAGGTACATTAAAAGCTCAATTAGTGTAAGTTCAATGTAAGTGGACGTAGAGAGGCGTGGTCAAGTTCTATAATAAGCTAAACTTTTACACTTTATGCACAATAAATTTCATGTGGCTTACTCTAAAACTCGCTGAGATCAAAGACATCAAACCGATAGACAGACAGAGAAAAGTTTGGGAAAGTTACATTGCAAGTTCAATTAGTATATCTACTATTTGAGTGGGCGTAAAGAGGCGTGGCTAATGCAGTATAACGCAAAAAAACAATACAATTGAAAAGGTGTGACCAACGTTATTAAATATATAAACTAAATGTGCCCATAAAAGGTACATTCTCAAAAGTGTGACCATGGTCATTGAAAGTCTATTCTAAGCTCAATTGGTACAGCTTCTAATTAAGTGGGCGTAGAGAGGCGTGGCCAAGGTCTAGAACAAGCTAAACTTTTACACTTTATGCACAATAAATTTCAAATCGCTAACTCTTAAAGTCGCTGAGATCAAAGTCTTCAAAGCGATGGACAGACAGACGGCCGGAAAAAGAAGGCCAGAAAAATACGAAGAAATGTTTTGCTTGGTGTAAGAACTCGAACGAAAAGCGAACTGAACTAAACTGGAACGTTGGCTTAACTCATATGCCATTAATTAAAGTTGGCTAAATTGCTCGAGAATCTGCAATCGTGGCTGGTCATATATCATGCTTGACCAGCTCGCTTTTCATACATTACAGCAACAATAACAGTAATAACAACAAGAAGTAGAAGGTGAAAGTTCATTGAGTCTTTAAATTGCCCAGAGAGCGAGAAAGAGAGAGGCAGAGCAAGAGAGAGAGAGAGAGAGAGAGGAAGAGAGAGAGAGAGAGAGAGCGAGTCTATCATCCGCGCTTTATTTATGGCTTTGCAACAATATTGTTGATACAAATATTGATAATTATAATGTGATATATTGTTCTCGCCATCATTTCGAATTTATCAAATTTTTGTATCTCACTTTTGTTGACGTTTGCTTTCGCTTTAAATTACGTTGCAATAACAATAACAATAACAACAACAATAACAACAACAATCAATGTTGTTGACTTAAAAACAAAGCTGTTGATAACATTTCTATTTCCACAGCTTGCGTACAAATTCGCAGAAAAGCGGAACGTATACTTAATATCTAAACATGAGAATCAATTGAATATATTTATTTCATTGTATGGCAAATTTATGTGTAATAAATTTCAAGGCTCAATTATTGTTTCTATGCTGTTTTCATTCTCCAGCAGGTAATTTCACCGCATATAAATAAATTAAATACGGAAGAAAATAATTATAGCCAACGTTAAGAAAATATGCACAAATATATCTAATTTACACATTAGATATTTAATTCAACCCCAAGTTGGAAATAAATAATATAAATTTACCAAATTTGCATAAGTGTAATAAAACAAATTAAATATAAAAACAAAATGATATACAATGCAATTTAGAATATTAATATATTTAAAAAACAAATTGTATTGTATAACACAAAGAAAGCAGTTCATCGAATAATTTATATGCATTAAATGTATAATATTCTTATGAAAAGAAAACTGCATTAATAAAAATTTAAATAAATAAGCTTATAAGATATATAGAATCTATTTTATTATTAGTTCACTTTTATTTCTACATAAGTATTTTACATTTAATGCATTAACATTTCATTTTTATTATTCTCAATTATTTTAATAAACTTCCACACGTATTTTGAATTTATTTAAATTTAATTATCAGTTACACGGCGCGTATACTTAATGCGTGTATAGGGAACATTTTCTGCAGTACAATTATGTCAATTAACAGTCTGTTATGTAGTAGAACACTGTTAGGCTGCTCTTATGTTAATAACAGTATGAGTTGAAGCTTAACAGTGTGTGTTTGGCGTTTACAGAATATGACACTGTTAAGTGCGGCAGATCTGTTGTTTAACAGAGCGTGATCACGACATGCGCTGTTACTGTTAAGCTGCGTTAACATGTGCCTCTGTTATGTTGACAAGTCGAAAAGTGAGAGGAAGAGAGAGAGAGAAGAGGAAGCATAACATTTGTTGTCGTTATCGTTGTTGTTGTTCTGCACTTGACAACTTGATGGCTTGCCACGTGAGTGTTATGTGAGCGCCTCTGTGTGCGTGTGTGTGTGTGCGTGTGTGTGTATGGGTCAAAAAGGGTATTAAGGGCAGGAGACGAAAAGAATGCGAAGCGTAATGCAATTTATTATAACAACAATAAAATGCCAAGGGAATTTGCGGTCCGTTTAACACACAATTTGGAGTTTGTTTCGTTTACGACGACGTTGTTGCTGCTTCTGTTGTTGACTTGACTCACGTTGCCAGCTTGGCAGCGCAATCGATTTTCAAGTCAACTCAACTCAACTAAACTCGAAAGCAAGTCAAGTCAAAGGTGACGACAGAGAGACAGAGAGAGAGAGAGAGAGAGAGAGAGAGAGAGAGAGAGAGAACTTGTTTGCTTTTGCGAGTGGAAAGCCAGGAAATGCTCAAGTAATTGACAATGTACCGCTAGACGAGCTAACGCCCCAATTCACTCACCCTTCACTCCCTACTTCACTCACCCCCTAAGGGTTAGAAGAAGTGTTGGCTATTCAAACTTTCCACACCTCTTAAGCACCCAAAAAACAAGAACGAACAAAAAAAATAACAACACCGAACTGACCCTGACCTCAAAAAAGAAACGAAAACGAAAGCGAAAGCGAAAAAGTGGAGGCTCGAAATTGTGGATTTCATTAGTCAAGTTGAGTTAACTGGGGGATTTGTCAGGTTTTATTTGGTGGCACACACTCTTAATGCCCCCCCAAAAAAAAACACAATCCCCCAATCCCAATCGCAATCTCAATTTCGGAGACTCGAGTCGCAGGTGCTTCAAGTAATTTTATTTCGAGTATTTCATTTTTCTCTTTGCCTTTCGCTTTGTTTTTATTGCATTTAATGAGAATGAGTATACGTCTAGTGGGCCCCTCTTCTTCGATGTGTTATTGTGTGTGTATCCCAATCACTAATAGAGATGACTTCGCGGCAAATCGATTAGGTCATATGCCAGCAGCACTCTAAACAATATATCAAAGACAATGAACAAAGTAGAAGGAGGATGGAGGATGGAGGAAGAGGCGGAGGATGGGGAAGGGGAAGAGGAGGATGTTCCACTATACATTTTCTATATTATAGTCTCGAAGTATTTATGGGCATTTGTTTTCGATAGCAATTCAGATACAAATACAAAAATGAATATAGACACAATCATTGCTTCTTTCTGTGTTTTGTATATTTTCCACACATATTTAATACCCTTTCATTCCAAATATTTCATTCAATTGCATTTGGAATATCAATAATCAATACATAAGTAATTTAGCTTATTTCATCATCATCGTCATCGTCATCATCATCAACACTTCTTAGCCATAAACTTTTCTAGCAATTGCTCTCGCTCGTCTTAATTGCATTGCATTAAAAGTTCAATTGTTTTTCATTTCCATTTTACATTTGCCGAGATGACTTTTAACATTTCCTGTTTATATTTCGCATTTTATATTTTTGAGTTGTTTTATTGCTTCTACTTCAAAACACTAAAAGATTAGAAACCCAGTTCTTTTTTTGTCTCATAAAGTACAAATCCAAAAGTGGAGAAATAATGCCAAAGTAAACGCAATTTATTCGCAACTAAAACACACATTTTGGTGAAATCTGGAATGCACCATTGTTAAATCACCTAAATGAATAATTTCACTTTTTTAAATATTCCTTTTTTTATCGCAATATTCAAATTGAAAGCTATTTACTTTAACATATTTTAACAATAAGTAAACTTTATTGCTAAGACTTTCCGAATCTTAAATGTAAATTATATTTATTTTAAGTACTGCAACTAAAACACACAAGTTAATGATATTTGGAATGCGCCGCAGTAAAAAATATTAATTCCTTAGTTCCAAGTTATGTAGTTTTTTTTTAATAATTTATCACATCATTTAAATTATTCGCAATCAACATTAACATATTTTATAAAGTAAGGAATTTGATGCCTTAGCAATTGATTAAATTGTCGGAATTTTTATGAAACAATAATTTTTGTCGAAATAATTTCGTTAATAAAATGTTTTAATTAAAAATGTGGTATTTCAAAAGGAAATTGCTAATTCAAAAAATAGACTTTTTATTTAATTAGCATATCAATTAATATTATTAAATTTATATACTTTAGTTCAGGAATTCGCATAATTTATAGCGATGAAATAAATGATGATTTTCATCAAATTGAATACTCAACTTATCAAACAAAATTTGTTAAATATCAACACGAAGAAATCATTATAAATTTCATGTATTAAATAGAAGAAGAAATACACACTTTGCAAATCAAATAAATATGAAAGAGCATAAATAATAAAAGCACTTGAAAAGGGCGTTTAGGGTCTTTGGAATGCCCTTGGCCATAATGCTGGCTGGATTAGCGATGCGATGCGATAAAAATAGTTCAAGTAGAGCATTGAATATTCTCTACGCCAAGGGGAACAAAATGCTTTCCCATTGTTATTTTGGTTTACGCGCTCATCTCTCTATTTGTGTATGTGTGTGTGTGTGTGTGTGTGTGTTTAGTTGTTGTTGTTGATTTTTCTGCAGATGCTTTGGATGAAAATAACTTGGAATAGCCCCAGTTTTAGTTGAGGAACACAGAACGCTGCGCGTTTTTCTCATCCTCTACTTTTTTTTATACCCGCTAAACAGAGAGTAGAAGGGTAATATAATTTTGTGAAATGTATGTAACAGGCAAAAGGAAGCAACTCCGATCCGATAAAGTATATATGTATATATTTATGCCCGTCTGTCTGTCTGTCCGTTCATACGAACACCTAGATCTCAGAGACTATAAGAGATTGAGATACAATTTTTTCTCGACAGCATTTATTATGTTTGCACGTCGATCAAGTTGATTTAAAAATTTGTGCCACGCCCACTTTCGCCTACGCACATCGACAAAATCGATTAACAAGTGTAGTTTTGAAGCTAGAGCGTCAATTTTTTGAGCCAACAATAATAACACTGGTTTTTAAGATTCCTGAAAATTTGCTTACAATCAGATATACTATATTTTGATTGTAGTACAGTATCAATATACCACATATAACCTTTGAAAAAGTGAATACCGCACTATTTTACTATTATATGCTATGCCTAAAGTAGTCTCTGATATATTTTTAGTATTTTTGTGTTGTATTATATTTGGTATATTTTAAAATTAATACTGCAAAAAACGCTTATGCGTCTTAGTTGCTTTCCAACCTATGGTATATTTTCAATGTAGCACTTTAAACATATACCAAATATATCATTCGGTATATTTTTAGTTTTTCTGGTATATTAATTTGGCATACTTTACAATAAATACCGCGCTATGTTGCTTTTATTCCATAAAACATGCTTTGGTATATTTTCAGTATTTTTGTGGTATATCAATGTGGTATATTTTAAATTTAATGCCACATTATTTTGATTGTATTCCCAAAATAGCCTTTGGTATATTTTTAGTATGTTTGCGGTATATCAATGAGGTATATTTATAAATTAATGTCGCACTACTTTGATTTTGTTTCTAAAGTAGCCTTTGGTATATTTTTGGTATTTTTGAGCTATATATTAATTTGGTATATTTTAGACTGAATACACCATATTGCCTTAATAACCTTTGGTATATTTTTAGTATTTTTTTCGATATATTAATTTAGTATATTTGAAAATAAATTCCGCACAGCTTTGCTTTTATTCCTAAAATAGCCTATGGTATATTTTTAGTATTTTTGCGGTATATTAATTGGGTATATTTTACTATTATAGCGGGTATCTCTCAGTCGAGCACACTCAACTGTAAGTTTCTTATTTGTTTTTTTATTTGTTGTTGTTTATTTTTATAGTTGACTCGATGGACAACTGAAGCTGAAACTGGACCTGTCTACCCCTCTCTCCCTCTCTCCCCCTTCCTCTCTCTCTCCATCTTTACTTCATAGTTTTAGGGTTAGGAACTTAGTTAGTTAGTTAGTTATGGCCATTTGTCATTTTGGGGGCCGCAAAACTTGTTTATCGTCGTCGTTGTCTCCGTCGTCGTCGATGTCTTCTTCACTTACCAGAATGGGTCGCTCGTTGGCATAAGAAAGTTTGCGCGTTTGACGCAGCGTCTCCAGCCAAAGCGATGTGCGGCGTGACGCATTTGTGGCGCCACCACCGCCACCGCCACCGCCCGCTCCTCCCCCTCCAACGCTACCGGTGCGCGTCATTAGAGGCGGCTGCTGTTGCTGTGATGACGTTGATGATGGCATCGCAATATTTACGGCTGGACAAGCACCTGAGGCAGCTCCTCCTCCTCCGCCCCCTCCTCCTCCTGGTTTATAGAGGCCGCCCTTGCATTGATTCTCCATGCAAGACGCTGGCGACATGCCACAAAACTCACTCACTTGCCACACAAAAAAAAACTTTATACAAAAACAATCACTTCACAACAAAAAAAAATATATATAACAAACAAAAAAAAAACTTAATATACCCTTTGGAAGGGTCTAAAAACAGTGGGAAATATTTCCAAATTTTTCGTATTTCTTTTTTAAATATTTTATTAAAAAAAAAAAACGTAATAGACCCTTTTAAAGGTTTGCAAATATTTCGAAATTTTGAACCTTTTTAGTCGAAAATATTTTTTGTTTAAAACACAACCTAATAGACCCTTTTTCACTTGGCAAGCCAAAGGGTCTCAAAACAGTTGGAAATATTTGAATTTTCGTTTTTACTTTTTTTTCGTGTTATATTATATATTTTATTAAACAAGCTTTGCGTTGGCTTCAAATTGAATTAAATATGCTTTTTGCACACTTTTTTTTGTATTTTATTTAGCACGCGATTTTTGTTGTATTATATTTTTTGTTGTTTGGTTCGTTGTTGAATTTTCAGTTGAATTTCCATAAATTTTCATTGTTGTAGAAACGAATGCATTTTCGTGTATTGTATTGTGTTGTGTTGTGGCCGCCGTCGCGTCGTTTTGCTTTTGCCCGTTTTTCGGTTTTTCGATTTCCAAAAATTGTTTTTCAATTTTTCCTTCGACTTTTGGCGGCTGCGTAATTGTCCAAATGTAAACACACAGAGAGAGAGAGAGACAGAGATAGAGAGGTGTGTGTGCACACACAATAATTGCAGATGGAAATGAACAACAGCAGACAGAAAGATGGACAGTCGTCAGGCGGTAGTCAGGTTTGAGTTCATTTTGGCACTTTCATTGGCCATGTGTGCTACGACCTGGAAACTCAACTGAACTGAGCAACTACTGTTCAATTGATAAACACAGACTCAATAACCAAAAAAACACAAAACTTCCCAAACTGACAACCGATTCAGAAACGAGACGGAGACGAAGAGAAAGAGAGAGAGGGAGAGAGACGCCTCCGGTCGCGTTGCCGTTATCCGCACAAATGTTGCTGCTGCAAATTCATTTTATTTAGATTTCAATTTTTCCAAGGGACGCAGACCAAAGAATAACAAAAAAAAAATCAACACACAAATCGAAGAAAGTCGACGCTTGAATACACTTGACACAAAAATAAGTGACAAACATAATTGCATTCGATTTTTCATTAGAAAATTTACATTATTATAGCTGTGGCGATCATTGTAAGAATTGGTCAATAAGAACAGCATAAAACATTGATAGATATTATTAAATGAAACTTAACAGAAATTTTATTATTAGAATTTTCTAATCATTGAATAAAAATTTATAAATTTTCTCCTATTTGCCATTAATATTTGGATTCATTAAGCTGAAGGCCTTCGCTGCCATTGCTTTACCCATAGCGTTAGTATTAATTTTAATTATAGCTAACCTTTAAATAAATAAAATTTGGATTCATTTAAAAAGCTCATCTCAAACTTATAATTCATATATTAATTGCATTCTTTTAATGAGTTCAACTCAAATTGAAATCATTAGAAATTTCATTGATTGCAAATCAATAATAATTGCATTCTTTTGAAGAGTTCGACTGAACTTGAAAGTAATGAAAATTTCATTACAGTTTTCATTAGAAATTTCAAGAATTAAATTTATATATTTTGTGTATACATAGATAAATAATTCATTAGGCATTAATAAAGTTATTCTATTCATTGAGAGCAAATTTATATATTCCCTCATATTTGCCATTTATAATTGCAATCATTTAATGTGTTTAAGGGAAATTGAAATCAACGAAAACTTTCATTACAGTTTTCATTCGAAATTTTATTAGTTAAATTTATATCGTTCTTCTATTTATTTATAGGAGATTTGTAAGATATTTTCATTATCTAAATTATCAATGAAAACTTTCATTACAGTTTTCATTGGAAATTTCATTACTTAAATTTATATAATTCCCTTATTTGTTGATAGCAGATTTGTAAGATATTTTCATTATCTAAATTATCTTTAAGATTGGAATCAATTGTACTTAAATTAAGGATGTCCTTAGACATTTCATTACTAAAACTTTACACACTTCTAAGTGAGCGAGTGTGTGTGAAAGTGAGAGTACTCTAAAGAGAGAGCATCGCAGCACGCGACGCTGATCGTTGTGATTGCGGATTAACCGTAGCCGATTAACGATTGCGCCGATTGTCGGATTGTCGGATTGCCCGACGAACGATTGCGACGCCGATGGCCGATGTCTTGAGAATTGAATGGAAACAGCAGCAGGCAGCAGCTGAGAGAGACATCCGCTCTGCTCTAACACAATACAAATTGATTTGCCTACGTCATGGAAACGAGAAAGCGTTGTCTCTCTCCCTCTCCCTCTCCCACTCACTCTCACTCTTCCCTCTCTCATCGGATGCCTGATGGAAGCAAGCCAAAACTAAATGATCATTTGTCTGCGGACAGGTTTGTATGAACTTGACGATGCCCTGCGGCCCATCAATTGTGCATTTTATTGCATGACTCACTCTGTTCCCCTTTTGCACGTTTTGTCGCTGCTGGCAAATGAGACATACCATAAACATCAAACCTTGTCCCAGATGGGCATTATTCCCAATTAAGCGATGAGTACCGAGAATTTTTATACATAATATTCAACAATTATTGGATGGCAGCCAATTGCAATTGTTGCGCATACGTTACCATAAAAGCAAAACCAAAAACCAAAATTGAAAAGCAAAGAAAAGAAAAAGTATAGACGCCAGCTTCCCAGCTTCGCAATTCCCAATAAAATTCCAGCACAATACAAAAAAAAAAAAAAAATAGGAAAGAGTATATTAGGAAAGGAAAACATAATTCAAACTGGCCAACGAATGTAACCTTAAATATTTACACGATAGTTTAGCGCAGCGAGAATCGATGTCGAGAGACAAATCGACAATAAATTTCATTAAAACGCTTCCCATAATACATCTTGTGTATTGGGATTTGCGCCTGAAACTGCCTCAAATAGACTTTCATATTTAAAACCGCAAATTGTTAAACAATAGAATCATCACAAATTTCATTAGATATTTCATTAATAATCAATTGGAGAAATATATCAGTTAACTTATTAATAAAATATTAATATATAGGCCCATAAATTGTAAAATGTTTTTACACAAAATTTCATCACAAATTTCATTAGATTTTTCATTAATAATTAATTGTAGAAATATTTGAGCTCATTATTATGAACTTATTAATGAGATATATTCAAACCCATAAATTGTCCACTCTTATTAAATACAATTTAGCTGTAAGTGATTTCATTAAATATTTCATTGGTGTTTCCTAAGCATTTGTTAAATATTATTAAATAAAATTTCATTGGTAGATTTCAGGAGTATGTAAAAAATTATTATTTTTATAATTTCATTAGTAAGCTCATTAGCAATTGCATTAGAAATTGCTTTAGTAGATTCATTACAGGTCATGAACTGTAAAATATTATTAAATAAAATTTAAATATATAAAATTTCATTAGGAATTTCATTTGTCAATTTATTAAAGCTTGGAAACTATAATTATTTTTATTATCTTATTAAAATTGCATTATTTAAACTTTATTTTACGTCATTTTATTATTAATCTCATAAGCAATTTCATTAAAAATTACATTAGTAGAATCTCATAAATAGCAAAATATTATGAAATTAAATTTCATATTTAGTAATTTTATTAATGCTTTCATTAAATATTTTATTAATGATTCCTTAGAAGCGGTAAAAATATTATTTAATGCAATTTCAATATAGAAATTCATTAGTAATTTTATTGGCAAAATTATTAAATAAAATTTCATTATAGATAAGTAATATCATTAGAGAATTCATTACACATTTTATTGGTTTCATTAAGTTTGTAAAACCAATGTCATTTAATATCACTCACGATCATCATAAAATTTGTATTATTCGGATTACAGAGTAGCTTCAACACTGGCAATCCATAAAATATCACATAGATGCCAATTGAAACCCGGAAACTCTGCTATTTGACCACAAAATCTGCTAGACAACTCATCAAATCGATTCGAAAACATATTTTTGGGTAAATATTACAAATTCAAAGAAATGTTTGGTTTTTTTTTTTTTTTTTTTTGATTTTTTTTTTGTAAATGGTGCATCAAAAAATGTTGATTCATAAGCAAAACGAGTGCATTTGGTATTCAACTGGCAGGCAGAATCATTTGTTCGAACAAACGAAAGAAAAAACAAGAACTACGCTTACCTTTATGATCAATTTGATCGTTTATGGAAATACACTTAAATCTCTAAAAATATTCTACTACTACAGAGAACTCTACAAGCAAATTTAACAACGAGCTAACGAGTCAATGAGTGAATGAATGAATAGCGAATGAATAAGTGAGTGTAATGTCGATGAGTGTTTTTTTTAAGCGGCATTCGTCTTGAAAATACGTTGTTGAAGTTTGAAGAGCTCAATTTGATGAACCAAGTGGTTGATTGACATGAAGTATATACTAAATATACTAAATATATACTATATATTAATGGATATGTGTGAGTGTGAGTGCTAAAAACGATTACGAATACGTATCGAGAACGTTTCAAACCAAATTACGTTTACGGGCATTCAATGCATTAAATGTTTCGCATTTTGGGAAAAGGGGAATTTTAAACAGTGCTCAACTTGAACTACAAAACTTTTGGTATTTCTTGTATGTACACAATACATGTAATTTATATATTTGTATATTTTTTTTTTTGCTTTGTAAAAACTTAATTGAAGTTAAATTTGTTTTTTGGGTTAAAAATGCTATTTTTGCTATTACAGTTTTTGGGTTTTGTTTTGTTTTTTTGTATTTTGGATTTGTAAGATTTAGTGATTAAATACCATTTTGGAGCATTGAAGCGTTTCGTTAGTGGCCTCTGTGAAGGCCCTTCTAAGTCGCAATTTTCGGCTTTCGGACAATGTGCGAGGCATTAGAAGAACGCCCTGAGGAGAATTATTGGATGCGAATTGTGATTAGTACAGTAGTTGATTGTTGATTCCATCAAATTAGTTAGTTAGTTTAGTTTTTGGGATTAGTTAGTTACTTTGGTTTTGGGGGGAGGGAGAATAATAAATATATATTGTATATAAGTATGTATATGGAGACACTAGAATTAACACTAACTAAGGAATAGTTTTCAAAAGAGTTACAGACTTAGTTCAATACACATTATACAAAAGAGTTAGACATATGTAGTTATAAATATTATAGTATATAGAATACTAGACTCTAAAATAGTTTCGAAAGTAATTTGTGCACTTGAATTTTTAAAGACTACAAATTTCAAAAAGGAGATGATAAATGTTGCCCATCAAATTCCAACTAATTGTTTTGCAATATATTCAATGGAAAGCTATGAAAATATCATTTATTGCATTTCAAATTTGTCACACAAAACGTGCCAGAAATCGATTTAAATTTGAATTTGTATTTGTTTTGTGTGTGGGAACCTTGAAGTGAAATGAAAGATATTCAATTGAGAAATTTTCGCATTTAATTAGTTGGAATTCAATTCATTTGACATTTTGCGCTTGTTGTGCAATTTTCACAATTTTCGCAATTAAATCATCAAGTTATCAAGTTAAAGCTCAGCTGGCTGGAAAATGTTGTTTCATTGAACAACAAATTGCATTCGATGAGAGAGAGAGAGAGAGCAAAAATCATTAATTAACGCATTTAATGATGTGAGCGCTTCACATTACGCATTTCCATTGCCATTTCCATGCGCATTTCCATTCACATTTCCATTTCCATTGTGTGCACACAATTTGCTCATTAATTGCATAGAACAAAGTGTTGCATACTTTCGGGATGAAAATGAAACTCGATTGTTGCTGCTGCTGCTTCTTCTTCTTTTTCTTCCATTCATCTCAATTAAATTGCGCAGCAATTGGGCAATTTTATTTTGTTGTTGTTTTCTTTGTTGTTTTTTATTATGGATAAATGAATGAAAAGCCATTTGGCATTTTGCAAAAATTATAAATAATTGCGAAACTATGCAATGATGATATATGGAGACTATGAGAAGCATATTAATATGATAACACGCAGTCGTCTGTCATTGTCAGCGTTCGTTCCCTCTCGCTCGCTCTTTCGCACGTGTGTGTGTTTACGTTCATACGTGAACTTGGCATTTGAGAACTTTGCTCACACACACACACACTCACACACACACACAGACAGACAGACAATGCACCCACAATGAATGAAAAGTTCTTTTTTAGTTTAGACAGCATTGCATAATTAAGTGCAAAAAGCTTTGGCGAAACAAAAACTATCGCGCGCGCAAAGCGACAAAAGCTTTCCACGCCAAAGCTTTGCCGCTTACTGCGCTTTACACGAGACATGTAAAATGCCAAAAGAGCTTTGCTTTGCTTTGCTTTTGCTTTTGCTTTTCCTATTCCCGTTTGCTTACTACAAAGTGAGTATTTATATTTACTATATGGTCGAGAGCCGAGTACTTTAAATTGCATACAAAATTGATGAGCGCGAGAGGCGAAAGAGCTTTAAGCTCTTAAGCTAAATGTATGCAATAGTCGTTAAAAACGAACAGAAAACTAAAGTGGAGGAAACATTGGGTTACAAATGCCGTTGGGCTACATCATTATCCTTGCTTGGCCATTAGCTTTGGCGCTAGTTACTTACATTTTGAATGTGACAAAGCTTTTTACCCCACACACACACACACACACACTCGCTCACACGTACACAAATTGGCCGTAAGCTGCTTTGCTGTTTAACAGCAGACTCGGACTTGGGTGAAGCTCATTTATTGACTGTTCCTGGGGCTATATAATAAACCCAACAGCGAAAGTGTCAATTATCTCCCTCTCTCTCTCTCTCTCCTTCCCTCTGATAGTTCTCCCTCCCTCTCAAAAAAAAAAAAGATAAAGAAGCAGACGAAGCAAATGTCAAAGAGTGAAAACATTCATCAATCATTTTAAGGTCAGAATACAACACAGAACAGAACAGAAAAGAGGAGAGAACAGAAAACAGAACTTCAGACATTGTCGAAAATTTATTGATATTAATTACAATTCTAATTACAATGCCAGGCTATATTTAGAGAGAGAGCCTCAAAGTGTTAATACAAGTATTTCGACGTGATCTGACTACGAAAAGGAAACGAAAAAACGGGAATCGAAATTGAAATGTAATGAATAAAATGAAAGCGACTGGCAAATGGACAAAATGGAATATTGACGGGCGACCAAAACTAATTTACAATTCCAGCACATTATGAATAATCAATTTCGATTTTCGGCTACGACATTTTTTCCGCCACTCACAGAGTGTGAGTGTGAGTGGGAGAGAGAGGGAGAGATTTCAATTTTTTTTTTTGTCGATTTTTTGGGTTACGGTTACGGTGACGATTAAGGGCCGGAATGACCTCGTTGAAAATGAAATTGCCTCTCGAAGTGTATAACGAATT
This sequence comes from Drosophila kohkoa, assembly GCA_019972355.1. Taxonomy (NCBI): domain Eukaryota; kingdom Metazoa; phylum Arthropoda; class Insecta; order Diptera; family Drosophilidae; genus Drosophila; species Drosophila kohkoa. Next base: position 5,485,320 of record BJEL01000071.1, on the reverse strand, counting down.
TGATTTACAATCGCCCGTCAAATAAACGAAATACCGAAACCTTCCCCTCCCCCCCTTGACCACCCATCAAAAAAATCACTCAAATCACTCATACCACCCATCGACCCAATCCAATCTCCCCTGGATACATAAAATGCCTCTCTTAAGTCGTTCCAAGCAAGTAAACAACGAACATTTTTTAATTATGATCGGGACGGGAAGCAACACAAAATACAGTAATAAAAAAAACAAACACACACACAAACACACACACAAACACACACACACACACGCAGCGCTGAAATGCTCGAAGAAGTAGAAAATATTATAATTAATATTATTGGGCCAACGTGGCGTATGAGCAATATTGATTTTCACTAATTGGATTTGAGCGCGTGAAAATGTGAAAAATGAGAAACACACACAAAGAAAACACATGAAAAAAAATAGCAAAAGAAGCAGCATGTTGTATGTTGTATGCATTGAATGGCGATTATAATACTTAATGTTCTTTCTCTCTCTCTCTCACTCTCGATGCTTAAGTACTTAGGCATGGAATTCAACTTGAGGCAAAAACTTGAAACTCGCTTACAATCTAGAGAAGACAGAGGGCATATTATATAGTATACTTAAGAGGGAAAGCAAACAAAAAAAAAATACTGCTGACATCAGCTTAAAACATAAATTGCAAGTATTACTATCGATAGTTTTCGTTACAGTACATCGATTGGTCTCTAACATGGTTTACGATATATATGTATATATATAGATACTAAATAGAGTGTGTGTTTATGTGAAACAACATTTAAGGGAGGGTTTTAACACACAGCTCATAATGCAATATCTAAAATTAAATAACCTATCGATACTGCTTACTGTCGAAACTATCGATTACGCTTAAAAAGTTAGCAAACTTCATCAAACCTATTTCACTTTAGCCGACAAAAGAGCCGCATTAAGCATAATTCCGATAATTACATTGCTGCCCAAAAGTCTTCGCCTTCTCCTGTGTGCTTTACTATCGATAGTTGCCTTTAGCTTGTTTCTAAACTCAACTGGTTGTTAATCATTAGTTTTACTTTAAGTATTACTAATACATCGTTTCATTTAGCAGTCAAACAATGAATACTTCGCTTTTCTTACTGCTGACATCAGCATAAAGCACAAAATGCGATAATTACTATCGATAGTTTTCGTTGCAGTCCATCGATTGGTCTCTAAGATGGTTTACGATAAACATATCTATATATATAGTGATTTTTTGTGAGACAACATTTAAGAGAGGGTTCCAACAGCTCACAATGCAATATCTAAAATGATATCAGACAGGCGACTGACCTATCGAGACTATCGACTGTATACGCTGAAAATGTTGGCAAACTTTCTAAAACTTTTCTCTCTTTAGCCAACAAAAGTGCTCTATTAGGCATGAGTCACCATAATTACATTGCTGTCCAAAATTCTTCGCCTTCGGCTTACTATCGATGGTTACCCTTAGGTTGTAGGCTTTACTATCGATGGTTGTCTTTAGGTTGTTGACTTTACTATCGATAGTTGTCTTGTAGGTGGTTTCTAAACTTAACTGCTTAGTTAAATCATTCGTTTTACTTGAAGTATTACTAATAAATCATTTCATCTATCAGACAGACTAAGAATACTTTGCATTTGACTATCGTTAGTTATCGATAGGTTGAATGTTGTGGCATAGCAGACAGACAAGTGTGACCAATCGATTATTTTGTACACATAGAACACACATAGAGAACATCGAGTGCTAGGGGACAACAACGTCAAGGCGAAGCATGGGGCGGGGTCGGGTTCAGGTTCAGGTTCGGTATGTTTTTCTGTTACACACACACTGTAGAGTTGTTGTTCTATGTACAAACAAGAATATACATATGAGAGAGTGGCAAAATTTGTAGGTTATGTCAACACACACATAGTTTTTGAAGGTCCTTCCTATGTTATGTGTGTGTTGAAGTTGAGGTTGAGGTTGAGGTTATGTATTCCCAAACCAGCAAGGAAAGGAATAAAAAATAGGAAAAGTTGTCGGTCGCTTACCTGTTTAAATGGACGCATGCCACCATTGATCCTTAGGGAATCGGCGGCAATGCCAGCAATGCCATCTGTGGTGCTTTCGCGCAGCTGCTTCAGCGACACATTCGGCACCGTGTGGGAGTGTCCACATGAGCTATGCGACCCACAACAGATGGCCGTGGTGCTCGACTCCGGTTGCGAGCTCTGCCGGATTATTCTCGACCCATTTGTCGGCGATGACGTGATGAGCACCGGCGGCACTTGCTGTTGCTGCTGTTGTTGCTGCTGATGATGATGCAGCTGCAACTGTTGTTGATGTTGCAACTGCAATTGCAACTGTTGCTGCTGTTGTTGTTGCTGCTGCTGTTGCTGGAGGGCCGAGTTTGATATGCAAATGGCCATCGAGCTGGTCAGGTTACCCTGTTGGAAGGCACTTTTAACGCTGTCCCGCGACGCCGAACGATCGATCTGCTGGCCACCCAACATTGTCATCGTGTTGGCCATCGTTGTGGAGATCGGTGTCGTTGAGGCACGTCGACTGCAGTTGCGACAGGCGCGACATCGACTCGGCGCACTTGGCGGTATGCTCGACGATAGATTCTGATATGATGATGTGCCCAAATTGGGATGACTTGAGCCATGACCGCTTGGGCTTAAATTCATAATTGATATGGTCGGTTGTTGTTGTTGCTGTTGTTGCTGTTTCGATTGGCTATCAACCGATGGTTGTTGTTGCAACTTGGTCGTTGCAGCATTGCCAGCCACGCTGGCCGATGCTGATATTGTTGTGGTCGTTGATGTGTTTTGTGTTAGTTCTTGGTCCTCTTCGTGTACTTCGATATCAGGCACTATGGCTGCACGCAGTCCCTGCTCAATATCCTCATCGTGCCCCATTCCCATTCCTCCTCCTCCTCCTCCTCCTCCACCCATTCCCATCCCAACTCCACCTCGCATACTCTCCTCAGAGCCCATGCGCATCTGTTGCGATTGCGATTGCTGCGGACTCGTTAGATATGTGGAAGTGCGATCTTGACGCATCAATGTCGGTTTCCCTCCCGACGTGGAAGCCATTGAATTGTTTGCTGCCGCCGCTGCTACTGCTGCTGCTGCCGCTGCAGTTGTTGCTGTTGTTGGTCCGTTTGCCGCACTGTTGCTGTTGCTGCTCTTCACCTGACGCAACAGCGCACTGCGACCCCCGCCGCTCCCCTTGGTCGTGCTCGACACTAGCAGCGAGTCCGTCTCCTCGGAGCTAACATAGCCCGAGTTCGCGTTATCGTTTAACTTTTGAATTGACATCTGCAAAACAAGGGGAGAAGAGGTTCATATTTAATAAGTTACTTCACATTCTATTGGCAGCACTAAAATGCAGAGTGGACAGTCTCATTTAAGTAGTCAATTTAAAATGTATATTAGTTATGGTTTAAGTTTCGAATTGACATCTGCAAAACAAGTAGATAAGCAAACGGAAATATGTAATCTACTTCATGTGCAATTGGCAGCATTAAAATGCAGAGTGGACAGTCCCATTAAAGGAGTGAATTAAAAATGTATATTAGTTATGGTTTAACTTTCGGATTGACATCTGCAAAACAAGGAGAGAAGAGAAGGTTCATATTTAATAAGCAACTTCATGTGCAATTGGCAGCACTAAAATGCAGAGTGGACAGTCTCATCTGAATAGTATTGATAATGAATATTAGTTATGGTTTAACTTTCGAATTGACATCTCCAAAGCAAATGGAGAAGAGGTTCATACATATTTAATAATTTACTTCATATGCAATTGGCAGCACTAATATGCAGAGTTGACAGTCTCATTTAAGTAGTCAATTAAAAATGTATATTAGTGGTTTAACTTTTAAATTGACATCTGCAAGGCCAAAGCTTTGCTCTCTATCTTCATCATATACAGTTGGCAGCGCCTTGCTGCAGAGTGGACAGCCTCATTTAAATAATAATTGCTCGCTTTCTTTAAGTTAATTTCCATAATATTAGTTAGCACTTCTATAGTCTTATTTTAAAAGTAATTCTGCGCTATTCTGTAGCTTTTATCATTCAGTTAGCAGCCCTAATATGCAGAGTGGACATTCACATTTCCATAGTAATTATCAGCCTTGGTGGATAGCGTGACTTTATAATAAATTGCATTTTATATTGATAGCATACATATTCGTTTTCAGTTAACAGCTCTGCTCTGCAGAGTGGACAGCCACAACTAATTAGTAATTATCTTTCTGCAACGTATTCACGTTTGTTTCTTTCACTTTAGTAATCCCATAACATTCGCTTATAATAGATAGTATTTTTAATTGACCCCAACAGCTATTAGCATGCAGTCAGCAGCGCAGAGTAATTATTCTTTTGCTTAGCTTATTTTGCATTTTTGAAATAGAATAACGTGCATTTATATTTAGTGCGCACTTTTAATTGATAGCAGCTCTATTTTGCAAAGTGGTCAGACACATTTGTAATTTGTAGTTATCTCTGAGCTGGTATGGCATTTTCCTTCAAATCGTTAGCAGCTCCGTTATGCAAAGTGGGCAGGCCCATTTATGCTAAAAAGCTACCAGCTTGTCACAACTAATTGGCAAAGCTGCAGCACAACTTTTCTCAATTGACAAAAGGAAGTTGAAGTGCAGCTCACTAAAAGTTTCAAGCCGATAAGTTGGCAGCACCACAGAATTATATTATTATGGACTTTTCTAAAAGGAAAAATTTATTTCATATTTTACTAAAGAATTGCAAATAAGAATTCTAATTGAAGTTTTGAATAAAAATGAACAATTGAATAACTATTTTTTTAATTTTTTGTGCATTTAAATTAGAAAATAAATGTCAAATAACAGAAGTTTCTTTTCAGAGTTGAAGTTGGTAAATGTTTGAATATCAAAATTAGTCAAACACATTTAATGAACACATTTAAAAAATGTTCTTTTTAATGTGTTTACTATGTCTCGCTCTAATAGAGATGTCTGTCAAATGACTTGATTATAGTTGAGTCTAAAGTCTTAAGCAATTCAATTCAGCAAATTTGACTAGGGTAAACACAGCTTCGTTTCCATGCTGGGCAGCACTGGCAGCAAAGCAGCGACGGGCATCACTGGCCAGCAAAAAAAAAAAAAAAAAAAATACTCGTAAAAAGTGCAGCTTAAGTGGAATGAAGTCAATGTTTGCTCGCAACAGAAAGGCAACGAAAGGAAAGAAGCTGAGCTTAAGCTCTGCCCAAAGCTGCAGCTCTGCAAAAGCTCTTTTTCATAAACTAAACACGAGGCGGAGTGACTAAAGAAGAACTGAACTGAAAAAGAAACGGACAAAGATAACAAGCTGGGAAACGAGTCGAGCGCAAGCAGCATTACTTGTGTGTGTGTTTATATAGGAAGAATGTACGTATGCGTGTGTGTGTGTGTATGCGCTTTGGCTGGAATTGGAACTGGAATTGAAGCAGGAAGGAGGAGAACTTGATGACCGCACACACGGGATAGCAAAACATTGAAATGCAAACATGAACTCACGCACAAGAGCTTAAGTCGACCAGCGACCATGAACATGTGTGTTTAGGTGTGTGCGTATGTGCGTGTGTGTGTGTGCGTATGCTAAACAAGCATTTCTATATGTCTATATTTGATATGCAAGCGGATAGATTGGCCGACTGCTGCGTAGTCGATGCCTAAAAAGTTTGGGTCGATTGACAGCCAATCGAAGGAGTGAGTAAGAGAGAGCAAAGTAGAGTTTCATAACTGGATGACAGGTGAAATGTGGGTGGGGTGATGGGGCATATTTGCTGTGGCACAGGTGGATGCCACGGGAAAAACTAATTTGAAAACACACAACTTTCAAATCGGTAACAATGAAAATCAATAATTCAGCTATAAATACAAAACGAGCATTGTAAATTATGCAAGCAAGTTTCGTATTCTCACTCGCTCGCACCAACGAATCGGCTTACAAATTCTGTTTACTGTTGCCGTTCTTATTGTTCTTGTTCTTGTTGTTGTTGTTGATGAATTCTTGCGTTGACCGCAGAGCTAGTGTTGGTAAACCATTCACAGAACTAGTTCGCTCATTCTTTTTGTTCGCTAGATCGCTCATTCATTTTTCACCGGTTCATTTTAGTTAAACTTTCATGGTTCATTTTCGGCCAATGTTTATTTTTCATTAATTTTTCATTAATTTTCATCATTTTTTTGAAAATTCCTTTCATTTTGATTGAAAAATTCTTTCAAGGCGAGCATTTGAAGTATTTACTTGGTTTGTTTTTAAGCGGTATACAAAATTGATCGAAATTTTTATGAAATACAGTTTTCGTATTATTTATCTTACAATATTCGTTCACATTTTTCGAATGTTATTAAGGATAGAAGGTGACAGTTTTCTTAGTATTTATTTTATAATATTATTTCACATTTTTATTTATTTTATAAGATTCTTTCACATTTTTCGAATGTTATTAAGGATAGAAGGTGACAGTTTTCTTAGTATTTCTTTTATAATATTATTTCACATTATTTAGAATTTTGTATTATTAATATTTTTCTTATATTACTATAATTAAGGATGGAAGATGATTGTTAACAAATATGTTAACAAAAAGATAATTGTAAAAGCAATGGCATATAGTTAACATATTGCCAGTCTTGAGTTCAGTCAGATCCGACATGATTCAAATGGGTTATTTAGATAAAACCGGTACAAAACCAGTATCGATTCTAATGTTAGGGTTTCAGTAGGGAAAAATGCCATTTCTGCTATACTCTAATATTAATATGCTTTTTGTTCGTTCGCTCGTGAACAGCCCAACACTAATGCACAGTGACAACAGCAACAACAGCAACAACAACAACAACGAAAGCAGCATCAGTAGCAGTTACAGTTAAAGTAACAGTTACACAGTTACATTAACACAGTTACAGCCACACTGACACACACAGGACATGAGTCTTGGGACATGAGCGACACGAAATGTGAAAAGTCGAACACCTGGAAAACCACCAGGCCGCTTTCCCACTCCCGCTCCCGCTTCCCAGTTAGCATGTCGAGCGTGCCGCTAATAATAGCCATCTACCCTTGGTGTCCCCAAGCTCCCAACCCCAACCCCCAACCCAAGTCCTAGCAATCATCGTCCCCAACCCAAACCCGAACCTTTAAATAGCAATGTACGTACACAGTAAACCCATCCAAAGCCCCGACTGACTGGCCAGACAATTGTGGCACCCAAAAATTGGGTTAAAAAACATTCTCAATTTTTATTGTTTCGTTTTTTCCTTTTAAATACCTGGTAGTCACAGTTTAAACGAGTATTTTGAAAAGTTCCGAAAGTCTTCTTTTAGATTGCAAGTTTCTGTATATAAATAATTAAAAGCGTATTTGAACTTTGTAACAACAAACAAAGTTTTTAACGGCAAATGAAGTTCTAGTAACTTCCGTCGTTCTATCTGTCCGTTGGCATTAAAGCATAGATCTTTCAAACTATAAAAGCTAGAAGAACTAAATTTGATGACAATACTGCTGGAGGGTAAAGGCAGTTAAGATGTTAAGGTATAACACAAATGATTGTTAGTAGTAGAGTATAGTATATATTTTTAGTATATTTCCTTAAATTATTCCGCTTTAGCTGTCAATCTGGTATATTTTTCAGTCTATGGTATATTTTGAATGCCAAAGATTATATTTGGTATGTTGATATAGAACTACATGCCATATATACCATATAGTGCAAAATATACTGAATCCCATATTTGGTGTATTGATATAGTACTCAATATATTCAACTATAGTCTTTAGTATATTTTCTACACTGTGGTATATTTTTCATGCAGTACTATATCAATATACTACCGTTCGTATATTTTAGTATTTTTGGTATATTTTCATATTAATGTCATATCGTTTTGCTTTTATTCACAATGGGTGGCGGGTATCCCAAGGTAGAGCACACACAATTCTGATTTTCTTTTTGGGTAATTCATTTCTGTACCAGGAGCAACTACCAGCTAGAGCTGGTATACCATAATGGAGTACCGTGAAGTGCCGAGCACCGAGTAATGTATGCAATATGCAGGCCAGGCCAAGTCAAGCCACAACAGAGCAGAGCGGAACAGAGCAGAACGGAGGCAGTCGACAGCTACATGAATTCAATTTCCATAGCCAATTTTAAAAGAGCCATTAAAAGCAGTCGCTGAAGGCAGCTGACGACGACCCCGGGCCATATTGATTGGCCTGTCAACCTGACAGCCATGACAGTTTCCCTTTCCCCTTTCCCTTCTGCCTTCTCCCTGTTCCCCATTCCCCCATTCCCCCGTTCCTTACACAATTTGGAATTTGGAATGAGGAATGAGGAATGTGGATTGCATTTGCATGCAATGTGTAATCCTTTGTAAACAATCAGACAAGCGAGAGGATCTGGTAATCAGATCGTGACTTGCTAGACATACTATATACATATATATACATATATAGATACCCTGTACACGCAAACCAATTACAAGAACAACAGAAAATTGCATGAAATGCATTAAAGCTATAGAAATTTCATCACAAGATTGTAAATAATGTGAAACTAGAAACTACACTTGGAATTTCTAAATGAATCAAACAAAAGATTGTAGAATGTAAAAAAATGGAAAAAAAAAGCACAAAATTATTACAATAAATTATTCATTATATTTCCGAATTTATAATTCTAAAAATTTTGTATTTCTTCCTAAATAAATGACGGGAATAATTGATAAATAATTTAGTGTGTTACAATTACTCGTAGCTTAATTAAATAATTATGCTCTCTACTACAAAATTTATTTAATAGCCAGAACCGAATCGATTGCCATTATAAGCAGCAATGAAACGATGTTTGGCGCTTAATCAGACATTAAACAACTATTAAGCACAATTTATTTGTGCTCAATTGTAATTATTTCTAATCAATTTGAATGAATTTACTGCCAGCTAGAGTATTAAGAGAGAGAGCAGACTTTATCTTTTAGATTGATTTGCATTTGCCGGTGAATAAATCAAGTGAAGTAAGTACAAAAAACGGATGTGAAAGGATGCAATGAAGTAGTCTCTATTCCAGCTGCAGTTCGAAATGAGAACAAATTGAATGAACGTGGAGAACTGTGGAGATTGACCCCTGGTGCCATGTGAATGTCCTGTCGCAGGACACACTCAAAGAGAGAGAGAGAGAGAAAGCGTGTGTGTGTGGAATAAGTTATGTGTCAGTTGCCCAGGTGACCCAGATGTCATTCAGGCAGTCGGCGTTAAAACATGGCCCACAGCACGAGCCAATAACAATAAAACAAAGGCGACAACAACAAGGAGTCAGAGTGGCCACAACGGCCACAGGCTCGTGTCCGAAACAGAGGAAACTGAAACTGAAACTGAGGCACGACCACGATGAGAACGAGCACGAAAAATCACAAAAGGAAAAACAAAAAGTAACGCAACGGCAACGCAACGCAAAAAAAGACACACACAAACAACAAGAACAAGGAATGAAACCAAAGTCGAGTCTGCTTGACTCTGAAATACTTGTACAACAGATTTCGAAGCACCGAAGGTATTCAAATAAAGAATAATTTAAACCAATTAAGAAAGCTAAAACAAGTGAAGTATTATCGTTCAAATAAAACATAATAAAGTCAAAATATACCATAACATACAAAATATACCATAAGCCATTCTAAAGCAAAGAGTGCAAAACATATCATATAATATAAAATATACCATAAAATACAAAATATACCATAAAATACAAAATGTACTAAAACCACGCCAAATAGCATAGAGTGCAAGCATACCATAAAATACAAAATATACCATAAAGTACAAAATAAACCATAAGATACAAAATATACTATAAACAGCGTGGTATATTGCGTAAAGTAGGAAATATACCACAATTTCAACATACGCTAATAATTCAACAACTTTTAAAGTGTGAAGTACAAAGTATATCATAAAATATCAAAAACTACGCAATATACCATAAACTACAAAATAGACCATAAAATTCAAAATATGCCATTTAATACAACTTATACTGTAAAGTACAAAATAGACCATAAAATGCAAAATATACCACAAAGTACAAAATATACCATAAAGCACAAAATATACCACAAAGTATAAAATATGCCATGGAGTAGAAATATACCAAAAACAAAACATTTTACAATATACCAAAATATACCATTAAATACAATATATACCATAATCTACAAATTATACCATAAAGTACAAAATATACCACAAAGTACAAAATGCACAAAACAACTTTAAAGATTTTTCTCTGCGCAAACCACAAATCGGGTATGCAAATTTATTTGTAGTATAAACGCCTTAAGTAGAATTTGAACCCTAGCACAAAATAATAGATTTCTTACTTGGCATCAAATTTTTGTTATTTAACATTATATGTGAGCACTTGATAATGCAGCCTTAAAGTCTCACATCTTTCTTAAAAATTCGAGAATATAATCGTAAGTAAACATCAATCGCAGCATTATTTTTTGCTGTTGTAATACTAAGAATAAATCTTAAAAGTATCTGAGATCTAGTCGATCAAACAGACAAGAGTTATATTGCCTCGCTGTTGCATAGACTTTCTTTAGACACTAAGCTCAATAAATACCCCTCTAAGCTCTGAGTAGCGGGTATAACAACAGAGAGAGAACAGAAATGCAGGAAAAAGCTGAAAAAACAACAGCAGCAGCAACGATGAGGCAAAAATGCTATTGTATAATGGCCGCTTCAGGTTTGCCCATTCAAACCTGACAGCGTTGTTTAATGGCCTGGCCACAATTCCGGACAACGCCTCCGTCCAGGCAACGCCCTCCCTTTCTGCTCTACTCTTGTTGTTTGCGGGCAGGCAGGTTCCCAATGTCCATTCCCGAATCCCCAAACGTTTCGCTCCTCTCCATCCTCTGACCTGCGTCAATCCGTCGCTCGCATGTACAGATAAAAATTTATTGCACAACTCAAAATCAGAGAACGGTGCTAAGGCGGAGGAGGAGGAGGCGGAGGCAGAGGAGGAGAACAAAGAAAGCAGAACGAAGAGGAGAGGCTTCATTCCGTCAGCAGAGAATTTACTGACTGACTGACTGACTGTCGGAATGACCGACTGACTGCCTGATTGAGCGACTGACTACCTCACTGACTGAAGGGACTACTGAAGGGACTGAAGGAACGGACGACTGTCTGAGCCTGACCCTTGTATAAATTCATTATGGTATAAAGCACAACAAGAAAATCGTTAACTTGACCAAAACCAGGCACAGTTTAATACCTCTTCTGTTTCGACTGTCGACTGTCGACTACCAAACTCCCGCTTCCACCTCCTCGATCTACACAAAAAGTATTCACACACATTTTTTCGGCTCGACCTCGTTGCATTCGTCAAGCTTCTGTTAGCACTTTTTCCCCGTCCTCTCCTCTCAATCTCTCTTTTCCTGGCTGTTTTTAAGGGACGACGATAAAGAATGGATGAGTTGCCCGCAATGGCCTCCTATAGAAAGGCCGTTAGGTAACGTCGAGCTCTAAGCTCTGAGCTCTGAGCACTCTCGTCCATTCAAAACCCTTCTCACTCGCTGCCTACAAACATACGTTTTGGAATGACGTCAGCATGCGACGAGGAGAAAGAAGCCAAGCGAGAAGCGAGCGACAAAGCGAAATATTTTATGAACAGCTAAATGTGAGGAAGCAAAAAGGACATTTCCTGAGCGAGCGCATAAAGCATGTGACAAAGTGAGAAGCAAAGTGGACAACGCAGAACGCAAGGGCATCAACAATGCGAGTGAAACGCGATGCAAAGGGAATTGAGGAAGCAGTGCAAATTAACACGAAACAAAGCGAGAAGCAATAGCGAAAAGTAAAGCGAGAAGCAAGACGAGAAAGCGAGAAGTAAAGCGAGAAATTTGGTTCTCGCTAGAAGAAGAATCGCTTAAAGAGAAGCGAGAAGCAAAACGAGAAACAAAAGCGAGATAAAGTTAAGCAAGAAGTTAAGCGAGAAGCAAGAGCGAGAAGCAATAGCGAGAAGCAAAAGTGAGAAGCAAGAGTGAAAAGTTAAGGGAGAAGTTAAGCAAGAAGAAACAGCGAGAAACGAAGCAAGAAGGAAGTAGCAAGAGCGAGTAGCAAGAGCAAGAAGCAAAAGCGAGAAGCAAGAGCGAGAAGCAAAAGCGAGAAGCACAGCGAGATGAAGTCAAGCGAGAAGCAAGAGCGAGAAGCAAAGCAATAAGTTAAACGAGAAGCAAAATCGACAAGTTAGGCGAGAAGCAAAGCGAGAAGCAAAAGCGAGAAGCAAGAGTGAGAAGTTAAGCGAGAAGTTAAGCAAGAAGAAAAAGCGAGAAGCGAAGCAAGAGCGAGTAGCAAAAGCAATAAGCAAAAGCGAGAAAAACAGCGAGAAGTTTGCTTCTCGGTAGAAAAATACTAGAATCGAAGTAAGAAGATCAGCGAGAAGTAATGTAGTATTGAACCTAAGCAGTCACTTGGAGAGTAGACGAAAAAAACCTCGAATTGGAGTAACTAAACAAACGAGATGCTAATCAATGAAATGGGAAAGAAGCTAAGCGAGAAGCAAATTCGAGGAAAGCATAAAAAAGAATGAGAAGCAGTTTGCGGTAGACTGTCCAAAAGTTTGCCAAGCAGAAAGCAAGAAACAACAAACAAACTTGAGGGAACAAAAAGTCGAAAGCATACCAAATACAAAAAAAGAAATAAGAAAACGGAAATAAAGGTAAAGTAGATAGAAATTGAGATGTACTCAAGAGCAAAATGAAAGCAATAAGGATAAATTCGCAGTTAATATAATAATACCGTAATTGAATACAGTTCTTAACGGAATTGTCATCAAGCAGATCTCTCTCCATCTCTATCTTTTGGCCACTTATCTGAATCTCAATGTTTTGTGCGAGAGCCGAATAAAATATTAATATATGTTGTGTATGCTAAAATGCTTATTGTGTGTGTGTTAAGGGGATTTTGGCTCAACTGTAATTTCGATATAATCAACTCTTGCTTTGCTTTGCTTCTTTTGCCATCTTTTCAAGTTGTCAGCAAGCAAAAAGTTGTAGTTAAGCTAAAAGTCAATGAGCATGATAACGGTACACACGGTACAGGAAGGAGGGGATTTAGGATTTTAAGCAGCATTTGATAGACCTTTTCTTTTTTTTTTTGTTGTTGTTTGTGTTGAGCTACTCTCGAAAGGCTGCCAAAAAAGCTGACATCGATGTGGGTCGTCTACTACTCGTAAAAAGGACCTGTCGGGTTGTCAGGATGTTGTTTGCAGAACGTCGCCAGACAGTTTGGGCAATTGATGGCAAGTTAATGAAAGCCAAAACTCTGTGAATGCGCTCTGGCATTCATCTACATACTGGTACGAATATACTATATATAATACTTTGATAATGAATGTCGCACACACAGACGGACGGACAGACAGACAGACGGACGGACAAAAGGTTGTGCGAAACCGAAACACACACAAATTGAAATGACACACGAAAAATATTTAGATAGACATTGATGTGCTCTGTACCCCCTCCATTCCATGCCTCTTCCTCCCTTCCCCTTCCTCCGTTCCTTTCTTTAATGTTAAGTGAATGGTCCTCAACAACTGTCGAGACAGATATCTATAACTATGTACCTATTATACTTATACCTATGTCATATAATATTATATTCAAGCTGCCAACTGGCAAAGATGCTTTTCTCCTCCTCCTTCACCGCCCATTCCCATTCTATATCATAATATATAGTATAGAGAGTGAAAAGAATAGAATCTCGAAAACAATTACACATGCACAATAAAGATTATTTCTATAGAAAATGTGCAAATGGCAAGGCAAAAAGGAAAACGGAAAAGGAATCGGGGGAGTCGAGGGAATGGGCACGTACTTAGCATTGAGTCATAAACGATTTTCCCATTTTCTTTCTAATTGAATGAGTATATATACTTAACATATACAAATATCTACATTTATTTGTTGAATACCCTCGATGCAAAAAAGAGAATGGGGTATGCTTACACCTTAATTTAATACTCGAAATTAGGTTTGATTTTAGGGATTATTAAAGATTAAGTTTATTATAAATTGACACATCTTTAGCAATGCGATTTAGTTACGAAAACTTAAGTAGTATTTTAGCTCTCTATCATTTTCACTGCCCACACATTTTCATGTTAATACATGACACAAAAAAAAAGAACATTTTTTTATCTTAGCTCGTTTTATTGCCCCTCATAATGTTGCCCTAATTTAAAGCTTATGCTACATAATTAATGCAAAAACAGAGTTTAGCTAGCTTAGCAACTAAAAGTTTGTTTTCATAAATTATGCATCTTGAGCCAAAATATCATCAGCAAAATAAAGCACTAAAATAACTAATATAGTCAAATTTAAGCTGACAGCATGATATATTCAATTTGCCATGAAACATTAAATTTTAAATGATCTACGCTAAATGACGCTTTATAGCGCAGCATTAAAAATCATTTGTGAAATTTAAATAGACTTATATATTTATGGCATATATATTCTTTTTATTATAGTTAAGTATTGTCGTCAGTTTATGATTTAATATGCATAAAAAGAGAAAAGTGAAAACGGTGTGACCATATATGTTTAGATTAGGGATTTTCAATATTAACGATGATGTATCGCTTAGAGAGAGAGAGAGAGAGAGAGAGACAGACAGCTTAAAGAGAAAACAGTGTGAGCATCGTTTTCATTAAGGGATTTTCATCATTAACACTGATATATCATATGGCAAATTTAACACGAAAACTACAGCACATTTAAGTTGTTTGTAGCAAATAATCTAAAAAACAAAATTGAAGGATATTTATCGTCTACAAAAATAGATGCTACATATTTTCGCCAGTTTATGATTTAGTATACACAAAAAAGAGCTTGACTTTGAATTATTGAGAAAGAGAAAATATGAAACAGTGTGACCATATATTTTTGATTTAGGGATTTGCATTATTAACGATGATATATCGCTTACATTAGAGATGTGATATCGTATGTCGAAATTTAACATTAAAACTACAGAAGTGAAATAAAAATTGTAGGATATTTGAGCATTGCGGAAAATAGATGTTCATAATTTTCATTTGTTTTTTTTTTAATACATTCGCATACTCTAAGTGATTTGAAAAGGTTACTCATACACATACATATATGGTATATATGTATATGAAAAAGTGGGCGGGCATAAATTGAATAAATTGTGTTGCTAGCAATAAAGATTTGGGTTCATTGGCTTGACATTGATGAGACAACGCTGATGGACTTGCGATGTAAATTGACTACACGAACTGTATAAATATTTTATATTTATACACTCGCACGCACACCTCCAAACCCACACACACACACACACGCATGACATACA
Source organism: Drosophila kohkoa (assembly GCA_019972355.1). Classification (NCBI taxonomy): domain Eukaryota; kingdom Metazoa; phylum Arthropoda; class Insecta; order Diptera; family Drosophilidae; genus Drosophila; species Drosophila kohkoa. The sequence continues at coordinate 5,469,915 of BJEL01000071.1, read as the reverse complement.
TACGACATTAAGAGAGAGAGAGAGAGAGAGAGAGGGAGAGGGGGAGAACAGCACATACAAACGATGTGTGTATGAAAAAATAAATATATTTTGAAGTAGATGCAACCACAAGGAAAATCAATCAATGGAAGGCGCCAAAAATCAGCAGATGTTACAGCTATAGAAACAAGCACACACAAATATATATATGTTATATATATACGCATACACACGCACGTAGACAAGACCACAATGTGGCTGATGGCCCCGCCCCCCGCCTTCCCCGCCTCCTTGCTGAGCAACTTAGCCAAATTGCCTTACGGAAAGTTAACGGAAACTTGTTTTGTCGTTTTCGCATGCAATAAAATGTTGGCAAATCAATTAACGCTTTGCATAAAACTCGTGTAATTTAACATTATTAATGTTTACCTAATCGATAGACGAAGACGAAAAACCAACCAACCTGGCATCAGCATTAACATTAGCATTAGCATTAACATTAACATTAGCATTAACAACATTCGCATTAACATAACAAGCCTAGTTGACATCTTTATGTTAATTGCCGCCTGTTAATGTTAATGTTAGCCAGCAAGTATTTTAATAATTCGTTGCCAGAGGAAAAATCTATTTTAATAAATCTTGAAAGGCATTTACAAATATAGTTGAATAACAATAAAACATAGTAAACATATTTTATGATGAGAAAAACATAACATTTTATAAAAACATTGGCATATTTATGTTAATGTTAATTGATGCCTATTAAAGTTAATAATTCATAGCCAGAAAAAAATCTATTTCAATAAATTGTGAGAGGAATTTACAAATGCAGTTGGATAACAATAAAACGTTGTAGTAAAAATATTATATGATGGCAAATGATGTAGAGAAAACAACACTTTATAATAACATTCCCAGAAAAAATCTATTCAATAAGACTTGAAAGAAATTTACAAATATATGTAGTTGGATGACAATAAAACATTGATATTTAAAATTGTAGTAAAAAGATTATGTAAGGAAAATAATAACATTTTATATAAACATTGACATCATTATGTTAATCTTAATTGCTGCCTTTTAATGTTAATGTTAATCAAGAAGTATTTTAATAATTCGCTGCCAGAAGAAAATCTACTTCAATAAGTCTTTAGTGGAATTTATAAATTTAAGTGGATACCAATCAATATTTTATATATTGATATTAAATTGATAGTAAATAATAGTTATACGAGGCCCAATGATGTAAAGAAAATAATAACATTTTATAATAACAGTGACATCCTTATGTTAATGATATGTAAAGAAAATAATTACATTTTAGTTCATTTTGTTAGTGTTGAACCGGAAAGAAATAAACCTGGAAATTCCACCGATTATAAGCAACATTTGATGTGTAACAAAAATTCTAATTAAATGAAATAATTCAAAAAACAAATTAACAATGTTGATGTTGAACATTTTTATAAAAAAAATAAAGTACAAAATATAAAGAAAATGATATTTGACTTTATTTTTCAAATGAAAAACCCAGCAACATTTGACTTTTAATAAAAATAATTATTAAATACGATAATTGAGAAACAAGTTTAATAAATACTAAAAACATTTAAAGAGTTGCAAAGTTAAAAAATCGTATTTGAAATAATATTGAATTTATCTCGCAGTTTGCTTAAAGTATTCAGTAGTCGCTTCGAACAAACTGTTGTCTTTTAATTAATTCCGAGTACGGAGGATTAAAAACTTTCAACTTAGTCCGTGGCTGAGAGTTTCGCCTTGGTCTCTTTGTCTTTTTCCATAGAATTGAATCAATTTTTAATCCATTTTACTCGAGGCTTTTGCTTTGATATCAGTATGCATAGAACGTATATTCGAGGAGCGAAAGAGATAGAGAGAGAGAGCGAGAGAGAAGCAAAGTCTGAGGGTATCAGAGTAACGGTAATGAGTATTGAAATCCATACCAAGGAGCGAAGCGATGGTGATTACGATGTTGGTCAAGGAGGATGAAGAGTATTGAGAGAAGGGAAATTGGGGATTGGAGATTCGATATTGGGTATTGGCATATGGTAAATCACATTAACGAGATGTTTTTTGGGTTAATTGGAGCGGATGATTGATTACAGTTAGGCATTAATTGCGCCTTTCTGGTCATTAACCAGCAGTCCATTAAAAATTCAAAGATGACTTCAGCGTAAATAAATATACACGATTCAATTTGCATCACGACGAGACTCGAGTGTCGACTTTCGAGAGGGTGTTGAACAAACAAGACTAAATTATAGTCGAGTGTGCTAAACTCTGAGATACCGTCTAGGAATTTGGAGTTAGTTTTATACAAAATATTGTATGGTATTTTATATTTTATTTCATACATTTTAAGTTCTGAATGTACTCATTATTATTAAGAAAGACTTGATTATATAATTTCCAGGAATTCTGTTTTCTAACGATTTGAATTTTGATTATTTTTAAGAAGTCTTTCTTCCAACAACCTTAATTTTAAAATGCAGAAAAATATGTTTCCAAATTCAATAAAATTCTAAAAGCCGTTGAATATATTTATTATATGTAATTTTTCTTTTGAAAGAAGCAAAAAAGTTTTACCAAACTCTATAAAATTCCAAGATTCATAAAATTAACAAAACAAGTTTCAAGACCAACTTTGAAAATGCAAAAGAATTGTATATATTTAGAATATATTTATTATATTCAACTTCTCTCTTAAAATGTAGAAAAAGGTATGACCCAATTCTATAAAATTCTAAAACCCGTAGAATACATATTTATTTAATTTTTTTTAAAAAGGCGGAAAAGTGTGTGACAAATGCTCAAAAATGGTAAAAGTCGTAGAATATAAAAAAATATGAAAAAAGTGTGACCAAACTTCAAGAAATTTGACAAAACTTGTAGAAGTAAAAGAACTTCTAAAACAACTTTGATAGCTCTCCTTCTGTTAAACTTGGAGATTCTAATATTTTTGTACAAATGAACAAAGGGAATTGGAAAAGGAATAAAATGACATTTATGTTATACCCTTCTAGATGAAACGCTGTGCCGGGTGTGTATAAAGGGCCAATGGGGAAAACTTGAAAAACTGAAAATACTGTAAAAGAAACTCAAATTGGCTTTTGGTGGAAATGAAAATGGAAATGTAAAAGAATTGTATTCATAATAAAAATGCCGTCAAAAATGCCGAAACGAAAATGTTGAAGACACCATAAAAATGCGAAGCTGCCGTTTAATTGAGCTATTCAGATGCGATCGATGAATGCGTTTGAGTGTGAGTGTGAGTATGAGTGGTGTGAGTGTATTCATAAGTATGTGTATGTATCTAAGAGACAATTTGGGGAAACAGTGCAACGCGTTTTGTATCTGTTGTGTGTTGCACATTAAAAAACAGCTCGACGGATGCTATTTATGGCAAATTCCTGAACCGCAGACATATTTTGTTGTTTTCAGATAGAACTCACGAACCATTTGGCAACTTGCGCATACAAGTGCATTCAAAAAGAGATAGACAGAGGACGGAAAGAGAAAGAGAGAGAGAGAGCGAGTGTGTATTCGTATATTTTTATATCTTTATATGATGGGTATATATAAATATACTATCTCCAACCGGGAGCACTTTGAGTTTTATTTTCTGGCATTCCGTTTTTGTTGTTTTTCTTTTTGTTTTCGGGAGGAATGGCATCGAGGCATGTGTTGAAAATGAAAGCGAATTACAAATTGCAAAAGTGAATGCACACACAACGAATGTTTGGCCGAAATTCGCAGGCGTCCAAAATAATTGCAAACAAAAATCAGCGTCTGCGATTTAATTAACTTAAAATTTTTTTAATAAATTTTATATACAACTTTTAGACACACAGAATTATAGAAGTATTTATAATTTATAATTTATAATATTTATTTAAGAAATATTTTAAAAGGCGAAGCTGTCGAGTCTTAAATGCTTTACTTGACAATTTGGTATATTTTATACAATATGGTATATTTTTTAAGGTATTAGTATATCGATATACTAAATAGAGAACGAAGTATAATTGAGTATTTTTAGTGTAATTGCTTTGCTTGGAAATTTGGTATATTTTATACAATATGGTATATTTTCAAGGTATTAGTATATCGATATTCTAAATATAGTCTTAGTGTATCTTAGTATTTTCCCATATAAATACTTTTGTTGTCAATCTAGTATATTTTATAGTTTATTTTACAAGGTATTAGTATATCAATATACTAATTATAGCCTTAAGTAGATTTTATTATTATTTGGTATAAACTCTTTAGCTGATTGTTTGGTATATTTTGTACTCTGTGGTATATTTTCAATATACTAAATAGTGCTTTAGGTATATTTTAGTATTTTTGTCAAACCGTTATATTTTGTACTCTGAATAATATTCTGCCTATTCTTTAAATTTGTGGACACTTTTATACTAAACACTCAAAATCAACTGAGTTGCCAAGAAAAGTAGAAACGAACCCACAAAATTGTGTAAAAAAGTTAACGTTTCGTCAGTTAATATTTTATTAACATTGTACAAGAAAAAAGTTTGAACAATTTGCCGCAGAAAACAAATAAAGAAATCAATTACGAACACAGCTTCTTCTTCGAACTTTTCAATTCAATTGAAGCACACAACAAATGAAATTACCCCATTTGAACAACGAACAAAAAAAAAAAAAAAAAACGAGGAAAATATTACCAAAAAATACTTAATAGACACAACTTTGATATACGATATAAACAAATTTGTTTATTCAGAAAAACCAAATTACAGAAGCAGCAGCAAGAAAAAAAAAAAGAAATATAAATGTATATCTATAAAAAAAGCAAAATACAATAACGGAATTGAAAATACTAAATGTTGAGGAGAAACGAAACGAGTAACGAGAAAATGGGAAAATAACATTTTGTTTTGATGGATGAATTGAAATATTTATATTTACTATATACATCGAGAGAGCAAGTGTTTGGATAAGACATATTGATGATGATGATCTATTGATTCTTAAGATTTCACTTTTAATATGTTTTCAGGCTAAATTCGAAAACAAACTGAAAGCAATATTTGCAAAGCTGTCGATTGATTGAAGTACTACAATATTGAAAATTGCAAATGAATCAGAAAGGTGAATCAACAGAATGCGATGACTAAGGGGGAAACATATGGGGAAACTCCTTCTATATAATAAAAACATATTCTTTAGAACCGACAAAGAAAATATGTTCAACTTGAAGCATATGGGAAACTCCTGCTAAAATAAAAACATATTCTTTAAAAGCGAATAAGGAAATATCAATTCAACTTGAAGCTAAAAGCATTGTCTATCTTAATCAAGAATTAATTTAGGTAAAAATAAATGCGAGAGAAGCAAAATTGCGAAATGATATGCAAAAAAAAGTTGCGCGACAAGTTTATGGAAAACAGTGGAAATCATGTGGAAAAACTTGCAGCTGAAGTTGAAGATTCACTTAAGCAAACTTGTCAAAGTTCTTCAGTTTTTTTTGTGTTCAAGAATTTAGTGGGGAAAATGCCTATAAGCATTATTTAAACGAAACTAATCTTCAAAGTTTTGATGCAGAGAGAGAGAGAGAGAGAGAATGTCGACAAATGAAAGTTTACAATATTGATTTTATTTACTGTTACTGCGGCCAAACTCAGTGGAGAGTTGTGGGGGGAGGGAGGGTAAAGGGGAGGAGGCAAACGTATGCTTTGAATACATTGAGAGAGCGACTCTGGTGTTTGTAATAAGTATAATAATACAAATGCCACAATGCTATGCCATATAATCTGCAAATGTCTTTGTGTGCGAATTCGAGTGTGTTTTTGTGTGTATGTGTGTTTGTGTGTGTGTTTGTGTGTGTGTTTGTGTTTGTTATCGCTTTGGTAATAAGCTAGCTTAAGCCAGCCAGGCACGGGCCAGGATCTGTGGCTGACACGAAAAGCTTTTTGTCCAGATTGCGACTGCTTGCCACTTACCACTTGGCACCCATGAAAGCAGCTCTCTCACTCACTCTCACTCACCATCTCCCTCTCTCACGCTCTCACACTCTCGCTTAATGCGTGCTGAGTGCGTTTTTATACCCGGTAACCACATGGCTTAGCATGGCATTATAAGTTATGAAAATGAAATGCAGTAAAACGCAGCTTAACGCATCTGCAATCCCATAAAAACAATGCATCTTCATTTCCGTCCGTCTGTCTGTCTGTCCGCCTATATAAATATCTTTAACGCTGAGACTGTTAAAGGCATCAAAGAATAACCTAACATTTTGTTATTAAATATATTCCAAGAACATATGAAACTAAGTTAAAGAAAATAAGAAATATTCCTAATCTGATTGAACGATTAAAGATAAACTTATGTTATGTCTAGCCAAGTCTCATAGAAATATGTTAAAGTAATCTGAAAGTCACAGTAACTATGAGTAATATATAAATAATCATTAAGTTAAATAAAATTGAAGAAACAAATTAAGGAATTTAAGGTGAGATACTTTAAATTGAATATATTTTGAATTATAAAGAAACAAAATGAAATGCAATGGAATGAATTCAAATGAAATGGAATGAATTGAAATAAAATGGAATGAAATAAAGTTAAATGAAATAAAATTAAATGAAATAAAATGGAGTGATATAAAATGAAAAATAAATTAAATTTAAAAAGACAAAATGAAATGAAATGGAATGGAATGAAATGAAATGGTAAATAATTAAATGGAATGAAATTATATGAAATGAAATGAAACAAAAAGAGATACAATAAAATGAAATCAACTAAAATTATATGAAATTTAATTAAATGAAATATAATTGATTGAAATCAAACAAAATAAAATGAAATAAAATTAAATGAAATGAAATTATATGAAATGGAAAAAAATTAAATGCAATAAAATGAAATGGTATCAATTGAAATAATACGAAATGGAAAGACATGAAATTAATAAATTGAAATGAAAGAAAATTCGATGAAATGAAATGAAACAAAATGAATGAAAATTAAAAGAAATATATTAAATTTAAAGAAAATAAAATAAATTGAAATCAAACATATATAAATTTATAATTAAATAAAATGAAGTAAAAATATTTAAATAAATATAAAAAACCCTAAATAGATAAGCAAATAATTGCAGTTGAATGTCGATAATTGCAGAGCTTCAATTAATGGCACAACGAAGATATGTTTGCACATATAATATTTAAGTAAAAAGCGTCGCACAAATAGTTTTAATTTTTAATTAAATTGCACATTGCAGTTAATGCTATCCTTTTGTGTTAAAGATGTCTGTGCAATTATCAGCAGTAAGCTGCGAATAATAAATAATTAAAGTAAAACTGCATTATGCTGCACATTACACACTGTGCATAATAAATAGACCTCGAATTCTGTGAATTTTCAGCAAGTGAACTTTTGATTTACCCTTTTGAATTTACGCATAACATTTTAAAATATTTGTATGGAAGCTTTCAATTTAAATATTCTATTTTTTTTTAATTTATAATAAATTTACTTTATTAATAAGCATTTTTAACTGCGATGCCAATTTAATATTAAAGATTCTTAGTGCACGCAATTAGAACTATGGTATTTAATATTCCTGGAAATTTGGTTGCAATCAGTTAAAAATGTCATAAGTTATTTAAGAAATACTTTCGTGTGGCGAAAAATACTTTTTTACTTCTGCTTTCACTTGCTTTGGCTAACAATCTGGTATATTTTGCATACGATAGTATTTTTTGAAATAAGTACTATATCAATATACCAAGAATAGCCTGCGGTACATTTTGTACTCTATGGTATATTAAAAATGTAGTATTATACGGATATATCAAATATAGAATTCGGTATTTTTTACACTCTAAGGTATATTTTAAATAAAGTACTATATCAATATACTAAATATAGCATTTGGTATATTTTACACTCTATGGTATATTTTGAATGCAATACTGTATCAATATACCAAATATATCACTCAGTGTATTTTAGTATTTTTGTGGTATATTAATTGGGTATATTTTAAGAATAATACTGCACTGTATTGCTTTTATCATTTTAAGCCTTTGGCTTTAGAGCATTTTATTTATAATTTTTGTACTTAAGCTGTGTCTTTTGTTTGTTATATTTTTCTGCATTCTTTAGTAAGTATGTCAAAGTCAAGCATACCCGTCTGTACGCTCTTTCATTTCTTACATTTTTCTAACTGAGCTACGAAGATGCTATTATAAGGATATTATTTATGAAAAGATAAAGCGATCCTTGAGCTATTTTTCGTTTGTTTGTTTTTTTTTTGCATTCTCTAACGCGTATGTCATAGTCGAGCATACCCGCCTGCAGGCTAGTGTTTTTTGTGGCTTGCGGTTAACGCTTGCATGCGCCAAACTTTTGCATAGCGCAGAAATGCCAATGCCCCAATGCACACACACGCAAAGTGTGATAATATATGTATGTGTGTGTGTGTGTGTGTGTGTGTGAGTGTGTTTATGCATACATACTCATGTGTATAACTCATTTAGTAAACGCGCTTGGCCCTTGCACTTAAAACAGGCGACGCTGTTGCTGTTGTTGCTGTTGTTGTTGTGCTCAAGTGTGTGTGCGGGTGTGTGTAGTAGGGTGTCCAAGGGTGTATAAGTATGTGTGTGTGTTTGCGGTACCCACTTTGTTAGTTTGCGGCGTCTGCTTGCAAGATTCGTTGTGGTTGCTGCTGTAGATGTTGCTGCTGTTGCTGCAACCGTTGTTGCTGTTGCTGTTGTTGCTGCTGTTGTTGTGCCTCGTTCAGTAAGTAGCAATTGCTGCTGTCGTCTGCTTGTCAAAATCGGCAATATTTGGCACGCGGGTGTCACAAATGTTGCTGCTGCTGCTGCTGCTGATGTAGATGTTGCTGTTGTTGCTGTTGTTGCTGTTGTCGCTGCTGCTCGTGCATATTGCCATTGAAGCAAGAGCATGTGTAAGCAGCACATACAATATGCTATATACAGGCAGATATATATATATATATATGTGTGATATATCTACTGCAATTTCGTTATGTTGCTGCTGCTGCTGTCGATGTTGCTGTTGTTACTTGCACATTTCATTTGCACTTTTTGCACTGACTTTTGTTCAAAACAAGAAAAAAAAATTATAGATTTGTTATAGATATGTGTGGAGTGCATCTATAACTAGCGATGCGTTGCGTTGCGATGCGTTGCGACGCGACAGACGACAGCGACATAGACGACGACGACAACGACGATGACGACGACAACGATACAAGACGACGACAACAACACGAAGTTGTAAATGTTGCTGGCGTTTTGTGTAATGTTTCTCTTTTTGATTGTTAAACAGTTTTGCAGTTTTATGTTTTATGTGTGTGTTTTCAAATTATTGTTTGTGCTGCTTTGGCTGCTGTTGGCTGTTGGCTGTTGCTGCGGCTGGCGGTGTGATGGATGTTGATGTTGCTGCCGCGCGGGCTTTGACAGCAGCAACAACAGAAGCGCATTGACTGCGCTCCACTCACACACACACACGCACACTCGCACACACACACACGCACACACACACTCGCACGCACACTCGAACGCAGAGACAGGAATTGCCGTCCGTCTGTCCGTCCGTCCGGGCTTTGCACGGTGCTTTTGTGATGTTTCCGTTAGTGTTGTTTGTGCGATACTGACTCAATTTGTTGCTCGGCACCGCGTGTATACACGTAGCAACCACGTCCACGGCAACCGACGACGACGACGACGACGACACTCTGCCTCTGTCTACGTCAACGTCAACGTCAGCGTCGTTGACTCGGGCAGCGCGCGCATTGTACGGTAAAACGCTTCGGTTTTTCGCTTCGGCTCCGGCAACACAGCTCCGTCTACGTTTACTTCTCCGTCTCCGGGTCGTTGCTGCTGCCCAATTCGCACTCGTCGTCGCACCCGAAAAAAAAACAAAAAATAAAGAACTAAGGCAGCTAAACGAAGCATCGGCAGCGTTGAGTGCATGCCACAACAGCAGCAGCAGCAACAGCAACAGCAGCGGCAGCAACAGCAGCGGCAGCAACACAAGCAGTGGCAGAGTCGGGAGTCTCGCTGTCAGTCAAAGCAACGCGTCGTCGCTTGTCGTTTGCCCCCCTTCCCCTACCCCTACGACCCACCTCCCACCTCCTCCTCTTCCTCTTCCACTTCTACTTCCACCTACAGCACTCTGAAGCACATGCATGGTCCCCACAGTTCCGTTGCGTCACCACACTTCGAGTGGAGCAGCAGCAACAACAACAGCGGGGCATGCAGTGTTGAGGTAGCTGCTCCTACTCTTACACGCAGCGAAAAAGTCTACACGATTCCCGATAGAGTTGCTAGTTTATCATGAATGTAATTCACAATTCAACTCTAGAACATAATAATAGCAAGAAATTCGACTTTTTAACTGTTTCCTATTTCCTATATTAGTATCTTAGAATATTAGTATATTACTATATTAGTGGTATATTGTTATATTAGTATATTGGTATATTATTGGTATATAGTTATATTAGTATATTGGTTGTATATCAACTCTGGATCATAATAATAGCAAGAAATTCGAATTTTTGACTGTTTTAGTTTCGTATTTCATATATTAGTATCTGAGAATATTAGTATATTGGTATATTAGTATATTACTATATTAGTGGTATATTATTATATTAGTATATTAGTATATTGATGGTATATCAACTCTAAAACATAATAAAAGGAAGAAATTCGAGTTTTCAACTATTTCAGTTTCCTATTTCCTATACAATATAACATATAATACAATATTTGTATATTACTATATTGGTATATTGGTGTATTAGTATATTAGTATATTAGCATGTTAGTATATTACTACTACTATTACTAAACTACTATAGTAATATAAAAACACGCAATCCACTTTTTTTTAACAATCTAAATATAATTTATTTTGATCTCGATTTAAAAAAAAACCTTCCTGGATCAATTTTGACATCAATCTTAATTCAAGATTTTATTAATGATTTTGGCACGTATTTTCTTGCTGTGTATGTTATTATATTACAATATTTACTATATCATTATATTGCTAATAATGCTTATAATTCTTATTCCTATATTCATATATTCCCAATTCAATTATGTTATATCCATTTCCTGAATTTGCGTTTGTTCTATTCTTACTTCTTATATTTTTATACATCCAATATGCCTAATTCCTATATATGTACATATATATGTATATTTATTTATTTTCCTATTATTTCCTACATTGCAATTTTCCGCTTTTCTACTTCTTTTATTCCTATATTTAAACCTCCAATATTCCTACTTCCTATATTCGTATTTCCTTTATTTATATTTCCTTTATTCCTATATTCCTATTTCTTATGTTCATATTTTTCTATTTTCTTTATTCCTACTATCAATATTCAGATTTCCTTTATTTATATTTCTTTTATTCCTATATTCCATGTCCTATATTTAAACTTTCAATATTTTTATTTCCCATATTCATATTTGTCTATTTTCTTTATTCCTATTATCAACATTCAAATTTCCTTTATTTCCTTTTCCTTTATTTCTTTTATTCCTATATTCCATGTCCTCTATTTAAACTCCCAATATTTTTATTTCCCAAATTCATATTTTTCGATTTCCTTTATTTATTTTTCCTACATTTATATATTCCGAAATCCCTTATTCCTATTTCCTATATATCGAATGCCACAATTCAGTAAATAGAAGTCCTTAAATGCATTTCTTTGGCTTGACTTTCCCCTCATATTTTTCTCGCAGTGTACTGCTTTAACAACAGCAGCTGCTTCTGCTGTTTGCCGCTGCTGCCGTTGCTGCTGCTGCTGCTGCTGCTGGTATGTAATGATAAATTTATGGCTCGCTTTTTTATGCGAGGATGGCAGTTGGGTCACGGGGGTCGTGCGCTCCTGGCGCTAACGGCGCTGGTTGTTGATTGTTGATTGTTGTTTTTGGAATTTTCGCATTTCACATTCACATTGTTTTGTATGCGTTTTTTTTTTTCGTTTCGTTTCTTTTTGTTCGACACCCGGCATTCAATAGAAAATAAGAGCATTATAGTGCACTGAGGGTGCACTTAAAGTAATCACATTCTCTTTTATTTTGCAACTTTAATTCTGCATTCCCGTGGAATTACTCTGTTCTTATACAGAACGATTTTCATTCAAGAAAGCAATAGCTAGTGTTTGGTAGTTAATCTCATCCGTCTGTCTGTCTGTCCATGGAATAAAGCTCTTCGATCTCTGGATTTATAATAGCTACAGCCATTAAACTTTGCAACAATTCTCGATTAGGTATTTACTAACATTGTTTTTATTAATTTCATAGTACTATATCTCATCCGTCTGTCTGTCTGTCCATGGACTAAAGCTCTTACAATTTTGCCTATATAACAGCTATAATCATGAAATTTTGCATCAATACTTCTTTGAGTATTAGCTCACAATGTTTATAGATTTTTATTAATTTCAAAGCTAGTATTTGGTACTTCATCTCATCCGTCCGTCTGTCTGTCTGTTCATGGAATAAAGCTCTTTGATCTCTGGATTTATAAAAGCTACAACCATTAAATTTTGCATCAATACTTCTTGAAGTATTCGCTAAAATAGTTCTACATTGTTATTAATTTCATAGCTAGTATTTGGTAGTTAACCTCATCTGTCTGTCTGTCTGTCCGTCGACTAAAGTTCTTCCATCTCGTAACACATAAAAGCTACAATCATTACATTAGCTAAAATTGTTCTACATTTTTATTTATTTCAAAGCAAACTTGAAGTTTAATTCAATTTAGAAAACCGCGTATCTTAAAGTCCAGCACACTCGATCATAATTTTGCTACATGTATTTTTTGTGTGTGCTTTTTTGTCGGTTACCGCTCCAAACTGGCACGAGTCAACTTTTATCGCACAACAGCAACAACAACAAGAACAACAAAAACAACACACGAACACACACTCGCAAGTGTGTGTGCTTACATTGATTTCGCTTTGTTTCTCTTTTGCACCGCCTGTTGTCGTGTAGCCTGTCTTTTGGCATTATGACAACGCTGATGATTATTGCAATAATACACAACAGCAGGTCCCGAGAAACGACGAGCAAAACACCAACAACACCAACAACAACAACAGCAGCAGAAGCAGCAAAAAAATAAATAAATAAACTAAAATAACTTTTATATTTATGCGAATTTAGGCCCAGGCTTTGCCCCAAAGCTTAGCCCTAAGTCTTCAGCCACTCGCTCGCTGTATATAAAGAAATTGCTCACATGCTGCTCGCTGCTCGCTTTTCGCTTCTCACTACTTGCACTCGCATGAGTACACTTCATATATATATAGTACGTATGTACAATGAATATGTATGCTTAACTTCAATGAGTTTTCAACACACAAACACACACACACACACACACCCACAATCCCTGGTACTTATTGATTAGCCCAGGAATTGGGCAAATAATTAGAAACAGCAAAACGTGAACCACTTAGATAAGGATAGTAATATAATTGAGTGGAGTGAGTTGCACAAATGGCAGTAGTTGATGAAATTTAATCAAAGAGAACTACTCGCAAATTGGAATAGAAATAGATGGTTGGAGAAATAGTAAATAGAATAGTAGTACAATTAATGGGAGTCGTATTAATCTCTAATCTGACTGACTGAACTATTAAAGTACAGCTTAAGCGGTAAGAGCTAAGAGGCTGCAATTTGTGCTTACTTATTTCTATTTTAAATCAAGCTAAGCCAGCTAGCATATATTTTAACCATTACTTAAGAGGCTGCAGATTCGCAGTTTACTTTTAGCTAAGACACAGATCATATTTCAATCATTAATTCTCGAAGTCACAAACCAGTTTTTTTAGTTTGAGCGGTAAGAGCTAAGAGGCTGCAATTTTAACCTTACTACTTTTAGTGCTTACTAATTTCTTATTTTAATTTAGGCTAAGACAGCTAGCATATATATTAACCATTACTTTTCAGAGTCACAAACAAATTTCTTAGCTTAAACGGTAAGAGCTAAGAGGCTGCAAATTTGCAATTTACTTTTTGTGTGTATTTCTACGTTGAGTTCAGTTAAGACACAACTCATAGCATATATTTCATTTATTACTTCTCAAAGTCATAAATCAGTTTGTTTAGCTGAAGTGGTAAGAGCTGAGAGGCTGAAATTTTAACTACCTTTAGTGCTTTCTTAAAATATAGCTAAGACATAAACAAAAATATATAGTATTATTTCAATAATTACTTTTCGTAATCACAAGCCAGTTGTGTAAGATCTAAGAGGCTGCATAATTGAAGTTTACTTTTTGTGTATTTCTTAGTTGTATTTAGCTAATAGCTGATCGATCATTACTTCTCAAAGTAACAAACCAGTTTAAAAAAAATAGTTAAAATTTCAAAAGTTTCAATATTCATTATAATGGTGTTAATATTTATATTTAATATAATTTTGGGAAAAGTGATATGTACAATAAATATTCGGAAATAAATATATTAGTAGTTGCCCCAAAAAGTATGCTACAATTGTTGAGAGAAACCCTTTATAATAGGTTACCAACCACAAAAGTGTAGAAACAACATGTAGAACGGAATTGCCAAAGAAAGTTCATTGGCATCCCATGGAGCACTTCTTCAACTTTTGTGCTTAAGTAGTTTGAAATGTATGTATGTGGGTGTGTGTGTTTGTGTGTTTGTGTGTGTCGGGGAATGTAACTCTGTTCTTTGAGTTGGACTTGAACCCGTTATTTGCCGGCACCCTTTTGTCGTAAGCATTTCCCTAACATTTAATCAATATACTTGAAGCAATGCAAAGAAGTCAAACTGAATAAAAGTCAACGCAAAAGTTGATAAACTAATTTCGACTGCGAGGCGTGGCGAGGGGAGGGAAAAGAAATGAGGGAGAACGGAAACAGTCAATCAATAGTCGCAGTAGTTGGTTGGTTCTTGAATAACGCGAACGCGAGTGTGTGAAACTTTGGAGAATGAGAGAAAGAGAAAGCGAGGTTGACATGGAAGTGGGAGTTGGCTTATTAGCTAAACAGTTCCAAATTGCTGTATTTAGGAGTTGGTAAAAGCCAAATTGAACTAACTAAACGAGAGGGGACTAAGAGAGAGAGCGGGGAAAGCGGGGATCACATAAATTGTTAAGAAGGAGACTAGGCGCATGGCACAAGGATTAATGGCTAACAGATAGACTGAAGTCAAGCCAGTACCGGGTTACGTACATTCCAAAAATTGGAGCACATTAATCAATCCAATTAATATGAAAAAGGTCACAAAGCAACCGAACCGACAACAACGGGGGGGAAAACAGTCAACTCCAAGGACCAAGGACTTTTCAGCTGACCAGAAATTAGTTAAGGGAACACACACAACACACACACACAATGTAATTTTCGAAAATGCTATATTGTATTTTCCGTCGCGTATATATATCCATATGATTTACGAGTCGACTTTAACCTGTGCCCAACCTACGCTACGTCAACAGACATCAGATAATAATTTATTGATACCAAACATTCCACCAAGCCATATTCCTGTTCGTATTCGTATTCGTATTTTTTGTGGGTGTTGTCGAAAGAGCTTTCGCTGACAAATTCTATAGACTTAAATTGGTTACCTGCTCTAAGCTCACTTCCACCTGCGCTCGCTAGTGATGAGCGCGTGTCGCGTGTTGCGTGACACGAAAATTCATTAATCGCAAAGAGGGAAAATCACATAACGATAGCTTATGAAGTTGCGCAGTTGCTCAATAGAAGTCAGTAAAATTTTATGAAATTTATAATATTACCCAATTATAAAATAATTTGTATTTGTATGGAATCAAATAGAATGCGAAATTTTGTAGAAAAAAACCATAAATTAATCACGAGTTCTTAAAATAAACTTTTCGAATAGAGCGAAATTTTTATAAAAAAATTTTTCGACTTGGATGAAAAGAGAGTGTTGATTTAATAAGCTATATTAAGTATTAATATATAATATGTGTTTACATAATATTAAGAAAGCAATAATCATTTTATATATAGAATTAAATTTCCAAAAGTTTTAAAACACTTTTAAATAAAATTCAATCTACAAAAGTTGTGAAAGAAATCTATAAAAATCTTAAAAATATTAACACAATGGATTTCGAAAATAAAGTAAAGTTCGAAAAAAAAGACACATTATTTTTAAATTACAAGTTTAAAAAAAATTGAAAAGAATTTTACTAAACACAAAAGAATTAGGATTAATTGAAATAATCAGTTATTGTAGCATACTTTTATGTTATTCCTATCAAACAATACAAAAGAAAAAATTCATCAAATCATATTTATAATTCACAAGTGGTTCAAGTCGTGAGACACTTCAATACACATCACCAGTTGATACACGAGATGGGATAAAATACGGTAAAAGCTGGAGAGTGTGATGTGAGTGAGTGAATAAGAGTGCGAGAGAGAGAGCAAGAGTTTAAAGAAGTGAGAGGCGAAAGAGTGAGAAATCGGTGACCTACAAAGCTCAGTTAATCGTTTCCCAAAGGGGTTCAACACGACAAGAAAAATTCGGTTGGAGTTCGGTATGAGTTGAGACCTTACATGGTCCGACATTAACGTTAATTATGTGTATATAAATACAGAGAGAGACGGGGGGGTGGAGATGCAAAAGCAGGGGTCTTACTTAGTATCTAATTGAAGGCTTCGACACGCAAACCCCGCGAAAGCGAAAGAGAGATAATTTTGAATGGAATTGTTGTTGTTGTTGTTTTTATTACTTTACAGTTGGTGTTTGTAATTGAACAATATTTTGTTTGTTTTTTTTTTTTTTTTGCTTTTTGTACATTCATAATTAATACACAACATTTAATTAGTTTAAAAATTCACTAAAAGTATAAACTTTGCATAGAATATCTAGAAAATGCAAAACAAGACACGACCAACAAAACAAATATGGGAAAGAAAAAAAAACAGGATTTACATATGGGATACAGGATCGAGTCAGCTCCTTCAAGGATGCCAGTTAAAATTATAGTAATTCTTTTTGTTTTAGTTTTTTGATATAGTTTGCTGATCCAGAAGTGCGTTACTTGTTCTCTGGATTCGGTATAAGACACACACTGAGAGCCGAGGAGCAGGAAGTGTGGGGAAAGGAAGTTCTTAGGAAGAGAGGAATGAGGGAGAAAGTTGGGGTACAAATCAAATACCAATTTCCTTTCCACATGTTATCTTCACACGCTCGAGGGAATTTGATATCAAATTCGAATTTCCATATGGATATTTCTTTGTCTTAAGTTGTAGATGTTGTAGTATAGTTATAGTTGTTGTTGTTCTTGTTGTTGTTGTTGTGCCTCGTTGGCACGCACTTAAATAATTACATGCATACTTATGTACTTATGCTTACGAGTTTCCGAGTTTCGAGTACATACATAATTGCTAGGTACATACATACATTAAATTTTAATGCCAACCGAAACGAGAGACGACAAAAAAAAAACAAAAAAACAAAATACCCGCTACCCAATTGGCTAGAAGGATATGATAAGTCGTCTGATGACAAATACTGGAGTGGCAACTACGCTACTTATTGTGAGCATAAGTTTTAAACGAGACTAGAATTTTGTTTGTTGTTGTTACACACACATATTTGTTGGGAAATTTCATAACAATCGGAAATAGATATTTTATCTAAGCGGGTAGCGGGTAGCGGGTATCTCACAGTCGAGCACACTCGACACTTTTCTGTGTTGTATACTAGGTGTGTGTGTGTGGCCGTGTTTTTTTTTTTCCTGTTTTTTTCTTCGTGTTTAAACATCCACAACCATTTTCTTATGTATATCCGTATTGCCAACCACCGAGCAGAACTCATCGAACGAGATTTTACCGTCCTCATCCTTGTCGGCAAAACAGATGGTCTTGTCGACAATCTGTTGCAGTTGCGTGTCCTTCAGATTGTTGCCCACCATCATTTTGAGCACTTGGAATAGCTCGCCATTCGATATGTAGCCATCGTTGTCCATGTCATAGATGCGAAAGGCGAACCGCAGCTTCGACAATTTATCACCGCGCACACTGAACTGTGAGACGCCCTGGATGAACTCCTTGAAGTCCACCTCGCCGTTGCCGTCCGCATCGAAAATGTCGATGACGCGCTGCACCAACGGATTCTGCTGCAACTCGGGCAGCGACATGAACTCATCTATGCTCAGGGCTCCCGAATTGTCGAGATCGAGTTTGCGAAAACGTTTACCCAGCCGTCGAATCTCATCCGCATCGAAATTGGAGCACATGTCCATTGGCAGCGATGTCTCGTTTCCCATGATGTCCTTTTTCTTTTTGCAACTTTTTCCAAAAACTCAATTTATACTGCAAGTGTTTGAAATTGTAGTAGCAAAGAAAAATAATCACATTTTAATTGGATTTAATTTGTTGCTTTTTACTTACTGCTGCGTGTCCTTTTTTTTTTTTTTTTGCTTTGGGCCAGCCAAACAACAACAATCAACACTTTATTTTTATGTGTCGTCGTATCGATTTTTCAATTTTATCATTCAGCTTTTCTTCTTCGTTCAAATACGCTTCTGCCTTTTTATCAATCAAATGCTGTTCAATCTCCAAACTTATTGCATTCGATTTTTATTTGTGCGTAATGTAATTGTTATTATTATTATTGATGTTTTCAATCATCAAGCAACAAACGGAAATAAAAGCGACGAAAATACGTATACGCAGTGTGATTTGTGTTGGACGCGCTCTCTGCACGCTCACGTTTAGTTTCAGTTCAGTTCAGTTCAGTTGAAGTCTCGGCTCTCCGCTCCCGGGCAACAACAACAACAGCAACTGCAAATACCAACTCCAGCGTATAAGCCTTTGGATGCGAAGTATGCACAGCCACCCCGTTGCTCTGTTTTTTGATTGTATGTGTTGTTTTTCTTTTCTTTTTTTATGATATTATTGGCAGCATAATATCGCAAAAAGGAAGACCAATAGATGATTGTACAGCACGTCAATTGCAAGCCAGTGTTTACAATGTTTTGGGATTTTTTAGTGCGTTTCTGAGTGCGCCTCAAATTTGTTGCACTTCCTGTGCTTTTGATGCCCAATTTAATGTCCATATTTATTGCGCCAGCCACATAAAAAAAATGTTTGTTCTAGCAACTGATTTAATTATGCAGCATTATCTTACATTTTTTTTTACTGCAATTCATTTGTAACCATTCACTTAATTCGGTCAGCAATTCAAATATCGCATTTGTATCGATTTTACGCGCTATCGCAAATCGATAAATTTGACCAATAAGTACTTATTTTAAACGCGTGGCAAAAAAAAAAACACGAGTTTAGCTTATTTTAATTATGTTTATTTTGTAATTGAAATATATTCAAAACCCTTTTGACAATCTTAACTTCCACAGGTGTCACATCAGTGTTTTTCGGATAATTGGGGTGACCAACGCATGCTGCCGCATTTTTCAACACTGACAACGCGCGCATTTCAAATGTTTAAAGACGGACATACAACAAATACCCAAGCTATTTGTTGGTAATATACATATACGTATACGAGTTAATACGAATATATGAATTAAAAGGTGACTTACATCAAACAACAAATATAAAAACAATTATTTTCTGCGCATTTCCTGCAGATAATCCTCTTCATCTGTGCTAACTTCGTAAACATTCTTTGAATCGTTGGACTTTTTTTGAATATTATTATTATTCCGATTCTCGTCACTTGCTTGCTTTAATTTCTTTTCTATTGAATGAAAATGAGTTGAATTAAGTAGTAGAGTAAATGAATTGACCAAAACTTACGCTGAGCAACACGTTCTAGTTCATCTTCAGTATCGGGATCTGATGCACTGTGCTCCATTTTATCAACTAATACAACATCCTTTCCATTATCGTTATCATCATCCACTGTGGGCTTAAGCGACTCATCGAAGATCTCTTCATCGCTTTCCGGCTGACCCAAGGCCGCAGTGTCTAAAGCATAGCGACGCCATGGCAAATACTTTTTGAGCGCATAACATTTTTCGATCCAGCTGCGTGTCACAATTTTGCCCTTTCCCTTAACTTGATTATATTTGGGCGTATTACGAAAAGCGCAGCTGCAAGAAAAGCATTCAATGTAGTCTTCGAATTAGAGCTCGAGAGTGAGAGAATCACTTACATCAAATGCGTGCAACCAGCTTCCCAGTCTGCTTTGTATTTGGCACCTAAAGCCACAGCTTTCGCTCGCAGGTCAGCGCGATCTGGATTCTAAGATTGTGCGTGATTAAAGATAATTGAATACTATTATTATGTCTCACCTGTATGCCGCTAATGACTAAAACCACGCCACGCAGCAGCTGATTGAATGGCACATATTTAATGGGTTTTTCCTCTTTGCTTTTAAGTTTTTTGGCTGGTGAACTGACGACGTCCTCCTTGTTGTCTATCAGCGTTGAGGACAGACGTTTCTGTGGTCGCTGCTGAGGACTTTCGTTGGTCAGCACTTTGGGAGTTTCTTTAATCGTCGGTTTATCAATGGACTGCCGCTTGGACTTGGCTTTCTTTTGTTGCTCCAGCTCTTCGAGCTCTAAGCGGCGTCTGTTCTTGTCCGCTTCAAGATGCTTGCTAAGACGCTGTCTCCTTGCTTCCTTGTTATCCTTCTCCTCCTCCTCTGTCTCATCGTCGCCAAAGAGCAGTGCTTCACGATTGCGATCCAGCGGTTTGCCCTCGGTCTTGGCAGCTGGCTTTGAAGCAACAGGCGCCGGCGAAACCTGCACTTTGAGTGTAGCTGGTCGTGTTTCGCTCAGGCGACGCAGTGCAGCAGATGAAGCAGCATCTCGTATGGCCGCCGCTGTGCTTACCTCATTGCGACTCGCCTTCCAGCGTTGGAAGAGCGCATTCCCATCGGGATCAGAGTCGGGCGACTCTTCACGTAGCTTCAACTGACCCATGACAAGACTTGTGTTGAGCTTTGGCGCCAATTTGAACTTGTCAGGCACCAAAGATTTGGTGGCGGGCTTTGCTGCCGACGCAGTAGACGCCGTCACATGCACTTTAATGAACGAGATTCCGTATTGAACGTGCTTGTTGAACGGCTGTGTGCATATAATCTTCACCAGCTTCCACTTGTCGGACAGCGTGGTGGCTATCAAAGCATCTGTGGCAAAGCAACGCACACGATTTGCGTTGCTGGAGTTTTTGCTTTCGATTGAGGTCATAAAGGCGCAGGAAAGCAGCAATTCTTTAAAGTCATCGGGTTGACAACCAGATCTACTTACTTGCACCTCCACAAACGCCGCATGTTCGTTGCCAATATCAATGCCTGTTATTTGTTGCGGCTCCTCGAACTCCAGAATAACATGAGCCGACTTTTCGCCGGGCGCTTTCGTTTTCCATTTTTTGGCGGCATTCTCCTGCAGTAGATTGGTTGCCACATGCACCTGCAATTTTTCGACAAATTTAGCTAATATCTAACCCAATTAATATTTGCGTAAGCTTACCGAATCCTCGCTGCTTACTTCGCGCACAGATTTAAAAACTCCGACCGGCATTTTTTGAGCAACAATATTTTTGCGGCCATCAAGACGCTGCTAATTGGCGCACTTCGATACTTTGTTATTCGATAACAATGTTAACATATCAGCTGTTTCCAACAGTCGTTACCGAGCTCAATTATCGTGGCTGCAACTGAATAATTAAATAAGAGTCAAATATTACTTGCGATAAATTACTAAAACTATTATAAACATTTAAATAATTAACTAAAACCAAATAATAGGTGAAATAAAACAATCGATATATAAAGCTCTAATCGTAGCGAGTAGTAATGAGGGTTTTGTACAATATCGATACAGCGCGGGCAAATAATTGCTACTGATAAATCGTGGAGGAGACAAGTTATGTCTTCTTGTAAAAATTAATGTAAAAAAATTTAACACAGCAAGCGTTTCTAAGCATAACTTTTAATAATATCAAAACTTATCTGATAACATTTAAAACTTATCAATTATCGGTTTGGCGAGAACATTACAAACTTAATCGAATTTGGTCACACTGTACAGCGCGCTGTAATTCGCGCACAAATTGTTGGATTTCAGTTGTGAGCTTGCGGAATTTGTGTTTGTTCTGAATTATAAGACGAATAAATTAACAAAATGGGTGATCTTTTAAATGAGCTGCAACGCCTAATAAGCGAGCTGCGCTCGGACAAACCAACAGCACGTAATAAAGCCATGGAGTTGTTGGATAACAAGATGAACAGTTATGTCCTCTATGAAACTTTTGCGCTCAGTCAGGATTTGTGTTTTTCTGATTTGTTTCAGGCGGTCAAGGACTCCATTCTCAAGGTGCGTACATATTTAAACATAAATTAGAGTTATGAATTTGTATATTATCGGCGTAAAACAGCATGCTGGAAACATACAAGAGGCGCGCGAGAAAACTTACAAAACACTGGCAGATAAATGTTATTTGTATGGCAATGTTATTGATAAGATCATAGATTACAATTTGGAGGGTAAGGCAAATACATTCAGAATACAACAGTTATGTTACTAATGTTTCTACTGCAGTTGGCAGAGAAAGAAAGGGACACTTTCTAAGCAAATCCATAATATTCAGCGCCTTCGAAGAGGGCATCAAGAAGCGAATTGTGGTAAAACATTTTGGCGATCACTTCATCAATATGATCGATAGAGGCATCTACTTGTCGCCCACCTATGTTAGTAATCTGAAAGTCAACGAATACAGTCGTAAGTGGCTATAGTTACTATATTCAATTTATGAATTAATACAACTTTTGAATTTGCTTTTTTAGGCATCTTATCGTATCTGTTCGAGCTGAACATTGAGAACAATGAATTTCTACGCTCCAAGATCTTGAAATGCATCACAAAAACAGTGCAAATCGCACGAGAGCGCGTTCAACTTCATACAGATCTCGCTGACTATTTACCGTCATTGATAGATTATGCGGATGAAGCCAAAAATCCGGATCAACGCCAGGAAATCGTGCGACTTTATCGCTTGTTTCTTGAGGAGGCAAGTCTTTGAATGATTTATATATTATTGTATTTAAATTGAGCAGTATTTCCTTGTAGCTATCTGTGAACTATCATCATCAACTCTGCATTTATATGCAAGAGATTCTGCCCAAATTCTGTGAATATCACAACAACGACACATTTCGTGACGACTCCAAGCACATCTTCTTTGAGTGCGTCGCATTGTCGCTGCATGCTTTGTATCCCAAACTAAACACGCTGGACTTTAACACATTCCAAGTGGCCATACATGAGAGCTGGCCGCAAACGATGCAGAAGCTGAAAACCATCATTGGCATGGAGATACGCAAGAATTCCTTGGGACGCGGCAAATTGACACCGCTCAGCGATCGATTCAATGCGAACTTTATCAAAATGTCTGCACTAGTTATGTACATTGTGAGTAGCAGAATGTATAACTAGCTTAATTATACTATTTAATGTTTTCTATTGACAGTTGCATTGGCACATAGAGCAAACGCCGGCTTCAGACGACGTTCCCAGCAAGCGTGTTAAAGTCGATTATATGGAGCGCATCGTTGAGTCGATTGAATGCAAAGAGACAAGCTTCAATGACACCTGGTTTGCCATCTTTGCCCAAATGTTGCAACTGAGCACTGCGATCGTGAACGCGGCCAACTATGAGCTGGCTTTGAAGACAACACTCGATGTGCTCTTAATCTATGGCAATGGCGAGAATTTGCGTAATGTGCGCTTGTGTCTTCTGAGCATATTAAGCAAAGAGCAACAGCTGCTGCGAACTCAATCGATATCTACTGACTATTTGGCTGATGTTTGGTCACAAATCGCCGGACATTTGATAACAGACAGTCGTCAAGTTGCCGATGTTGTGGAAGAAAAGCAAATCATGCTTCAGGCATTGATCAGACACAACAAATTATCATCAAAGCATTGCGCCAGCTTGCTGCAGAGCATCCAAGCGAATGAGTTTCTCCGGCGCAACGAATGCATTTCCACCATACGCGAGATATTCATCCATGCCGATAGCTGTGGCCTGGACAAAACCTCCGCAGCGGCATTGGAGCCCATTGTGAAGTGGGCTTATGGCAGCGAGAAGGTTAGCGCAATGCAAATGATCCACAATATTGCGGCGATTGATGCCAAACTGTTGGCCGACACTTTCACCATTGGCATCATCAATTTCCTCGACGAGCAGCAGTTGCAGCAGCTAAACAGCCGCGAGGAGTTGCCAGCAACTGATGCGAATCTACAGCTGTTGCAATACAAATACAACAAGCAGTTGATTTGCCTGGATGCGCAATTCCAATCGCGTCTCAAATGCGCGGCTAAATCACAAAATCCAGCTGAATTGCCATTGGCAAAGAATTGTTTGTTTCAACACAACTATGAGCTGTTGATGCGTTCGTTGAATCTCACGGCAAGCAATGAGCATACCGCAACGGATTTGCTCAAGAACCTCAAGAGTCTGCACAAGCTAATCTGCACCATGGAACGTTTGCTGCACTACAAAGTCTTCGATGCGGACAATTTGCTGCAATGTCCGCTTATCAAACGCATCGGATTATTTCTCAGTCACATTGAGGTTTGTCAGCAGATTACTTCGAAGCTATATTATTATGTTAATTCAATTATGTTGTTTGCCAATTGCAGTTTCAATACAAGGCGCATCAAACAGAGCGCTTGGATGACAACGATTTGCATGATATTCTAGCACAACAAGCGGACATTCTCGATGTGTTCAATTCGAATGAAATACTGCTCAACTATCTGGAGAAGCAGCCCATTGAAATGTTACTCGAATTTATTGGTTCACTGCTCAAACACAATTGTAATTATTGCATCTAAATGTGCTTATCATCATTCCTTATTCATTGATTTACTTTGCCACGTTTTACAGGCACTCGTCGTGATTCGATTGAGTTGACCAAACAATGCCTCCACATCTTGGGCAGACTCTGTGCCAACAGTTCGTACAGCGCCGATGCCTTTCGTCATCTCACCTCCAATGTCCAGCAGTCGCAGCATTTTGGCTGCACCGAAATTGTGCTGATCGTTAAGGTGTGAATTCTTGCTTTATTCTTCAATCGGTTTATTAATGTTATACTATACTTTTTAGCTACTATGCAGCTGCAAACGTTTGTCGCCTGATGCCATCGAGTGGCTGGTGGATCAAATCAAGTGGGTCTTTAAGCATCATTATACACAAATTGATATTGTTAGTCAGCTGGTTGAGCAGTTGCCAAGTAAGTAGAACAGACAGCAAATGAGATTTGGTATTGCCAAAAATTATATTTAAAAATTTGTTTGTGTCATCTCTAGCTCTTTACATTTCTAAACTTTAAAGTACGTTTCGAACTTTTAACTAAAATGAAGTCTAATAAAAATGTAAAGAGCTAGAAATTATATTAAAAAAATATTAATATATGTAAGTCTATTCTATTATATTTCTTTCAACTATTCTCTTTTAACTTTTAAACAAAAATGAAAGTCTATTCTATTCTATAAGTCATTTCTTTTTCATTATATTTCTTCTAACTATTATATAAAAATTAAGTAAATATAATTCATTATCTTTGGAGTTTGTATATAAAGTTCACAGACTGTAAAGAACGTTTTCAACATTATAATACCATTCCAAAGATAAAGAGTTTAAATAAACATTTACAATACTGCAAATATATTTCCCACTTTATATGAAAATTTAAAATATAAAGAATTTTCATAA
Source organism: Drosophila kohkoa (assembly GCA_019972355.1). Taxonomy (NCBI): domain Eukaryota; kingdom Metazoa; phylum Arthropoda; class Insecta; order Diptera; family Drosophilidae; genus Drosophila; species Drosophila kohkoa. Next base: position 5,444,186 of record BJEL01000071.1, on the reverse strand, counting down.
AAAGTTCATAAACTGCAAAGTAAGTTTCCATTTTTATATAAACATTCCAAAATGTTGATCGTAATTTTTAGAGAATAGTTGGAAATGTAAATGAAAAAACTGTTAAATTTTAATTCGTATTGATAGTAAATTAAAATTTTAATATTAAATATGTAAATTTATTTGATAGTTGAGCTTTTTGTAAAGTACTTTGCAAAATTTATACCAAAATTTCAAAGGTAAAGAATTATGATCGTAATTTTTATAAAATTGATGGAAATGTAAATATAAAAACGGTTGAATTTATATATCTATATTCAAAATTTGGATTGCTTAAACTCAAAAGCAAAGAATTAGAATAAAAAGTTGAAAGATACAGAGTTATGATCGTAGTTTTTAGAGAATAGTTTTAAATGTAAATATTAAAAATCTTGTATCGAAAGTAATTCAAAATGTTTATTTGATAATTCTACTTTCTTTTAACTGCAGCAATTTTCCATTTCGTTTACGAAAATGAGAATCTGCTGGATGACATGATGTTGGCTCTGATGTCGCTACTCAAGTTGTCCCTCAAGAAATCGTATCCAACACAACTGGCCGCCAAGGTGCTGCAATGTGTGGCCGATGTGGCCCAGCGTTGTCCCAACATATTTCTGCTCGAGAACTTTGCTGTGATCTGCACTTCGGTGGCGAAATTTCTGAGCATGCCCACGCTCGAGGTGCGTTTGGCAGCCACCACAACGGTGACATTGCTGCTCAATGCCGACTATTGTGTGACCGAGGACTACGAGGACGAAAACTTTATGGAGACTCGAGGTGAGCAGTATTTGGAATTTTGCGAGCAATTGTTTGCGAGCATCGAGTGGGAAAAGTTCCAGGCAAGTCATGGCGAAGAAAGTGTTGAATGTATTTGATTTTGATTTTGTTTTCGTTTTCTTTTGAGTTGCAGTTCAACAGCGAGGATCTGCTACAGAATAGCAATGCGGTGGCTGTGCAATCACTGGTGTCCTTCTTTGCCTACAGCTCGTTCCATCAGGAGACGGTGCTGCTGCAGTTGATGCAGCATTGTGCCAAGTGCAACTTGCATGAATGTAAGTTTTTGTTGTTGTCGCTATACTTTCGTAGAGTACAAACCCTTATCTAACAGACAGAAGGAATCCTATTTGACTCCATTAAGTAGCCAAGTCCGTCTGAATGTAATATTAATATACCAAATGTAGACTGTGGTATATTCAAGTGATTTTTCAGTGTATTAAGTTGGTATATTTTTATAATAATACCGCACTATTTGGCTTTTGGTGAAAGTGGGTAACGGATATCTTACAGTCGAGTGTGCTCGATATACCAAATACAGTATTTGGTGTATTTTTAGTATTTTCAGTATATTAATTTGTTATATTTTTAGAATATTTATTAAAAGTTAGTACGGGATATCTCACAGTCGAGTATGCTCGATATACCAAATACAGTATTTGGTGTATTTTTTTAGTATTTTCAGTATATTAATTTGCTATTTTTTTTAGAAGAATACCGCACTGTTTCGCATTTATTAAAAGTGGATATCGGGTATCTCGTAGTCGAGTGTGCTCGATATACCAAATATATGCTTTGGTATATTTTGGTATTTTCTCAGTATATTATTTTGGCATTTATTAAAAGTTGGTACCGGGTATCTCATAGTCGTGTATTGCTCTATATACCAAATATAGCCATTGGTATATTTTAATATTTTTTAGTATATTCTGTTGGTATATTTGTAGAATAATACCGCGCTGTTTCGCATTTATGAAAAGTCGTAGTCAAGCACACTCGATTCTAGCTTTCTTACTTGTTGTTGTTGTTGATAAAAGAGAACTAATTGTTTAACTTGCTTTGTGTTTTGGTCTTTGGCAGCTGACTTTTGTGCCTTTGACAGCGTGGTTCCCGCTTACAAGCAGTCGATGCGCCAGCTAATGATGCCCTATGCGGATGCCATGCTGCACAAATGTTGCGCCGAGCTCATGTCCACAGACAGGTAAGTTTTAAGAGACGAGCAAACACTTTTCTAACTTTAGTTTCTTTGCAGCTTTCCTTACTATCTTTGCTACAAGTCGAAGAAAGCGTTTCTGGCGCAGCACGCCAAGTCTTTGATGGCCTACACTTTCATTTATGGCACGCCGGAGGACATCAAGCGTCATCAGGCGTATCTCGACTCGGTGAGAAATTCAACATTAACAACAAATTAGCACAACTAACTCATTATGCTTTTGAAGGATGTTGTGGACATATTGAAGGCTTATGACATGCTTAGGCAATGCGATGAATTGAACACATCTCCCGCCTGCAAAAAGAATCTCGATAATCTAGCCGTAAATACACACAAATATCGTGTGAATCTCAAGGATACGGAGCTAAGTGCGTCCACGCTTTATTGCACGGTTCGCATGCTGTTGGACAAAAAGGAGCTGGAGCGTCTCTTTGACGCTCAAGTGCTCTGCAAGGCGAGTCCAACTTGGTATAGTCTAACAGCGCCAGCGCTCTTCAATTGCCTGCGATCGCACATGGTATGAACTTCAAACTAGAGACTAGAATAGCTTGTACATTTTATTGCTCATTATACCCGCTTCTCTTAGGAAGGGTAGAAGGGTATTTAAAATTTCTGTCGGCATTTACATTAAGCAAATTAAGCACATACACCTAAATTTCAGAGGCTATAACGTATATTTGATATATTAATTTGTGTATAATTTTTAACATAATAGTAAATCAATATACCGAAAATAGTCTTTGGTACATTTTAGTATTATGTGTATATTTTACACAAATACCGCCCTTTTGCTTTTAATGAAATTAAGTAGCGGATAATTTATTACTTATTCGGTATATTTTTAACGTAATAGTGTATCGATATACCGAATATGTTATTGGTACATTTTAGTATTATTCGGTGTATTTTAAAATATAATACCGCACTCCTTTGCTTTCATTGAAAATAAGTAGCGGGTATTCTAGTATTCATTTGGTATATTTGTAACGTAATGGTATATCGATATACCGAATATAATTCTTGTTACATTTTAGTATTTTGATAGGTACTATATATATACCATACTTTTCTCTTAGCGGGTATTTCACAGTCGAACACACTCGACTGTAGTTTTCTTACTTGCTTTATAACATAAACTGCAATTCATTCATTGTTCATTCTCTACGCAGCATAGCGACGATTGGTCAGGGAATATTCGACGCCAATTCGTGATGCAGTGTATGCTGCAAAAGCCGCTGTTGATGGTCGATTTGCTGAGCATGCTGAAGACCGATTGCTATGAGGCATTGCTGCCCAGCCAATTGTTGCGCAGCTTCTTTCTCTACTGCATCATTGCGGACACCATGCTGGATGGCATCGAGGCCTTGTGTAAAAATGCATATGCCGATCGTTATAAGCGTTTGCAGAGCGAGAATGGCGCTTATTTTCTGCAAGACATTTGGTTCTTTGTTTGCCGCCTGCTGTTGCACAGTGAGTGATCTCTTTTTGTTGTTATTCATTGACTTTAATTGGCTTCTTTTATTTATTTTGCAGCAAAGTGCGAACAATTGCAGCGAGCTGGTCTGAAATTTCTGTATCTAATCCTTGCCAAGCACACTATTGATTGGCTTGGCAACGACATGCGTGTCAATGATTTTGCCAAACTGTTGCGTAGCATTTGTCAGCACGTGGAGACTTCGCACCTGCAGAAGCTGGCGGCAAAAGTAGAGCAAACATTTGTGGCGTCGCACAGCGAACAGATCGACATGGAAACACTGCTTGAGGCGAAATCAGACTTTGATCAACGCTTTGGAAATCTCGAGGAGCAGGAGAACGAATCCCAATTGCCAGACATTGGCAACTGCAGAGTGTCGAGCTACATGGCCAGCTACATGAAGCCCAACCGCTCAGCGGGTTGCCTGCCAGGATTACGTGATTATGTGCGGCATTAGTTAAAGCGGATGTCAGAGTGCACGTGAGAAGCAAAGCGATAACGAGAACGATGAACCACTGTATTGTATTTCACCGCTCGAAAGATGTCGGAGTGAGAGAGTTGAAGCGACAATTCACAAATTGCTTTCTCGCTCAAAGCGTACAGAGCAATGTAGCTCACTTCTGGCTAAACTCCCATCTTCCCGTTTAACTCGTCGCTTTCCGCTTTACTTGTCACTTCTCATTTTAATCGTCGCTTCTCGATATACTCATCACTTCTCGCTTCTCATTTTAATCGTCGCTTCTCGCTTTACTCGTCGCGTTCCGCTTTATTCGTCGCTTCTCGCGCGCACTTTGACATCAGTCTAAGACTTTTTTTTTGCTAAACTTTACTGACTTGTGTCTCTCTTCTTCTAGTTAGCCAAGCACAAGCAACAGCTGGCGGCGGAGCAGCATTTGCTGTTCCATTTCATCAGTCGACTGATACACATGGTGCGGCATGCCGAGAAGCCGGAACATAGCCTCGAGGCGCTCAAGTGTCTGGCCGAGATTGGACCGCTTAAAATGCAACACATTTCGTATTACTTTCAAGGCGAATTCGATGCCTTCGAAGAGGTAAAATATTTCCAAAAACAGTTCCCGTTTAAACCTTGCTTTAATCGCTATGTTGCCTTTCACAGTCGAATGGCGAGCCCATGGAACAATTTATAATCGCCATGCTGCGCGTGTTGGATCAGCAATTGTTTCACTTCAAGACGAGCACACAACAAGCGCTCATTCAAGTGATTGGACACGTGGTAAACAGCGGCGCCGGCATCGATAATTGTAAGGAATGTGGAGGAAGAATACTAGAAGAAACTTTTAATAAATTTGGGTTTTCCTCCTTTCCAGTCTCGTATTCGAATCTGGGCGTTTTTTACGTGCCATCGAAAAGAACGAGTTTCCTGCAATCACATACGAGCATTCCTGCGATTCCTTGGCTCGCTCTCCTTCAGGGCAGCGAGCATTTGGAATATGAGGCATGGATGTGTACATTTATGCGCAAAGTATTTGAGACATGCGGCTGGACGGGATTCGATACATTCGCTGGCAATTCGTTTAGTTTTGCCTACGCCTGCCTTCAGCCGTTTATAAAGCTACTGATGGCCAACAAGACGGCGCATTTGGACAGCTTGTGTGCGATGCTCGATCACTTCTTTGCCCAACATTGTGCTTTGGCCTCTGGAATCTATCAGGAGAAGCGCGCCATCAAGCTCTTTTTGTATATTTGCGAGCGCATTCGTCTCATCAATAACTGGTTCGCTTGCCATCTCTTTCTACCTCGCTCGTCGCTCTCTCTTTCTAATCAGTGTGTTTTTCATTGTATACAGGACTATACCCATTGATTTTGGCAACGCCATCGAGGCTAGCAATCACTGTCAGGCTTACTTTCTCAGCATTTTGTTTTTGGAGTTGTGGGCGTGCTCGGCCAGTGAGAAACCCGATGCGGACATTCTGGCCAACGACAGCTTCCAAAAGTCCGCCAAGAAGGTGAGCTTCAAGCTTCATTATTATTACGATTGAGTAGTTAAAGGGAGCAAATGCTCAGCTAAATTGGTTAGAATCGCTATACACAATTAAAATACAACACAGAGTAAGAAATATTCCAAAATATACTAAATTCTATATTCTATATGGTATATCTCAACTATATAACTCTCTACTTTGACAGGCTTACGAGTCGATTGGCTGTCTGGATGCGATGACTGGTTTTTTGAATCCGTTGCGCTCGCGTGTCGATTATCTAAGTTTGAACAACAACTTGTTTGGCTGCTGGCTGGAATCGGATCACTTGGACAAACCCAACGGCGAGATGATTGTCAGCATTATGAAGAGCAACGGCATGCTGGCGTTGGCCGATCTACAGCAGCGCTGCTTGCCAGGCAATCAGCTTGACTACGAGATACTCTGGCGTTTGACCCAATGGGATGAGCCAGTCGATGTGCAACGACGCAACAGCCGCAGCATCACAACCAACAATCTGGAGCTGGAGTTCAGTAAGCAGCACTATTTGGCGCTGAAGAGCATCAACAATCGGGAGGAAGAGAACACTATGTCGGCGATCAACAATGCCTACGATTGCATTCGCGAAGTGCTGCGCGGCATTAGCGTTGAGTGTTTGCAATCCGTATACAAGTACATGACTTGGTTGTCCACGCTGCAACAGGCGGAGGACTTTGCCAAGGTTCACAATTATTCCTTTTTCTATATATTGTATTCTGAAATCCGTCTGTCTGTCCGTCCACAAAAACGTCTCGATCTCAGAGACTGCGCAAGCTAAAGACAACAAACTTGTTTCATAAGTTTAGCAAGCTTATCTAATTTTTATTTAAATTCACTTTCTTTCTTGCAGATACAATTCTGTCCGACTTTGTCGAGCGAACAGATCAAGGAGACTTTTGACAAGTGGCAAACGGAACTGGAGCTAACCTATGGCAACTTTAACTGCAAGGAGCATGTGCTCTCCCACCAAGTTGCCCTGCTGAAGATGGCCGGCACACGTGCCACACGACGCATCGAGCAGTATTATTTGAAGAGTCCCGTCGACACGTATCTGCTGAAGGCCATCAACGAGTGCAAAAACGCTGGCAAGCTCAACCTGGCCACCAAATACATTGCAACGCTGCGCTCTATGCCAGACATTAAGCTGGTCTCCAAGGTGAGTCTGAATTGGAGCAACTAAGCAGCTATCAATTATTTGAATAAATGGTACGAGTGAGAACTGATATTCGTGTGCAGCACAGATGTTAGGAATTTCTTAACATCTGTGCTGGAAATAAGTAAAAAAAACGCTTTATTCTGTCTCACTAACTGACTGATCAACTGAAACTAACAACCGGTAATAGCAAGGAGGCTGAGATGTTTGTACAGCATAGGAACTACATTAGAATTTACTAAATTAAGTATAGAACTGTCTGATGAACTCAACTTTTAAACGCTTTGGGCTGTCTACTAGACTGATCAGCTTAACTTTCAGTTACAGCACAAACTGTAAGAGCAAAGAAGAGCAAATAGGATTAGTAAGAAGGATCTGTAAACAAATTTGCTAAAATATATACAACTAAGCTTTTAATGCAAAGTACGAGCGGTATGAGTAAAGAGGCTGAGATGTCTGAATAGCAAAGCTATTAGGAATTTGTTTTAAAGATGTTTACATAAATGTATTAAATATATTCCACAGCAAAAAAAGTTAGTAGGGAGTAACAATGCATAATAAAAATGGTAAGAGTAAGGAGGCTAACATTTAAACACAACATAAGATTAATACAAACGGTATGAGGAAGGAGGTTGAGATTTGTACAGAGCATAATTGTTAGGAATTATAGCGTAGAAGACAAGGCAGAGATTTATTAACAACATAGTACAGAATGAACATATAGAACTGTCTGATCAATTAAGCTTTCCATGCATAGCATGAACGGTAAGAGTAAGGAGGCTGATATTTGCACAGGTCTTAGCTGTGAGGAATAAAAAAATGTCGAAACTACATTGCAAAATATAAAAGGTAGTAGAAAGTAAGGAACTAACAATGCATAATAAGGAGGCTGATATTTGTACAGACCATAACTATTAGGAACTCCAACGAAGAAGACAATCGGTAAGAGTAAGGAGTGTGAGATTTATAAGAGCATAGAATCTGCTAACTAATTTGCTAAATTAAGTGTAGATCTGCCTGATCTTCCACACTTGCCATGTACAGCACGAGAGGTAAGAGTAAGGAGGCTGATATTTGTACAGAGCTTATCTGCTTAAATTATGACTAAATTCTCAACTCTATTTCAGATCTCTGTGCTACTGGAGGATGCCGAAGTGCAGATGCGGACGGGTAACCATCAGATAGCCAAGGCGACGCTGCAACATGTGCTCAGCCACAACGAGTTTCAGTATTGTCTGCAGCGTGTGCCGGCGATGCTGATGCAGGGCGAGTTTCTGCTCAACTCGAATGCGGCTCGGTTCAACGACGTGCTCGAGCAGAACTTTCAGCGAGCGACGGTGCTCCTGGATCAATTTGCCGAGCATAAGGAAACGCTAAAGACCAAATATCCGAATCATTTCGCGTGGAACACATTTGGCAAATTTCAGAACGACAATCGGAAGGCGGCGCATGCAGTGATGGCCAAATACGCGGATCTCGAGTACCAGAAGATGCACAACTATCGCAACTCGCAGGAGTACAAGATGCTTAGCGAGATAATCAAACAGAATCGTCAGCTTGCCGGCACGGTGAAAACGCGCGACGATCGCGATCTCCGCGTTGGAGCATTGAACATGAATCGTTTTGCTGCCTTGGATCACAATGCGCTGAAGCGGATCAACGAGAGTCTAACGGATCATTTGTGCACGGCAATTGAGCATTATATTGCCTACTGTCAGCTGGATGGCGGTGCATCGAGTGCGGAAATCTATCGCATCATTGCCCTGTGGTTCACCAACGAGAGCAACACATCGATGCTGGCAAAGATACGCGACAAGATCGCCCAAGTGCCCAGCTATAAGTTTATTTGTGCTTTAAATCAGATGGTCGGACGCTTGAGCTCCACAAATGCCGAGTTTCGTGCTTTGCTCGTTGAGCTGTTGGTGCGTTGTGGCAAGGAGCATCCACAGCAAACATTCTACAAGCTGTATCCCTTGGTTTGCGCCCACATGGATGGCAACAACAGCAACACACAGCGTGCCGAGATCGCCAAAGGAATCATTGCGCAAATCTGTAAGGGCGAAACTGCAGTGGCCAATTGTAATCGGCAATTTGCAGCTATGTTTCCAGGTAAATTTGGAAGAGTTCAACAAATCTTTCGCTCACTTCTTTTCTTTTTTGTTGCAGCACTCATCGAGTTCTCGAATACGTATTTGAAACTGAATCCAAGTGGACGCCAGCCCACTGCTTATCGAGTGCCGGAGAAGCTGCGTCATTTAAGCAGTCTGCAGCTCGATCTGGTTCAATGTCCCACGCTGCCTCTTGCCCCAAGATCCGATCAAAACTACCAATTAACCAGTAAGCGTTGTCATCATTTGAATTCCTTTTTTTTTGTTTGTAACTTCTGCAACTCATTCTTAGGCATTGTCAAGTGGAGCGAAGAGTTTACGTTGTGTAACGGCATTAATGCACCCATCAAGGTGTTGTGCTGCTGCTCGGACGGCGTGAAGCGTCCACAGCTGATCAAGGGTCGCGATGATCTGCGTCAGGATGCTGTAATGCAGCAGGTGTTCGGTCTGGTCAATGAGCTGGTGAACACCGATTCGGAGTGCATCAATCGCAAGCTGCAGCTGCGCACCTATCAGGTGACGCCGCTCTCCATGCGCAGCGGCATCTTGGAGTGGTGCAGCGACACAATCCCCCTTGGCGTCTATTTGGTGGGTAGCGACAGTAAAAGTGGCGCACATATGCGCTATCGCCCGCAGGATTGGACGAACGCCAAATGCCGGCATACACTGCATGTGAGTTGAAGGAGCTTGAAGGAGAATCACCAAGCGAGGAGCATTTCCTATTTCATGTTCTTACTCTTAATTCCCATCTTCTCTCCTTTTAGGCAGCAATGCAGAAGACTGTGGTGGAGCGTCGGGCTATCTATAAGCACATATGCGAGAAAGTGAAGCCGGTATTGCATTATTTTCTTCTGGAAAAGTTCAACACGCCTGGCGTTTGGTTCGAGCGTCGTTTGGCGTACATCAATAGCGTCGCCATCACCTCGATGGTGGGCTATGTCCTCGGTCTGGGCGATCGTCATGTCCAGAACATACTCATCGATGAGCAGACAGCCGAAGTGGTGCACATTGATTTTGGTGCGTATTAAGTAAAAGCATTTTACTATCTCGTATTAAACCTCTTTTCTATTATTTGCAGGCATTGCCTTTGAGCAGGGCAAAATACAGACGACACCAGAGACGGTGCCGTTTCGCTTGACACGCGACATTGTTGCACCGATGGGCGTGTGTGGCACCAATGGTGTGTTTACCAAATCCTGCGAAGCTGTCATGCATATTTTGCGACGCTATAAACCAGTTCTGATGACCATACTCGAAGTCTTGCTCTATGATCCATTGTTCATTTGGGGTGTGCTCTCCAATCAGCCAACGAACGAGGAATCGAAGAACTTACTGGCACAGCGTGCCCTGTTGCTGGTGCAGCACAAGTTGGAGGGTCGCGAAAGTGGCATATTGGATAACACAAGTGTGGAGACGCAGGTGCAGCATTTGATCAACGAGGCCAGGCAGCCATCTAATTTGGCGTTGGTCTTTCCCGGCTGGGATCCTTATCTGTGATACAGTACAACACTTTACATCACTTAAAACCAGCATTTGCAACGTTTGTTTTTAATATGTTATATTAAATTTTATGGAAAAGAAAGTCTTTTTTTGGTTTAGTTTAGTTTCTAGATAAACAAATTTGAATTTCGATTTGTAGCGCTTCAATGTCGATAACAACGATAAATATTGCCAAGCACTAGTTATCGCCTTAATGCTGTGTTGCCAGACAGTTTACTAGCTTCCATCGAGCAAATAACTTGGGGTGGCAACGCTCGCCCTTGGCCCAAGCACAAATAAATAATATTAACATTGTGCTGAAGTGTGAAGTGAAAGTAGTTTTAAGCAGTTTCCCATGCTGCGCCCAAAAGCATAACAAAACGATTTGTGTGGTTGCATGAACATGAATATGGACAAGAACAACAAGATGCGCCTGCCAATGCAAGATGGCGGGGCTGCAAATAACGCAACAACAGCAACAAGAACAAACACAATAGCAACAAACAATGATGATGATTGGATTCGTTTATCACAATGGGTGCATTGTTTATGTGTGGTCACCTTCGATCTGAATCTTGGCCAAGCCCTGGAGTATGTGTATCCGCCACAGCACATGCCCAGCGAACAGGAGGTGAGCAACATCTGTTACATGGCCTTTCCCGACTCCAATTCTGGATGCATGGGCGACACCAAGTTCCATATGCGTTTGCGATCCTGTCAAGCATCGCCGTTGCCATCGTCCGCCGCCGCCTCCCGCTACAATGGACAATGTGCGCCCGCGTTGCGCAGCGACGGTAGCCACTATTGGGGCTTTGTTTACTTTCGCCAAAAGCGTGATCCGAACTTGCCCCGCGGCTATTTCCAAAAGAGTTTGATCATCATCACCCGACTGCCGTTCTTCAATCTGTACTACGACATGCTCGAGCAGCTGGCCCCCAAATACTTTGAGCAAGGCAACGAACTGTTGCATTTGGCCTGCGCCCAGATCAACAGCCAATGGCCCGCCTTGACGGTGGGTCAAACGCTCCGACTGCCGCTCTTGGAGTGCAGCTACGAGATCAGCATACCCAAGGCAAGTAGCAGCAGTCGCAAAACGGTCTCCTCCTCCTCCTCAGCCAGTTCATCCGCCAGCACGCCCCCCACACTGCCCCTGGAGTCGCCCACATCGATCAAAGTGCTGGCCTCGGTCAACGAAGTGGAGCTATTCCACAGTCTGCACTTTGTGCTCGAGCATTTGTATACGCTGTGGGAGCTGGTCATCACAGCCGAACCCATTGTCGTAGTGGGCACATCGCCAGCCGATTGTTCGCACATGGTTCAATCGTTGGTGGCTGTGATTGCGCCGTTGGAATACTGTGCGGAGGCGCGTCCCTATTTCACCATACACGACAGCGAGTTCAAGGAGTTTACGCAGGAGGCAAACCATCGAAGCAGCAGCAACAGCTGCTGTCCAGCTGTCATGCTCGGTGTCACCAATCCGTTCTTTGTGAAACTGCTCAAGGATTGGCCGCACATGCTGCGTCTGGTGGACAACCAGGTGAGCTAAAGTCGCAATACATTCAATCAATCAAAGGCTAATATATGATTTTTGATTTTTGCAGAAGAACATGCAACAACAGCAGCAGGAGCTGATGCACAAGAACTCACGACATGGCCAGGACAATGGGAATGTGAAGCTGCAACCGACGATGGCCAACAACCACAACATACTGCTTAATGGCAGCCTGACAGCAGCGGGCGACAGCTCCACCGCGGGTCTGCACACCAAATACAAGCCGTACCTCAAGAAGGACAAGACGCTGCTCAAGAAAGTGCTGCTGGGGATGAAGACAAAGCGGCCGGAACATGTCCAAACGGCGCTCATACGTCGCTATCTGTTGGAGTTGACCCAGAGCTTCATGATACCCCTGGAGCGTTACATGGCCTCGCTGATGCCCCTGCAAAAGGACATTAGTCCCTTTAAGTCGGCACCGAATGCGAGCTCATTTAAGCTCGATGATTTCCTGGCCACGCTGGAGACAGCGGGACCGCAATTGACGTCGTCGTTGAAGGGCGATTGGAAGGGTCTCTACAGGCGCTTTGTGAAATCACCCAATTTCCGGGGTTGGTACGAGGCGCGTCATCGGGAGTTGCAGCTGACGCTGCAGGAGCTGCAGCTGCAGGCGCTGTCGGAGGCGAATCTGGAGCATTGGGCGCACGACAAGCAGGAGGTGGAAATAATTGATATGATACTCAAATTGAAACAGAAACTGAATCTCTACAGTGATAAGTCACAGCTGGAGGGGATCAACTGTCCGAGCAGCAGCAGCAGCATCACACAGCGTCAGATCCGGGCGCAAATCGAGTGCATGAAGGGATTGCTGCCCTCGGACTTGAAGAATGTCGTGAATCTTTGATCGTTTGTGCAGTTCCCATCATCCCATCTAATAGTTGATATTTTACGTTAAAGTTGTTTCATTTTTTTTTTCGTATTTGTGTTTGTGTTTGCCAGTCACAAATGAAAGGAAGACGAGAGAAGAGTTCCCTTAAGAGTTCTAGTTAGATGTGTTGTTGTCTCCTCTTCCTCATATATAAAAACATAAACTATAAACTATATATAAACATAAATAATATATAGTATGTAAGCTGAATCGATTTGCTGTACAAATTAACCATATCCATACACGAATGTTTTCCAAAAACCAAAATTTCCAACGATTGTATATAAAGTTAAGTTGAAGATGAACATTTTTAGTCCCTCCCCCCTCCCCCAGAAAATTGTCCAATACAAAATTACTATTCCTATTATTGTATATTGTAAAAAAAAAACAAAAACAAAAACGAAATGAAAAACAAATCGAATGTTTTATGCGAGTTTCCCCAAAGTAAAGATTCCAATTGTAGTAAATGAAATGTGATTTGTTTCATTCTAACATTCTAACAATTGTCATTGTAATAATTATTAGTTTTTATTTAGTTAAACGCAAAATTTAATTATATTTTAGTCAATTTTCCAGAGATTATATAGTTACTACTATTTATTATTTAAAAGCAATGCATTTCATTATTTTTGCTTCTATGTATCATACTCGTAAAAAGTAAGTATTGCGACCTTCTGATAAGCGTTGAGGTCGAATCAAACCCTTTGTGATAACAAATCTTATCGCTGTACCTCTCAAAATGCAGCAGAAATAATTGATTCAGTCGAGGGACGAGATGTGTTTAGAAATGAGACACGAGACTGCTGGACTGCACAATACCCGGTAAGCAAAACAAGATCGAAACAAGTGCTCAAGCAAAACAATACTAAAAATATACCATTGCATATATTTGGTATACTCATGTAGTACTACATTGTAGTAGTTATTTAAAAAATACTACAGTCTCATTTTCTTTGGCTAACAGTTTGGTATATTTTGTACTTTTTAGTATATGTAGTTCTCTGGCTACACACCAAATATAGCTGTCGGTATATTTAAGTATTTTTTGGTATATTAATTTGCTGTATTTTTAGTATATGATTTATTAAAAATGAGTAGCGAGTATCTCACAGTCGAGCACACTCGATTTTAGTACTAAAGCGACATACCAAATATAGCTTTCGGTATATTTTAGTATTTTTTTCTTATATTAATTTTCAATATTTTTAGAATAGCGAGTATCTCACAGTTGAGCACGCTCGATTGTGGTACTAAATCGATATACCAGCATTTGGGATTTTTTTGTTATATTCATTTGCTGTATTTTTCGACTATGGTTGTGTATTAAAAATGAGTAGCGAGTATCTCACAGTTGAGCACGCTTGATCGAAGGTTGGTATCTGTGGTATTGTAGTATATTAATTTGCTATATTTTTACAATAGTGCTTCATTGAAAATGGATAGCAAGTAGCTCACAGTCGAGCATACTCGATTGTAGCCCATCAACTTGTTTTAGTTATTTTACCTAAAGCGATTCTTTCAACAGTAAACATTATGAAGAAATCTGGTATACTTTTTACTCTCTGGTATATATGGTACTCTACCGTCATACCAAATATAGTATTGGGTATTTAGTATTTTTAGTATATTTAATATCAAATATGTCACAGTTGACTAGCTCTTCAACTCGTTTTAATTATTATTTAAAAAATACTCTTGCAACAATTTAATTGATATAGTTTTGAATAATCAGTCAACATTATAAAGTATATTTGTGCAAAACAAAATTGTTATTATTTTTTGCTTTTTATTAGACTTTCTCGTAATTGATAAATATGAAATACAACAAAAAAAATGAATTCGGCTCCGATTTCGACTTAATGAATAGTACACAAATGAATAAAAATAGCAATGAGATAATAATGATAATAATAGATTCATGCTGGAAATGTGAAGAGAGACAGAGATACGCAAGAGGAAGATTAGATAAGAAAAACGATGTCATCGGCGACCATGATTTGGTTATCCTCGGTCATGCGATGCATCGCGGCATCGATTTCACCGGCAGTAAATGGCTCAGCGTTGTTCTCATTGATCGCCTTGCTAATCCGGCTGACGGGCAGACTTTGTTCGCGTGCCTCGCGGAACAGACGCTGCAAACCGTTCTTGAAGAGACCCAGCCTCGATTCGGTAATCGTTGATGTCGCCTGGGATTCTGTCGACTGACTTTCTGTGGCCGCCGATGCTTCACTGTGCTGCTGCTGCTGTTGCTGGGCGGGCAGCGAACGTCGAGTTTCACGACGGGTTAAATCACCAGCATCTGGTTGAGGTGTCTCAATCTCCTCCTCATCGCTGTCGTAGTCGGGTTCGATGCGTGTGCGTTTGCTGCGACGCGATGGCGAACGTTCTGTCGTTGCTTCTTGCTGCTCCTGCTCCTGATTCTCTTCATCACTGTCGCCGTTGCCATTGCGTCGCCGCTTGTTGCCCGCTCGCTCCTTCTCGAGCACCTTCTTGAAGTAGGCAAACTGCACCAACTCGATGGCCGAGTGCGCATCATCGATCGTCACCGTCTTCGACATCCGAGCACGCGCATGTGCCGTCGCCAAACGAATCAACGTCTCCAGGGTACGCGCCGTGATCGGCTGAGTGCGGGCCACATCCGATTCGACGGCCTCTTGGGAGCGCAGTCGTGAATACTCGTTGGCAATCGCCTCGCATGCCTGCTCCGTCAGCTTGGGCTTCATGCACTTGGCAATGTGGATGTACTTGCGCATGAACTCCACCGAGAGGATCTTCTCGTGACGCTTGCGCGACTTTCCATGCAGCAGTGCATCGTACTTCTCATACACTTCCGTGTCCTTCTTCTGTAAAGCAGAGAGAATTCAAGATATTAAAAGCAGATCAAGATGTATTTAAAAGTAGCCTTTCAATCTTTAATCTTTTAACTTTTCAATTTAAATTGAATATTAAAAGCAGCTAAAAGAACGTGAACCGTAAATTCATAGTTTTATGATGTAACTTTTTAAATTAAATTTGATATTAAAAGCAGTTCAACGAATCTAAAGGTTTAATCCATAAGTTCTTCTTTTTGTGGTAGCAATTTATACATTTATTTTTTTAATCATTTTGAACTCTTAATCTCAGTTAAAAATAGAAAATGTGAAGCGATTACTAAATTTGATATTTATTTTTAAGAGTTGAACTTTAATTATTTATCTTTTAACTTTTCAATTTAAGTTTGATATTAAAAGTAGATCAAGATGTATTTCACAGGCTAATACGTAAACCATCAATTTTAAGCTATTCAAATCTGTTTAACGAATCTGAAAGTTATTCTTTTTCTTATATAAATTTACCCTTTTCAATTTTTTTTATCATTTTTAACTGCTTATTTCATTTAGAAATTCAAAATGTATAGCAATCATTACATTTTATATTTCTCTTTTAAAGCTGAACTGTAACTCTTCATCTTTTAACTTTTCAATTTAAATTGAATATTAAAAGCAGCTCAATGAATTTAAAGGAGCAATCCTTAAGTTCTTCCTTTTTGTAATAGAAATTAAAACCTTTCTGTCCTTTAATAACTTTCAACTCTTAATTTTAGAGTGAACTAAAAAATTTGAAGGATTTGCATACATTATTACAATAATTTTTATATAAAAAGCAGCTCAACGAATCTAAGCTTTACTTCTTAACTTTTCAATTTAAGTTTTATATTAAAAGCTGCTCAATGAATTTACGGATAATCCGTAAGTTCTTATTTTTGTAATTCAAATTTAGACTTTTCATTTTCAAAATCATTTTTGAAATACAAAATGTGAAACAATTCTTAAATTTCATAATTCTCTTTTTAAAAGTTTAACCGAAATAATAAGGATAATAAGTGAATAGAAATTTTATATTTTTCATTTCTGGACGCACCTGCTCTGTGTTGGAGACAAACGACAGCGAATCGGCATAGGAGCTGCCCATGGTGAGGGGCTCGCCATCGGCTTCCTTGGGATTGCGATAGCGATGCATGCGGACCACATGATCCGAGATCATTTGATCCACATCGCTATCGATGACATCCAGCATGACGAACAGCAAATCGAAACGCGACAGCAGAGAATCCTGCAATCCAATGTTCTCCATGGGAGTTTTGTATTGATCATACTAAAATAAATGAAAAGAATGGAGCAGGATTAGCATAAGAAAAATAAATTGGGATCAAGTAAACATAAGAAGTATAAGCAATCTAAATGAAAGTTATATGATTTCATAATGATTTTCAGTAATTTCATAAAATTAAAACGATTTTTGATGATATTCAGAAATTTCTGTAAAAGATTTAGACATAAATTATTATCGTAAAGCTAAATGTATTTAAATATATATTTAAAGTCACTTAAAATGTCTAAAATTGTAAATTGTTAATGACAATTTTGTGGCATCTCCTACTTTATTAAGTTAAGCTATGACACAAACCATAGCTAATATTTTAACCAGTGCTTAACAAAGATACAAACTCAATTTTTAACAAATTTGGAATTATAAATGAAAAATGCTTTAAATGGAATTATTTCGAAGTGAAGCAATGAAATGTAATCACTAATTATTTAATGATTTTCAAGTAATGCAATGAAAAGCAATTTCTTCATTAAGTTAAGTTACAACATAGCTAATATTTTAACCAGTGCTTAACAAAGATTCAAACTCATTTTAGTAATTATGAATGAAAACTCTTTTAAATAGATTGAATTTGAGTTGAAGCTATGAAATATAATCACTAATTATTTTATGATTTTGAAGTGAAGCAATAAAATGCAATTTCTTCATTAAATTAAGCCACGACACAACCCAGAGCAAGTATTTGAACCTGTGCTTAACGGAGACGTAACCCCGTTTAAGGAATTTTGAATGAAATTAAAATCATGAATGCAAAAAACTATCAAATAGAAAGATTTTGATGTAAAGCAATGAAGTGAATTAATTTTCTTACTCGGCCGTAGACGGGATTGGCGGCTGCCAAGACGGAGCAGCGCGCATTGAGCGAGGCGTGGATGCCGGCCTTGGAGATGGTGACGCGTCCCTGTTCCATCACCTCGTGGATGGCCGTGCGATCAATGTCGCTCATCTTGTCGAACTCATCGATGCAAACGACGCCGCGATCCGCCAGCACCATGGCGCCCGCCTCCAAGCGTCGTTCGTTTGTCTCCTGATCCGTGGTCACAGCGGCTGTTAAACCAACGCCGCTGGAGCCGCGTCCCGTGGTGGGAATGGCACGCGGTGCCGTATTCAGCACGTAGCGGAGCAGCTGTGACTTGGCCACGGACGGATCACCGATGAGCAGGACATTGATGTCGCCACGCAGCCGTGTGCCATTGGGCAGGAGCTTCTCGACGCCGCCGAGCAGGAGACAAAGGATCGCTTGCTTCACATACGCATGTCCGTGAATCGATGGTGCCAGACTCTTGCTGAGCAGCTCGAAGATGTCGTTGTTCTTTGCCAGCTTCTTGCAGAGCATAATGTCCTCGCGCGAAATGTCCAGATTGCTCTCTTTGCTCAGCAGCGAAATGTTATTCGCCAGCAGCACTGTGCGAAAGGTGCCCGAGGTGTAGCCACCATGTTTGCCGGGCAGACAGCGATAGTTGCCCACAATCTGGACACGATCGCCGGGCTTGCAGCGATCGACGAGATCATCATCGCACACAATGTCGACGGCACGCGGCAATTGGCCGGCAGGCGCCTTCTCTGGCATCTCCTGGATGGTGATGCGTTGATGATCCTTGTACACCGAGAGTCCGAATTCGGTTTCCAGCAGATTGCCATCGTCGTCCTTGGTGGGATAGACGGCACTGGAGGGCACCGCCTCGAACGAGGTTAGATCTGTGTACTTGCGTTCCAGCACTTTGCGTGTCGCTGGACAATAGTGAACGCTGCGCACCACCTTCGGATGGATGAGCGAGACCTTGGTGACAATGCCCTCGACGCACACCAGATTACCCAGATAGACGGAGGTGAGGGAACGGGGCGTCACATGCCGATTGCCAAAGCAGCCCTCGAAGCCTACAAAGAAATCCTCGTGCTGTTTGGCATAGCTGGGCTCAATGGTGGAGACGTACTCCTTGAGTGCACGACCGAATGCGAGCTGTTCGTCGGAGGCGTTGCTCAGCAGGCCGAGAGCGCGCTGTTGATTCTTGCGCTTGAGATCGTTGATGTTGACCACCAGGCGCTTGGACTTTTCAGCAATCATGTCTTTGACGTGGCCGGCATAGATGCCCTGGTCCTCTTCGTCGTCCAGAAAGTCCACATATTCGCGCTGTATGTCCTTGATGTACTGTTCCGCGTCGTGTGCCATTTCGTCGAGCAATATTTTCACAATGAAACAAGCAAACAACAAACAAGCAGATTTGCCCGCCGCACGCCGCAAATGCAATTGCAATTTTTGGCGCGAATTCGCGCAGGGCTGCTGCTGCGTCGATAACAAAAATGACTATCGCGTCGATGCAGACATTCGATAATTTGGCACTGCGATATCAAGTTGCAAGAGTGACCATAGAAGTGCTGTTTATACCTGCGAATTAAAGTGTAGAGTTTTTATATTTCATGTGCATTAAAGATACAAACAAAATATCACTGCATGCGCAACGATAAATCTGAAAAGCATTCGATAATTTAATTTCAATATGTTAGCGCTCGTTGTGAATGTTGTTTGCATTTGCTACTGCCAATGCTTCTTCTTATTTTCTGTGCTGTTGCCTCGAACCAGCAGTTTGTGTTTAGTTTGGCAGATTTGCGTTTAATTTTCTCGTCAAAACTATAATTGCGTATAATATTGAAATAAAAATAAACGTGAAACAATTTACATCGAATATGGCCAGTGGAGCTGAGGTAAGAAAGCTGCGGGTGAACACGTGACCAATGCACGTGTCCTTTTCTTACAACAAATTGGCCGTCGTTTTTTTTTTTTTGTGTTTTTATGCAGAAAACACATCGCGCTCCACCAGCAGCTGGCGACCGAGACGACGATGAGCAGGAACAAGCACAACAACTGCAGCAAGACGATGAGAATATTATGAACGAACAGCCAATTGAGATAAGCTCGGACTCGAGTCTCGGGGATAGCGCGAGTGAAGCGCATCTGGATTCGGACAGTGAGATAAGCATTATTGATGACTCGCAGGATGATGTCGACGATGATAGCGAGGGCGATTCACAAAACGAAGAACGGCTGCAGGATGAGTTTGCAATGATATTGGCGATGCCATTCAAGGAGCATAAATTGTATATGCAATTGTGCCATACGGCATTGTAAGTGCAGGCCAATTGGCCAATTTCATGTTATGTTACAGTTGTTCCGCCACCAATTGCAGCAAAATCAATGCGTTTGAGAACATCAATGTGGCGATTAGCGCCTTCGAGAAGTACTCGACAATTCCAGCGCACATCTGGCTGCGCTACCTGAAGACCCTCAAGGCAGTGACCCAAACACCCGAGGAGCACGAGACTTACTATTCCAAATGCGCCACAGCCTTAAGCAGCTATTATGGTAAGTCGAACTCTTACAGTATTGTAGCTTGTCAACCATTTAAATGATACACATTTGTAGATGAAAACCTGGCTGAGTTCATACTAAAAGGTGTGGAGACGCTGCATCCAACAGAGTTGTGGACCAACTTGCTCTGTGATTATGGCATCGAACGTGTGGATTTCATGGTCAAAGCGCGTGGTTTACTCCAAGCAACTGAGAACAAAGAGCTGGAGCAAGCTTTGAGTGAGCAATGCGTTGCATGGAACTGCAGCGAGCAAGAGCTGAAGGAAATGTCACAGATCATTGGCGACTTTAAGGCAAAGCTGAAGGAGAGAAGCGAGAACTCGTCGTGGCTGCAGGAAATGTTTCTGTTGCGTGTCGACACGTTGCCGGTGAACAAACGTTGCAAAGTGTCGCTCGGCAAAGTGATCTACGAGCTGAGCCTGTGCAAGTGGGCAAGCAACAGCGAACTCTGGCTGGACTACATTGCCTACATGCAGGCACCGATCAATAAGGAGATCGAAAAAAGCCAGCTGAATTATATGATCCTTAACGATGGCTATTTAAAGTGCAAACCAATGGAATTGATACGACGTGCTTTGCTGGCAATGCCAAGCATTAAATTGAATCACAAGTTCTTGCAGCTGATGGATCAACATGATTATCCACTCGACAAGGTCGATGCGGAGCTGGGACAGCTGTTTGCACGCATCGAGCAGTACATGGAGATGACGGTGGAGCTGGAGCTGGACTATTTGGCGTATCGTGTGCGTCACATACAGATCGATGTGGAGCAACAGGTAAGGATTACGATTCTTGTTCATGATAACTGAAACCTATCTCCCTAATTTCCAGGTGTCTGCTTTGCGTGCCGCCTTTCGTCAGGCATGGAATCGTTTGTCGGAGAAATATGGCGAGCTGGCGGACACTGGCTACGAGGTGCTGCAGCTGTGGGCGCTGGTTGAATACGCCACGCTCAAGAGTCCCAACGAAGGCGCTGCCATTTGGTCCGAGATCTTCAGTGAGTGTGAAGTGGATTAAATTCGTAAGCAAATGCTTTACTAAAGTATGCTCTTTTTAGGTTATCCCGGCAGCAGCGATCGCGTTGATCTTTGGCTCGCTTGTGCCCAGATGGATGCTGAATATAACGGCGGACGCAAGATACGCAGTCTGCTGCAACAGGCGCTGAGCACGCTGCCCGCTAATGTTGTGGGCATTAGTGATCTGTATCGCCGCTATGAACGTTGCTTTGGCAACTATGAAACCATCGCCCAGTGTCAGGCGTATTGCACGGAAATCCAGCTGAGCAATCATGAGTCGGCGCCACAGCGCAGCACAACGTTTGCCCAAGGCAGACGTCAGCCAGTGCAGCCAAGAGCGGCGAACAAGAAGCATTTCGCAGGCGGAGCAGGAGGAGGAGGAGCAGCTCAATCGTCGCCTAACAAAAAGATGAAAAAGGATTTGCCAGCGCACAAGAAGCAACCACCGCCGCCGCCACCGCCAGCAGCAGCTGCACCGCCAGCGCCTATTAAAAAAGAAACATTTGAAACGAAGCCAGCCAACTTTAAGTACTCAAGTGAGTGAGAGAGAGATTGAACACATCAAGTTATATATTACATTATTCTTTACAATTTGCAGCCACTTTGGAGACTAACAAGATATTCGTTAAGAACTTGCATGCGGGCTGTACGCAACAGGAGCTAACCGAGGCATTCCAAAGCTATGGCCACATCAAGGATGTGCGTCTCGTGTTCAAGCAGTAAGCAGTCAGAAAATCGATTGGCAATCTTTGGAGTATTCTAATTTAACTCTTCTTCGCCTCTGCAGGAATCAGCGCTTCAAGGGCATTGCGTACATTGAGTTTGAGCTGCCGGAGCAGGCACAAAAGGCCGTCGACGGCGCCAACGGATTGGAGCTGGGCGGATTGCCGATTTCAGTTGCCATCTCAAATCCGCCGCCAAAGCCAATGTCAGCAACAGCTGCCGCCGCACCCAAAGTGGGGGACAAGCGTCGCATGCCCACAACTCTGATACCCACAAAATTGGTAATGCTCGAGGCAAAGCGTCGCAAGAAACTCGATTTGGATGAAGCGACTGCGGCTGCAACATCATCAACAGCATCATCAGCGGATGCCAATGGCAAAGCCAACATTGATGACGAAAAAGAAAAGGACCAGAAGCAGGTCTCGAATGCGACGACGACACCAAAGTCCAACGATGACTTTCGCAAGCTCTTTAATATCTAAGTTAAATCTACAAAATTAGTTTTCTAAGCTCTTTGGCACGCCAAGTGCGCTTCTTCAATGTTAGAAATCGAATTGAAGCAGGCAATGAAAATTGAATAATTTGAATTTACGATCTTTTTAAATACATATAGAATATATGTATTAACCTAATAGTTTGATGCATGCTTTTTGTGTTAGTTGTCTTCTTTATTTCTTATTTTTTGGCCAAACTTTTGCATGAAACTTGTACATAATAAAAGCAAAACTGTATTAATGTAAAGGCAAAACAACAACAACAATTGATGAATGTACAAAACTACAATTAAATCATTCAATAATTAGAGTTAGCTAACTTTAATGTAAATGCGTCTTTTGTGGTGGATTTAATCCTGAAGATCTTTTCAAAATGTGACAGAATGTTCGAAACCGAACATAACTTGGATAGCAACTAGCTTTTTGCCATCTTGATAGTTAATACTATCAATTGTCATTCAAGGATTTTAAGGACATTCCTTTGAAATTCACCTGAAATTTTTTTAAGGGCTTCGCATAGAAAAAATGGCCACAAATCGAAAATTGCGCTGTAACTCCGCCGTTTAAAGGATAATCGCCATGTCCTTTGGCACAAAGATAGCCCTAATCAATACAAAGTGATTGGCATACCGAAAAGGACGAATATCCTGCAAGGATTCAAGTTACAAGGACCTTTTTGTTTATACAAAATAGCGTATTTCTCAGCTGTATCCTGTCTGATCCTGTCAAGTCCTGTGTCAAACGACGTCTTTCAGTAAGGAGTGTTGTGCCACCAAAGGACATTCGAATCGTCCTTGTGGTTATCGAGATATACTGAAATTTATGATTTCAGCTGATTTTTTAAGGGGAAAATGGCAAAATAAAAAATTGGGAATTTTTCCGTCGGATTGAATCGACAAATAAAACATCCGTTTTACAGCTCACAACATTATCCTTTTTAATATGCAGTTTACACACTTTCTACTTATTATATGTATTGTAATATATATAGTGAACGATTTTAAACTACGTTCGGAACTTGACGCTCTTGGTGACGCCCGCCTTGATGCCGGACACCTCTCCGCCGTAGCGCTTGACCTCGGTGCGCACAGATCGGACGGCGCCCTTGCGTCGGATGAGCGCCTTGCGATATTTGCCGCGATGCTTGACGCGCGGATTGCGCAGCTCCTTCTTGCGATGCGGCGTCAGGCCCTTGTTCTTGGCCATTTGATAGGTGATGCCACGACGCGCCAACTCCGCCGCATCCTCATCTTCGTCTTTGTCATCGTCACCGTCATCCGTCTCCTCGTCGTCGTCATCTTCTTCCACCTCCGCCGCCGCCACTTGCTGTTCTTGCTTCTGCTCTGCTGACGTCTCGTTGTACTTGTCGAGTATCTGCAGCTTGGCCTTGCGCTGCGCCACATCGAGCACTGTGAATGCATCGCCATCCTGGATGCGCTCCAGCAACGCCTCCAGCTGTGGCTCTATGAACTCCACATAGCGCTCGGCGAGCTGTTCGCGCAGCTGCTTCAGTTGTACCAGACGCTTGACCACCGGATGATACTTGACATTGCTGCGCGTTGCTTTTAGCAGCAAATAGTAGCTGACGTTGGAGCAGTAGCTGAGGAGCACGCTCTGATAGAGCTGGGCGAATTGCAAAGCTGGCACCACAGGCACCTGATGATGCCGCACATAGTTGAGGACGGGCGCTGTCAGCTTTTGTACCTCGTGCAGCTGCCTCTTGAATTCCTGTGTGATGCCCAGAAATTCGGGTGAATCCTTTTGCAGCAGTTGTAAGCGTTCACGCTTCCCCAGACCGGTCAGATCTGTGGTCACCTTGATGGTCTCCATGCTGGACTTTGTGGTCGACTTCTTGGCTGCTTTTTGTGCGCTTTGCTTGACGCTGCTGGATTCCATCATGTCGTCCAGCTGGAAGTCGGCTTCGTTCAACTGTTTGGCCAGACGCAATTGTATTTTTTTGGCCTCCTCTTCCTCGGCCTTGGCCATGTCCTCCTCCTGTGCATTGTAGCTACTGTAGTCTTGATCCACGAAATCGGTATTATAATACGTTCGCTTGTTGGTGCCCCAGTCCATGGTATCGGGCAGATCGCCATCATCGTCTTCAGCGCCTTCGATGTCGCTGTCTCGCATCAATTGCGCCACATCGTCTTCATCGTCATCGTCATCATCATCATTGCCAGCTGCTGCAGTCTTGCGCTTGGACTTTTTGGCTTTTCTTTGCGCCCGTTGTGCCGCATAAGGATCCTCTGCCTCATCGTCATCATCATCGTCGCTTTCGCTGAACGCCAGCACGGATTGTTTTTGGTTGCGTTTGTTGTCGGCGCGTCTCTGGCGCTCCTTGCGATAATCCTGTAAGATTTCACGTTCCTCCTCATTGTACTCCTCCTCGGAGTCGGTGGGCTCATAATCATCCACTTCACTATCCATTTTACTTAACAATTTTGCTTGCGATTCAAATCCCAGAAATCGCAGCAACACGTGCCGCAAACAATTCGCCTCAGTGTGACCGTCGCTATACTGCTTAAATATACCACATACTAAAGTAGAAAATAAAATATCGGTTACATGGGCTTCAGTAATTGATATCGATATTTATTGGTGTGATTTTCAAAACTCGAATGTCCGGAAACGACATTTTCACCATTTTTTGACAGTTAGCTTTCAGTTAATTATCGTCCGTGCATGCGCATAGTAAAATTTATTAATAAACTTAGCCGACAAGTTTTTACAAAAAACAAAATGAAAACTATTAAAGAAGAACCTTGCCTCAAGAGAAATTATCTTAAATATTCTTCGCTTGACCTGCACAAAGAATTTGCACAGGAAGAAGCTAAAGAAAAACCGGAAGCAGCAAACAAAATGGGCACACATGAGCTTGGCACCATGAAGGGGGATATTGAGAGTTCCGATGATAAGTTGGACAGCGCCGAAGCTTTGCTGGATGAAACTGAGCTGAGTGCCGAAAGTCCAAAGTCCGAGGAAGTGTTCAATGTGGATAGGCCACAGGAAGCTATTCCCTTAGGTGCAGAGCTGGCTGTTAAGACGCTTTCACAGGAGCACACAGTTGGCAACAAGTTAAAACTCAAAGTAACCGAGGTGAGTGTATGAATCTCTCTGATCTGTCTTGCATTTTACAATGTGCTTTCTTCACAGGTTTATAGCCCCTTTCAGTTCTGGCTTCTGGAGGCCAAAGATGCCGATCTGGTGACGGAGATGTCCCATAAGATATTGTAAGTGGGAGCCAACTCTGATTATGCAGTGTATGCAATTCATTCCATCGACTCCTTTCTGCAGCAATTTTTATAGCGATGGGCATGGATTGTGTTGGATGCTGACGCCTCCCTTTCTGAAACCCGGCTACATTTGCGCCGCCTTTCATCAATCGGCGTGGAAGCGTGCACGCATTGTGAGTGTGATCTCCGCCACAGAGGTGTCCGTCTATATGTTTGACTATGGCCAAAGTGCTCAATTGCCGGCTAATCAGCTGAATTTTCTGCACAAGCAATTCATGCAACTTCCGGCAATGGCAATGCGTGGCACTTTGACGGACGTGTATCCTCTAGATTATCATTGGCCGGCGAATGCCACGGGCTACTTTAAACTCCTGGTGCGTGGTCATTATCTTTATGCCGCCATTAAAGACACTGACATCGAGGATCGTACTCTCTTTCTCAATCTTTGAAAGAACACGCAGCATAGCATCAGCGATCAGTTGATCAGTGATAAATTGGCAGGCTTCAGTCAACATTATAGCGCTAAAACAATCGCAGCCAACAACGGACGACGTCATCGCTATATACGCGAACGTCTGCCCAGGTGAAACTCTTCAGGAATCAGCAATCTATAATCCATAATAACTATATTTGTTTTTCTTGGTGCAGCTTTGACATGTTGGAACAGCAATTGATTATCGCTGACTGCGAAAAATTTGAAGAGATGTTCGATGAGATCGTCTATAATTCACAATTTTATATACACTTCAAGGCGCCCAAGTTGACGAATCCTTTTCACAAAGATCTCGAGAATGCGTTGGACGACTGGTTGGAGAAACACAAGCGCACTCAGAGCATGAATCCATAAAATGCTATGCATGTGACAAACTATTTGCATGAAGTTCGTATCGATATTTTCATTAAATTTACATCAGATTAGATATCGGACAAGAAACCAAAACAAAAACATTTATTATAATAAACATCAATTTTACACATAATCAATTTTAAACTGTAACTTTCAATTTATTTCACTCAAATGTATATTTACATTTGAATTCACAACTAATATAATAAGGAAAATGTTTGAATATATTATATATCTCTGCCCATTTCACATGATCTATGTGGCACAGATCTGAGCGTCTGATCGTTGACTCGCAGGATTCCTTTTGGCCCCAACTAAAATGTATCTCAAAGATCCAGAGTGAAGATTTCACGAAACTCTCGTTGCGCATTTTAAGCTTCTATGGGCGGTCAAATGTTTCAATCAAGAACGATTTGGTAGTGAGTGAGCTACTTACTCAAGGAAGGCAGGGAAAGCAAAAGTTGATGTCACAACTAATTGTGATATGGACGCTGACCATGTCTATCTATGTCCAATTCCATGATCTGCATGAGATCCTCCTGCAACAACGATGGTCCCCTAAAGCTTTGATAATTGTCCGCGTGGTTGCCATGCGTTGCCGGTGTGCTGTATGAGCTGCTGTCGTTCACATCCTCGCCAGCAATGGAGATGCTAATGTTGGGCAAACGCGCGGAGGCAGCAGCCATCAACTGGTGTTGATCATGTGTGGTGGTGACCTTCAGCCAGGGCAATGTCAGCGATATGCGATGCCAACGCTCCGAGGCACGTTCCGATGGACTTGCACTAAGTAGGCGACTTGGTTGCGGCGTCGTTGTTGCTGCTGCGGCGACATCACTGTTTAGTCTTAAAGCATTCTGGCTGGTGCTGGGCATATTATCGTCGTCGTAGCTCAAGGGTTCGTGCTCCGTTGGCGGCAGCAGCGCTGTCTGCATTTCATCCTCAGAGTTGACAGCATTTGAATTCTTCATAGTCGGCGCCTCACCACCATTGTTATTGTTATCGTTATCGCTATCGTTGTTATCGGCATGGGTATCGAGC
The DNA here is from genome assembly GCA_019972355.1 of Drosophila kohkoa. NCBI lineage: Eukaryota > Metazoa > Arthropoda > Insecta > Diptera > Drosophilidae > Drosophila > Drosophila kohkoa. Next base: position 5,416,701 of record BJEL01000071.1, on the reverse strand, counting down.
AGCAAAGGAGTGTTTGTGTTGCGCAATCGATGCTCAAACTCCAATTGCGCATGCCGTTTAATCACCTGCAAATGCGCATTAACGCTCGCCGTCTGATCCGCCCCTGATATGCAATTCATCACACGCTGCGCAGCCGCCATTTGACTGCGCATCATGTTGTTGGAGGAACGCGAGTTGCCATATTGCAACCGCTGCTGCAGCATCGAACGTTTCACGATATCTGGCTGCGCCACATTCAACTGATCTGGCAACACCTGCTGCTGCGATAGTCGTGCCGGCGGCGATGTCGGCAAATCGTGCCGATAGAGCAGTGCATCGGCCTCCTCTTGTCGCTGGCGTCGCAGCGCAATGCGCTCAATATTCGAACGCGACTGCGCATTGCCATAGCTGATGCGTCGAGCGGCGCGTTGACGCCGCTCCTGGGCATCGCGACGCGCCTCGTCGGCTGCGCGCATTTTGGCGGTGGCGCGCAGTTCGCTGCGCAAATAGAAACCGCTGCCATTCTCTGCCAGCTCGGCATTGCGACGCGACATCTCCTGGCCCAGCTCTCGGGCCCTTTCGAGTGCCTCGACACGTTCGCGTCGCTGCTGCGCCTGCATCGCTTCCGGCGTCAGCGGCAGCAGCAGCGGCTGTTGGCGACGCGTCGCCGACGACGCACTCAATGTTAGGGGGCTGGGCGACTCATTGATGTCCTCGATTTCACGAAACAATCGCTTGAGACGCACCTGGCGCATCTTCAGCTCGATGGTGCGGTCATTGAACTCCTGGATGCGTTCGTATTCCTCGCGCAATCGCTGCAGTTGCCCATTGCGGCGACTGTGGTTGAACATGCGTCGAAAATATGGAGTACGCTTGATTTGATAGGACATGGTCGTTGTTATCGATAGACGAGATCGATCGATCGAAGGAACGAACGATTAATAGCGCTGGAATTTGCAATGGAATTACCTCTTTTTTTGTTTTTCGTTTTTTTTTATGTTGCACTTGAAAATTTTGTACGCTTCCTAAAAAATAAACACAAATATTAGTTTGCTGAAAAAATGATTTAAACTACACTGCGTCTCTCTCTCTAGAATCTATTAAAAAAAAAAAATACAATAGCAGCAGCGCTTGCTTGTTAAAAACTTGAACAAATCATTTTGAGGTTATGGCTCGTGCAAATGAAAAAATCCAAATTGAATTAATTTGTCATAATGCTGGAGTTTTATTTGAGCTTACTCTTGCTTACATCTATTTTAAGTCAAGTTACACATTACACAAATTTAAAATACAATCACAATTACATTATTACATTATCGAACTTTTAAAGTTAAATATTATCGACGCCCAGCGCCGTGGGAGGAGTATCGAGAGAAAGTTATGGGGACGACGAATGTTCCCTCACTTGCCCACCTTGGCCAGCATCTTCACCAGTTTGTGCTCATCAGCCCCGATAATGGAGCCCAGGCGTCGAGAGCCTCTCAGGAAGACAAATGTTGGCATGCTGCGCACTTTGTACCTTTGCACCAGTTCATCGTATTTGTCCACATTGACCTTCAGGAATATCACCTTGCCCTCATATTGACGGGCCAGTGATTTCACCGTCTTCTCGATTTCCTTGCAGGGACCGCACCATGTTGCATAAAAATCAAGCACCACCACTTTGCCTTCGGCCGAATCGATGCGCTTGTTGAAGTCGTTGATGCTGCGAATGGTGGTTATGGTGTTCATACTGAATATTGTATTTCTTCGAACTGTTATTTATTTGACAAATTTCACACTGCGTTTTTACGTTGTTACGCGCTTAAATTTTGTTTAATATTGGCACAGCTTGTTAGTTGCGGGGTCACTTTTATAGTTAATCACTGTGCTGCACTTTTGGCGCATTTTTCTTTTCACCACAAAATGGCCGTTACATTTATACACACTATTGCAATTCACGAAGCAACGGTAAAAGTTCAGCTGACTGACGTTGCCACCACGTTGTTGGGCATGTACATGAACAATCGATTGCCGCGACTGATACTGAACATTCTATTCGATATTACGAAATAAAATACTGTCAGAAAAAAGAGTTATTTTTTATGATGATTACGAACTAATATATATTTATAGATAGTGTTTGAATTTAATTATCTACTAAGTGGATCTTAAATTTTTAGGTATTTGTAACGTGAAACATATTTTAGTATATTTTAAAATGCGTCTCACGATATATCGATAGACGCTGTTTTTGTCCAGCGCTATGTTCCAGTTGTGTCCAATACTCTCCACTTTACCGCCTGTTGGTGATTCACAACAGAGAGAGTGAGAGAGCGCGCAATATGACAACAATCTTCTACTTGGAACCCGAGCTGGTGCTTGCCCACGGCCGGAAGGTCCTATTCCTCAATCCCAACGACTTGCAAATCTTCAAGGAGATTGAGCTCCCCACAGACCTGACCACGTGCGGGCTCAAACCCGTGGCGGCCAGTGAAGCAACTGAAGAGCAGCCCGCAACCAAGAGTGAAGTGTCCATATTGAACGTCAGCTATTCACCCGATCGCCAGTTAATTGCGCTGACGACAGCCGGCCAAAAGGCGCTGCTGCTGTACAAGAGCAGGCCGGAGCATGCCAAGCTGCTCTCGATACGTCCGCTGGCACGTGCCTCGAGTGCCTTGAGATTCGCGCCCGATTCGAGTTCGTTGCTGGTCACGGATAAAACCGGCGATTGCTATCAATTCGATTGCAGTGCGGATGTAGAGGCGCCGCCCAAACTGCTTTTGGGTCATCTGAGCATTGTCTACGACATATTGTGGACACCAGATCAACAGCACATCATCAGTTGTGATCGTGATGACAAAATTCGCGTGACCAATTATCCCGCCAGCTATGACATACACAGCTATTGTCTGGGTCACAAGGAATTCGTTTCGGGTTTGGCGCTCCTCGGCGAACAGCAGCTGCAGCACCTGGTTTCCGTTTCGGGTGACAAGACGCTGCGCATCTGGAACTATGCGACGGGGGAGGAGCTGCTGCTCAAGGAATTGCCAGCGCCAGCCGTGCGACTCCAGCTGCGTGAGCTTGTGCCCGGCCAGCGTTATGAGGCGGCGGTGCTCTTCTACGATCACAGCGCTGCCATTGGACTCTATGAGCTGCAGCTTAATGCAGCAGACGCGGCAAATCCCTCGTGGTCTGTGACACGGGAACAGTTGATTGAAGCCGCTGCGGGCAGTTGGCACATTGGCAACTTTGCGCTGTGTGAACAGCGCATCTATGTGCTGGGCTCCTTGAATGACAATCTCACGCTGCGTGCCTACAGCAGCCAGGATGGTGCCGAGGATGCAACGCTGCCCGAAGGCTGGTTGCAAATGGTCGACGAACAGTTTGCCGGAGAGGGGCAATGTGTGCCCGAGGATCTGTCGGTGTGGTTCAAGAAGCGCTACGACAACGTTAGCGATTACATGGAACGCAAGAAGCGACGCATCGAGGACACCAACAAAGCCAAGTGACCAGCTACTTATCTAGATTATAGACTTGCTTTATACCTCTTGCTCTTTCATTCTGATCTATGTAATAAAAACGTTGTTGACAATAACCCAAACACTGGACTATAGCAAAATATAAATATGTTCTAACTTTGTGTAACAGTTTCATATGGATTCAAAATCTTGATCCTTTTCATGCTTATTCCACAAGAAACAAGAAAGTTACAGTCGAGTGTGGGCGAGATGAGATAGCCGCTACCCAGTGCGGTATTCGTAAAATATACCATATTAATATACCACAAAAATACTAAAAATATACTACCCACTTTCAATAAATGCAAGACAATGCGGTATTATTTTAAAAAATATTCCAAATTAATATACTGCAAAATTCAAACATATACCATCTACTAAACTTGGTATATCAAGTACACTCGACTGTGAGATACCCCCTTTTAATTAATCCACAACCGTGCGGTATTATTCTTGAAATATACCTAATTAATATACCGCAAAAATACTAAAATACACTGAATGCTATATTTAGTGTTTTTTTAATATAGTACTACATTGAAAATATACCGTAGAGTACAAAATATACAAGATTATCGGTCAAAGCTACTAAGACACGTAGTTAGTAGGTGTTTTTGCGGTATTCATTTTAAAATATACCGAATTAATATACCACAAAATACTAAAGATATACCCAAATCTACATTTGGTATATTGATATAGTACTACATTGAAAATATACCTTAGGAGTACAAACTATACCAGATTGTCGGAGATCCCTCCTTCTATGTCTAAATTATAAACATTTTCCTATTAGTAAACAATGAAAAGTGAATTAGTTGAACAGTAAAATGCAGACCTCTAATTCAAATTAATAAGCAGTCTACTATTAAAAACTACAAATTCTACAATTTCCTAACTGAAGCTAGCGTACTTTTAGCTTTTCTTGAGTAATAAACAATCTTTCCAAACAACTACTTCATGTACATAATATAAGATGGGTATTTTTTTTATTGAATTTGTGTTGAAGTTAATGGTTTCAGGGGCGTGTTAACTACATCTAAACTGGCTTGTAGTCCAGTTTGCTCTCCAGCTTCTTGTTGTCCGACACCTTCCGCACAGCCTTCATGAAGTCCTCCTGGATGACGTATTCGCGTTCCGCGCTACAATTGACAATTGCTTTGATATAGAAACTAAAGCGTTCAAGTATTTCGTTACATGTTCACTTACCGGATGGCAAAGAGACCCGCCTCAGTGCAAACGTTGCGCAGATCGGCGCCATTGAAATTGTCCGATAACTTGACAATGGCTTCGTAATCAATCTCACCATGTTTGGCAATCTTGAGCGCATGAATCTTCAGAATCTCCAGACTGCAAACAAGTTATTGTAAATGAATTGTGTTGCTTTAAGTTCAACTTAATCGTGAACAACTTACCGCGCCTGTTCGTTGGGCAGTGGTATCTCAATCTTACGATCCAAGCGACCGGGACGCAGCAAAGCAGGATCCAATGTATCGGGACGATTGGTGGCCATAATCATCTTCACCTGTCCCAGCGAATCGAAGCCATCCATTTGATTGAGCAGCTCCATCAGCGTGCGCTGTATTTCACGATCGGCCGATGTGCCCTCAGAGAAACGGCGGCCACCAATCGCATCGATTTCATCCATGAAAATGATGCAGGGCTGATGATCGCGGGCATAGTTGAACATTTCGCGTATCAAACGCGCACTCTCGCCAATATATTTATCCACAATGGCCGAGGAGACAACCTTCAGGAAGTTGGCATCCAGCTGCGAGGCCACCGCACGCGCCAACAGCGTTTTGCCTGTGCCGGGCGGACCGTAGAGCAAACAACCTTTGGGCGGTGTGATGCCAACGCGCAGGAAGAGTTCGGGATTGAGCAATGGCAACTCGATGACTTCGCGTAGTTCGCGAATTTGCTCGGTGAGACCACCGATGGCCGAGTAGGTGACATCGCCGGGATCCTCATGCGACATATTGTAGACCAAAGGATCAACCTCGCGTGGCAAATAGCGCATAATCGTCAATGTGGTCATGTCGAGGGCAACGCGTGTGCCCGACTTTAACTTGGCCTTGTCCAGCTGGCGACGGCAACCGACTACATAGCGTGGTCCATTGGTGGCTTTCACAATGACTGCATTCAACAAACAAAATATCATTAAAATCGTGGTCAAATCTTATTTTGCCAACACTCACATTTATCCTCGGTCAATTGTTTGAGCACCTCGCCCACAATTTGGCCCACGCTTTGCAGTGCTTTTAGATCATTCTCCGACTTGTCGTAAAGCTTTGTCAGCTCCTTGATTTCCTCGCGTTCTATAAATTTTGCATTATTAGCAGACAACTTTTGGCATCACCATTTTTTTCCAACTCACTTTCTTTGAGCCGACCCTCGACTTCTTTGTGCTCCAGCAATTTCTTTCTGTAGTCGGAAAGCGCCTTTTCGCGTACGCTCTCCAGCGGCACAGCAGTTACGGTCATTTTCACTGTGTTGATGTGGTGCGTTCAATTAAATGTAAATACAATTTGTTTCTGAAAAAAGTAATCAACTTTGTCGGTCGGTCTAATGATATTGCAGTTTTACCAAACGGTGTGACCAGCAGTGATAAACACAAAATCCGCGCGATAGACAAATGCCGCATTTTGGTATTTTAAAATTTCAAAAATTAATTAGTGAACTTATCAATCTTAGTAAATGAAAGAATTATAGAATAAATCCAAATCAATAATAATATCAATAAAAAATTTTAATGCATGTATTATTATTATTGAATTTGATTTGAAAAATATGCATTGCTTACCATTCGATATCACTAAGCGAACAACGACATAAATCGATACAAATGTTTTTTACAGCAAATATGTATGGTTTATGGTTTTGAAAATAACATTCGAAAATTAAATTCGAAATTAAAAAAATGTATCCATAGGCGGCTCTATTAATACATTTTGTTGTAAAAATTCTAAAAAGTTTCAAAAGTGCTTTTTCGATAAACAAACTCTCTTTCATATTGATACTGAGATTGCAGGGTAGCAAAAGCTTGCAGAGCTTTTTGCAATCATCTGGCAGCGGACGCCAGACGCAGCGTCGACAGCTGACACAAACAATTGCGTTTAGTTCATAACAATTTGCTAGAGCGGCGGGGATACGCATTCTAAATGCATATAGTACAAAGTAGCATAACATTAAGTATTAGTTACGTATTTACTCCCTCTACATCCTTATATACATAGAGTACACACACATATTCATACATATATGTGTATTTATGTGTGTAGGTAGCAGCTTGCATACATGTAAGTATGCGAATTTACAAGGCAACGAGGGGAATGACGACGGCAAATCTCGCTCGCTTTGTTGATGACTAGCAAGTATTTCTCTTAATGTACATATGTGTGTAGCAGTCATAAACACAATCTGTCATATTAAATCACATGCCACATTTCGCACAAAGTTTCCATTACATAAACACGCGCAAACAAACAGACGCACATATGTAGATATTTTTACTCACATGCGTATGCGTAACGTTTCCATTCATAGTTCTTAGAACACAGCTGTTATGACACACATGCACATGCACAATGCATGTGTGTGTGTGAGTGCGTGGGTATTTCATAATTTGAATTTTGGCATTTGAACAAACTGCCGCGCTCCCCGCATGCGTGTCACACCGCTCACCTTTTGTCAGCAGCCGCCAATGAGCGACACACGGAAACGGAAAAGCTTTTCACACGATCAATTGCAAATGCAATTGCAATTTTTGGCTCTTCTAATTTTCGAAATTGCAGTATTTGTGCAACCATTGTGTGATTTAGTTGTTAAGTGCAACAGATTCATTGATCGCAAGTGATAAAAACTCACAAGCAGCTCAGCATAGGAGTAGAAAGCTCTCTCTCTCTTTCTCTCTTGTTCACATTCTCTACTAAAGAAGTTGCAAGCAAGTACCGTAGTTTAGTAGCCATGCTTCCTCTTCCACTTACTCTTCGCCATGGTCAATTCATGTGCATGCATGTGTGTGTGTGTGTTAGTGTGAGTGACAGTGACCTTGTTGAATTCGCTGTCGCCTGCATTGCCAAGCGAGCGAGATAGCAACATATGTGAATGACTGTTATTATTCGCCGTCGTCGTCGTTGTTGTCGTTGCGCGCGCGAGTGAGATAGCAATAACAATTTTTAAAAACAGTTTTGAAAGGTACAATTTTGTTGAAATAAAATGGCCCAAGTGCTTAGACAATTGCAAAGCGTGGTCACTGCCCAAGGCAAGTTGCATCCCATGGTCAAGGGGGCAGTGACCTATGCGCTACTGTGGCCCACGGGCAGCCTGATTCAGCAAACTCTCGAAGGACGCAATCTGAGTAAGTTTACGGAAAGGATTCATCCCAACTCGGAATACAAAATTCTGCTCTTCCGATAGAGAATTATGATTGGGCGCGTGCCTTGCGCTTCAGTCTCTTCGGTGGTCTCTATGTGGCGCCCACACTTTATGGCTGGGTGCGCCTCTCCAGCGCCATGTGGCCACAGACCAGTCTGCGTGTTGGCATCGTCAAGGTGAGTGTGTGTCTGTGTGTGTGTGTGTGGCAAGGATGTGTGAACTCCAAATCGAACAATTTACAGGCGCTAACCGAACAAATCTCTTATGGACCCTTTGCCTGCATCTCATTCTTCATGGGCATGAGTCTGCTGGAGCGTAAGAGTTTCGCTGAGGCTGTTGAGGAGACCAAACAGAAGGCATTGCCCACATACAAGGTACCTCTAACAATCGATGACTCCTCCTCAATCTCAACCGAACAACAAACTAACAACTTAAGCTCAACAGGTTGGCATCTGTGTTTGGCCCTTCATTCAGACGCTCAACTTCTCGCTGGTGCCGGAGCACAATCGTGTCGTCTTTGTCAGCATTTGCAGCCTGATGTGGATCATCTTTTTGGCATACACAAAGACGCGTCAGTTGAGTCACGATGAAGACACTGTGAATGTGAATGCGGATGCAGTTGCTCCCATTATTCAGGCTGCATAAGTTGCGCTCTGTTGTTGTCTGTTATGTAAATAATGCGTGTTGTTTATAGTACAATTTTTGGTAGGTCAATAAATTGCATTTAAGTACAACTTCTTCATCTCCTTCTTCTTCATCTTGTGACTACGCTACAAGTGGCGGCGGCACACGTGCCACAATCAATTCACCAATCCAGAGCTGCGATGTTGCGGGATCATTATTCGGAGCCGTGGCCACAGTTGCCACAATCCAGTCCACATACGCCGAGACCTCGGTGAAGACACCCGGATAGGGGGGACGAGTGCAGGGCTTAATGCTCCACGACACAATGCCCACTTGAGTGTCGCTGCCGGCGAGCAAGAGCGGACCACCAGAGTCACCGCTGCACTGTCCTTTGCCGCCCTCGGGAACTCCGGCGCATAGCTGAGTGGCATGGAGTTGAACTTGATGCAGATTGCTGCAATCCTGATCGCTAAACGCCTGCAGCTGAACCTTCATCAGCTGCTGCTGCACAACGCCGCCAGTCTGCAAGGAAAAAGTAAAGAATAAATAACTGTGGAATCGATGTGGAAAAGGACGCGATACCCACGGCATTCAAACCCCATCCGGCGAGCACAACACTGCTATTGGCCAGCGTCATTTGTTCGGCATTCGGTAAACGCACCGGCTGCACCAGAGCATCAAGGATCAACGGTTGCTGCAGCTGCAACAGGGCAATATCATTGAAGTGCTTATTCTGCGGCTCGTAGCCGGGATGCACAAAGATGGCCTGCACCATAGCCAACTGTGTGGCATTGCGTGCAATGATATTGCTGCCATATTGTACATTCACATCTTGAGGATTTGCAGAACGCACACAATGCGCCGCCGTTAACACCCAGCCTGCATTGAGTAAGGTGCCGCCACAGGAATGATGTCCACTCTTGGAGCGACGCAGCGACACCTGAGAAACGCAATAAAAGTTATTTGAAGAGGAGACACTACTACATGGTTGGAGCGCCTTACTGCGTAGGGAAACTCGCCCTTGGCGGCGACAGTCCCATTGACAATCTTGCTGTCCTGCAGCTGATCCTCCAGGCAGCTCGCCAAGCAGCAGCAACAGCATAAAAGTATCAACAGGCCACGCCACATGTTGTTTTGTGTCTCGTTCGTTGTTCGTTGTGTGTGTTGGCATTTTATGTCATTTTGTTGGACGAGGTCGCAGCCCCCAGTTTTGTGTGTTGACTTGGCCCTGGCTGAAATTCATTTACATAGATTACAACAGTTGTTTTGCATTGCAACTAACAATAAACCATGTTTTCACATGTAGAGCGTCAGCATGGTGGCTCCATTGCTGTGGCAACAGTGCAAGACACTCGTCACCCGCTATCCCATTGTGCGTGGCATGATATCTTATAGCCTGATCTGGCCAACTGGCAGCCTGATACAGCAAACCTTTGAGGGCAAAAATTGGGGTAAGTTTGTTGTTGATTGAATTAATCGATTTAAATTTACCAACTTTGCGACTTTTGTAGGCAACTACGACTGGTGGCGTGTCTTGCGTTTCAGCATGTACGGCGGCTTGTTTGTGGCGCCCACTCTATATGGCTGGGTTAAGGTAAAAACGATTCCCTTAGCCATGTATCATGGTTATCACAATCTTCTTTGTCATCGTAAGCAGATCTCTAGCGCCATGTGGCCGCAGACATCATTGCGCACTGGCATTGTAAAGGCGGCCGTAGAGACCATTTCGTATACACCGGCTGCCATGACTTGCTTCTACTTCATCATGAGTCTGCTCGAGTCCAAGACAGTGCGAGAGGCGGTGGCCGAAGTTGGCAAAAAGGTCATTCCCACCTACAAGGTACATAGCAGAAAGCATTCCCTCAAACTCATGCGAGCTAATCAATCATTATGCATTTACTTACAGGTTGCTCTATGTGTCTGGCCCCTGGTGGCCACCATCAACTTCTCCCTCATCCCAGAGCGCAATCGCGTCCCGTTTATTAGCGTGTGCAGCCTCTGTTGGACGTGTTTTCTTGCGTATATGAAGCACTTGGAGCACCACGAGGTGGACCAAGTGCTTTAATTGTGCCATTTGAGCAGCTATCTTGTTATTGCGTGTATTGTTATTTGTAATTAATAATTTTAATAAATCGACCCGCCAGAGATCAACTCGATATTCCAACTGAATTTTAAAGTTGCCACCTTGCGTTATACAAATTAACGGTCTGGCCACATTAGCTTAGGTGCATCGATATTAAACTTTTAGAGCCACACGAGTGAGATTAACTTTAAATATCTATCTTGATATTAATTTATAATAAACAATTAATGCAATTTCAATATCTATCAGTAATTAACAACCATTTTCAACATTGCTGCACATAAATTTCATAGTCTGGCCACTTTGCGTGCACTGTAACGTATTGTTGCCAAGCAGTATTTTCGGTATATTTGCCGACGTAAACTAGCAGGTGGTGAAAAATTTCAAGAGCGGTCACATTGTACCCCAGCCCCACCTTGCAGTTGGGTGTGTGCATTTAATTTGTCTTCGATTTCATTTGTTTATACACAATATCTTCATTTTCTTCAACTCAATTCATTAACTGAAGTCTCAAGTCCAATATGCATAATTTGGGCAAACAACAATCGCAGGATACGACCGACAATGGCGTGGAGAAGGGCGATTATCCGCGTGCGACGAGTAAGTGACGCAGCCAAAGTCAGCGTATTGTTTTTTGATGTAAATAAATATTATATATGCTATGCACTGCAGATGGCGTCGTGTTTGGCTCGATTGTGACATATGCGAGCTTCTTTGTGATGATTATGTCCTTCTGCTCGCCTTATTGGATCGAATCGTACGAGGAGACGCACAGCAGCTTCAAGAACATGGGACTTTGGCAGTATTGCTTCAAGGATTTCGTTTATCCCAAATACCACAATCCGAAACAGTTCACCGGCTGCCACAACATATTCTCCCACGTAAGTGTGCATTCCCCACATAGATAAAACACACCTAAAAGAGTTCACTATAGGAATATTATGTTATACGCGAATATCTGTTGCCTGGTTGGCTGATGGCTGTGCAAGGCTTTGTGACCATGGCCTTCATCAGTGTCTTCTGTGTGCTGGCCCTGCTCTCGCTGACCATCATTCGCTTGCCGCTGAAGGCAGTGCTGCAATACGAATGGCTGCTCGTGCGTCTCGCCTTCATTGGCACCGCCGTCTCATGTAATTTACAACAATTTCAGCATTCATAATTTGAATTCTTATTAATTATTTCACTCTGTGCTGCAGCTCTCTTCATGTTCTTGGCCGTGTGCATCTTTGGTGGCTGTGCCTATCGTCGCGACTGGCTCATGTATCCCAAATTCAATGTGCTTGGCTGGTCCTACGCCCTCGCCGTTGTCACCTCCATGCTGTTGGCTCTGGCTGCCCTCATTTTGCATCGTGAGTCGCGTCATGCTTATGAGGCACGTGGCGAGCAAAAGAATCTGGTGATGCAGATGGAAATGCAAGAGCCAGGCTATCAGCCACCGCGTCATCATCACAGTCAATCGCGCAGTCTGCAGGGCTACATATAAGCAACAGCAGCAACAACAATCAAGAGGAAAAAAAGACAAAAATCCAATTAACGTGCACACCTTTGGCACCTTTGAACTTCAATTAATTCCAGACAATATTTTCGCAATGTTTGCCGTCCACTTTTGACTATGAATCTCTATATATAATTTTTTTTCTATTTGTTTGTTAAGTACTCGTAATTAGTGCCTTTTGCATTTGTAGTGCAAATTTTAATACTTATACTCTTTACTTTACTATTTATACAATCTCAACCTCTCAACACGCATTCGAAGAAACTAAAATTATTCAGTCTCCTTTTGGGGACATCAGACACAAAACTGAATGTTACAACAAAAAAGCATTTTGCATATCGAATATACACATAATATACACCATAGATATAAACAAAAAACAACAAAAAAGAATGAAAAACAAATATTTATAATGTTGAGCTCGAATAACACAAACAACAAAACGAACGAATATTCATTTCATACAAGTATTTGTATTTTATATATATGTATAATAAACAAAATGAATTGTACAAAATCAAGATCCGAGAAGTTATTTCCATTTTTCCCTCGCATTTGATTTCCCCACATAGCCCAACTATATATCATCTCTGTCGACTCTTGTTCTGGCGTTATCAACCTCTGATAATAAGTCTCGCCTCTGATTGCCAATTGAAACAACTCTACTTGATGTCAATTTGATGTGTGTTTGGAATTTCAGTTTGGCTCCGAACTCGGTTGTGACTACTTCGCTTCAACTTTAAATATTTTGATTGATTATTTCTTGCATATTTTTTTTCTCTCACTTTTTTGTTTGCTTCATTATGCAGCGTGTATATTATTTGTTGTGTGCCGCGTTTTTCGTGTTTATTTCCAGTGAAGCAAGTAAGATAAACAAACTCCATCTTCATCTCACACTTCTCAATTACTCGGTTCTATATCTTTGTCTATAAATAGAGAGAGTGAGAGGGAGGGAGAGAGAGAGAGAGGGAGAGAGAGAGTGACAGCGACCCCCTGCATTGCTTGTTAGTGTAATAATTGATAGCACCCTCTTCTTCACACTTCTGTGTCTCTTCGGGTTTCTAATCAAGCTTGTCAAAGGCGGAAATTGACGTAAAATTCCAAAAAGATACAAAGACAACAACTACTTACAAATGCAACAGATATTTCATATCTTCTTCCAACCATCCAACTGGCATCATCAATGTGTCATGTTCTCTGTGCCCTTGCTCTACTCCGAACTCCGAACCCGCAGTCTCCCCCAGTTGAGGTTGGCTGAAGAGCTTCGAAGGTAGCTTTGTTCATAGGTTTACTCCTATTCAAAGGTACTACTCCTTAACCAAACGGTAAGAGCTAGAAGGCTGCTATTGGTTGACCAACAAAATAAAGCGGTTGCTAAAAATGATCAATTGAAACTAATTTCCCCAACTAAACGGATTAAGCCTTCGTCTGTGCCCTTATTCTACTCTGAACCCGAACCGCAGCTCCCTCCAGTTGGGAGTATCTGTAGAGGATCCAAGGTAGCTTTGTTTATACATTTATTCCAATTCTAAAATACTACAGAAACTCTTTAACCAAATGGTGAAAGCTAGAAGGCTCCAATTTGTGTACCAACTAAGTCAAGGAGGTGATCAAGAAATCCGCGAACTAAATGGATTAAGCCAAGACACAAACTACTGCTTATCAAAGCTTCGAACCTTGGTCTGTGTCCTTGCTCTACTTCAAACTCCGAGCCGCAGTTTCCTTCGGTTGGGTTTGTCTGTAGAGCATTCAAGCTAGCTTAACCAAACGGTAAGAGCTAGAAGGCTGAAATGTGTACCCCAACAAAATAAAGGAAGCTGCTCAAAATTCTCCATTAAAAAAAGTTCGCACATTAAAGGAATTTGACCAAGACACAAACCTCTGCTTACCCATGCTACGAACCTTTGTCAGTGCCTTAGCTCTATTCCAAAACTCCGAAGCGTCATTCCTCCCTGATGGGTCTATCTGTAGAGCACCCAAGGTAATTTTGTCCATAGGTTTATTATTCTAAAGGAAACTGTCCGCAAAAACTCTTTAATCAAACGGTAAGAGCTAGAAGGCTGCAATTTGTACAGCAAGATAAAGGAAGGTGCTCAAAATTAAAGGAACATTAACGGAGTTTAGCCAAGACCTCTGCTTATCCAAGCTACGAACCTTTATCATATTCCATTTTATTCCAGTTGTCGCACAGCAACAACAATCTCAACCAACAGACCGACTGGACTCGATAGAGTCGCGCATCATCAATGGCACCGTCGCCCGTGTGGATGAGACAAAGCATTTGGTCTCCATACGACTGAGGAAATACGACAGGAACTTTGGCAGCGGACACATTTGCGGCGGTTCGCTGATTGCCCCCAACAAGGTGCTGACTGCGGCCCACTGTCTCTACAAGTAAGTGGACTATGAGGAAGAAAATTAGCTTGTAAGTACATTCCTTTCCGTCCACAGCACGGTGCGGAAGCGTTACCGCAAACCGAGCGAGTTTGTTGTCGTGCTGGGAACGCTGAATCGCTACGAACGCAACAACGCCACGATTGTGTCCGACGTTAGTTCGATGGCCTACATGAACAGCTTTAGTCCGGACAGCATGCGGGACGATGTGGGCATTATCTTTCTGAAGTCGGGTCTGGCGAGGAATGCACAGAACAACAGTCAAGCCACCATTTCACCCATCGAGCTGGCCACTCGTCAGACGCCTGTGGGCGCCACTTGCCTCGTGGCAGGTTGGGGACGCACCGAAGAGGTGAGTTATGGAGGACATCGGGAGTTCGGGGATTACTAATGCTATCTCTGCTGTCTAGAACTCACTTTCGAATGTACTTTTGATGGCGAATGTGAGCACGATTCGACATCAGACGTGTGGCAGCATCTATGGCAACGGACTGCTTCCGGGCATGCTGTGCGCTGGCCGCCTTCAGGGTGGTACCGACTCCTGTCAGGGCGACTCGGGTGGTCCGCTGGTCCATGAGGGTCGCATCATTGGCGTCGTCTCCTGGGGCTTTGGTTGCGCCGAGCCCGGACTGCCCGGCGTCTACACCGATGTCCACTACTATCGCCAGTGGATCGAGGAGCGCAGCGGCAGCAGCAGGACACGTCTGTGGTCTTGGCTCTGGCTGGGATTGGCGCTGAGACTTGCATATCGAATGTGTGAATAAATAGAACCTAAGCGAAAGTATAAATGGGAGTTGAGGGTATTTTGGGAGGAAGAAGAGGACATGGAAAAGAGCGGGAATTGAGTTGAGGGTATTTTGGGAGGAACAAGATGACATGGGAAAGAGCTGGAATGGAGTTGAGGGTATTTTGGGAGGAAGAAGAGGTCATGGGAAGGAGTGGCTTAGAGGAAAAAGAATGGAATTCCCAAAATGACAAATGAAGAGTCCAAGACTATCTGATATAGGTGCTTCAGGGAAGCAGAAAAGCTATCAGTGATTTTAGAAGGTAATAAAAGATATCCGGATTAGGTAAAAGAAGAACGGAGATCTCTTTGGGGTCCGAGATAAAGTAAATGTAATTTTAGGAAGGAGAGCATTTAAATGGGTTTAACTTCTGTATTGATATATTTTCTGAGAGAGCATGGAAGTAAATTAGTATCAGGAGAAATCAGAATTAAGCTAGCTAGGACATAGGAATAAATGGAATTCCAGGTAAGTTTTGGGGAGGAAGAAAACAAATGGAGCTTCCTTTACCTTTAAACAAGGATTTTCTTTTTCAATGGAAAAGGAATAAATCTCATTTTAAAAAGTGGAGAAGCTTTAATTGGGCGAGGTAAAAAAAATAAATCTTTGATAAAAGAGGAATAAAGTTAATTTATCAGATCTGCAAGAGGGATAAAACTTGCTCAGAAAAGAAAGATCGAACAAAGAGGAACAGGGATAGTTAGATGTAGTAAATGTAATTCCTGGAGAATTGGAATCCTAGACAAAGTTCAGAGGAGAAAGAAATAAAAGGAATGGAATTGAAGTTCTTTGAGGGTTGAAGACTTGAAGAGGAAGGCAATAAATTGGGATTAAGTCAAAGTGGAAAGATTATTAGATTAAGGAATAAATGGAATTCCTGAAGAAACTTTAGACGAAGCTCGGAGAATGGAAATGGAACGCCCTCAAGCTCTGGGAGAAAGGGACTCTACATTCTTTAAGGTTCTAGTTTCCACATCGGTCTCGTTTAAAGATAATCCTTGCAGCGAGTTAACAAGCAACAAACATTTATTTACAGTCAACGCACACATAGAAACGGTAATAAAAACTGGTAACTGAATAAGTGCCTCCTCCTCATCATAATCATCATCATCATCATCATCATGATCATCCCTTAGCTTAGCAGTTGCAATTGCGACGCGTTGCATTATTATTGTTGCCGTTATTCTGTGGCTGATGGAGACGCACCAAATCGGGACCATAAGCAATATTGGGCAGGCGACGCGATTGCGCCATCAACAAAGAAAAGTCCCGATTGCAGACAGCATTCTCGATGCGCTCCATGACACGACCGACGAGCAGCTCCACAGCCTGTTGTATATTCGCTCCGGTGCAGGCGCTTGTCTCGATGTACGGCAGGCGATAGCGTTGCGCCAACGCAGCCACCTGCTCCCGGGAGACGACGCGAAGCTTGAGGAGATCGCACTTGTTGCCGCAGAGCACAACGTCGGGATCCTCGGTGTAGGCGTGCATCCGCAACTGCTCCAGCCAGTTGGTGATCTCGAGGAACGACTTTTGGCTGGTCAGATCGAAGATGAGCAGAAAGCCCATTGCATCCCTGTAGAAGGCGGTTGTCAGCGAGCGAAAGCGTTCCTGCCCGGCTGTGTCCCAGATCTGCAGATGGATGCGATGGCGACGTCCACGGGAGCTGTACACCTGTGAAAAGGCGACAAAGGCGAAGCAAACAATTGAAAAGCTGCTGTTGAACTATCGATAGCACTAACGTTACTATCGAGTGTGCTTCATCGATAGTTACTATCGAATTTTCTTATTTTTTCGGTGAAATGAAACTGCTTAAAATTAGCTTTTGAGTTTTTGTTGAACGGAAAAGAAAAACCATAAAACGGAACTATTGAGGTAATAATTATTAATATAATTAATAAATAATCATTTTCCAAAATTAGTGAAAGTACATAAAATTGATTTTTTAGTTTATTTATTTATTGCCAACAATTTGAATTTGAATTTAAAATCTATTGAAGTAATAAGAATAACAATTAAAACTGAAATCATATAATGATAATGAGTACGAAAACTACAGTCGAAGATGCTAGATTGTTAGATACTCGCTACCCAATTTTGATGAAGCATATCCTGAAAATTTACCAACAATATACCTCAAAAATATTAAAATATACCAAAGACTATATTTGGTATATCGATATTGTAAATTAAATTATAGAGTACAAGACATACCAGATTGTCAGGTGTTCATGGAAACAGACAGACAGAAGGACATGGCTATATCGGTTCGATCATGAATATATAGTATATACTTTATTTGGTCGGAGATGCATCCTTCCACCTTCTAACTATGCTACTGGCATCATCAATGTGTCATGTTCTCTGTGTCCTTGCTCTACTTCGAACTTCGAGCCTCAGTTTTCCTCTTAGTTAGGTTTGTTTATAGAGTAACTAAGGTAGTTTTATCTATAGGTTTATTCATATTCTAAAGTACTATAAAAACTCTTTAGCTAAACGATAAGAGTAACAACCAATAAAACGAAGGAGATGCTCTAAATTCTCTATACAAAATAAGTGCGCGATTTAAAGAAAATTTAGCCAAGACACAAACCACTGCTTATTTTGATAAGCAATAGCTTTGGCTACGAACCTTAGTCTATGCCCTTACTCTACTCTGAACTCCAAAACACATATAATACATTATAATACCCTTCTAAGCTGAAGTTAAGTGATCAACAAAGTAAATCATAAAAAGGCAAAATAATAAATGAATATTACAAAAAATCTATAAAATGTAATATATGTATAATATTTTATATTTGTAATATTTTATTGTTCTTATAATAAGATTTTGGGTCTTAAAATTATAAGATTTCATCTTGTTATTATTAAGAACTTATATATTAAATGTTCTTGAAATCAAGAAGTGTTTGCTGACATTAGGATTTTCATGTTCCTTTAGACATGGCACTTTAGAACCCAAAATTCTTAGTACTAAGACCATGATTTTAGGACTTTTTCATTCTGTATATTCATGTGAAATCTGTTGTCTGACTTACCAATCGCTTTTCGCGAAAGTCAATGCCCACCGTTGAGATGAACTGTGTGTGAAATCTGCCATCGGTGTACTGATAGAGGAGACAGGTTTTGCCCACGCCCGAATCGCCGAGCACCAGGAACTTGAGCAGATAGTCGTAGTCAATGTTGGCGGTCGTCATCGTGATGTTGGCTTCAACAAGTGTCCTGCCAGAATGAGAGAGAGTGGGAGAGGGGAAGAGACAGAGACAGAGAGAGATCAGAGATTGAGATGTAGATGGACAGTTGAAGAGTTGGGTGCTGTCAGCAACATGAACTTGAGTTGGGTCCTAGCAACAATCAAGAACAAAAAAAAAAAAACCGAAATGAAACGAAAAGAAAAAAAAAACAGATAACACAATGAGCTACTTCTGAAAGTTGCACACAGACAAAAGCTGGCTTTTATGTGCAGCGGTGAGTGGGGAGCGGGGGAGGGGGAGGGGAAGGGGGACTGCGGGGGAAGCCAAGGATGCCCCCGAGTAAGCGTCTTCCGAAATATTTCGGAATACTCATTAAACTCGATTTATTGATTTTCTGTCTCTCCAACTCGGGGCATAAAAAGCCTATTCAAGTCTTGATTGAATACAACTATGTGTGTGTGTGTGTGTGTGTGAGTCTAGGTATGTGTATGTGTAAGTGTGGAATGTGTGTGAGTGTTGTATGTGTGTGTGTGTGAGAGTTCGAGGCACGTGCAAAAAGTTCCAACAAAGATTTCAAAGCGCGCATTTTTTTGGCAGTTATTTCAAATATTTTTGTTGCCTCCTTTTTATGCCGCTTCCTATTTTATTTGATTAAATTTTGGGCTTTTTCTTTTCGTTTTTTGTGTGAGCTAATAATTATAAAGAAACAAAAAAGAAGAAGAAGCAGGAGGTGCAAAGAAAAGAAGTAAAGTAAATAGATAAAAGATAGGGAGCAAAGCGGATTAAGGGATCGCAAAGGGTGCGTAAGGACTTAAGAACTCGAGCCCCGCCCACTTAGCGATTGGGCTGCCCAAAAATAGACACAAATTTAGCAAGTAAGCGAAAGAGAGAGAGAGAGAGAGAGAGAGAGGGAGAGAGTAAGCTTGCTAAATAAAAAAAAAAGAGGTTTATAAACAAAACCGAAACAGAAACTGAAACTGAGGGCTGCTCTTCAGGTGGCAGCTGGCACTCCAAAGGGGATGCTGAGGCGGTGGCTGATGCTGTGGCTGTGGCTGGGTGGCCTTGTCAAGTGACGGCTTACCGTGTACACAATCATAAATACACACACACACATACGCACACACACACATAGAGAGAGAGTCGTGTACTCAGATAAATTACGAATACACTCATTCAGCTTGGCTACGAATGAATGCAGATGATGATGTGTGTAGAAGGGGGGAGAGAAGGGGGATGGAAAGGGAAGATGAGGTCGGGGCTTATTGATTTAATACTCCAATTAGGCAGCAGCTTAAGAGATAGACCGTTCAATTAAAAGCAAAGCAAAGCACACACACACACACAATGTGTAACAATTTATTAGACTGCGCTGCTTTTCCTACTTTCTACTTTCTACTTGCTACTTGCTACTTGTTGCAGCTCGCCCTTAGAGTCCTTGGCATTGAGGACCAATTAAACTGACATTGTATGCGTCTCTCTCTGTGTGTGTGTGAGTGTGTTCGTGTTTGTGCAATTGCGGTTGCAGCTAAACGTTTCAGCTCCGAGTTTAAAAATAAACCGAGCCAAAGCATACTACAAGGCAACAGCAACAACAAGACCAACAACAACAACAATGTAACTCACCTGCACTCCGCATTGCCTGGAATAACTTAGTCTTATTATTGCATTAACATGTACATTCTAAGTCACAGCACAGTTTCAATCTTAATCACAATCACAGCCAAGCACAGCGAGAGATTGAAACAAACAACAAACACCGAACAAAAAAAAATATCCAAATCCAAATTCACGTTGAATTTACTTTGGCGCGCAAAAGTATGCAACAGTTTTTTTCGCTTTTGGTGAGCTCGAAAGTCAACAACTGAATATTCTTTTTTGGTGGTCACAATTCGAGATTTGGCCAGAGCAGTTATTTTTAGGCGCGTGCGATTTGTTTACACTTGGCTACTGGACTAGCAGCATCCCACGCAGTAGCAGCAGCCAACCAACCGACCAGCCAGCAAGGACAAAAGGGATGCGGTGCGTTGTCAGTCAGAAAATGTTTCGTCTCGTTCGTTGCTTGGCAGCAGCTTGGCACACGGAAAAAACAAAAGCTTCTTCAAAAGCAGCGGCGGCATTGCGCTTTCAAAGCGCTACACTTATCGGTTATCGACATACACCAGGTATTCACCAGGTGGCCACCTGTTATCGATAGCATTCGACATTCGCTTGGATATTTGTGGCGCGCAATTCAAGAGCAAGAGCAACAGCGGCAACGTAATTTATTTCAATTTATTTGTTTTGTTTTAAATGATATCTGATGTTTTAATTAACAATGTTTCATTTTGTTTTTTGTTTTGTTTTGTATTATTATTATTTTTCCTTTTAAGAAAAAAACACTTAGTTTTTAAGAATCATGCTGTAAATATTAAATTGTTTTTCTCATTTTTCTTGCTTGGGTTTTATCTCGGATTTTCGCACAAACTCATTCACCTCAATTATATAGTGTGTTGCTCAATTATAGATGCAGCAGTTGCCGTTGCCAGTTGCACGACTTACGTTTACTTTTTGTTTTTAATGCAGCTAAACATTTGTTAATTTGCATTTGTTGCCTGTTGTTGTTGTTCGCATTTCCTTTCATTTTTATTATTTTATTTTAAATGTTTTCTTTCTTTTTTTTGTATTCTTCGTTTTTTTTTTTGCTACAGCTGACATCAAGTACATTTTGCTTATGATTGGCTTATATGCGTTTATTTGCCATTTGTTTTTTTGTTTTGTTTTTGTTTTGACTGTATTTCTAGATTAAACATTTAATACGAAATCATGTCTATGAAAATACAGCATTCATAAATGTATATATTAATATATATTTATTTATATATAAATCGATATACCCTTTTTCAATGCTTTGCAAAATTTGAAACAAAAATAGTCGAAGCTGGATTTTTCTCCATTTTTTTTTTTTAATTTTTTTTGTTGTTTTTGATGAATCGAATCACTTTAACAGAAAGCGTCTGCTCCTTTTTTTATAGTACATGTTTTAGACGATACAAATATAGATGTTTTCGATTTTCTTTTTTTATCATTTCCTTTTTCATTTTTTATGCATATATATATATATTAAAAAAAAAGACTTCATTTTTTGTTTTTGGGAAAATAAAGTAATATACAATTTAGTAGAAATATGCAAAACTAATAAGCTGCATTAACAATTTATATGTGAGTGTGTATGTATGTGTGTGTGTGTGTTTATATGACTTGTCAACAGTTCTCAATGTTTATAAAAATTGATTGAAATTGTTCTTATATAGTATATATATATATATGTATGTAAGTATGTAGTTCTAGTTGTTATTCCTCATCTAGAAATACTGTCCACACCTCCTCAAATGATTCCAACTGAGATATCCGCATACCGTTATATACCGTTATATTTAGGACTCTTGCGACAACACAATTACATATTCATTTCTATGTATATAAATTCATTACATATATTATTTTGCTGTGGATGTGTGTGTGTGTGTGTGTTGTGTCTTTGCAAATAAATGAAATTAGAAATGTAAATGCAAGTGTGCAAGCTAAAACAGAATTGAATAAAAATACAAGATTGCGCAAAAATAAAAATAATATAGATATAAATGGAAACACGCTCGAAATAAATAAAAAAAAAATTGATATAGATACACTTAAACAACAACAAAAAGAAAGTATGCAGAAGAATGCATCAATCACCAAAATATCAAACAGGAAAAAAAAAAACAAAAAACATCAACGACGCATGCGCGCCGCTCTATTTGATGCAATGATGAGCGAGAGAAAGAGATAGAGGGAATATTCCAGTGGGTTAGATGCATGAAGGGAGGCAGAGAGCGAGAGCGAGACAGAGACAGAGAGTTGTCCAATCATTCTGGCGGAAGAATTACGATAGAGAGCGAGCGAGAACGGGAGACAGAAGGAGGGCAGGAGAACGTTCGTTTTTGTTTTTGCTTTTTCAATCCCAAATCCAAGCATGTTCCGTTTTTTATTTTTGTTTTTGCTTTTTGTCCTCTGAACTTGACTTTGTGTTTTTCTTTTCTTTTCATCTTCTTATTTTTGTTTGTTTTTGCAATTGCAGATTGCGAATTAACGTTCTAATGCAATTGCAAATTATGCTTACGGTAATATATTTTTTTTTTTTTTGCTTTTTTTGTTATTTTTGAATTTTCATATTTTTTGTTTTTCTCTTTAACAATTACATTATCTAAACATGTTTCCTTTTTTTATGTGTATGCGTGTGTGTGTGGTGTGTATGTATGTGTGTTTACATAATTTAGACAAATCGACAAAAATTTGCTCATTAATTCATCAATGATTATAATTGATAGTATTATAAATGTATATAGATCGAATAAAGGGAAACATAGTATCGTAACAGAATAGAATTTTAATTTAAAAAAGAAAACGAGCAATTTATAGAACCAATATTGTGTGTGTGTGTGAGTTTTATGTGTATTTAGCTTTTGCTTCAACATTCGAGGTTGCTGTTGCTCTTCGTTCTGCTGCCTGCTTTGCTGTGGTTTTTCATTTTTTTTAAGTTATAGTTGCTGTTGTTGTTGATGTTGCTGCTGCAGTTGTTGTTGCATTTGCATCTCTGTGTGTGTGTGTGTGTGTGTGTGTGTGTGTGTATTGTTGTTGTTATCGTTTTGTTATTTGTTGTTGTGTTCGTTGTTGTTGTTGCTGCTGTTGTTGTTGTTGTTGATGTTGACGCAGCTGCAGTTGTTGTTGCATTTGCATTTATCTGTGTGAGTGTGTGTGTTTGTTGTTGTTATCGTTTTGTTATTTGTTGTTGTTGGTATTATGGCATTCAGAGCAGAAACTTGCCTAGCAACAGCCCCAATATAGCCGCAGCAATTGCGATTGCTATATAGAATACCGGAATCTGTTTTTCAGCTAAAACTGGAGTATAGGACTCGTTGATTTGCTTAGTGGCCGGCGAGCTCCGATAGCGTGTGATTTGATCCTAATCAAATGAAGAACACACATAAGTAAAGATCGAACAGAAACAAATCAAGTTTACAACACGTTTACCTTCAAGTGTAGATTTTCTTTTCGCAGTTCAATGTTGAGTTCACGTATCTCCTTTATCTCGACGGCAAGTGTTTCAATTTGCATGGTAGCTTCGGACAGACTCGAAGGAGGCTACAAATTAAAGACAGAGTTAAAAATAGGTGTAACTCAATCACTCTTACTCGAAGAATCTCTTACCAGTTCCTCATCGGACAACTTGGACGCATCGGTCTTCAGTGATTCAGCTGCACTTTGACTGGCTGTTGCATTGCCGGCAACACTGCCGCCTGCATTGGTATTGTTGCCGCCACTGTTGTTCTCAGCATTCGACTCCGAGGGCGGCATTTCAAATACACACTTCAATTTGGCATCCATCAGCTGAGTCGGCTCCAATTCCCTCCACTGCAAAGTGTTTCAAGTGTACACATTATTAAGAGTAGAACCAATAGCAAAACTCCTCATCTGTCATCCTCCACAAAATGCTTACCAACTTGTTCAAATCAGACAAATCGGCATCTTGTGGTGCAAGCACACACTGCACCATAAACTTGTGCTTGTTCTTCTCCTGCTGATCATACATAAAGGGCTGAAGACAAACTGTTACGAAGAGGAAGAGGGAGAGTGAGAGAGATTAAAAACTGATTGGATGTTTATGCATTTAGTATACTTACTTTCCACCTGCGTGGAGCGGAAAGGCGCAATCTTGCCAATGTTTGGACGTACACAATAACGCTTGGGAGCGGTGGTCTTGATCTTAAAGACCAGCGTCGAGGGTGCATTGTTGCGCAGTGTCATCACTGTCACCACGGGCCGATTGAACGGACCTGTGAATATCAGATGAAAACAATCGAGATTACATTAGTTGATCGATTTACTTCATTTCAGTTGTGTTAAATGTGGTGTTGTGGTAAATACTTTACTCAGTAAGCTTTAAAGTTTAGAAAACCCACTTCAAAATGTTCAAGCATGCTTCTAAAACAATTTGGAGTAAGTTTAGGATTGTCTAGTCGCTGAGATCTAAACTCACTTTTTACTTGAACAGAAAAACAAGAAATGCACATCTTTTGCTTATCCTTAAAAACCTATCTTTAAATTCTATTGATCATAATGAAACTTTCAGAAATCATATACTAAATCATGGACAACGCAGAGAGAGGTAAGTAAGTAAAAAAAACCGAGTAGCGAGACTAATAAAAGCAAGTCGGAACGTTTTCTATAAGTATAAAACAACAAGCAGCAGTAAAAAGCAAAGGGTAACGAGTGAAGAGAGCAGGTATCAAACTGCAATTAAATGCAACTCAAAGCCAAATTGACAATCAGCGAGTAACGAGTAGGAAAATAATGGGCTATTCGTTAAAGCAACGAGTGAAAGCAGCGAGTATCAAACTGCAATAAGAGTAACGAGTAAGAATGTAATGAGCAACGAGTAACGAGTGAAAGCAGCGAATATCAAACTGCAATAAGAGTAACGAGTAAGAATGTAATGAGTAACGAGTGAAAGCAGCGAGTATCAAGCTGCAATAAGAGTAACGAGTAAGAATGTAATGAGCAACGAGTAACGAGTGCAAGCAGCGAATATTAAACGAATATAACGAGTACGAAAGTAATGGGTTAGGTTATTCGTTCTAAATGCTAAAATAACAATAAATGTTTAAAAAAATATCTGTCTTCAACCTCATTCACACATTATTCTGCTCTTGGAATTTCCGTTTGACTATTTGCTATGTCACTTTCTATTTTATGAACATTCTGTCTTATAGAATGTACTTAATATCTCTGTATAGATTGTCAATAAAACGAAAACTAATTCAATTAAAGGCAAAAACAACGCACACACACACACACACACATATACGTCAACATAATAACAAGGGTAGTAATTTTCTTTGCAGCTGAATTTGTTAGTTTTAAGGAAAATTCATTCATCGCAAGCCAAACATAAGCATGCATGTATGTATGTGTGTATGCGTGTGTGCTTTGACAAGTGACGATCAGCGGCACACAAACACACACACATGCTTACACGACTTGTGTACATGTGTCTCTCTATGAGGGCAGCAGAACAGTGTGAACGGTGGACGCAAAACTTTTGTCGCTGGGGGCGCAAATCATTTGCACTTGGACTCATCGCATTGCGGAACACTGTGCGCACTACAACAATAATTCAACATTTTCTGTCATATGCTTTGTTGTTGTTGCTGTTTCGGCTGTTGTTATTTGGCCAAAATTCAAAAAGTAAAAGGAAAAATGGCTCATGAAAAACGTTTCAAAAGTATAAAAATAAAATTTTAGCTGCTCTTGTGGCGGCGGCGACAAATGTTTTTTGTTTTTTTTTTCGGTTTTATGAATATGCTAGAGAAGCTCAAGAGAGTGCGCGCAAGAGAGAGAAAGAGAGAGATGATGGCCGCGGTCGCATTTCCAAAACGATGAAAGCGACGCCACAGTTGCCGCTGCAAAATACAAATGTCAAAAACTAAAGCGGCAACAACAACAGCAAGTACTAAGAAAACAGCGACAAATTATTGATAAGCTGTGTGAAAGCAACATACAATACCAAAAAAAAAAAAAAAAACAGCGTAAAGTGAAAGAAAGAGAAAAATAACAAATCGACAACATGCGGCCTTGTTTTGTTCGTCTGCTGCGTGTGTGTGTGTGTGCGTGTGAACTTTGCAGTTTGCTCCGCCGTTTGACACGCAGCAGTAAAATGAATGGGCAGCACTTGGCTGCAATGTTTACAATTATTTTGCATTCTCGCATAGTATTGTCCATTGATATCGGTTCATGGTGATGTTGATCGATCCACCGCCACTGTCACTGTCACACTCTAACACACACACACATTGATGTGGCCTTCTCTTTGCACGCCAAGTGCAAAACAAAAACATTGCAAACGCTCTTGCAAGCAAATGCAGCTGCTGTTGCTGCTTCTTCACTCCTAATTTGCACTCAAAACACACGCACACACACACTCACATGCAATATGTGGAGACATGCACACACACACACACACACACATTCTCTTACTTACCCACAAATCGCAACTCATGCTCTGGCTCAATGGTCAGAACATCGAATTGTGGTGTTTTATTCATTTTTGCTATTTTCTTTCTTTCTCTGTTGTTCTTATTGTTGTTGTTGTGCTAGTACTGCCGTTCTCCTTTATTGTTGTGAACGCTTCCTAAAAAACAATAAAAGAAATATATATAATAAAATCGAAATTATTTTACAATTGGCTTTTTTGCTTGAGAATTTGCCATTATTGATAAACTTCATCATTTGCTTACCGTGTGTTTTTCTCTTTGATTCTCTTCTTCTCGGCAAATGTGCAGCTTTTCGTATTTAGTTTTGTAGGGATTTTGATTCGTTCAGCTTAGCACACTTATTGAAGAATTTTTTTTTTTTTTGACGCCTTGACTCGCGACTCGACAAATTTTGCTTTCGATTTCGCTTGTTTTTTTTTCCTTCTTCACTGCGCTGCTGCTTCACATCGACGTCGTCGCCGTTGCTCGTTCTTGTCGTCGCTGCTGCTTGGGTATGTCTATGTGTATCAGTGTGTGTGTTTGTGTGTGTCCGTGTCGGTGTAACCACCAAAATATCGGTAAATGTATGCGCAAAAAATGGAAATACAGAAGGTTGTTGCGTGCAAAAAAACGACGATCAACGTGTTGTTTGCAATGCACTCAAGCCGCTAATGTCCAATCGGTTGTTCAATACGTATGGCTTTCAATTTCGACTTGAGACGCCTTAATTTCCACGCACTTTATCGCTTCGTACTTCTGCTCAGAAAAATTTTTCGTATGCAAAAAATATCTGTCACCGCCGCCGTCATACATATGCACGTCAAACGCATGCGTCAACCATGGCGTACGAAACCAGCCGGCGCGCCGGTGTGGCCACACTGTGCAAATGCCACGTTCGACAAATTGCGTATTGCAACCCTGGCATTGCATTGTGGCAACGCTGTGCAATAAAACCCGCGTATAATTACTCGATTTTAATTTAAATTTATTTCAAACGAACTTTCTGTAACCATGATGTAAATTTCATGAATTTAAATAAATATGTAATTATATATGAATGTAAATAAATACTTAATTAAGATATAATTGATTGAAAACCACAATTAACCGATTATAGTTTAGTAATAAGTTAACTGAAAATTAAAAATAATCATGATCTTGAATATTTCTTTAATAATAGAATCCTGGAGTATTGTAAATATTAATTATTTTTATATTTAAAGGAAATGTATTTATTTACGAAAAGTATCACTCAAACTTGTAATACAAAATTAGCTTCATATATGTATTTGTTGAGGAACGTAATATGTAAATTCGAAATTATCTCTATGATTAAGTGAATTATTGAGTAACTTGTAATATGTATGTTATATCTAGTTATAACTGCTATAATACTATGTTTTAGTTGATGCGTCCGTTGCGCGCAGCGTCTTCAGATTCTCGATGGCAATGCGCAGATTTTCCTGCAACAGCAACTTGGGAGTGCGCATCAAATGCTCTGCGAGCAAGCGATAATCACATGGCTTTGCTGGCGCTATCAAGACATCCTTATAGGCCACCATATAAGCTTTCAGCAGGAAGCTGTAGCCTCTTTGGGCTTCCGCTGTGCCAACGTCATCAACGTAACGAGAAAGCGTCTCCAAGACAGCGTTGTCCAGCCTACGGAGAATCGCCAGACTCAATAGATTGGTGGCCTCCACCGACGAGGCTTTCTCCAGCAGCTGCAAGGCAAGGCAAGTCTTTGTTTAGCAGGTAAATCGTTAATGAATTGAAGAGTTAAGTCAGAGTCAGTCGTCAGTAAGTTAGTTAGTTAGTTAGTTGGCTAGTTAATCAGTCAGTTAGTTAGTCTGTTACCAATGCACAGTCCTTGGCTTGCGAGGGAATGTCGGGTAATAGCATAATCAGTTGCTCCTCTTCCCACAACTCCTTGTGCGTCAATGTCTCCACCAAGGCTTTGACTTGTTGCTGCATATCTAAGAGATAAGAATATAGTATATAGAAGGAATCTCTTTCTGTTGTTCACTTTCTCACCTGGATTGATGCGCAAGGCACGCGGCATATTCGCCACGTAATATGCCATGAATTGATCTAGGACATAGCTGCGCTGTGCATCGAAGTTGCGCAGCTGTCCACGCAGCTTATCGATGGTGGCAATCAACTCGAACGTCAGCTTCCAATTGCTAATGCGCCAAGTGCTCATTTGGTCCATCAACGTGGCATATTTCTTGGCCAAACGACGTCGCCGTTGGCCACCGCCAAATTGTATGTTTAAATTGCGAGGACGCTGCTCGATGTGTTGTAGCTTCAGCAACGTGTCTGCGAGTCTGCCAAGTGCAGCATAGTTCTGGGCATCGGCAAACTTCTCCATGCCCATGGCACAGGCCGAGAGATAATTGCGTTGTCCCAGTTGCAGCTGCTCGGTGAACTGGGTGAGCGTTGCAGATTCATTCTGTTGCAGCTGGAGACACATTTGTGGCGAGCGTAGTGGGGAATGCAGCACCAAAGGTAGCTCATAGAGACGCAGCAGGAAATCATCCTCATCAGCGGAATTCTTGTGCGTGAGTAGCGTTTCGTCCTGCATCAGTTGATGCAACGTGTAGTCCAAATGATGCATTGCATGCGCCGCACAAGCGATGGCAATGTTGCAGTAGAGTTTGCCAAACTGCGGATGCGTCATGGCCAGCTGAGCGAGTGATAGCCACGCCTCTGCCGGCTGCTCGTAGCACAGATCGAGGAACTGCAGCATGGGAAACTCGTCCTGGCGATAGCTCAGCGTATTGAAGAAGCCAATGCGATTGCCGGATGTTTCACTCAAGCGAAAGCTCAGCTCGTCCTGGAGTTGCAACATGTCGCGCTTCTCGAGAAATCGCAGCTTTTGATGGACCGTCGGCAATGCCTTGAAGATGGGATACAACACCTTGGCCAACAGCTCGCCATAAATCTCATCGTAATCTTCGTAGTTCGCTTCGTCCGACTCCATTTGCTCCTGCTTCACGTCGAGCACAGCGCTCAGATGATCGATTATCAGGTGAGCATGTTCCTCACCCAACAGTTGGACATGCTTGGCCAGACTCTCGATGCACTCATCGCTGCCAAAGGCAATGGGACGTTGCATCAGTTGATTGAGTGCCGCCAGCAGCTGCTCTTCGTTGGCTGCTTCACTTCCGTCGTCGCCATCCAGGAAACTGAGCAGTTCCCCCAACGTCAGCTGCTCCAGACGCTGCTGAAATGTTTGAGCGCTTCTCGCAAAGTTCGTCAGCTGTGCACCCAAACTGTGATTGCTCAAATTGCTGTCCTTCTCCTTTACCTGCTCGAGGGATTGCAGCAGCTTGGCGCACTGATTGTTGATGTGTGTCTGCAGACTGAAGAGCGGCACTCCCGACGGCAGCTCGTGCCACGTCATGTAGGCATCGACGCTGACTTGGGGCAGCAAACGCTGCACTGCATCCATCAGTTTGCTGGCAAATGTGCGCAGCATGGGCTCACCTCCCAACGCCTTCGCATCGCCAGCAGCAGCAATTGCACCCAAAGGCGATGAGAGCAGCGCATAGATCACAAAGTAGGCGGGCAGCTGAAAGGATTCCTCCCCGCTTAGGGTCAGCAGCAAAGCGTCGAGCAGGTGCTTCATGGCCTCGCCCATATAGCGATGCCTGCCCACGCTGGAGCGTATCAGACGCAGTCGCTCCTCGTCGTACAACAGATGACGCTGCAGCAGACGCATTGTTGCCTGCAACAGCAGCTCGGGCTGTGCTCCAAAGCACGCCGATTGCTGGCCATAGTGTGTCGCATGATAGCCCAGCGATTTGGCCACGGCCCGCAAAGTGTCCGCGAGTAGCGGCAACGCCTCGTGATGGTCCTCAACCAGATGCGTGAGCGTCTCATTGAGGGTATCGATGTATTGGACGCTGAGCCAGTGTGGTGCACATGCTAGGAACTCGAAGAATTGCTGCTGCAGGCCACACTTCAGGGCCAGACTGACGGTGACCAGCTGGGCGAGTGGAGCGGGCAGCTGCTGGAGAAGATGCACGCATTGAGGATTGCATTCGGCGAGCTTGTGTTCCGCCTTGACGCTCTCAATGTGGGCGCTGTTGAGTATCAAATACATCATTATGCCGCGCAGCTGATCGACCTCACAGTTGGCCTTGACCTGCACGACCAGCTCGTCCTCCTCCTCCTCATCATCATCGTCATCCTCTTCCTCCTCATCGTCATCCTTCTCTTCTTTTTTCTGCACTGGCTTCTCGACAAGATTATGCTCCAGCAACACGGCAATCAAGCGGCGTTGCAATTCTTTGATGTGTGCCTCATTGCCTTAAATACGCAGCGACATTAAAGTAAAGACCAGCGCTATAAATCTCAACTTACCGCTAAAATAATTGAATGTGTTCAGTTTCTTTACATCCTTGTGGAAATTGCTGAATGCAATGCGTATTTGATTGAAGCGCTCGCAATTGTTTAAAGCCTGCACTTCCTCCTCCAATAGTTTTACCAACATGTTGCGGGCCTGTGTAAAAATAAAACACTTTTAAACTAAATATCAACACAAAACTTATATCGTGCACAAATTGTGTTTTGCTTGTGGCGCACTTTGCGTTGACATGCAGCAGTGTGACCGTTTATCTGTTTCAACTTTAATTATTGAAAAAATACCACATACATGCGTTGCTATCGATATCGTCAGCTGCTTATCGGCGGCAAACAGCTGACTTCGACCGTCGATAACTAGAACAAATAGCAATAGCAGGGCCGCCTATCGGCCGGCCGTAAAAAGCGCGATACAAGTGCAAAAAGCGAAGAAGAGCGTATGCAGTGAACACACAAAAAGTGGGCCAATCGACAAAAAGAAAAAACGTACATACATATATATTTAAAATAGAAGTATGAAAATGCAAATGGCCAGACGGTAAGCGCCTTGTCCCGAGAACGACGACGACGATTTGCTGAACAAGATGCGTGATCTGCGCAGCGTTGGCGGCGCCGCCGGCGCCATGGAAAGCAGCGGCAGCAACATCAATAGCCTTGGCTTGGGAGGCGCCGGTGAATTGCACGGTATTTGCATTGGCAGCGCCACGGGCGCCGACGGTGACGGCGATGGCGGCGCTCATCAACGCATACCAACCAAGGCGGATCTCTTCATGGAGCAATTGAATGCGACAAATGCGAAAAAAGTGGCGCTGTTTTTAGTCCTGGGCTTTGTGCTCTATCACGGACTGCTCAATTGGAATTATGGTGGGTATCCAATAAGCATTTGTGATCTCCTTCAATTAACCGTTTAACCGATGTATCCGTTATCGCTTTTGTTATCCGTTATCCGGCGGTTATCCAGGCAGCGATTCCTGCCAATGGCTGCTGTCGAAGGGTCGCTTCAAGGGCGACAATGAGTGGCAACCCTACGGCTGTATGATGCATAAATACAGTTACACGTGAGTACTCCAAAAACACACACACACACACATACGCACACGTTTATGCACCTATACAGCAAATAGTACATCAAGCTCTGCCCGCATTCCACTCCTCATTAATTTGCGTAGTTATCGCTCGATGACTCATTCGCCTGTTCACTTCTTATCATTATACCCTGCTACGCACTGCCGCGAAGGGTATGCCAACTTGTTGGCAAAACAAAAACAATACAATTTGGTGTGTCATCTACCTGAAAAGTTGTTGTTTTTTGGGTTTTCTAATTATTCACCCATGGTACCCATAAGATAACGATCTATAGACCATTCTTCTTTAAGTTTTTTATGGTTATTAGATACAATATGAAAGCTTTTGTGTTCAAGCGTACAGTCAGTCTGCTATAATCTAATATCTATTGTTTTTTTTCGTTAAAAATAATTTCAATTGCCTGCATCGTGATTTATTTTAAATATATTGTAACTTCTAAAAGAATTAACTTTGCGAATATAGCTTATTATCTTTTATTCCATAATTTCCAATTGAAATCCACTATTCAAATTAACTCCTTCCTCTGTTCGTTTCCTAAGTTGTGGCTGTTTAATTATCAAGTTAGTAATTTCAAATAATCTATATAATAATACATTTCAAACTCTAAGTAGCAATTGAATGTGATTCATTACTTCGCTGACTGAACTTTGCTAGATTCACCTCACTGACCCTTAAGGGAGACTCTTAGATCTATCCAAAGAACATGGCTAGACGCTAATGAAGCGACTATTTGTATTCTTTATGAGGTCAGAGTTGCTTCATTCTGTCTCTTATTATGTTCACATTCTTCTTCTCTATTAGTACAAATGTTTGTATTAAACTGCAACGCGGACAAACCTGCTTTTAAGTTATGTTCAAGAGTAATCCATATTTAATATAACATTTTTAAATTTAGCTACTTAGCTTAAATCAAGTTAAACCAGATAATTGTAATTAAATTCAAATTTGGTCTGCGTTCAATTTGATATTCAAGTGGTGTCTTGCCTTATTGTCTAAATAAATAGTTGCTGAATTCGGACTTCAATAAGATACCTCTTATAAATTTCTCCTGAAACTTAAATGTATATTTCGTAAATGTTTAAGAAGGAGCGAAATTAAAATGCGATTAGCGCGGTTTATTGCAGTAGGAAACACTGGAACTCAGAGACTAAAAGATG
This sequence comes from Drosophila kohkoa, assembly GCA_019972355.1. NCBI lineage: Eukaryota > Metazoa > Arthropoda > Insecta > Diptera > Drosophilidae > Drosophila > Drosophila kohkoa. Next base: position 5,383,611 of record BJEL01000071.1, on the reverse strand, counting down.
GTATATTGTGACAGAACTACTATATCGACATACTAAATATATATTTTGGTATATGTTTGCATATTGTCGGTATATTAATTTGGTATATTCTGCAAATAATAATATATTTTGCTTAGATTGAAAATGTGTTTACATTCTGGTATATTTTGAATGTAGTACAATATCGATATACCAAATATAGCTTTCGGTATATGTAAGAATATTCGGTATATTGATTTGGTATATTTTAAGGAGTAAAGCACACCGTTTTGCTTTCATTGAATGTATAACTGCATAGATGTCACAAATATTGCACATACTATTACTATATCGATATACCAAATATAGTTTTTGGTATATGCTAGTATATTTTTGGTTATTATGCAAATAATACCAGACTGTTTTGCTGTTTTATTGAAAATGGGTTATAACAATCTGGTATACTTTTAATGTAGTGCCATATCGATATACCAAGTATACATGGTACATTTGGATTGATAATCGTGCATATTTTTAAAGTAACACCTCGTCATTAATATACCAAATATAGCTTTCGGTATATGTTGGTGTATTTTTCGGTATATTTTAAGAATAATACACTGTCTTTCTTTTATTGTAGTATATTTTAAATGCAGTACTATATCAATATACCGAATATATAGTATATTGTTAGTATATTAATTTGGTATTTTTTAAGAATACACTTTTATTGTAGTATATTTTCAATGTAGTACTATAGCAATATACCAATATATATAGTATATATCAGTATATTGTTGGTATATTAATTTGGTATATTCTGCTAATAATACCACATTGAAAATAATAATTGAATAAATAATTCACAATTGAGCTTTCTTAATTGTTTTGAACCTGTCTGTTTCTCACACTTTCTTCTTTATTGCAGCGACACGCGACGCTGTCTGCGTTACTTGGCGTTCTTAGGCAACAAGAACAACTTTGTGTTCATCGGCGACCGAAGCGTGCGGCTGTTGTACCAGCGCTTCATTGAGCAACTGCATCTGCAGCAATCGCAGCGAGAGGAGGAGGAGCAACAGAATGAATACGACAACAACGGATCGTCGCATGCGAATGTGGCTCGCTTCGAAGATAAAAAGTTGCAAATGCTGGCGCAGTATATTCCCGCCGAGGAGGTGAATGCTCAGCTCCTGAATCACCTCTACCAGCTGGAGATGGAGAAGCAATTCTCCTCCGTCTATGTGATGGGATTGACGCACTCTCAACTGCTCGCAGGCAACGTGACGGATGAACTGCTGCGGCAATACAATGCGAATTTAACTTTGCTCGTTGCGCCGTTGCATCGACTGGTGGCTCAACATTCGCGTGTGCTGTGGAAGCTGGCGGAGCGCGTGGACGAGGAGAAGTTGCCGCCGGCGTGGAAACTCGTGCTCAACGAGGACATCGATCGATTGAATCAGGTGGCACGCGGCGTCTTTCGCTACACGGATGCAAGCGTCTGGGAGTCGGCGTGGCACATTGCCAACGGGCTGCTGGACAACGCCATCGATGGCTATCGGTTGAGTGCACACGGCCAGCGGCTGGAGGTGCAGCTGCTGTGGAACATGTACTGCAACGATCAGATGAACTACAACGATGGCACCTGTTGCAGCAGCGCCGAGCCACACACAACCCTCCAGATTGTGGCCTACGCTTTGTTTGGCGTTTGTGTGGCGATCGTTTGTGCCATGTGCCTGCGTCGTTGGCTGCTCCATCTGCGCGGCCAGACGCTCTATGTGCCGCTGCAGGAACTCCATCAACCGCATCACTCGCATCAATATCACAGCCAGCAACAACAGCATCATCAACAGCAGAGTCAACGGCATCCAGCGAATGCTTTTTCCGCTCTAATCACCGATTATCGGACACCTTTGATGGCGTTGTCGCTGCTGGGACTGATTATGGTGTATTTCTATGTCTGCGATCGCACCAATTTCTTCATGAAGGAGAACAAATACTATTCGGAGTTTAGCTTTTGGATCCCTGTTGGTTATGTCTTCGCCCTCGGCTTGTTCTTCACCGAAGATTCACGCTTCACCAAAGTCCTCAATCGCGATCAAACCGACGAGCTACGCGGTTGGATCTTGTTGGTGGTGCTCATCTATTACATGACTGGAGCACAGCGTGTGCTCCCGATACACATGCACATCAAGCTGCTCATCTCGGGCTACTTTTTCCTCACCGGCTACACGCACTTCACCCACATCTGGCAAACCGGCGGAAGTGGTTCGATGTTTGTGCGCTTCTTTCAAGCGATGTTCCGACTGAATTTCCTGAGTGTGTTGCTCTGCTTCTGCATGAATCGTCCGTATCAATTCTATTACTTTGTGCCCTTGCTCTCCTTCTGGCTGTGCGTCGTCTATTTCGTGTTGTCGCTGCCACCTCGGATCACGGCCGCCTCGGTGGATGCGAATCCATTGCACTATCTGTATTTGGTGTGCAAGTGCATCGGATGTCTGGGCGTCATCACGGTGCTCTTCATGTCCGAGGTCTTCTTCGAGCGCATCTTTGTGACGCGGCCGTGGAAGGCGCTCTTCGTGACCACCGACGATGACATCCACGAGTGGTGGTATCAATGGAAACTGGATCGCTATACGGTCACCTTTGGCATGATCTATGCCGCCTTCTTTCACATTGCCCAAAAGTACAATGTGTTCGATGACAACAATCATGGGAATCTATTCTCGCGTCGCACCTCGATATCGGTCACGTTGCTCGCTCTGCTCGGTGTCGGAATCTATACGTCCTTCTCGTTTCTGTGCCGGAACGTGCAGAACTGCGAGGAGATTCATTCGTACATCGTCTTTATACCCATCATTGGCTATGTGGTGTTGCGCAACATTTCCGGCATCCTGCGGACTCGTTACTCCAATTTTTTTGCCTGGTTTGGACGCATCTCGCTGGAGCTCTTCGTCTGTCAATATCACATTTGGCTGGCCGCCGATCGTCACGGTGTCTTGGTCCTTCTGCCTGGCTTTCCCACGCTCAACATGATCATCACGTCGTTCATCTTTGTCTGCGCCTCGCATGAGGTGCATCGACTCACCCAGATCCTGCTGCCGTACGCTGTGCCCAACGATTGGCGTCTCGTGATGCGCAATCTTGTCATATTTCTCATCGTGCTCATACCAGTTGCCAGATCCGATGGCATGTTCTAGCTGGGATCAATCATCATTATCCATTATCCGTATCTTTATAACACATTTTTGTTTGCTTTCCCAAAGGTATTACAAACATAAGCACACACACACATTGATCTATATATGTATATTAGACTTAGGACTACAACAAAATAATGATTAGCTTTATAAACGAAACAACAAAACTGCACAATCTACTTAATTATTTATACACTCTTCACATCAAAACAAAAAAAATATTAGCTGCCATCGTTAAGAATTTGTAACAAAGTCGGCAATGGTGAATTTCTTTTTCTTATTTTTTTATAAACTAAAAATGTATTGCGTTTCCTTTGAAGAGCAATTTGCAATTAGCGGACGAACAAATTAATACAATTAATTATGCAATAAAATGTTCAAGAATAATTATAACAAACTTGCCTTGCATTTTAACAGTTTGCTTGGAATTGAAGCCATTTATCACAAATTAATAGAAAATGCCTTTCTTTGAGTTGTCCTGGAAAAAGATTATTTTTATGACAGCCGGAAATCAATCTCAACAATATCACTTGAAACAACAAACTTCACTCATTTGACATTTATGAAATATATTACTATGCTTTTGAATCTTGAGCGTTGCCACCTTGCAATTGGCTAGTGCTGCCAACTCGTGTTGAAAATAACAATTATAGAATAATTATAAAAAAAAACTTGCTTCACACTTTAACATTTTGGTTAGAATTTAACACATTTGTCACAACTTAATAGCAAACACTTGCTTCCACTTTGAATTGTCCTGGAAAATGATTCTATTTGTGACAGCCGGATAACAATGTCAAAAATCTCGGAACAAGCAGAATGAATTACAAAACTTCAGACAGTGATTTTATTTTTTCTACTTAATTTTGTTCTGCTTAAAATAGTTTACTATTTTAAATAGTACATTTAATTTGAACATTTAAGAGTTAAAAACGAAGAATCTTGAGGGTTGCTACCTTGTGAGTGGCTAGCGCTGCCAACTCGTGTTGAAGGGAAACAGATTTATTAAAAAATCTATCAGACTGGTCGATTTGGGATCTGTAAATTAATTAAAAGGTGTATTAAAAAATCTATCAGACAATTTGATTTGGGGTCTCTAAAGCTTATAAGTAACTATTGCAATAATATATATATATATGTATATTACATGCATACAGACGTTTTCTTAAATTTTGTATTTACGTGGTCGTGACTCTCTGTAAAAGGTGAATTTTAATAGCTTTTGGTTTTAAACCGTTTTTTATTATTCAACTATTTTTATCCATTTTGGTGGACATTTCGTCATCGCGTTACACATTTTTTGGCTTAGTAACTCGGCTTAAATTTTCAAACATAAAAGAGTACTCTGAAAGTTTATAATTTATAATATATCGATTTAATTAACATTTGTATTATTTTATACCATTTTAAATTAATTAGGTAATTAAATAAATATATAATATTTATATATAATTATAAAATATATATATATAAAAAACATAAAAATATGAAAATAAGTATATATAATATATATTTAAAACATAAAACATACTCGGAATTTAAAGTTTATAATTTAGAAATAGTATAACTATAAAATAATATTTTTCTTTGATTAACATTTGTATTATTTTATCATTTTAAATTGTATCATTAAAATATTAAATATTTTTGTGTAAACATAGATCTAGTATTATAGCATGCATTTTAATTTAAAAATTTGTAAATAAAAATAAACATTTCTAAATATACATACATATATATATATATATATTAAACGATATTACAAAATAATAATAACACAACAAATAATTTATAAATTTGTAAAATTTATAAATAAAAAGTAAAAGAAATATTTTTCTGTGTTCTTATTATTTTGCAATATCGTTTAACTAATCGTTAAATAACATTTAATCTTTATTATTTAAATGGACTATTCTTTTAATTCAATGGATTTATCTGAACTGTAGTTAATGTGTTAGATTAACTCATCCATTTGTAATTTTATCACTTTAATTAACTATTCTTTTATCATTTCCATTAATTTACCTCAACTAAAGTAAACGTATTGATTCAACTCATCCGTTTATAACCAGCTAAGTCACCAGTTACGTTTGTCTACACTGTTGCTACACACAAGATATTTGTTGCTTTGGGCTGCATTACACTTTTGCTCTCGCGCGTGTGCTCTCACTCTTATTGGAAGAGAGCGATATGGAGATGGAGTGAGAGAGAGATGAAGAGAGCGACAGAGTGGAGAGCGCGAAGGCGTTTTGTGTGTGGTTGGAATTGGAATGAATGGCTAGCAGCAGATGGACCGCAAAGGCAAACAAGCTCAAGCTCGTAAGCAAGCTTGTTGTGAATGTGATTGGTGTGTGGGGCGCGGGGTGGGGGGCGCAGTGTGTGTGTGTGTGTGCGACTGAATGAACGTTGTGGAGTTGTGCCCAGGGCGTTGCGGGGCGGGGGTTGATACACGTTCGAGCTCGATCGCCAATTCGAATTCTCCAATTTGGCTGTGCGCGCGCGACAGTCAACAACAGCAGCAGCGTCAGCAGCAGCAGCAGGTAGATCAGTTGTTCAGTTGTGAATCTGGCACGGACGGACTACAACAAACCACTTGGCGCGGCTGTCGAAGCTGAGCTTTCGCATCTCTCGCATTCGCACTCGGCTTTTAACGCGACAACAACAACGAAAAAAAAAACGTTTTGCGCGCCTTCCGACTACAAAATAAATAAGGTGTGTGTGTGTTAGTGTGTGTGTCGCCGTGTCGCGTTGCTCAGTTGCCCGGTTGCAACGTATTGTTGTACTTGTTTTTTAAATATTTGTAACTATTTTTTTGTTTTTGTTGTATTTTGTTCTGTGGTTGTTGCGCGCATGTCGGCTAAAGCAAAAACAACAATCAAAAACGATCAAAACACGCCCTGGTGTTCACCCATACAAGCATACGCCCAGCGTGTCTGTGTGCATGTGCGTGTGTGTGTGTGTGTTTGTGTTAATTTGCATTGAACATCAAAGAGCAAAAGGCATCGATATGTATTTCGATTGACCGCCCACAAAAGGGTTTCCAACGAGGAAGTTGCACAGCCAGCGAACCACTTTGGACAATTTGATTGGATTCGCGTGCAATGGCGCGTGGCTGGCGACACTCAAAAGTGCGCTCATCCGTTTTATTTGTGATTTTCGCAACATCTGTTTTCGCTCATTGTTATTGTTGTTGTTGCTGTGGAGCTGCAGAGCGTCCAGGATCAAATCGATTGCAAGTTATCGATGGCCAAGTTGTTGTTGTTATCGTGAAGAAGTGAAAAGTGTTTTCATTTGTTTGCCCATTTGCGGATAAGTCATCATTACAATTTCCCCATCATTTTATTTATTTATTTTTTTGTTTTGTTTGTTTGTGCTTGCGGTTAAAGTGGTTGTTGTTGTTGTTGCTGCTGTTGTTGTTGTGTGTTATCGAATTGACCAGTGTGACCTTGTGGCTGGGCTAGGTTCATAACTTTAAAGCTTTGGCCTGCGATTGATACCGAAGCATTTGAATCGCTTGTGATGTATTCTATATTTATGGCCAACACACACACATACAGACATAGAGACTGTGTGACACTGAGAGAGTTGTGTGTGTGTGTGTGTGTGTGTTTTTTTTGTTGTGTGGGCCGCTTGAAACTAAGTAAAGTCGCGCAAATAACTCGTTCATTTCGTCATTTCCAAGCAGACCGTCGTCAATAAATATTTGTTATAGTATGTCGTCGTCTATCCACACACACACACACACATATATATATACATATATGTATATGTCATACATATGGAAATTCATATACATATCGCCTTGAAATTATATGTGTGTGTGTGTGTGTGTTGTCTCTGTCGTAAAAATCCTCCCCAGTTGGTAATACCCGATATCCTCATTACGTTAGCAGGGTGTTATCAGTTAGTGAAGCAACTGATAAAAGTGGGTAAATGAAATGAAAATCTTATAGTACGATTATTATGTTCTTGATCAGTCAAGTGTAGAGAAGTTAAATATTTCATTCGATTAGTTTAACACTATTTTAAATAACGACAGTTGCAAGATCTTTTTTCCCTTGTGAACATTTTCCAATTATTTTTCTCTTATTGAAATCAGTTCTAACGTCTTCTTGGATGTTAAATCGACTAGTTATTCTATTTTTGCTTTTAATAATTTGTGTTTAAATGGAAATCAGAAAATCTAGTAATAGTTTTTGAGCTTAAGAATCGTTTGAAATTAACAAGTAAACGATTTCGCACTTAAGAAATCGTTTGATATCAAAAAGTTAACAATTTTATACTTAAGAATTGGTTTTAAAATGTTATCATATAATATACATATATCATAATTAGCATTATAAAAGTGACCGTATTGAGTTATAGCTAACCTTTACTTTGTTGTATGGTCACACTTGATCTTCACTCTCTCTTTGTCTGTAAAATCGCTGTGAAAATATAAGCGCATTATTTATATTTAAAACTTAATTGATGTTGTGTGGTTTTAAATACAAAAGAAATACTAAAATGTAGCAATTCATTTTTGTTCAAGTAAAGAGAGAGAGAGAGACAGAGAGAGAGAAAGAGAGAAAGAAAAAAGAGATAGAGAGAGACAGAGAGAGAGAGAGAGAGACAGAGAGAGAGAGAGAGAGAGAGACAGAGAGAGAGAGAGAGAGAAAGAGAGAGAGAGAGAAAGAAAGAAAAAAGAGATAGAGAGAGAGAGACATTAAAGCTGCATCACTTGAAAGTATTTTTCAAGTAATGGCTAAAAGCATAAATTTGTCTTTTCGTCTATAGTTTGTTTCCTTTCATTATTAGGTATATTATAGTCAGTCATACTTGAAAGTGATTTTCAAATGATGCATAAAGTAGTTTCTTGGAATTTCATGACAATCGTTTTCGGTAAACATAGCATTCCGGGTATCTCACAGTCGAGTTGCTTAGTTAGCGATTTGTTAGCGATTTGTCAGCGAATTACAAATTGGTTTCTAGGAATTTTGTATGACAATCGCAAAGTTATGCCGGAAATTGCAGCACATGTTCCGGGTATCGCACAGTCGAGCACATTTTGTGGCAAGAATCGCGCTTCAGTTTCCAGATCGAAATCCAAATCCAAATCTGAATCCGAATACGAATCCAACATTGAATTTCGAATATTTTGCGTGGTTGTTGCGGGCAATTGGTTGCTGCTTTGCTTGGTTGCTGGTTGATGGTTGCTTGGTTGATGGTTGCTCGGTTGATGGTTGCTTGGTTGGTGGGCGGTCAGTTGCTTTGGCTTTAACTGTTTGCTGGTTGCTTTGGCTGCTGCTGCCAAATACGTCAACTCATTTTGACCAAATGCGTTCGAAAATATTTTGCGCGGCAACGCGAAGAGTGGGCGACAAAAACCAGCTGAGCAATTACGATACGATACTCTAAAGATATCTCTACTCTATCCACAACAACAGCAGCAACAACAACAAGTACGATAACTACAATTAGAAACTTTATACGATCTGTACTCTCAATGCATAGATAATTAATGTGTTTAACTCAGTGATTCAGTGAATAGCAATTATAACTTTTTTCCTTTGTTTTTTTGTTGGTTTATTCGCTTTCATTTCTCTCCGTAACGTAAATTAAATAGTTTAGATTAAATCTTGACCTTAACTATTGGTTTATTCGCTCTTATTTACGATTAGAATAGACCTTGACCTTGATTTAAACAAAGCATCGATAAAATATTCAATAACATATAAGAAAATAAAATGAATCCTATAAAAAAATGAAAAATGCTCCGTCAGACATGAATTTGAGAATTCTAAAACTATGGTGTAATAAGAAAATTTTTATAATTTTTAAAGTAACTTAATATTAAATAAATTTCCAATTAATTTCTTCAAAACGAATATTTCTTTTTTAATTTTTGAAAGTGAAAATTCTGAAATAAATCCTACACTTTTAAAGTAACTTAATACTGCTTAAATTTAAATTAAAATTACGCTGTCATAATAATTAAAATAGATTTTTGTTTTTAATTCTCATATTTGAAAATTCTAAAACTTCGATATTATAAAAAATGAAATGAGCCCTATCATTTTTTAAAGTAACTTAATAATCCATAAATAAATGTTTTTTTTTTTTTTGCAATTTTTGAATTTGAAAATTCTGAAATAAATCCTACATTTTTAAAGTAACTTAATACATGTCTCATAAATTAGAGTTTTTTTTTTCAATATTTGATTTATAATATTGTGGTTTAAACATAAAACAAACTAAATTAAAATTACACTGTCATAATAATTTAAATATGTTTTTTTTTTTATTAATTCTTAAATTTGAAAATTCTTAATGTGCTAAAACTACGATATTATAAAAATAATAATCCATAAAATGTTTTTCTTTTTTTTTAAATTTTGAATTTGAAAGTTCTGAATTAATTCCTACATTTTTAATGTAACTTAATACTGCTTAAATTTAAATATGTTTTTGTTTTTAATTTGAAAATTCGGAAATTTCTAAAGAAAATTAAATGCATTCTACGAAAATAGAAATTTACTATATTATTTTGAAGGTAACTTAAAAATCCATAAAATTCTCATAAATGAAAAAAAAAAAATATTAATACTTTAATAATGATGATCAGAAAACGTCAATATAATAAATAGAAAATTACTCTATTATTTTGAAAGTAACTCCACAAAATTTTCATTCGAAAACTTGAATAATGATGTTCAGAAAAAATTGAATGAATATTGTTTTTGCTTTAATTCATGAATTACAAAATTCTATAAAGCCTATAAAGTCACTTAACATTTTGCTTTGTTCCGTTGCTGCGCAGTCTGTTCAATATTCGTGCCTGCGATCGTGTTTTTTGTATTTATTTCTTGATTAACATTCAGTGACTGCCACAAATTGCACTCTGAATAATAAATAGCATTTTGCTCAGCCTCTGGTTTAATTGCATATTATAGACATCTAATTAGCTTAGGTTCAGTTGTACTTTATAGAGTATTCAAAACTTTTGTTCATTTGTTTTACTGCGCGCAACTTCCTCGTTATACCCGCTACCCATAGGGTAGAAGGGTATTATAATTTTGTGCCGGCAGGAAATGTATGTAACAGGTAGAAGGAGGCATCTCCGACCCTATAAAGTATATATATTCTTGATCAGCGTCAACAGCCGAGACGATATAGCCATGTCCGTCTGTGTGTCTGTGTGTCTGTGTGTCTGTGTGTCTGTGTGTCTGTCCGTCCGTCCGTATGAAACACTGGATCTCAGAGACTATAAGAGATAGAGCTATAATTTTTTTTCGACAGCATTTGTTATGTTTGCACGCAGATCAAGTTTGTTTCAAATTTTTTCCACGCCCACTTCCGCCCCCTAAAATCAAAAAAATCAAATAACAAGCGTAATTTTAAAGCTAGAGTTGCGAGTTTTGGTTTATACAATAATTACTATAGTAGTTATGATTCCTGAAAATTTGGTTGCGATCAGATAAAAATTGTGGAAGTTATTAAAGAAATACTTTTGTATGGGCAAAAACGCCTACTTACTAGGGGTCTGAGTTGTTTTGGCCGACAATCTGGTACATTGTGCCGTCTATGGTATATTTTGAATGGTGTGCTATATCTATATACCAAACTTATCATTCGGTATATTTTTAGTATTTTTTTTAGTATTTTCTGTATATTTTGAAAATGATACCGCAATATTTTAGCTTTATTAAATTTGGTTAGCGGGTATCTCACAGTCGAGCACACTCGACTGTAACTTTCTTACATGTTTTTGTTGTTTTTGAAATTGAAAAAGCAAAAAAAAAATGAATCGGTTAAGCGGTGAATTGAATGCAAGCGCAAGCATTTTAGCCGAGACAACAACCAAAGAAAGCTTAATGCGCATGCAGCCTAAAAGTATGCAACACAAAATTGATGCAGCGAATTTTTCCGAATTGCAGCCAAAGCAAGTACAAAAACAAAACAAACGTAAACAAAGCGGCGCAGCGCAAAGTGCAAAAAAAATAGCGTGGGCGTTGAAGAGGCGGCTGCGAGGAGGAGGCGAAGGTGGTGAAGGAGGAGAAGGAGGAGGAGGCGGAGGAGGGCGCCATGGCACTGAGCAAGACGAGCAAATCGAAAGCTGGCGCCAAAGACGAGCAGAACGAACTGGTAAGCAGAAAAAAAATAGTAATAACTCACCACTACAAGCATAGATAAGTACTAAATTCAATACGTATGTGTGTGTGTGTGTGTGTGTGTGTGTGTGTGTGTGGCAAAGCTCTACTACAACAATGGAGCGCAAGCGCAGCGCACTTTGCTCAACAACAACAACGACGACGACGACGGAGAATGGGGCGAACTTACTGCGCTGCTCTGCCTCTGCTCTGCTCGCTGCTCAGTTGAGCCGAGTTCAGTTTCTCAGGTGTAACAAACTAACGGTGCAGCTCATGTTGCGCCGCAGTCGTCGCCGCGCCATCGCATCGAACACGCCGCGCACATTTTTCTCTCTCTCTCCCGTATTTGTTTCTTTTTTTTTTTGTTTGTTTCGTTTACGTTTTCGTGTTGTCGTGTGTTTTGTTGTTTTCCCCGATAACAATTTGCAATTTATAGAAGCAAAAACAAAAAAAAAAAAAGTGTGACCACACACATGTGTAAGAACCAACAAAAGAAGTGAGTGAGAGTGAAAGAGAAAGAGAGCATACAGAAGGAGTTGGAACACATTTTGTGGAGACTATGTGTGTGTGTGTAGAGTTTGTCTTGCATGTGCTCGCTATTCCTCCCACTTCCCCCTACCCACCCCTTTCCCTTGCATGTGGCGCGCTTTACATGGCGTAGTACGTGCAAAAAATTAATCATTACATGAAAATAAAAAAAAAGCGTTTAGTTTTAGTTTTTTGCTAGTTGTCGTGACATTTGTTGCATAACGCGGCGCGTTGCGTTGCATTGCGTATACGTAACGTGCAACGCCAGGTCCTGCGGCATTCGATACACTCGCTATTTAGCTATCGATAGCACAAATTGCGGCCCACCAAAACACCAAAAACACCAAAAAAAAAAAAAAACAAAAAATCGAACAAAACCAAAAACAACAAAAAGCGCACATAAAATCACAGCAAAAATATTTTCCCACCATTAAAGCGCACACAACAACAACAACAACAACAACAACAACAGCAAGAGCAATAACAACACACACATAGACAAACACACACACACACACACACACACACACACATGCATGCATTCATATAGAAAATCACGCGCATTATTCGTTCACAAAATGGACAAATGCTTTGCAGTAGGACGAACTTTATGGGCGACTGCGGGGGCGGGAGGGAAGTGGGAGAGGGGGAGGTTGAGGGAGTTGAGTTGAAGCGTTTGTTTTTGTTTTTGTTTTTTTTTTGGAGTGTGTTTGTGTGTGGACACTAAACGAATTTGTTGCTCTCGCTTGTTGTTTGTTATTATTGTTTTCTGTTATTGCTTTTGCTTATTCTTGCTTTTGTTGTTGCTGTTGTTGTTGCATGTAAACAATGCTCTGTGCGTCTTGAAATATTTTAAAGCTGTCACAGCGCGTTTTCTTCTTCTTCTCGGGTTAATCAGTGTATTCGTCTGTCCATCCAACCATTCATGCATCCATCTGTCTGTCCGTCTGTCTGTCTGTCCACTTGCTTTTTCACCCACTACGTGCGCTGTGTGGCAGCTATGTAGATGCAACTTGCAACTTGCAACTTGCTCGCACAGCTGTCACGAGTTGTGGCAGCTAACTCATCTAGCAAACTGAGTGACATCAAAACATGAAACATGTATTCGAGAGACTTGTAAAAAACTCAAGCAAATCTGTTGATTATACTAGCTAAAAAGATGGCCTAGAAATATATTTCAAGTAAACTTTTAGTTATATTTTATTATGCACTGAGTTATTTATATGTGTTTTGTTTATTTTGAAAAAGATTTATTTTTATGTGAATATACTGCACATTAAAAATATACTATATGTATATGAATATTCCATATATTTTAAACATACTGTGTTTATATAAATATCATATATATATATGTGTGTTTATGAATATTCCACATACTGAAAATATACCATATGTATATGAATATACCGCATGCTAAAAATATACTATATATATGTGAATATATTACATATTAAATATATACTATATGTATGTGAACACATCACATACTGAAAATATACCATATGTATATGAATATACCGCATACTAAAAATATACTATATGTATGTGAACATATCACATACTACAATTATACTAGATGTATATGAATATACCATCTAAATATACTATGTACATATGAAAATACCATATGCTATAAATATACTATATACATATATAGGAATATACCATATTTAGTATATTTATTATGTCAAAAATGAGTTCAGCAAAATTTGAAAATATGAATTTGAAAATATTAGAACACAACAGATTTGAAGATAAAAAAAACTGTATTACATTAGAAGTTTGATATTAATATTACAGAAAATCTTTAATTTATTTCTCTAGTACTCAATATTTATATAAATATATTGTATTTATATGAAAATGTCATAATTATAGCATAAATTATACTACATACATGTGAATATATAGTATACTATAAAAAATACTATATGTATATGAATATACCATATACAATAAATATACTGTATGTATGTGAACACTACATAGTATACTATATTTATATAAACATGTCAGAATTATAGTATAATATACTGTATACTATATAAAATACTAAATGTAAATGAATATACCGTATACTAAAAATATACCATATGTTTATGAAATTATGGTTTATATATTTGTATACACTATATAAAGTATAGTATATTTTCAGTATGCGAATATACCACATACTAAAAATATACTGTATATATGATTAGAGTATTTCCACTTCGACAGCAACGTCTTTAGTTTTGTTTTTGTTTGGGGTTAGGGGGAGGAGGAAGGAGGAAACCAAAATGAAGAGAACTTAAAATGGGCAGCAACAATTCAATGTCTTTGTATGGCAAAAGGCGCAAATTAGTCGCTTAAAGGGGGAGGGGGAGGGGGACGAAGGGGAGGTACACACATGTGTCAGGGTGTGAGTGTGTTGTGTGTGTGTGTGTGTTGGTTGTGTGGGTATTTTGCTGTTGACCAGTGCGTGACTTGTGGGCTCGGCTCGGCTGAGAAAAAAAAATAAAAAAGAAGGCAGGCAAGCAAACAAACAAACAAATCTTTTTGGCCACAAACTCGACGCCTTATTGCAGTTGCAGTTGCAAGTTGCAACTTGTGGCAGCGTGCAGCGTGCAGCATGCGGCGTGCAACTGTTGCCACTGCTGTGGCTTTTGGGTCAAGTAAAAGGCATTTGCAATTGCATTTTGAATTTGTTTTTCTCGGTTTTTTTTTCTGGGTTTTTGGGGAGAATTGTCAAAGCAACATTTGCTTCAGTTTATTTAGATTTGTTTTTTGGGAGGGGCTTCAGGTTGATTTCAAGTTGATCGCTGAGTCATGGCCCGAGGGCAGAGAGGGCCATTTAAGCCAGGCCAAAATGCGACGAAACAAACCACACAAATAAATAACGATATTCAAAAAGTTCAAATTCCAAATCGAAATTCAAATTCAAATTTGATAAATCAACAAAATCAAAAATTCAAATCGAAGCGCAGCGAAGCCCAAAAGTTTTTTTTTTTTTTTTTTTTTTTGTGATCGCAAGCAGCGGAAGTAATTACAAAAATGGCTAAATTGCAATTACCATTTAATTGTTGTTGTTGTCGTCGTCGATCGTTTTGTTGTTGTTGTTATTGTTGTTGTTGTGTCGGCCTGATGTCATGCGCATATTGATGATGTTCACGGCGTTGAAGTCCAAATCGATTGTTGCCACAACAATTGAAATCCGCAATAATAACAGCAACAACAACAAAATACAAATAACAACCGGCAGCCGGCAATGAAAATGGGCAACAACAACAACAACAACAGCAACAAAAACGCGCACAAATTGATTGTTAAAATGTATTTATCGATTCAAGAATCGTTTTTTGCACACGCGAATCGAGCAGAACGAAAAGCTGAAGAATTCTTCTCTACTTTTTATGCCCGCTACTCATAGGGTAAATGGGTATATTTGGTATATTTTAAATAGAATAGTACTCTTTAGTATATTCATTTAATTATGGTATACTTTGAGTTTGGTATATTGAATAGAATAGAACTCTTTAGTATATTCATTTAATAATGGTATACTTTTAATGTATATTGGTGTTTCTTTAGTATATAAATTTGCTATAAATTTGGTATATATTAAAAAATGAATATACCATAAATGTACTATGTGCTTAATATATACTATGAATATACTAAATGTATACTGTATATTAAGAATATACCGTACTACAATATACCATACTAAAATATACTTCATAATATACCAAATTGCATAAAAATTTAGTATATTTTTTTTTAGTATTTTAGTATATTTAGTATGACTATACCGTACTAAAATATACCATACTAAAATATACTATATAGTATACCAAATGGTATATAAATTTAATACATTTTTGGTATATTTTCAAAATGAATATACTATAAATATACTATATGTATACTATGTACAATTAATATACTAAATGTGTATGAATATACTGTACCAAATCATCATACTTCAAATATACTATTTAGTATATAAAAATACTATATAAATTTGGTATATTTAAACAAAAATACCACCCTGTTTTGCTTTTATTACACATGGATACCAGGTATCTCACAGTCGAGCACACTCGGCTGTAGCTTTCATACTTGTTATTTGTTTTGCTGTCTTCCTCTCTGTCTATAGCTTGTGTGAAGAATGTAAAAAATTGCTGGCATACATATTTAAATGCAACCACAAGAATTCTGAAGAGTAGAACGAACTTTAGAAGCCTAGAAGAAAGTTTCTATTAATAAGTTTATTTATGAAGATTTCTTTTATTTATTTACATGTGGGTGGAAAAAAAGCAGCAAATTGTTAAGCGAAGTTAAAGAACTTTTTAAAAGTTAAGCTAAAAATTTGTTGCTAGAACTTCAGTGTGTTTTTTTTGTTGGTATTGCAATTTATAGTTGGCTTATTTGGTAGATAATGTTATTAGTTTCGAGTTGGTATTACCATTAGAGTTAGTATATTTTTGGTATATTTGGTATTTATATTAGCAGTTTCGAGTTTTTTGGTATTTCACTTTAGAATTGGTATACTTGTATTTTAGGTATATTCGGTATATTATTGTAAGTAGTTTTGAGTATCTTAGTATTACAATTATGAGTTGGTATATTTTACCTTTCTTTGATATCCTCCATTAGTAACTCTTAAGATTGAATGTTACTCTAGTTGAAAATTTGGTATATTTTGACGTTTATGGTATATTTTCAACGCTCATAAATACACCAATATACATTTTTAGTATTTTTGGTATATTAATTTGGTACATTTGAATGCTGAGGTCGGATCATAGTTACTCTAGCTCTAAATTTGGTATATTTTGAAATGTATGGTATATATCGGTATTTTCGGTATATTAATTTGGTATATTTAAATGCTGTTGAAAATCTAATATATATATTAAAGTTCATGGTATATTTGGAACCTCCATCAATATACTAAATATAGTTTTGGTATATTTTTGCACTTTTTTAAGTTATGTAATTTTGTGTATTCGAATAATCACAGTCTAGCTCTTTCGACTGTAGCTTTCTTCATTGCTTTTATTAGACTCGTTTAATCAGCTTTGTGTCGTCTTGTGGATTGACCTCGCTGACCTTTTGTGCCCTACCCTACCAAGTATTTGCTGAAAAATGCACTTTCGATGGTCTCGACTCGTCAGATGTGTAACACACACACTCACACATACACAATAAAACAAAAGACTTGAACCCAGGTGAACTTTTGACTCTCTGCGAAGGTAACTTTACAAACATATTGCATCGACACTCTCGCAGACTGACCTCAGTGAACTGGGCTCTTAATAGGGTGACATTGCTGAAATTTGTGACAGTCGCTTTGCCTTGGACCAAAAGTTTAAGTACGAGTATTAATAGTCACATATTTTGCAATAGATTCGTTTGTCTCACTTCGCAGGCTAGAGAATTTTGCTATTGAACAGCAAATCTTGCAGAATTAAGTTTCCTAAATTTGTTGTCAAGTTAATTAATGCACAGCATTTATTTCGAGATATAAGAATGTATATTATTATATTATTCCTTTTACTTATTATTTCTAAGATATATTGTGAGTTAACAGGAAATCATAAATGAAAGAATTGGAAATTAGTTTTGTATATTAAATTTTTATTATAACTTTTTTTTTGCTTATTGGATCTCTTCTTTCAACAAGATTTAAAACCTTTTTACTTGAGCAGAGAATTTGATTATTGTATATACAAAAATATATGTGTAAAAACTTATACTAAGTTAAAAGTTAAGAAAAAGGTATATATGCAAAAAACGTATAATAATAATAGAGCAGAACTTTAAAGAAACTTTCCTAATATCGATATATTTATATATCGATTATATTTACTATACAGCTCTATAGAGATGTCGACAGCTTTGTCATATCGAATGATTCTGTAGGGGAAAAAGGTTGCTCAACTTTTTGGACTATTTCGGTCTTTTGCTTATTATAGATAACAGCTAAGATGTATCTGTATATATCGATGACTTATAATATGTATATAGATATATCGATAACTCTGACGTTATCGTCAACGGCCAATTTTCAATACGGGGAAAAAGGTTGGTCAACTTTATGGGATACTTTAACTTTTTGCTTATTATCGATAACACATAAGATGTATCTATATATATCGATGTCTTATAATATGTATATAGTTATATCGATAACTCTGACTCTTATCGCCAATGAAAAAATCTTCGTACTTCACGTCAACAGCCAATTTTACAATTGGGAGAAAAGGTTACTCAACTTTTTGGGGGCTATTTTGGCGCCTTTTGGCTGACTGACTAACGGTTTCTTTGGCTGAGCTTTCCATTTCAGCGCGTTGCACGTTGCCCTTTTGCGGACCACATTTTGATGGGATTTCGGTTTTTCTTTATTTGGTTTTAGTTTTAGTTTTTTTCGTTTTTTTTTCTGTTTTAGTTTTGTGTGTCGTTTATGCAACCAGTCGAGTGACCAGAGACCGATTTTCCAGCGAATTCTCCGCTCGCTCGTTTTTCCCTTTGCTTCTCTTTCTTTAGCATTGTCTGCTTAAGTTTTTATGGGCGCTAATAAAAGTGTGGCATGCGCTTAGCTGAGCACAGATTCTGGACAGACGCGTTTTGTTCTAACAGTTTTACGCCTGACGGCTTCTCGTTCCCTCAGTTCCCTCATCTTTCCTCCCTCGACTTTTCTTTTGCTCTTCAAAGTCTCCACTCTGTTTTGTTGCTTCTTCTCTTGAATCTCATGGCTTTCTACGTTGTTTCTGATCGGTTTTTTCACATTTGCTGTCTGCAGTCTTTTTTCTGGTCTCTTAACTCTTCAGTCGCTTCTCTACACTGTCCTTTGTCTTCTTCTACAAAGGATTCTCTAGTGAATATTTATTTTCTTTATTGGTTATATTTACTTTCAATCCGCTCCAAACTGTTGACTTTTTATACACTCCTCTTCACTCTACAAGCATTCTCTACACAGTCTCTAGTCGTTATTAAGACCCTGTCTGTATGGCGCTTAAAACTTTCCACTCTTCACACATTGCGTTCTCGATAATACATAAATTCTCTCCACTTTTTACACACACTCTGCGCTTTATAAGAAATATCTCCATTGTCAACACACTAAACACTCCTCTCCACAAGATTTCTCTCCATTTTCTGCACTCTCCACCCTCTACACACTACACTCTCCACTCTACAAGAATTCTTTCTACTCTGTCTTCACTTTCATTCTACAAAAATTCTCTTTACTGTCTGCAGTCTTCACTCTCTACACACTACACACTGCTCTCGACTCTGCCTAAACTCTTCACTCTTTTTTAACTCATTACTCTCCACTATACATGAATTCTCTCTACTGTCTGCACCCTTTTACACACTATACTCTCTGCTCTCCAAGAATTATGTCTACTCTGTATAAGCTAAACTCTACAAGAATTCTCTACACTCGTTCCAAATTTGCTAGTTTTGACTCTGTAAAAGATTCCTTACACTGTCTACAGTTTCCATTCCTATTCTTTCAACTTTATTCTCCATTATCAACTTTCCACTATCTACTCTCCACTCTCTATTCTCCACTCTCTTCTCTCCACTCTCTATTCTCCACTCTCTACTACCCACTCCCTACACTCCACTTTCTACTCTCCACTCTCTACTCTCCACTCTCTACACTTTACTCTCCACCCTCCACTCTCTACGCTCTACTCTCTACTCTCTACACTCTACACTCTACTCTCTACACTCTACTCTCTACACTCTACTCTCTACACTCCAGTCTCTACACTCCGCTGTCCACTCTCTACTCTCCACTCTTTATACTCCACTCTCTACACTCCACTCTCTACACTCCACTCTCTACTCTCCACCCTCCACTCTTCACTTTTCACTCTTCACTCTCCACACTCCACTCTCCACTCTCTCCAATCGTATAACTCTTTGCTCTCATGCAGAACTCGCTTCAAGTTTGTTCGGTTTTTGTATTGTACTGAGTTGAAAAGTCACTAGAAATTTGAACTAATCACGTGTGTTCGGGGGAGGCGCCGCTGTTGCATGTTGCATGTGGCGCATGTGGCAAGTCGCGTGTCGCGTGCAAGTCGCTGAAATGTGTCGCAGCGAAAGTGCAACATTAATGAGCAAGCAACAAGAGCAATAACAAAGTCAACAGCAGCTGGAAAAGGAGAAGAAGGAAACATCGAAGAAGACGACGAGGTGGAGGAGGCAAAGGAGAAGGGGGGCAGGCAGGGAGAGGAAAGGAAAGGAAGCGAAGGATCGATAGCGAATACGAATTAGGAAATAAACCAAACCGACAACAACAGCAGCTGGGCCAGGCACCGATGTAGTCAACGCAACGTCGCCCGCCGCCAGATGATCGAATGGTGGTGATCCTTCTACTGTCGCCATGCACATGCAGCAGCAGCCAAGCGAGCAGCAGCAGCAGCAGCAGCAACCACCACCGCCGTCACATAGTCCCACCCGAAATCCATGCACACGAGCACAACCACAGCAACAGCAACCACAACCACAACCATCACAGCAGCAGCCACAGCAACGAAAGCAATCGAAGTGGAAGCGGAAGCAGCAATGGAGTATCATCATCGGCTTCTACGGGTGACACTGCGATCCCGGCGAGCACATTCTACAGAACAGCACAGAGCACACACTTCACACTCCACAACTGGCCTAGTCATAGTCATATTAGCTATCAGCCAACAACAGCGGCGAATGCTGTGCCGAAGCCGCCGCGCAGCTATGCCTACGCCCCCTTTAGCCACGCCCACGCCCCTGCACCGATTGTGTTTCGCATCTATGGAGCACAAGAACAGCAAACTTCTCTGCCAGCTACAGCTACAGCAACGAGCCTGCCACATTCACAACCAACAACAACAAATGCTAATAACAAACATCATCATCATCATCATTATCATCATAAGCGAAATCGTCGTCGCATTGGCAGCACTGGCAACGGCCCTGCCACTGGTTACAGCAGCGCTGCCAACTTTCCTACCACTACTAACAGTGCCGTCGATTATGTGCGTCACGTGACACGCGTTAATTTCTACGACGTTGATACTTCGCAGGTCGGATACGAGCCCAAAGATGATGACGATGGCAACAACGAGGCGGCAACGGCAACTGCAACCGATTGCGATACAGAAGCTATAACCAAAGAAGGTGAGTTCGTACAAAACATTTCATTAATCACATGATCAGATTAAGAACTAGTGGAAGGATAGAAGAAATACAGCCAAATATTTATTTATTTATTTTCTAAAGTTTTGTGTAGAAAATCAACTTCAATTTTGTGTAATTTTCCGGGGTTTTTCAACTTTAAAATTATCATTACTTTCATAATTATTAAAAGAGGTATTCAAAATATTTTTTATTCTTATGTTAAACATTTGAAATAGTAGAAGAGTAGCAAACAATGACAGCCAATCGATGTATATAGTATATTTATATAGCTGAAAACACAACTCGATACAAGTCAAATAATTTCTTACTTATTATACTATACCGCTATTAATAGGTAGAGCGGTATTATAATTGCCACGCCCATTCCAAAAACCATGCCCAATTTTGAAGCTAAAGTTGATTTTTGGTACATACAATATTAACTACAGCTTTTATGATTTCTGAAATTTTGGTTTGGCAATCAGATAAAAATTGAAGAGATTATTTAAGAAATTCTCAGTTGCTTTAGCTAACAATTTGGTATTCTTTGCACGCTATGGTATATTTTTAATGGTACTATATTAATATACCAAAAACATAGCTTATGGTATACATTTTTTTCAATATTTTTGGAATCAATTAAGTTGGTATATTTGAGGAATAAAACAAGTAAAAAACTTAGGTGTCAGCTGCATTTAGCAAGCATGGGACATACCTAAGTTTCTTTTTAGTATTTTGTTAGTATTTATTTTCGATTAAGAATTTACGATCTTAGCTGCGCTACTTTGTTCTGTTCAAATACAACTCAAATAAATTAAAATATCTGAATTCATTTTACTATTTTGATGCTTACTTTTTTTTTAATTGAAGATCTCAAAACATAACTTCTTTCATTGATTTTCCGTACAAATGAAATACATTTATCAAGCTTTTCCATTCAAATAAAAAAGAATAAATTTATTTATTCAAAGAACATGTCGAAGTTATTTTTACTATTTCATTGGAACTCATTTCCTTTTATATGAATTGAGGATCTTAAATGCATCTTAAATGCATTTCTTAAACAAAAATTAAAAAAATTATTTTACTATTTCGGTATTTTATTTATTTTAAACATTTAAGATCTCAGATTTTCACTTCATTTATTGCTTTTTCGTTCAAATAAAAGAGAATTACATTTATATATTTAAAGAACATGTCGAAGTTCTTTGAGGAATTAAGGATCTTAAATGCATTTCTTATAAAAAAAATCAAATAAATTTATCAATTTTTTCGAGTAGAACATTTGAAATGCTCATAGATCGCGTTGAGCTTAAGTTGCGATAGATCAGTGGATGATTATAAAAGGTGAAGCGTATTATTAATGGCACTCCCATCGGAACGATTCACACTCGATTCATTCAGTTTGAGTCATTGGAATGAGTATATAAACGAGTGAATAAATCGATAGATATGGCGTGACAGTTCGTCATTTATTGTTAATAATGTTATGGATAGATGGATGATGGATGATGGATGCTTGGTAATTGGTATTCAGGGTTGGTTGTCAGTGTGTTTTGATTTGTGAATGATTCATGGATACGTTCGCTATACATGTTGCCATATTACGTATACGACACCGAAGAGGGAGAAAGAGTGAGAGAGAGAGAGATGTGAACTGATTCCTTTCGCTGTTGTTTTTTTTTTTTTTGATATGCCAACTGATCCCTTGTCTGACCTCTTCCCTCCCTTCCGCCTCCCCCCTTTGGCATCGTTGAGCTGCGGAAATCATAGAAAGTTTGATTTAATTATGTGATTAACATAGCACAAAGGCGCCTTTGGCGGAAAACAACAAAAACGACGACGACGACGACGGATAACTTGTAACATTGTGAAAAAATAGTGTAAAAATTAGAAATAACAAGCAGCTTCAAGCCAAAGTGCCAACAACAACAAAAATAGCAACAAAAACAATGGCGCAAAATGCTAATGCAAAAGAAAATGTTGCCAGCGAATTTCCCACGTTAGTAAATCATTAAAAATCAACAACTACACAACAAGATAAAGACTAAAACTCAACTCGACAAAAAAAATAGTGCACAAATTTTCATTTGTTGCTGTTTCTTGTTTTGTTTTTGTTGTTGTTGTTTTTCTTTTTTTTTTTGCATATATGCAGATATTTAATAATTGCAGACAGCACTTGTTATGCCACTCACAACACAATTCTCCACTCTTCACTCGCCACTCTCCACTTTTGACGAGCTCTACACTGCAAAAGTATCAAAGGGGAAAGGAAGTAAACCATCAGCAAACAATAAAATTAAAACAAATTAAATGCATGTTTAAAAATGCAAATACGAATTGAAAAGAAAATGAAAAAATGTGTTTCTAAGTAAGAAACAATACATTTAATAACAATAGGGAAATACAAATACAAACTATAAACAAAATAAAGTTCAAATATGTATCTAGTCAATGAAAAATTAATAATGAAAGAAAGAAAGAAAAAAGAATAAATGAAAAAGAGTAAAGAATGAAGAGTGAAGAATAAATATAAAAATAATAAATATGTTAAGTATTAATAAGTAAATAACAACTAAAAAAAAACTACCAAAGCCTTTATATAAAGCAAAGATTCTCTATACCCCTTTTAAATTTTCGACTCTTCACTCTTCACAACATTTTTACCCTATTTATAGGCAGCCTTCTAGCTCTTACCTTTTATTAGTTCAATTGAAACCAATTATATTGCAGAAGAATTTCCGGGATATTGCAAATTTCTAATTATTAAAGACTTTAGAAAAATACATTTGAACTCAGAATAAAATTATAGAATATAAAATAATCAACATTATGTTTGAAATTTTATGCTAATATCCAGCCTTCTAGCTGTTACCTTTTTTTAGTTCATTGAGAAGCAATTATGTTGTAGAAGAATTATTGAAAATTCCTAGAAAATATTTCAGAAAATACATTTAAACTCTTATTACTATTATATAATATCTATTATATATGTATATGCAGCCTCCTTGGTCTTACCTTTTGTGTGTTAGTTCAATCCGTAGCAATATTATTGTTAAGGAATTTAACCTTAATTCATAAAAAGATTTGAGAAAATATATTTGATATCTGACATTACTTAAACTGAAAAGTTGTTTAAAAAATATGCAGCCTTCTAGCTCTTACTTTTTGTTAGTTGAACGCAGAAGCAATTATGTTGTGGAAGAATTTTCACTATATTGAAAATTCCCAGCTATTACAGATTTGAGAAGAAGCATTTGAACTTTTATTTAATATATGTATTGTACTATATAATATGTAACCTTCTAGCTCTTACCTTTTGTTTGTTAAATCATTTACAAACATTTATTGTTGTAGGTTGGAAAGTTTTATAAAAAATATGCAACCTTCTAGATTTTATCTTTTCAACACCAAGTTCCAAATGTTTTGAAAGAATTCTTTCGAACAGTCAACAATAATAAATAATATAAAGTATTTATCAATGATGAAATAAATGTTGAAATGAAAATATAAAGTGCAAATGAAAATTGAAAGGAATTTAAGAGGAATTTGGCATGCAAACAATAGAATAGCATTGAAAATGCGCTAATATGCGAAACGAAATGAAATGGAAAACTAGATAAAGAAAAACCAGCAAAATAAATATGAAGATAAAAAAAGAGGTCAGACACATGATTAGCATAGAGAGCGAGGGAGTGAGAGAGGGTGAGGGAGAGGGGGGTGGGGGTGGTAATGGAGGGGGGGGAGTCAGTTGACAGTTGTAGTTGTAGTTGAAGCCACTTAGCAAGGCAATAATTGACACCACAATTAGCTCAATGAGCGGCAAACAAGTGCAACTTACGTGTGTGTGTGTGTGTGTGTGAATGTAATGAACGTAATAAACGTAATGAAATACAGCAGCAACAACAACAACAACAGCTACAACAATGGGGCGTGGCAGCGTGGAGTGATTACATGTCATCGACAAAAGCAGCGCAATCGATTGTAGTCGATGAAGTAAGCGAGCAAGAAAGAGACAGAGAGAGAGAGAGAGAGGGAGAGAGAGTGAGACAGATTGAGAGAGAGAGAGAGAGAGAGAGAGGGGGAGGGAGAGAGAGACCGATGGAGAGCTGGTAAAACAATGCAAAAGCGAATCGAGGAAATCGAGAATGTAAAGTAAACTGAACCAGAGAACCGCCCCCCTCTGCCTCTGCCTCCCCCTCCCCCGCTGCCCTTCTTCAGCGCGTCTCGTGCTGTTTGTTTGTTTAATTGTGGTTGTTGTTGTTGCTATTTATGAAGTGCTTGGCTGACTGTCTGGCTGATGCAATGCGGATATACAATGAACACACACACACACACACACACGAATGATAAACCGATAAACAGGGCAGCAAGACATTGGCTCGATTTTTAAAGCACTGACCAGGCCAATTGTCGATTACCAAACACCAAAAAATATCCAAATACTGAAATACCAAAATACTCTCCTCTCAACTTGCAAGTCGAAGTTGAATTCAAAGTGGCAACTGCAACTGCAACTGCAAACTGAAAATGCAGCGTCCAAGATCTCGTTTCTCGGTTTCTCTCTCTGCGACTGCAGATAAACTATATAAGCGACCTTTAATGGTCCAGCGATTTTCATGCAGCCAACAGGCATCAGGCATCAGACAACAGACAACAACACAAACACTCAAACACTAACAACCGCACAGCATCAACTATCCATAAAAAACAAAAAAAAAAAAAACATTCAGTTGCACAGCGAATTTTGAATGCCCTTAAATCATTTTTTTGTAAAGAGAACATTTTAGTATTATTTTTTAGCTCTGGAGTAAAGTTTAATTTTGAATATTAAACAAACTCTTTTTAATGGGTAAACGTAAAATTTGAAATATACCAAATCGATATACCAAATGAAGACTTTGGTATAATTCAGTACTATTTCGGTATATTAATTGCGTATGTTTGTATTCTGAGACATATTTTCATTGTATCGGTATATTTTTAGTATATTTTAGTATTCATTCGGTATATCATTCGGTATTATTTGTATTTGGTATAAATTTAGTACATTTTAGTATCCATTCGGTAAATTGATTTGGTATTTTTATGATATGAGACCTATTTTGATTATAGTAGTATATACTAAATATAGCTTTTGATGTGTCTCAGTATTTTTTAGTATATTAATGTGGTATGTTTTGTAATCTGAGGCATAATTTGATTATAGTTGTATATTTATATAATAAGTTTTGGTATGTTTTGTACTCTGAGATATAATTTGATTATAGTAGCATATAGATATACTAAAAAAAAAGTTTTGATGTATTTTAGCATTGTTTCGGTATAATAATTTGGTATATTTTGAAATCAGAGGTATATTTTGATTATACAAAATTAAATAATATAATCTCAATTTGCCATGCGAAAAGAAAAGAAAATAAATGAAAAATAAATAAATAAACAAATGTAGTAAAGATTTTGTATAGCTTATAGAGTAGTTAATAAGCTCTTTAGCAGTGCATTTAAAGATAGTATAAAAAGCATATACGAGTAGTTTTTTACCCGCTAACAATAGGGTAGAAGGGTATAACAACTTTGTTGCAACAAGAAATGTATGCAACAGACAGATGAAAGCATCCCTATAAAGTATGTATATAAAGTATATATATTTGAGATCAGCGTCAAAAGTCTGAATTATACGAACTGGACTAAACTTGACGCATGTTTTCTCCGTTTGTCTGTCCATATGACAGACAAGGTGTTTAATCTCAGAGACTGTAAGAGATCGAGCAAATATTTGTTTGTTTTTTCGGCCTCCAAATTGAAGAGACACAAATCTTGGAAGCTATAAAAGAACTGATTTAATATGGTGTATAACGGGTCGGGTCTTAAATGCTTTGGTTGACAATGTATAGTAATATAGTATATTGAGATACCAAATATAAGTTTTAACATATTTCAGTATTTTTTTAGTATATTAACTTGGTGTATTTTGTACTCTTAGGCATATTTTGATTGTAGTAGTATATCGATATACTAAATAAAGATTATGTTAGGTTTTAATATTTTTTGGTATATTAAGTTGGTATATTTTGTAATCTGAGGCACATTTTGGTTATAGTTTGAAAAGTTTTGGTATATTTTAGTTATATTTCGGTATATGAATTTGGTATATTTTGTAATCTGAAACAGATTTTGATAGTTTTGATAAATAAAGCTCTTGGTATATTATATTCCTTTTGCGGTATATTAATTTGATATATTTGGTACTCTGTGGCATATTGTGATTATTTATATAAATTGATGTACTAAATAAAAGTTTTGGTATATTTTAGTATTAATTCGGTATATTTTGTAATCTGAGGCATATTTTAATTGATATGTTTGTGTTTTAATTATAAATAAAAAACATCTACTTGTATTTGGTAGCATTTAATATACTTTTGGTATATTTTAGTATTATTTCGGTATATGAATTTGGTATATATTGTTATCTGAGTCAGCTTTTGATAGTAGTAGTATGTTGATATACTAAATAAAGCTTTTGGTATATGAATTTGGTATATGTTTTAGTATA
Organism: Drosophila kohkoa; assembly: GCA_019972355.1. Lineage (NCBI taxonomy): Eukaryota > Metazoa > Arthropoda > Insecta > Diptera > Drosophilidae > Drosophila > Drosophila kohkoa. Next base: position 5,356,081 of record BJEL01000071.1, on the reverse strand, counting down.
TTGATGCATGCAGCTTTTGGTATATATGTATGATTCTTTTATATAGCGGGTATCTCACAGTCGAGCAGTCTCGCTCGTAGCTTTCTTAGTTGTTTTTCATTGAGCAAAACTTGGACACCGCACCGTCCACAGACGCTGTCGGATGTCCGTGCTCATAGAGCTTTGTTCTGTGTGGTTTGTTTAGCGTCACAGGTTACCAGCACACACACAAACACACAGATGGATAGATAGACAGACGGACAGACAGACGGACAGCAAGTCGTGCACACACTCATAGTACAGTTAGTCGGTGGCAGACAGAGACCAACTTGGACTTGGATTACGTAATTGGGCGACCAGGCAGCTCTCGGCAACCAAATGCGGCAGCCACTCAGCGAATCGCTGAAGCGCTTCGTTATTGCTCTGCCCTCCGTCTCCACCTTCGTCTTCGTCTCCGTCTTCCCTTCGTCTTCTCCTATTCGCTTCTTCAAGCGTTTTGTTTGTTAGAAGCGGGACAAGTGGAAATGCAAAATGCAAATGCGATGCACAACTTTTTGGCTGAGCTCAGTTTAGCTAAGGTGTTGCAATCAGAACTGCCAACTGGCTGCTGGTTGCTAGTTGCTGGTGTGGCAACTGGCAACATGTTGCCACGACTGACTCCACACATGAACTAGTTCCAATTAATTAGCGCTTTTTATGCCTCTTTTTTTATGCGCTGTGGAGGATGTCGACCATTTCCGATCATCCAGTGGGAGAGCCACAAAGCGATCGCAGTTGCAACTGCAACTGCAACAGCAACAGCCACAGCCACAGCTGCCACTTTTTGTTGCAACTGCCGCCAGTTACGTTATGCTAATTACCCCAATAAGCTGTTAGTTAAGGAATTGCTGTTTGCAGACTTTTAGTATTCGGTTTTATTGCATTCATATACATACTTTCATTACAAGTTGCGAGTATTAACATTATATTGTAATTATACGTAAAGATAAGGAAGGGAAAGAATTTACTAAAATACGAAATACTGAAATATAATAAAAGCTTTTTTTATGACTATATATAATACAATAGTATTTCGATGTAACAAATAAAGCTTTTGGTATATTTGGTATATTTTAGCGCTGATGTAATAGTATATCTATATACTGAACAATGATAATAATAATGAATAATGAATTTAGTATTTTTTATGGAATAAAGATATTCGGTATGTTTCAGTAATCTTTCGGCATATGAATTTGGTATATTTTAGTATTTTTCGGCATATAAATTTTATGTATTTTATCGATTGGTATGGTATTTAGTATATCTTCAGTATATAAATTTGATAGTTAATATAGCAGTGTAGCGATATACCGAATAAAGATGTTGGCATATTTAATTATTTTTTGGCATATCAACCAAGTATCTTTTTTTACGAGTTTGGTATATTTCAGTATTTTTGGGCATATGAATTTGATATACTTTAGTACTTCATTGGTATATGAATTTGGTATATTTGATCCATTATGTAGTAACGTAATATAATAGTAGTATATCAATATTACGAATAAATATTTTGATAAATTTTATTATTTCTTCAGTATATGAATTTTGTATATTTGAGCAATAATAATCGATATACCTAATAAAGTTTTTTTTTGCATATTTTAGTATTTTTTTGGTGTATGAATTTGGTATACTTTATTGCTATTGTTATAACAAGTTAATTGATCAGGAAATTAGCATATTAAATGCTTCTTATTTTTTATGGCAGATTATTTGTTCAATAATTAACTGATTTTAGGCCCAAAAAATACATGCAACAGCAATTGTTTTAATAAATTGATTAGGCATACTTCTAAGATGTTTATTTCAAACTTTTTGGGTAGATACAATCATAATTTTTTGTAATTAATTTATTAATAATTTATTAAGATTCTTGCATTGTTTTTATTTTAGTTAGAGCACAAATCGTATACTCTTTTTATAATTTATTTAAGAATTTATTAATCGTTTATAATATTACTAGCATTGCTTTTCTTGAGATTGTTTTCAACTCCGTTTTAATTAAAAAAAATATGAAATTATATTTGAGCTTCTTTAATGTAAGTGTCCTGCACTCTTTTTTTTATTAAAGAAATTAATAGTTTCTCATAATATTGTTTTTCTTTCAAAATTTGTTTTCCTCTTATTTTTATCTTATCTATTAATTTGTGAAGACAAATTGTGTTCTACTTTTTGTTTTTTGTTATACTTTTTTATTTGTAAAATTTGTTTTTATATTATTCTAATGCAGAGTTCTGATTAACCATTAAAATAATCTGACTTTAGCTAGTTGCTATTTTGGTTTTAGACTTTTGAATTTTCATCTCTAGTTAGCTAGTTAACTTAAAAAATTAATTAAACGAAAGTCGGAGAAAAGTTCAGAGGAATTGTTGCTAAGATCGTGTTAAGTTTGAACTTCAGTTTGAAGATCGTTGTCGATCAACATTGAAGTATTGCTTGACAATCGTTGCAGCTAATCACGATCTTCAGGCTGTGCGTAGGAAGCAGCTCTTAACTGTCGCTGTTGACCCTCAAATGTTGCTACCAAAATGCGTAAGCTTGAGTGGCGAATTTTATGGCTTTGTGGCAAGGTCTGTTGCTTGATGCTTCAAAAGCTCACCGAATGAAAGCTTTTAATTTCAAGCAAGTTTAGCTACAAAAATTTTCTGTTGCTAGTTGAGTTGGTTTTTTGAATATGCCTGAAAATATGCAATAGTTTTTTTAATTCCCTCCGATTTTCTTTTTATAGAGGAATGGATAACGAAGCGAAAAACCGAGCTAACGACAACGAGACAAATAGAGACGCGGGTGAAGCGGCAGGTGAAGCTGCAGGATGGCAAAGTGATCGAGGACTCGGGTCCCATAGTGTCCACCAACACGACCGAGGACACAGACAAGCAGGAAACAGAGACAACGGAGGTAATTATACGATGATAGCTATAATTAAGATGGATGGTATTTTATCAGTTTGTAACTTTCTTTTCATTTCCTTAAATACATAATTTTATGTTATGTTTAAGACAGTCCTTAAAAATATGTTTACAGGATCATGTTTGATTCCTAAACCCGCTAATCAAAGTGTTAAAGGGTATTCTAACTTTGTAACTGCTAGAAATATATGTAACAGGCAAAAGGATTTATCTCCGACCCTATATAGTATATATATACTTGATCAGTAATAATCAAGCAAGATAAAGCAATTTCCGTCTGTCTGTCCCTTTACTTTGACCTCTTTTGCATATTTTGAATGTAGTCGATATACCAAGCATGGACTTCGGTTTATTTTTAGTATTTAAGCAGTATATTATTTACTTTAAGAATAATATCAGACTGATTTTCTTTTATTCATCATGAGTAGCGGGTATCTCACAGTCAGGCATACTCGACTGTAGTTTACTTACATGTTTTTTATAGCTAAAAGTACGTGAACATTATTCCCAATTATTTGGATTATTATTATCATTAATTTTAATTGAAAACACGTAGACAATTTATAGTCTCCAAGGTTTGTTGTTAATTGAAGCATATCAAAAGCTAGTTTATTTTAAAATATTAATTTTGAGGATTAATGGAAAAGAAATTCTTTTCTCTGGAGGTTTTAAAACAATTAATCTTATTTTTAATTTACAAGACCAAGGTTTTTATTCAACTATGAAAACTAATGATTATATTTTTATGTGAAAGTTTTTCAATAATTTTATTTATTTTAGAATTAGTTTGTTTTGTTTCTTAGCGTAAATTAAATTTATTATATAGTTAATATAGTTTTAAATTTATAATTTGTACTTGAAAATGCATAAGTATAGATTTAAGTTGATTATTTCTTTACGGAATTTAGATAAGTTAATATCGAATTTGAAGATAATTTCTAATTTAGGACTTGCACAATTTTTTATTTATATATTATGCAGATCTAAAATTTAGTAATGAATATAACTTCGATTTCAAGAAATATAAATTGATTAGCAAACTTAACTCTTCATTCTCTTTCCCTTTCACTCTCTTTCTCTCCCTCAGAAGCGGGACTTGGGACTGCCAGATGAGTTGGATGGGAACGCACAGCTGATTGATGCAGCTGCGCTGGAAGCGAGCGCCGTCAACGAATCGCAGCTGGCTCAGCTGCAGGAATCGTTTGGCGTGGGCGGTGAAGGCGGGGCGGGGCAAGGTGGGAAGCTGGTGAAGCGCATGGTGCCGCGTCCAGTCGATGGGCTGGTGCGCCAGGTCGACGACAAGCGCGTCATATCGCATGAGGAGATCAAGGACTATCACGAGACGCAGGATGTGAGGCACCTGGGCGACTTTACCGATGAGGTAAGTGAACGAAACAACAGAAAACAAGTTGTCATTCTCTCTCCCCCTCTCCCCTTCTCTCTCTCTCTCTCTCTCGCTCTTCTGCTGCTGCTGATGTGGTAATTTGAGAATAGCTGCAAGTAAAAAGCAACAGCAGCAGAAAATTGCCAGGCAAATAACTGCAAATCAATTTGGCGTGAAAAAAGAGCAACAGAAAGCAGAGCAAGAATCGCTTAGTGCGCTTCAACGAACAGCAAACACCCTAAACACACACACACACACACACACACATACAAACATACACTTTTTGTCTTGCACAAGATCAACAACAACAGAGCTGAGATACATAGTTGGGAATTTTAGTTAGTTTTGTGTTAGGTTCATTATGAAGACTAAGTTTATTATATTATAGAAATTTAACTAAAATACTAAATAAAATACCAAATAAATACTAAATATAATTCTGAATAAAATACTAAGTTAATACTGGGTAAAATACTAAATAAATACTAAATAAATACCAAATACCAAATACTAAATACTAAATACTGAATACTAAAAACTAAATACTTAATACTAAACACTAAATACTAAATACTAAACACTAAATACTATATACCAACAACTAATATACTAGACTATATACCAAATATTTATACTAAATACTTATAAATATAAAAAAGTTCATCAAAAGTTTTTCTTATCTGCAAAATTTCGCTATTCAAATGACATCGCCTAATTTATATAGCTGACATTCAAAACTTCAGTTTGAAATGAATGTTTTAGTAGGAGAACAAGTTGTTTGTCTTTAACATATTTGTTAACTATGCTTTATTGTCTGTTAAAAAACTATAACACTGTAATTAATTATTATTTAATTTATTATTTAATTTAAATATTCGAATTTTGTGTTGCAGAATTTTTAGGTAAAGTTCGGAACTTTAAGATGTATATTATTCTTTATTATATATTTTATTTAAAGTTAATAAAACATTTGCGTATAAGGAAATTCAAATTGAGTAGAGAACTAAAACTAAACTGATGGTAATAGTGAATGAGAGAGAGAGAGAGAGAGAAGGAGAGAGAGACACAAAGTCTTAAAGTATAAAAAGAAAATGAATAATATTAAGAGGAAAAGAATAAATACTTTCATTGATTACGATTGATTCTCCAAAATATTGTGCAGCATAATCCAATATAATCCCTTTATGACTTATTCCTTTAATTACTAATTTATTGTATTTTGATAAAGATCTTTTCTACTTGAGTATAAAAAGAAAATGAATAATATTGTGAGGCAAACAAAATGCATAAATTCTTTTGATGATATCGATTGATTACCCGGAATTTAGCGAAGCATTGCGCAATAGATTATTTTCCTTATATGACTATTTCATTTAATAACTAATAATTGAATAAAAATCTTTTCTATAAAAAGAAAATTAATAATATTGAGAGTATAATAAAATGCACAAATTCTTTCAATGATAATGATGGATTCCTCAGAATTTAGTGCAGCATTTCATAATGGATTATTTTCCTTATATGACTTTTGATTGAATTACTATTATGAAATTATTATTATTATTAATTATGATAAACTATTCTTTGCCTTGTTTTGCAAGTGGGTGGCTCATGAAAGCCGCATAGCCTTGTGGTGTTAGGGTAGTGCGTGGTATCAACGCCACTGGGCAGTCGACAGGGCCAGCAACAAAGCCAAGCTAAGCTAAGCTAAGCTAAGTCAAGTCAAGTAACAGCAACAAGCAACAGCAACAAAACACAAGCAACCAGTTGTGGCTGCTTTAAAGCTCATTCGAAAGTTACGGGGAGTCGATGTTGTTATTGTTGCTGTTGTTGTTGCCGCAGAAACAAGCTGCGCTGCATCGAATGCTGTGGCTGTGGCTGTGCCTGCCGCTAGATCAGTTGCCGCCGAGCGAGCGCCGAGAGCAGTCAAAAGAAACTCGTTACTCGCAACGGGTTCGCTCTTAGCCAAGCCAACAAAAGAGACCTGAGAGACAAGTTAGGCTCGAAACAAATAAACAGAAAACCAAACTGAAACTTCGTTTCGTTTCGCTTAGATTCAATTAGATTCGATTCGATCAATCGCTCGATTATTGACATTAACTTGATCTGAATTTAGTTGATCTTTGTTTTAACGGTTTTAATCCATCGTCAACTCTATCGCTCTCTCTCTCGCACTTGCACTCGCACTCGCACTCGTTATCTCGCTCTACCCTCGTGGCTGTGTTTTGTGTGTGTTTGATTTGATTTCAATTCTTTTTTTTCTTGTGTCCATTTGTGTTGTTATTGTTGAATTTGCGTTTTTCTTTTCTGTGTTTTTTTTCTCCTTCTTTCTTTCGTTTTGTGGGTTTCCTACGCTCGCCGCGCCGCGCCCCCGCACGCCTGTGATTTAGTTAATCTCGGTCTCACACATACACACACACACACACACACTCGCATTACTTGCCCCGCATTTGTTTAAGTCTTAGTTTTTAGCTTAGTAATTAACTTAAATTCATTAAAAACAACGCGAAGAAAAGAGTGAAAAAGCAACAACAACAACCACAGCAACAGCAACAGCACCAACAACAACAACAACTAATACTACTGCAGCAGCAACCACAACACAACATAAAAAGCAGCAACAGTTTTGGTGCGTGGGGAGCTAAACGATTGGCCAACGGCAACGCTCAATTTGCTTAATTATCCAGGTGCGAATATGCGAATATTATGAATATATACATATATATGTGAATATATATATGTTATGTTATATCTGTTATATATGTGAATACGAGTGGCGATTGCATAACTTGCTGCAGCTATAACGAACAACTTGGGCAACCATTTGAATATAGTATAGAAAGACTTAGGCAACGAACTTGCAAACGCACTCCACTTAATTGAAAGACTTAGGCGACGAACTTGCGCATTTTATCGACAAAAGACTTAGGCAACAAACTTGCACATTTCATTGCAAAAATAAAGACCTAGGCAACGAACTTGCATTGAATGACTTAGACAACAAACTGGGATATGGCATTAAGACTTAGGCGACGAACTTGCACAGTGCATCGAAAAAGACTTAGGCGACGAACTTGCATATTTCATTAAAGACTTAAGCGACAAACTTGTGCATTTCATTAAAGACTTAGGCGACGAACTTGCACAGTGCATCGAAAAAGACTTAGGAAACGAACTTGCCCATTTCATTGAAAAAGACTTGGAGAACAAACTGCATAAGGCATAAAGACTTAGGCAACGAACTTGTGCAAAAAAAAAAAGACTTGGAGCACGAACTTGTGCAGAACAAATGTTGTGTATACTGTATTAAATGAAAAGACTTAGACAACGAACTTGACAACGACGAAAGACTTAGGAAACGAACGTGATTTGTCGATTTACTTAGCAGCAACAAAGACTTAGACAACGAACTGGACTATGCTAAGCGGAAACTGAAAAAAGCTGAAACTGAGGAAAAACAAAAATGAACTGGACTAAAAGACTTGAGCGACGAACTTGAGGACGCTCACTAGATGAAAAGACTTAGGCAACGAACTTGTATGTACATACGTGTTAACTGCGCGACTCGAAACTCCATTTGAAAGTTCTGTGGCAAGTCAATAAATGTGGCGAGAACTTAGAAGGCACCCCCCGCTGTCCCCCCTATTTGACCCCTCCCCAAATAGCTCTTTGTGGTCCATGCAGAGAGAGAGACAGAGAGAGAGAGAGAGAGACAGAGAGAGGTACTTAGGAGCACGTCTTTAAACCGGTAGTTGGCAATTACCCAGCCAGCAAAAGGTTGTGTACCACCACACAGCAGATGATGTTGAACCAGGCATACACACACACACACACACACATACATACACATGGACACCTTGAGACCTGTTCTGAGCCCAGTTTAATCAATAGCTGCTGCTGCTCCTTGGCTTGGCTTCGAGACTTGGCTCGACTTCGGATTCTAGGCGTGTCTGCAGCAGGTCCATGAACCTAACTACCACACACTCTCGCATACACACACACACACACATACTGAGTGCCGCGCAGTTGGAGTTTTGTCTATGCAAGAGAGACCACAAAAAAAAACAGAAAACAGAAACAGAAAAAAAAACATTTATAGTATGTTGGAATTTCGAATTTGAATTTCAGTTTGAATTTTGTGTACTTCTTGTCTTACAGCCCAGCTGCAAGCAGCTCGCTGTGTGTGCGAGTGTACGTGTGTGTGTGTGTGTACTTGATGCCTTGGAAACTTGTTTTTTGTAGCTGTAGCTGTAGCTGTGCCCACATTGACTTGGGTCGCACTCTAATCAGCAAATGCCAATCAGCACAGCGCCAACTCCACGCCGGCCGCTGAATCTGAATCTCGACTTCGACTTCGAGTCTGTCTCAGTCTCAGTCTCTGGACACAGTCCAGCTCCCCAAGCTGCATTTGCGTTGGCGTTGGCGTCGACGGTGTCGCACACACTAACTGAATTACAATAACAACACTAATAATAATAATAATCATAATAATAATAATGATAAAAATAATAATCGATCGCTGTGGCTATGCTTCTCTCTCTCTCTCTCTCTCTCTCTGGAGGTTGAGCAACTCCCAAGGCAAACTGGTCTGCGAATATCAACGCACAAAAGACAAAAACGCCAGCCAGCGTCAGCCAATTCAGTAACTTTTGTGGCTGACCAGAGCCCAACACACAGCTCAGCCCCACTTCAACTGAAGATAGACAAGCAAATACCTTAAGAATTCAAAATATCAAATATCCAAGTCTAAAAGAAAAGTAACTAGGAAATACGAATTAAATTTGTCTGCAAATTGAGCTACAATAAAAAAAAAACAAACGTGCTAAAATCAAGAATAAAATCTTGAATCAAGATTATATGATGATTTATTCAAGAAAGTTTATTCTTTAATCAGATCTTAACATACTCGAAGCAAGATTTGCATCGTATAATGGAAATTTAGCATAAAAATCTTGATATAAGATTTTTTAATCTAAAAATCTATTTATTCAAGATCGAAGAAATCTTCAATCTTAAGATCTGCAATATAACATACTTTTTAATCCAAAAAATTTTCATATTGAAATATCTCCAAATACACCTGATATTTATAATATCGTACTATAAATCCTAACTATCTCATTGAACTGAGTAACTACAATAGCTAGAGCTATGAAATATTGCATGAAGATATATTAAAGACTATTTATTTGTAATATATTGAAGACCCTTTATAATATCCTAAAATAAACCTCAACTGTCCTTTTGAACTCAGTAATTAGGAAAGCTAAACCTATGAAACTTGGCACGGAGTTACTCTAATGCATATTAAGTTATAATATGTTAAAGACTATCTAATACAATAGATTAAATCTTAACTATCTCATTGGACTCAGTAACTACAAAAGCTAGAGCTATGAAATTTTGTATGAAGTTACTTAGTGATTCCTTATTTGTAATATACTAAAGAGTACCTAGAATATCATATAATTACACCTTAACTGTCCCATTGAACTCAGTTACTATGGACGCTTGAGCTACGAAATTTCATATTTATGTTGTTTAATTTAAAATATAACAAAATAATAAAATACAATTTAAATATTGAAATTTCTTAAATACACAAAAAGCAGTCAAAGTTATCTTTGAAGCTTTAAATTTCTGCTAATACTGCCAGCAGTAAATAATTAAAAACTAGGCATAGAGTTAATTACACAATTAAATAAACAGATGAACAAGCTACCAAATTTGCCAGCGAAAGAGTCAAAGTTAATGGTCTGCAAAAGCAGCAAAATACATTTAAATAAAACTCGCTAAGAAAACACATGTTAACATATAATTAAAGGCTGGCAAATTAATGGATTATTATGTGTCTGTGTTTATTGCGTTGTCCAAAGTAAAGCATAAACTGAACAATTAACCTAGAACTTGATTGCAAGATGTGTAATGGAAATTAGGCTCCAAATTGGGTAGAGAAAGAAAAAGTAGAGCTCGAAGCTTGGCTGCATATACTCGTAATTAAGTGGTGGAAAATGCACTCGCTGTGCATGCCCATTTGCCCTGATTATAGAGGGTATGGGCAACAATCGAAAACCACAAATCAGCAGCTTGGCTCATTTCTCTTTTCTGTTCGTTTTTGGCCACTTGGCATGCTAGCAGCAAACACAGCAAGCAGCAGCAATTCATTTGAATACCTTCAAGCGGGCCAAAATCGTCGCTCGAATTGAAAATTATGCCCACAGTCTGTCTGTGTGAGTGTGTGTGTGCGTCGTGTCTGATTTTTTTTAGTTCGATCTTAACTCCACTTTATACCACACACTCGACTCCAACTTGAGGTTAGTTTTGTTTTTTTTTTGCTTTTTCTTGCGTTGGCATTCGACCAACAACTGAATGATTATTGACAAAAACACAAGACAAGAAAAACATACATAAAAATTGAAACGGTTTTTGGCATTTTTGGCCAATGACAAATCTCTTGACAATGTACCCAATGAATACCCTCAAAAAAACTAATAAAAAACACATCCACACACTCATGCTAAACAACTCTGCGTCATCCACAACGTCATCACGCCAGAGATTATAATAATAATAATAGCCATAAACATTTATCATGATCTTCATTGGCGCCAGAGTCATAGCAGAAGTCTCTCCCCACTCTCAGTCTCTCGCCTTCATCTTTCTATTTTTGTCTTCGTCTTTGATTCAACAACATTTGCTGTAAAGCCAAAGATCTCTTTAACACATATACCCTGTAATAACAGAGAGCAGCACAAAGGTTGAACCAACTCTATTATTCTCTGTGTTCCGCTTGGTTCATCCATTGAATTTGGTATGCTAAATAGACAAATCCGTTTCTATAGCACTCAGATGTTTCCCATTGAACTCAGCAACTACAAAAGCTAGCGCTATCAAACTTTGTTTACAGATTTCTTATATTATTTAAAACTCTATTGTGTTAAGATCTGATTCCAAACTCTAATAAAAAACAGAAATATATATTGTCAGTTATTTCAACAACCTTGAAAACTATTTCACACTTCTAGTTGCATTAAATGAATCACAAATATCTGAAAGCATGTCAAATTATTATGCTAAATTTATTAAGGTTTGAAGTCACTCTACTTAATGGTTGAATATTTATTATATCATAAAATAAATCCTAACTGTCCCATTGAATTCAGTAAATAGGAAAGCGAGAGTTATGAAATTTGTCATAAAGTTATTCTAATGTATATTATCTCTTAATATGTTAAAGACTATTCATACTATCGTAGATTAAATCTTAACTATCTCATTGAACTCAGAAACTACAAAAGCTAGAACTATGAAATTTGGTATGACTTTTCGTTAGGGATTATTTATTTGTAATATACTGAAGACCACTTACTATATATGTAATATCATAAAATAAACTTTAACTGACCCATTGAACTCAGTAACTACAGAAGCTTAAGCTATGAAATTTTGGATAAAGTCACTCCAATGCATATTTATTTGTAATATGTTAAAAGTATGTTAATATCATAGAGTAAATCCGAACTATCCCACTGAACTCATTAATTACAAAAGCTAGAATTATGAAATTTGGTCTGAAGATACTTTTATCTATATAAATTGTAAATATATTAAAGATTATGTATACTATCCTAACATAAATCATAACTGTTCCATTAAACTCAGAAATTCTTGAAGCTAAACTTACACAATTCAGAACCTAGCTTAGCTATAGCATAAATAGTTAAATAATGTTAATAATATAAAAAAGAATTTTATAATAGAGGTTTAATTTTTTTATTTAGGGAATTTGCTAAGACTTTCCAACTAAATTTCCAGCATATCTCAAAGTCAGCTGCTAAAATATTTGTCGCTATAATTTTAATAGCTGTTTTGTCAGCTTTTGATTATTTTTGTTTTGTCTACGAACGAATTCGTGTTCATCGATCGTTCAATGAGCAGTCAAATTTACAGCAGAGCGCCTGTGGCCAATGCGAAGATGCTGCTCCAAAAGTCGAGAGGCGGAGACGGAGATGGGGGCGGGGGAGTGGCTGACAGTCAGGCAGGCAAGTGGAGGAGGCGAAACAAAAAATTCAAGCTGTTGTTATGGCTGACATTCAAGTTTTTCGAGCTTCGAAAAAAAAAACAAAAACAACAAAAAAAAACACTTTCTACGCGCGTTACCGTTAAACAAGGTCGCCAACCACGATGACGGCGACGACAACAAGTTATATATGTATGTGTGTGTGAGTGTTTATAAGCGAGTGGAATCTGCCAAGTGGTCATCCACTGGTCAGCTTCAGCCTGTCCAGCGATGCGTGCATTTTGCTTGTCATCTACTGGGGAGAAGGGAAGGGTAGGGAAAGGGGAGGGAGGGAAGGGGAACGGGAGTTGTCTGCTGACCTTGAGCTAACGTTTGTTCAGCTCAGCTGCTGCTGTCGCATTCTTACCGTTATTTCGAAGCATTCCATTGCAACATCTGAAATCGCAATGCGGTTTAGTTTGAAGCTTCTCTGTCTTGCTCTGAATACCATCCAAAGCTTAGCTACCTCTCTCTTTCTCTCTCTCTCTCTCTCACTCAGTCTCTTCCACTCTTTTACGGTTTTCAGCTTGCAGCAATTGCAACCGAGAAGCATCGACCATGTCGATGATGCAATGTGATCACCATCACTCACTCACTCACTCACAAAACGCTCGCACGCTTTGGCAAATACGATTAGCATATGTCTCGACGGGAAAACGAGAATGAGATCGAATTCGGTTAGCACTTCTTCTTGCCTCTTTCTCAGTTCTCAGTTCTCACTTCTCAGTTGCCTCATCGAGATGAGGTAACAGCTTTTGTGTGGCGCGTGGTTCCTTTGGCATTTAGCTAAACATTTTGTTTGTTTTCACAATTGCTTTCTTCCAAGAAAGTAATCCAAAAACTCTTCATAACTCAATCTCTAGATTGACGGAAGTTCCTCAATAAAGTACGAAAATTTATCTATTTATTTCAGCATTTCATTTTCTTAGAAATTTCAACGGTTTTCTGCTGTGATTTATTGACAGTAATTTCTCATGATAAGATTCAACTCTATACGTGTAAAGAAGGTTTCTTATCTAATTTATTTATTCACAGTTAACTTGTACTTCAAATTACAAGTATATCTTATGTTTACAGTTAGCTTTTAATTAAAATGAAAAAGCTAACTAACTTATTTTTAAGAGTGCTGGCTGCTCAGAGCATCGCCCCCAAGGAAAGTTGTTTCTTTCGTACCTGCTTTATTGCTTTGGCTGACAATCTGGTATATTTTGAACGTAATAGTATATCGATATACTATATATATATATATATACCGACCGGTTATTACGACGAAAACTCGATGGCTAGGTTGGTCACCATACAAACTTATATGAAAGCGCCTCCGCTTACAACGTCTCCGCTTTTAGCGACTAACCGCTTATACCGACGAAATTTTTCAGAATTCAACCGGATATAGCGACGAAAAAAAAAAATTCAGCGAAAAATTGCCAACAAATTTAAGCATCAAACGGCGTATGTATGTATGTATTTATCAGTGATCGGCACCCTTGCTTGTGTGCGTAGCAGCGACACAAAGCTCTTAGACTCTCACTATTCTCTGTCAGTCTTAGCCGTCGCCTTAGCAACGCTGCTGTTAGAGAGAGACAATTGAAGTGCAATGCTGACGTCACACAAATGTTACAGCGTGCGTGTGCAGACCACATAGCCTATTCCGTTATACATATTTCTAGTTTTTTCTGCTTTTTTATTGAATGCGTAATTCCGCCAAATGTGAATGTGTCCGTCTAATAGACATTTGCCTGTTTTATGTAGGATAATATAGATTGAACTAGACTTTTTAATATTATGTAAGCACTGAATATAACTAGACAGCAGAGAGCAAACCTAGACAACTTTCAACTTGAACTTTTTACCCCGAGAAGATCTTTTGAGTACTATGAACATATACAACTTCAACTTAAAATGCTTCCCCCGAGAAGATCTTTTAAATACTATGAACCTATACAACTTGAACTTTATCTGTTTCCCCCGAGAAGATCCCCAGGTCCCCAGAGAGAGAGTTTAAGAACCGTACCACCAACCGAAGTGCCAACTAACCCAATTCCCTTTCCCTTTTCTCTTACGCAGACGTACGTGAAGGCAGTGCGCGAGGGTGTCCAGGATCTAGAGGCGGTGCTCTGCTCCCCGGAGAGTCAGCAGCAATTGGTGGCGCTCGGACCGCAGTTGGTGGCGAACACAAGTGCGTCGCGCAAAACCATAGACTCGGAGGACACACAAAAACGTTGTCTGGCCCAAGAGGACGGCACTTTGGTAACGGAGAGCAAACGCACCACCGAACACGAGCTCATACTTGAAGGCGACGAAGCGGAAGACGAACAGGAAGCAACGGGCAATGCACAGTTGAGCACAAAGGCACAAAACGCGACGGTGACAGCGAGCCAAAGGTATTTCAAGCAACGCGACGAGCAGCATGTCGATCTGCTAGACAGCGACGGCAAACTGGTGGCCACCGAGATGCGCTACGCGGCGGAGACAACGCAAATGGACAAGGATGGCTCGCTGGAGCGTCCGGGCGACTGGGACAGTCTCTCCGATCGCATGCGCAAGCTGCGACGCACCCAGCAACAGCAACAACAGAAGGGTAAGTCCGAAGGTGTTAAAAAGTGCGAGAAGGTTGAAAAGTGCAAGGAGGTCGAAAAATTCGAAGATGACGAAAAGTCCTAGGTGATATGAAGAAGTTAAAATGTTCGATGAGGTGAAAAAGTCCGAGGAGGTGGAGAAGTCTGAAGTTGTTGAAGAGTCCGAAGATGTCGAAAACTTCGAGGAGGTCCAAAAAGTTCGAAGATAAGTCTAAGGAGGTCGAAAACTGCGACGAGGTCGAGAAGCGCGAGGAGGAGGAGAAGGGGTCGTAAAGTATGAAGAGTTTCAAAAGTCCTTAGTTGTGAAAAACCCAAAGAGGTGAAAAAGTAACAGGAGTTCGAGGAGGTCGAAACGTCTGAGAAGCTCAAAAAGTCCGAAGTATGAAGAGGTTGAAAAATCCTAAGACGTGAAATCCGAAGACGTCGAAAAGTAAGAGGAGGTCGAAAAGTTTCAGGAGTTCGAAAAGTCCGAAGAGGTCGAAAAGTGCGAGTAATGACGTAAAGTCCGAAGAGGGAGTAAAGTCCACTAGTATGAAGAGATTCAAAAGAGGTAGAAAAGTTCGAAAAGTCCGAGGAGGGCGAAATGTCCAAATGGGGGCGTAAAGTCCGCAAGTATGAAGAGGTTGAAAAGTCCGAAGAGGTGGAAAAATCAGACGAGGTCCAAAAGTAAGAGGAGGTCGAAAAGTCCGAAGAGGGCGAAAGATCCGAAGGGGGCGTAAAGGAGTCGAAGAGTGCTAGGAATGACGAAGAGTCCGAAGAGGGAGTAAAGTCCGCAAGTATGTACGAGGAACTCAAAAAATCCAAGCAGGTCGCAAAACAGAAAAGTCCTCAAAATCTTTAGGACAAATATTAATAGGATTTCTCTTTTCAACAGAGGTGGCACTGCTGGCGGATCGCAAAGATGCGCTGACCAAACGACCCCTGGACTTTGATCGCGAGGAGGAGACGCGTAAGGGCGAGACAATGAAATGGCTGGAGTCACACTTTGGCAGCGAGTCGACAGCGTCGAACGATTCACGCGACGACGAGGCAACGCGGGACGTGGACGCGGATGTGGAGCCCACGAAGAAGAGCTACTTCAATGTGACGATCAAGTCGCAGAGTCAACTGCCAGTGGGCGGTCACAATGCAACTGTGCCGCTCACCCACACTTTGCCACGCAGCGCCGAACGAGAACGGGAGCGAGAGCGCGAAAGGGAACGCGATCGGGAGCGGGAGAGGGAGCGCGATAGAGAGCGAGAACGCGAACGGGAACGCTTGCCCAGTACACTCGATCGAAAGTATCTAAAGGATCCCGGGTTGGCGGGACGAGGCGGGAAGTTCTATCAGGGCATCTCGAACTGGGCAGAACGTCAGGAACCCGCCTCGAATGTCAATCACTTTTCGTCGCAGGCATTTCGTGAGGATCTCCAGGAGACCATACGTCGCAACGGGCTGAAGAAAAAGCTGAGTGGAGGAGGTGGAGCTCCGCCCGATGTGGTGGCAGCCACAGCGAACGATAGCTATGTGAGTCGAGAGGATATACTGCAACAGAAGCGTCAGAGCTTGTCCTCGCAATTCCTGGCGCGTTCCACACGTGGCTCACGCGATGCCCTCGACGATTTGGATGCCATACCGGGTCTGGGACTCGGCCCAGCCCCAGGACCCGCAGTTGGTCGCGTTTCCGCTGCGGCTGCTTATGCTCCGCGAGCTGTCGAGGAGCCGTCGCATAAGCGTGTTGCCTACGGACATGCGCACGGACACGGACGCAGCAGCAGCAATCCCATCATCAACGGCCATGCACCGTCCAGTAACAACAACAACAACGTGGGACGAGGAAAGAGCTACGAGCGGGGCAGCGAACAGTTTGCGCCGAGCAGCAGCAGCAACAGCAATCTGGGGCGACCCACAGTACCGCAGCGACGACGTGCCATCGAAAAGAAGCTCGGAGAGCTGCAGCATGGCTCGAAGGTTGTGGGACCGTCCACAACGGGAGCACAGTTGGAACCACCGCCGGATTATTCGCCGCCACCGCGCAGTCGCAGTCGGAGCTCTTCGCCGCAGGTGGATTATGTGGTAAATCGCGTCAGGCCGCCGGTTGCACCGCAGCTGGAGCCGCCGTCTGGTGTGACCATGACACTGAATCGCAAGCAACAGCAACGCACACGCTTTGCACCCACCTCCAGCTATCCGCCTGCCGTCGCCGCCGTTGCACCGGTCCCGACAGCGGCCTCCTCGTTAAATGGCATGCGACCGACGGCGGCCTCTACGTCGAATCTGTCTACGCTGAGTGCCAGCAAACCGAGCAAAATGGGTCAGGTGATTGGCAACTCGTTGCGCAAGCTGGTGAGCAAAATCCGCTCGGCGAGTGCTGAGCGCAAGTTCCGCATGAAGTCTGCGGCCAGCAAGTCCCGCGAACAATCCCCGGCAGGCGGCAATCGCGGCGGGTTGGGAGAACCGGGCACGCCCAACGGAGCAGCGGTTAATCAGACAACCTATCAGCAGTACAATGTGATCGACGGACACATCGGTGGTGTGGGCACGAATGGATTGATGCGTCACAGCAGCAACGAATCGGATGGATCGTTGAGCGATCAGCAGCGACAGCGACAGCCGCTCAAGCAGGAGACAGCGCTGCGTGGCCGCTCGGCAGATCCGCAACTCCAGCAGCAGCAGTCGCAGGAGCAGTTGATAAGTCCGCGACAGCGTTACTATCTCGGTGAGGATCCCTACTCGAGCACTCTGTATGGCAAGGAGAACATCTACGAGCGTCATGGAAGTGCAGCTCAGGCGCAGGGACGCGCTCGCCAACGTTCCCTCGAGCCGCGCTACGAGCAACAGCAGCTGCAGCGGGAAAGGGAACGAGAGAGGGAACGCGAAAGGGAACGGGAGCGCGAACGTGAGCGAGAGCAGGAGGATGAGGATGATTACTACGAGTCGAGAGCGTTGCCCGTGACCTCGACAACGCATACTTTGGGACGCTATCAGAAGCACAGTCAACGCTTCAGCGGCTCCACACCGAACCTGAATGCGCAGCAGGATTATCGCTCAGCTCAGACGTTGCCGAGGAAGCTGCACGAGTCGGGACACCAAATGCAACGACAGCAGCAGCAGCAGCAACAGCCGCGTTACAATCAAACCACAACGCTGGAGAAGAGCAATCGCGGCATCTACAGCGTTGCACCGGCTCCCATGCGACCACAGCAACAGTCACAGCAACAGCAGCAGCAACAGCTCGATGCGGCGATTCAGGGACCTGCAAAGCCGGCTCGGACTTATGCCAAAGTGCTGAATCGCAGCAAGAGCTTCAATGTGCACGGCATGAATGGCAGCAACGATCCTAGTCCCATCTACATCGAGAAGCTGACGAGGAACAACTATAGCAATGGCTACGCCAGCAGCGGACGCCAGTTGCCCCCTGCAACGCAGTTCCAACAGCAGCAACCGCAACAATCGGAAGCGTACAAATCAAATCCGCATCTCTTTTCCAGCGGCAAGGATAATTCACTGAAGAGTGGCCTCAAAAGTCCCTCGATTGTGAATTTGATCAGTCGCAGTCAAAAGGATCTGAGCAAAATCACCGCCAACGATGAGGATCTCTATCAGGAGGACAGAAAACGCGAGCGCGAGCAACAGCAACAACTTTATATGCGGGCTCCCGATCTCTATCGTGTGATGCATGGCGGGGCTGAGGAGGATTACGCTAGATCACCCAAGTATGCGTTGCAGGCAAAGTATTCTCTGGACTCGCGCTCTCCCCCAGCCGTTGAGCTCAACAAGGACACGGCGAGCATTGTGCGGCAACAGCAGCAGCATCCACAGCACCATTCACAGCAGCTGCGTCGCGGCTCTGGCGCCACCATCATCGAGCTGCGCAATCGCAAGTGAAACGCAGCACAAGTCTCCACTCTCCAGTCTCCACTCTCCACAACTCTCCGCAGTTACTCGACTCTCGGCTTTAGTTTCATTTGACAAGCTGCAAATCAAAATGAAAGGCCCCATGATACAAAATAAGCACCCAACAACATTGCAGTCGTCATCATTATTATTATCATCATGATTATCATTATTATTATTATTATTATTATTTTTTGTTGCCTCTGCTGCCACACCTGACACACGCCCCTTTCTTCCATCATATTCTATATATGTTTTTTTTTTTGTTTTTTTTTTACTAATTGTAACAATTTAATTGTAACTTTTGTTGTATAGTTAAACGTTAAACACTTGAAACTAATTAATTAATTTGCATATAATTATGAATTAATTGTCGCCTCCCCCTTCCCCTACTTACCTACTACAAACCTAATATGTACTTATATCTACTATATATATTTATATATATATGTAAAATTTCAAAAATGGGAAAAACAAAAACAAACAAGGAGTAAAACAAACATAATTTACACATTTAATAATAATTTGCTTAATAATACAATCAATTCCAATTACAAAAATTATAATAAACAAACAACATAAAGTGCCAAAATAAATAATGCAAAAAAAATACTGTAAATGTTTTTCATTTCTTAGATGGAATAGGTTTTATTATTGTGTACAAAATGATTCATTTAAGTTATGATAATGGATGGGTCGAGAGACTCTTAACCTGCGCATATTAACAACTGTTTAAGGGCTCGATTAAACAAGTTTTAATTGAGAAATTAGTCAGTTGATTGTTGCTCTATACAATATGGTGCAAAGTGAGCGAGAATATTAAAAGTGTTGCAATGAATTGGCAATTATTAATTCTAGCTCCATATAAAGTAGTATGCTGATTTTCTTTTCCATTTCATTTCCTATACTTTTTTCAAAGCCAAGTTTAATCAACCCTTTAAGCCATGTGTTTTATGTGGTCAAACCAGTTTGCATATTTAGTTGACAAGCTGGTTGCCATACTTAGAATAATAATAAAAGATGGGTTCGCATGTCGCATGACTAGTTACCACTGCCAAATTGAACTGTGCGATGCGGTTTTTATCGTGCAAACTAGATTCCGGGTTAATTATTCTATTTTAAAATTAACTCCGATCGACCCACGACTTTAATTTTAGAAGTGGATTAAATACCTATACTTAGATCAGCAGTTTCAACGAATAAACAGTTCTATCCGAAGTTCAATGCGAGTAGTTCACGGTTGTCCCAAAACTTAAAGGCGAATCCTAGTCCGTCAAGTGTTTCAAACGGTGTAAAGCTAAAGGTAAAAATCGAGCTCGAATTTTCAATTCCACGGATTACAAAGTCAATTTAAAAAAAAATGTTTTTTATTTATTCTAATAAATAAATACTCGATTAATATAGCCGTTAAGTTTACGTTATATTTTTGCGCTTTTTTACGCAAGGTCGCCAATCACGATAACGACGACGACGACGTCCCGGCTATTGATGCTGATCAAGAATATATAGGGTCGGAGATGCCTCATTCTACCTGTTACATACATTTCCTGTCGTCACAAAGTTATAATACCCTTCTACTCTATGGGTAGCGGGTATAAAAATTATAATAAACAAACAACATAAAGTGATAAAATAAATAATGCAAAAAAAAAAATACTGTAAATGTTTTTAATTTCTTAGAAGGAATAGGTTTTATTATTGTGTACAAAGTGATTCATATAAATAAATAATAAATGTTAATAGATAGCTCGAGAGACACTTAACATGCGCATATTAACGATGGGTTTAAGGGTTAGATTAAACGAGTGTTAATTGAGAAATTAGTCAGTTGCTTTGTTGCAATACTATATGTAGCAAAGTGAGCGAGAATATTAAAAGTGTTGCAATGAATTGGCAATTATTAATTCTAGCTGCATATAATGTAGTATGCTGATTTTCTTTTCCATTCCAAGTTACGTACTAGATATTCTAAACATTCTCCAGCATTGCAAAGCATTACATTTGTGTATGTTACAATGTAATGCATTGGTTTTTAAAGACTAAAAATGTATTTAAGAAAGTGGAACCCATTACTTTTATGGACGATCAAATGCATTACTTCCCATACTTATATTAATAATAATAAGATTAAGTTATGTACCAGCATTCCAGAGTGGAATATATTCAAACGCCAAGTGGAACCCATTACATTTGTGAACGATGTAATGCCTCGGTTGATCATAGTTTCTACGACTTAAAACTGTCTTTAAAAAGGTAGTTTGTCCCAACTGCTTTAGGTAAGATGAATTCATAACATTTGTGGACAATGTAATGTGTTGGTTGCTATACTTTATAAGACTAAACCCTGCTTGGATACGATTCTTTTTAATGTGGCTAAAAACGGATTTAAGTAAGTAGAACACATTATATTTCTGTACGACTAGAAAATACCTTTACATTTGTAAACGATGTAATGCATGAGTTGTCTCACTTATATCAATACGAATAAGATTAAGTTACATACTAAATATTCTAAACATTGTCCATACATACATGCATTCATACAATTACTTGCAAGTGGACAATGTAATGCATGGGATTGCGACACTTTATACGACATTACACTGCTGGGGTTGTTATTATATTTAATGCGATTACACTATCACATTCACTACAAATTAACGGTTATCTTTAAACTTGGCTGCACTCACAATATAGTAGCAATATAAGTAAAATTTGATAAGCAATAAGTGATTCGCAACACTAGCGTTCAATTCATTTTTTTAGCGCATTTGCAAGTTGTTAATTTAATCTTCCTCATGTAATCACCATCGCTTCTGTACTTTGTTTTATATTATTTTCGATGCACAATGACAGTCGAAATAAACAGTCTCTATTGATCGTCGAACAATTTAAATGGGTCAGTTGTCATAGAACCTTAGGATCAGAATGTTATGGGTCGACCTGAGCACTATGTATTCAAATTGCATTTAAAGCGGTATTAAAACAAAACAAAGTAAAACGATTATCTCGTCTGGAAGCTAAGCCCAGCACTCGACTGCGACCAGTATTTGATCGACGTTTTACCCGCGAGGTTCATAAAACAAAAGTACAAGTAAGAAAACTTACAATGCATTATTGGTTTCGAAACGTGTGTGTACGTAAGCAACATTATTTTGGAAAATACTATTGGCAAAAAAAAACCGAACTAAAATAAGATAAAACTGACGTGCTTATAAATTAATATTATTCTTAAATTTAACATAATGAATAAATTATTATTTACTATTTTAATCAACCCAACTAACTAACAACCAAATTGTAAATTTAAAAAAAGTTCAAAGTTTTAAATGGTTTGCGACAGCAAAACCCAATTTGGGTTTGCATGCTGCATGTTTAGTTGCCACTGCCAAATTTAACTGTGCGACGAGCTTTTTATGGGGCAAACAAGAGTTCGCTTTCAATAATTAATTATTCTGTTTTAAAAATAACTGATTCACCCACGACTTTAGTTTTAGAAGTGAATTAAATACCTATACTTAGATCAGCAGTTTCAACTAATAAACAGTTCTATGCGAAGTTCAATGCGAGTAGTTCACGGTTGTCTCAAAAACTTAGAGGCGAATCCTAGTCAAAAAGTCCGTCAAGTGCATCAAACAGTGTAAAGCTAAAGGTAAAAATCGAACTCGAATTTGCAATTTCATGGATTCCAAAGTCAATTTTTTTTTTTTTTTTTTTTTTTTTTATGTGTTCTAATAAAATGTGCGCGACTTTTAAAACGGTCAATTATCCTTAGTGTCCCTTGCTTTTAAAGACTGAACTGTTCAATATAATGCGTTCTTACCTTTATTACGCGGTGTTAATAGGAATTTAAAGATAAGATAAGCTTTATGCTTTCTTAAAAAGTTTTAGTAATAGAAGACTTGAAATCTTTATACATCCCTGATCTTGTATTACAAAAGACCTTGAAGGGGAAGGAGTTGAAGAGACTAGTAATAAAAAACTCCATTTAATATTTCTGACACAATATTACTGAACCTTATAAGATAGGAGAAGACTTATACTACCGTATATAAAAGATTTTAGTAGTATACAGTTTATATAAAGAAGTTTGTACAAATAGGATTTTAGTAATAAGACATTACAAACTCCTATATACGGATGTATAAATCATATACTAGTAAAAAGTCGTATACTCTGAAGTATAAATCATATATTACTAAAAAGTCTTATACTCTGAGGTAGAAACCGCATATATGTAAGAAATTTTGGTATAATAGCAGTACTTATATTTCGCTTGATTCCGATTTGTACTTTTAGTAATATAAGACTTTAAATCTATATACATATATATGTACTTCCCTGATCTTTTAATACAGCAGACTTTGAAGGGGAACCATATGAAGAGATTTAATTTTCCTAACTTAATATTACTGAGCCTTATCTTATATTATTAAAACCTCCTATATACGAAAGTATTAATCGTACTCCTAAAAAGTCTTATACTAGGAAGTAGAAACCGCTTAGAAGGTTTTGGTAATATAGTAGTAAATCTCTCTATATTTCCCTTGACTCCTATTCATACTTGACTTGTTCCCACGATTTTGGAATGTTTCGTTAGCAGATTGCATTAAATGCAACTTTAACAGTTTCTCACATCTGTTTATAAGAACACACAGACAAATCGGACATACTTAGCTATATCTAAATCGGCGGATCTCCACCTGCTTACTCTACATACAAAACGGACTGACTTGTCTATATCTAAATCGTCTTATGTCTATCTGCTTATAAACTCTAGTTTACTCAACTTATAAAAGATGTTGAAGCTGCTGCTGTTGCTGCCTGTGCTGGCACAAGCACTGGACTCCAGCTTTGCAACCAGCTCACTGCTGGAGGGTCTCACACAGCTGATGCTTAGTCCATCCAGCAATCAAACGACGCGATGCGGACAAGAGCTGCTGGCGCTGCACACAGCCTGGCAGCGACACGAAGCCTGGGCGCTCAAGGGTAAAGAAAACTTTCCACCAAATTCGAATCCACTCTAACAACTCTTCCTGCAGCCTTCGATGCATCGGGCAGCGGGTATGGCAACATATTGATGGGCAACGCACACTTTTTGGGCAGCCGCGTCACCTGCCAAGCGGTCAATCAGCTTGTGCTCAGGTATTACACATCGAAGCAGCAGCATTTGCTGGACAGTCTGGCGCCCTTTGGCTTCGACTATCGCGTGGTTTATGTCAATGCCACAACGCGTTTCAAGCTGCGTTTCATACACTCACCCACGACGCTGATGCACATTGGACTCTGTGTTCCGCACAGCTGTGAACGCGACGAGCTGGAACAGCTGTTGCGACAGACACTCGCGATGCGACCATTGGAGTATCAGCACATGGAGCTGCAGCCTCAGTTGGTGTACACAAAGCAACCACAATTTGTGGGTCGCTTCCTTAAGAGTCGCGCCTTTCGCTTGCTAATCACTCTCCTCTCGCTGGTGCTGCTGCTGACGCTGCTCAGCAATGTGCTGCCCAAGGGCTGGAGTCGTGTGCTCGACTGCTTTCATGTGCCCAGCAATTGGCAGCGTTTGTCCGACGGCAGCAAAGAGATTGCCGTCATCAATGGGCTGCGTGTGGTGGGCGCCATCTCGCTGTTGATAGTCCATGTGACGTGGTACTCGGTCACGTCGATTAATCAAACGTCGGGCATGCTCCAGGGCATTGCGAACCTTTGGATGAATCATCCCTATCTGCCGTTAATGCTCGAAGTGTTCTTCACCATCAGGTGAGCTTCCGCTTCCGCTTCTTCTTCTTTTCCCACTCGCTTAAGTTCTCTTCTCTTTCCTTCTAGTGGCTTCCTCACTGTGTCCAACTTTCTCAGCAATCGCGCCCAGCTGCAGCGCTTGGCCGAGCAGCCGCTGTCCAGCAATCTGGTCGCCTACCTCAAGTCCTTGCTGCAGCGCTACTTGCGTCTGGTGCCCATGCAGATAGTGCTCATGCTTCTGGTGACCGTTGCCATTGGCTACTACCGTGAAGTGTCGCTGCTGCACATCCAGGAGCCACTGGATGACTACTGTGCCCAGAGCTGGTGGAAGAATGCATTGCTCATACAGGATCTGTTCAACACCGATTACGTGTGCGCCAATTGGACCTGGTCGCTGGCCTGTGAGATGCAATTCCATGTGCTCGCCATGCTCCTGCTCCATTTGTATGTGCATCGTCCGAAGTTGGTGCGTCGTCTCGTTGTCGCCATACTGGTGGCCAATCTGGTGTATACGCTTGGCTTCATCATCACGTTGCGCGTACAACTGCGCTTTGAAAATGCCTATTCGGAGCTGTGCAGAGGTTTCTACTTTAACCCGTTGGTGCGTTTGCAGACCTATGTCGTCGGCGGCATCTATGCCCATGCTCACGTCAATGGGATGCGTGATGGAAAGACACCGCTTGACTTCGTCTTTCCGGGACGTCTAGTGAAATCCTTGGCTGCCGCAGCCGTGTTGTGGGTGGTTTGGCAATTGCAACTGGAGGCGAATGAGCTGAATACGCATCTCATTGGCGTCGGTATCGTATTAGTACGTCTCATCTATTCGCTGATTACGTTACATTTGATTTTGGCCAACTTTAGCACTGAACGTTGTTCTCTCGTCATCCGGTGGGGAACGCAATTGCTGCAAGCAAATTGTTTTCAGTTCTTAGGCAAATTGACGTTTACGTTTTACCTGATTCATCCGTTGATTGTCATTTGTTTTAATTATAGTTTTAGTTATTTATTGCCGTCCGATTTTAGTCTTTGGGTAAGTACAGCGCAAACCGTAAGCGGTTACGTTAAAATCAGTCACGTAACGTTTTTTCTCTTGTTTCGTTGCAGTCCATCATTTCGATTTCGTACACAGTTATTTGCTTTGCACTGTCCACCGTGTTGACACTGTTCCTTGAAATGCCGTTCAATAGACTTACCCATTTGTTGATGTCTTCACTTGCCACACAACCAGTTCCAGCGTCCAATAATAAAAATAAATAAATACTCCATTCATATGTGCTGCTAACCATCCGTTAAGTTTACGTTATATTTTTGCGCTCGGCTGCGCTCCGTTTTGCGTTACTCTTTTTTGCGTTAATTGTTGGTTTTTGAATTTAGCTTTTTTTTTATATATTATTATTGTAGTCAATGCAAATAAGAAAAGAATATTCGCCTTACTGCGCAACTTTTGTGAGGACTTAATGTTAGAGTGTTTTTTTTGTAGTTAAAGAGAACATGTAATGAGCAATTACAACAACAATAATTGCCAATATGGTTGTTGTTATTGGCCACTCAAAACTGAGTGAGGTGGAAAAAGGCTATTAAATGATGTGCCATGTTACTCACGCTGTGCAAATATACCAAAATACCAAAGGTGGTGTTACCAGGCGGCTGCCTTGTTATTTGGGCTATTTTAAAGCTCTAGTTTTTTGTTTAAATGCCCAGTCTCAGTTTTTATTAAAATATACAACTGATTTATTAGATTTATAAATATTTATAAATTTAGCTGGGTCGGTGACGCGCCACTACACACGTTGTGGAAATATATCATATGAAGTGTGACCAGCTGACAAAGTAGTGGTCTGTTGTAGTTTTTGGTATATATTTTCGAATGGTGTCGCATGTCCTGCTTGTGGTCACACACCGACGTAGACAGCTGTTAGAAAAAAGCTTTTTTTTTTTAAGGAAAAATTTTAATAATTGTGAAATGATAATATTTATACAATAAATAATAAAGTTGTTTATATTCGCGAACTGAAGAAAAGCATTCATGTTTGCGCTAAGAAGTCGATGTTTATTGTGTGATAGTGCCATCGCTATTGCTTCACCACTAAGTTGTTTTCCCAAAAATAGCAAATAAATAGAAAGAAAAATGTAAAATGCAGCAAAGTAGATGTATATAAATTAGCAAAATTGAAACATAAAAAATCAAAACAAAATCACACACACTCCCACACACACACAGACAGAAACGGCTGCAGCGATGACGTCGCGCAATCTCACCGAGGTGTTTATCATCATGCGCAACAATGCCAGCAAAAATCGCAATCATTATGACGATCATCGGGTAAGCGAATCCATATGGACTATGGCAAATGAATCACATTGTGTTAATTGATGCTCACCGGTGGCCGGTGGCCTTTTGTTTGCAGCGTGGCAGCGACTCGGAGCGTCTGCTCAAGCATTCCGTGCGCGAAGCGGAGGAGGGACTGGAAATGCAGGATGATTACGGCACACCGCCTGTGTGGCTCGACAAATTCGAGGAGGCGCAATACACAATGTCCAAGTGAGTGGGGCAAATTGATATCGATATCAGCGCTTACCTTCTAACTCTCTTCTGTGTGCAGAATCAAGCCGAAGTTGGACGAACTGGGCTCGCTGCATGCCCGGCATCTGTTGCGTCCCACCTTCGATGATCAGCGCGACGATGAGTGTGAGATCGAGGTGTTGAGTCAGATTGTGGCCAAGCTGATTGCGAGCACCCATCGTCACATACAGTGTGTGCGCTCTAGCCTCGGTGTGGGCAGCAAGGTGGAGCAACGTCTCACCGCCAATGCGGTGGAGTGTGCGCTGCTCCAGCTGCAGGATTTGACGGTCAAGTTTCGCAACAGCCAGAACGCGTATCTGCTGCAATTGAATTCGCGCGAGGAGCGCTCTCAGAAGTACTTTGACAACAATGAGTTCACCAACGTGGAGTTGGGCAACGATGAGCTGGGAAATTTCGCTGACAGCTTTGCGGATAACTTTTTGGATTCAGCGGCAACAGGTGGCGGCGGCGGCGGCGGTGGAGGAACCGCTACAAATGCTTATCTGTTCGAAGAGGATGAGCATGAGATCGATGATCATTTCAAGAAGCCGCTGGCGCAACGCATGACACAACAACAGCTATTACTCTTCGAGGAGGAGAACACACGGCTGGCACAGCATCGGGAGCAGGAGGTGACAAAGATTGTCAAATCGATATACGATCTCAACGACATCTTCAAGGATTTGGGGCATATGGTGCATGAGCAGGGCACGATTATGGATCGCATCGATTACAATGTCGAACAGACGCAGACGCGTGTCTCCGAGGGATTGCGACAGCTGCAGCGGGCCGAGATGTATCAGCGCAAGAATCGCAAAATGTGCATCATTCTCGTCCTCGCCGCTGTCACGTTCCTCATGCTGCTGCTGCTCATCCTCACCAAGCTGTAGTTGATGAAGATTATGCTCACACACACACACACACCCAGAGTCACGAAGGCAACGACTTGCAAAATTCCAGCTCCAAGGCTAGCAGTTATTCCGTTATTAACTATTATTATTATTATTATTGTCATTATGTGTAGTTCCGTAGTGTGTATAATTGTCACTGTATAATGTAAAATATATATATAAATACCTTTTATTTATTTATTACCAAAGCCAAGTTAATAATATTACTAAAATTGAACGAAAGTTTATCACAAGGTAAAACTTTTAATTGTCAACATTTAATATTCAACTTAAGTTCTCTCTGTTTAAGTTTAAAAAGCAAAACTAATTGTATATAATACTTTTTATTTATTAGAATTGAATTCGATTGAAATTTTCTCTAGTTTAAAAGCCAAACTGTGTAACTTGTGCTAAATAATTTATTATCAAATATCTACTTAATCGGCAACTGATTTGTTTTTCTTTGCTTTAACCAAAATTCGAACCTTTGCTTAAAAACTGTGCCAAGAAGTGCACCACAGTTAATTTAGCACCTTCCAAATTGTTCAACGAGTCAAACAGAAGCTAATTTACAAGGATTTAATTATGCATTTTAACTATGAAATTAACTTTTCTCTTAATTTGCATCTATATGCATGCTGTAGTTATTTAAATATCCAAACTACTAAAGTTTCGCTTTTTATTGCCAAGCCAACCAAGTTTCAAACCTAGCTTGGACACGAACCGAAGTCAATGCACAATTCTATTTAATATATGATTGATTTATTTAAGTTAATATTTAGTACAAGTGCAAAAAAAAGAACTAAACTTAAATGTAACATAAGATAGTGACGTCCCCCCAGGATCCTGATCACAGCCCCGAATATCTCCGGCTCCTACATGCGCTCGGAGAGACGCGTTGCGACTGCACGCAGATTGCCATAGACTTTGCTGGGAGGGGAGCCAAGGATCAGGTTGCAGATGGCGCGACGGGCGAGCTGAATGTTCTGATAGCTGCCCAGTATGTGGATTTTGCTGTCCGCGAGCACAATGCGGGTCTTGGTGACATTCTCAATGGTGAACTTGATGCGTCCTCCCTTGCCAGCCAGGCGGCCAATGGCACGCGACTGATGATCACCGCGCAGCGTCTTCACATCCTTAATCTCGAACGTCTCGACAAACAGATCCTCGAGTCGCAGCAGGGCCAGTGCATCGTCCACCTCGAAGCCGCAGAGGAAGGCCTTGACAAAGTCGGCGCCCTTCTGCAGATTGGAAATATCGGGAGTCTCGGGGCCAATGCGCAGCTCCACTTGACGTGCCTTCATGTTGAAGCGTATCTGCAGTTTCATGTGTTCCACCACGGGCGTGAAGATCTTCATCCATTGTTCCTTGAGCGATGAATATCTGTGCGGCGGCACCGACACTTT
Organism: Drosophila kohkoa; assembly: GCA_019972355.1. Taxonomy (NCBI): domain Eukaryota; kingdom Metazoa; phylum Arthropoda; class Insecta; order Diptera; family Drosophilidae; genus Drosophila; species Drosophila kohkoa. Next base: position 5,326,652 of record BJEL01000071.1, on the reverse strand, counting down.
GCGCAATTCGCTGCGGATGCGTTTTGCACCAGTTCCAGTGCGTTTCTTAGCGCCTTCGATGCCAGTGGCGGCGTCCACGACAGTCATTTCGACATCGTCTGTGTTGGCGCTACGTTTTTGTGCTTTCTTTGGGGCCACAAAGACATCGGTTTGTATGTTTTCCACCTCCATGTTTGTTATTGCGACTTGCTTAATAACACAAAATAAATTCTGTTCTCCACGTGCGATACACTGTGCATCAGGTTTGCATTTGACGGTGTGACCGTAACTTTGTACTGTTAATATATAACATTTAAGAGTGAAATATACTACAACATATACTGCTGCCACAAATGGAGACGCGCAATTTCAATTGTCTTGCGAGTATTTGCAAGTTGGAAAATACCTGAAATATTTGTTTAATAACTGCTACGCTATTAATAATTATTTAGAATCTTATTTCTGTTTTATAAAGATGTTGTTATCGGTGTATAAAGTGGGTCTGTTGGTCACACAGCTGATCGTTGCTTGCTCAGCAAGTGGGCAGCAATTGCGCGTGTCGTAGCTATCAGCTTTTGCATGTCAAATGCAGTTTATGCGCTTTCTGTCTATCGATAACAGGCTTAGTTAATTGTTTTGGCGGAATCTGTTAACGTTTTTTTTTTTTTTTTTATTTTGTGCAAAAATAAAAAGTGAATATTATAATGTGATTAGTGCATAATATGAGCATTAATATAATAATAAAGTGCATAATATAGTGTGCATATAGCAGTGTTGTGTAAACAAGTGCGATCTGTGGTGTTTTTTTCAATTTTTTTTTTGTGTGCAAATTAATAAAAAAGTGAATACTATAATGTATTAAGTGTATAATGTGAGTGTTAATATAGTAGTGTATGTAGCGGTGATGTGTAGAATGGTGTGATCGAGCTTGAAACTTGTTGAACTCATTTTTTTATGGCTGGTAAGTTTGACTTTGTTGTTGTTATTACTTTTTTCCTTCCTTATTAACTGCATTTGGCTTTAGTTAGTTAAACCAACTTGTGCCCATGGCACTCATCGTATGTGTTTGCATTAAGGGCATTATGAGGGCTGGGCAGGAAGGGTGGGGAGCTACTATTTATATTTGCGCTTTGTGGCGCGCTTGTCAAATTTCTTGCAACTTGCAATTTTGACACCTTTGTGAAATGCACTTTGTTGATGTTATCAGCACTTACTTATTGTGCACATTGCATAAATGGCCTTTGGGCCAGCGCTTGGGCCTGAGCCCGGGATCTGACCCTCTTCGAAAATGCAAATGATAATGACACGAGGCCCCCAACGAGACCCCAGCGTCAGGTGACATTTTGTATGAGTGCATCAGTGCATGTGTGTGTGCGTGTCAGTCACTCCCTCTCCTGCTCTTTCATACTGTGTTGTGCATGCTGATGCCAGTGTTGCCAGAATGTTGAAAACAAAAGTAGCTAGAAAAAAAGGAACTAGAAATGGCGTTGCCGTAAAACATTACATATGTGCAGCGAGCGCATTTGTAATATATGTGTGTATGTATATTTTTGGTATATTTGTATAAAGTAGCTTAAAGGGTTACTAAAAATGACGTTGGAGTAATACTTTTCATATTTGCATTTAAAACATTTACATATATGTATGTATATTTGTATAAATTATCCAAATGGCAAAAAGTTGCTGACTTTAAAAAATTAGAGGTATCTAAAAGTAGCTAGATGTCGCCGCAAAATGGCCAAAAATGTCAGCACACTGGCGCTGCTTGCTGTCTAGCTGTCATCATAGGCCATTGCATGTGGGACGCTTGTCTAATCCACAATGGCCGACATTTTAAATACAAATTGCAGCGCTGTTGCATCTCTGATGCTGAAAAGCCTTTGCAACCGTGCAACCGTGCAACGTCCATAGCGATAGTCATAGCCATACTCATAGTCATAGTCATAGCTATAGCTGTAGCTATAGTCATTGTCATAGTCATAGTCATAGTTGGTGTTTGGGGTTCGTCTCCTTTTTACTCTATTGGCAACTGATTAGCATTTAAATTAAAATGTCGCAAAGTGGCCTTAACAAAATGTTGCTAGCTCTTTAGTCTTCTCCCTCCAACCCTCTCTCTACCTCTATCTCTCTGGTTGTGTGTTGCTATTGCAGCTTATTGTCTCTGGTGTCACCTGTTTATGCTGCTGCTGCTGCTGTCACTGAGATTGGTTCGCCTCGCAATTGCCTTTGTGCCGAGCACGAAAAAAAAAAAAAACTCTGAAGCGTCAACCATAAAGGAGTATATATGCGGATGCGGATGTGGATGTGGATGTGGACGGGATGTGGGATGCAGCTACGCTTGTTGCGGATGTGGCATGCAATTGTTGCATGCCACTTCAAAGAGCGCGCTCCACTCACAACAGGCGGCGACGGACGACGACGATGAGCTTAATTATGAAAATTAATTGTATTCGAATGAATAATGTTAATTGATTTTTCTCTCAATCGGCCCACCTGGCGTATAAGTAATCAAGCCGCTTTGCTGACCTCACGCGCGCAGCGCTTACTATGATGCTCCATTGTAGTCGCATCTCGTCTCGTCTCGCATTTCACCAATTAATTAGTCCATTTCATTGTTGTGCGCCAGAGAGAAACAACGCAAAATCAAATACGTTCGTTTCATCCACGCTATCTGCCACGCCCCCGCCCCCGCCTCTCGCCCATTTTGCCTGTTATTGCAATTGAGATAGTTAAGCACTCAGTCACGTAATTCATTTGCATTGAGCGCGTGGTCAGCGCTGAATATCCCTCAGCGTGCCATCAGCAGCAGGCTAAAACAGCAGCAGCCACTCCCCCACAGAGAGAGAGAGAGAGAGAGTTTGCGGTGTGGGTGCGCCAAAAAGAAGGGCAGCGTGCCACGCGGGCCTATTCTCCAATATTGCGCCTATTCCCTGCATGTTTCGCTCTACATTTAACTCTCCATTCCATAACTTTTACGCTTTGACAGTGTGCCAAGCTCGTCTATGCTTGAGCTCTGCTTAACGGTCTATTTAATTCTCTTTTCCTGTTCTTTAAATACTCTTATATGTCCACACGTTTCACTTGCACTTTTCTCCATCATTCCAAATTTAAGGCTTTATTCTATACAATATTCTTCATTATGTATACTGCTTTGTTATAATCTATTGAGATAATCCTCTACCACCATTACTCAACAAACTCAGCAATTCTTTCCAATATTTAGCTATATCCGCAATTACTTTCATATTTCTTTGCGAAACTCTCTATTACTCTACACAACTCTCCGCCTCTTTCTTCTACAATACTCGCAAATACTTTTGTAATACTGTTTACAACATATATAGATCTGCATAACTTTACATTTCGGTCGCTATTGTTTTTTTATTTCTTTGCGAAACTCTTCATTACTTTCCCTATCTCTCTATTACTCTACATCACTCACCACTTCTCTAAATTAGTCTAAAATACTCGCTATTGCTTCTATAATACTTCTTACAATTCTGTATTACTCTACACAACTCTACAGAACTCTCAATTTTTCCCTATTCTTCTACACTACTTGCAAGCACTTCTATAATGTGTTTTATAACTCTTCAATACTCTAGACAACTCTATATTTTAGCTATTGCTGTAATACTTTGGGAATCTGTCCATTACTCTCAACATCTCTTTAGAACTCTCCATTACTCGACACCACTTACTACTTCTCTACATTAGTCTAAAATATCCGCTATTACATTTATAATACATTTCACAACTCTCCTATACTCAGCATATCTCTACACTTCCCTTACTATGCTAGAATTCCTTGCAAAACTCTCCATTACTCTAACCACCTCTCCACAACGCTCTTATAGAGTACTCTACACTACACTACACTCTACAATTGCACCCAACTCTTTTTCCACTTTTCTTCAATACTCTACACTACTCGATGTCATTCTATAATGCTGTTGATTGCTCTTCACTATTGAAAGCCTAGCTCCATCTCTGAACTTCTCATAAAACTCTCCACTCATAATATCTATTCTACACTATTTTCTTTAATTGCACGCAACTCTATCTAATTTTGTTTTCTGCTATTCCACAACAGCTTTAAGTGTCCATCTGGCTTCAGTGCAGAGATGCGTACGAGTGTAAACTACATAATTCATCTAGAAGTGGTAGAGAACATCAAATTTAGCTCGTGAGTAACAAGTAGTCACACCTCAGACGGACACGAGGTGGCAAGGGAGGAGCAGAGAAGCGGGGGAGGTATATTTTTCGTATAGTTCATGACATTTGGTCGTTGGTCGCCGCCCCCAACTGCAACTGTTTAACCAAATTGATGCGTGGAAAACTTTGTATTTCGGCTATTTTTTATGCGACGTTTGGTCATTTTTCATGGTCAGTAATTGGCAAGACTATGACGTCGTCGTCGTCGTCGTCGTCGTAGTCTTTGTGCTCCGTCTCTACCTCAACGTTCAGCTTCAGCTTTGGCTTCAGCTTTAGCACAACTGCTGTTCCATATCATGCATTGTCCCCTTGGGCTGGTGACAGAACGAAGCAAACGAAGCGAACGAAAGCGCGCGCGTTGCTGTTGCGTTTATTCTCCCACCATTCTCTGGCCTTCCTCATCTTGACTCGTCCCCCAACACACACACACACATACACGGAGGCTATGCATATATATGCGCTATTTATGTGGGCGTGTGTATGGGCGTGTGCCATCTATGCTCACGTATCAATAAGTGCTTGAGACGTGAACTGAATTTTTTATTACCGTTTCTAGAAGTATGCACAAAAGTGAATGTCCCTCGCCGTGCCGCAGGACGCAAGACAAGCAAGAAAAGATGGTGAGAGGTGGAGTGGGGAGTGGGGAGAGGGGTAAAAAGAGGGGGGGGGGGGGGGGCTAGAGGCACGCTGATAGAGCGCCAAATGGAGGTGGCAACGAGTGAGGCCGTTTGTTCGTTCATTCGTTCGTTCGTGGCTGAGGCAGGACGTTGCGAATATGTCTCTCAGCATGCCAAATTGCCTGTGAAATATTTTCCAAATATATACACATACCACACACACATGTGTGTGTGTGTGAAGATATATCCATATATATATATGCAATTGGAATACTCTATAACTGAATGTCTTTTGTTCTCGCAAAATCTGTCGCTTTAAACAAGGTTTGTCACATTTTCCACTTATCTCGTTCACTTTTCGTTTTATTACATTTTTAGGCTGTCAGCGCACGTTTCAGATGGTTGGTTAGCCTTCGGTATATTTCAGTATTTTTTTTTAGTATATTTTAAAAATAATACTACTCTTATTGTTGCATTATCACCAATACAATATGTTTCTTAGGCTGTCAGCGCACGTTTCATATGGTTGGCTAGCCGTCGGTATATTCTAGTATTTTTAGTATTTTAATTAAGTATATTTAAAAAAGAATACCACATTCTTGTTGCTGCATTGAGGTTGTATAGCTTTCGGTGTAATCTTGTATATTCTAGTATTTTTAGTATATTAATTTGGTATATTTTAGAAATAATACTATATTCTTGTTGTTGCATTGATCACCTATACAATATGTTTCTTAAGCTGTCAGCGCACGTTTTAGATAGTTGTATGCCCTTCGGTATATTCCAGTATTTTTTAAGAGTAATACCGTAGTATTGTTGTTGCATTGATGGTTGTATACCTTTCTGTATATTATAGTATTTTTTAGTATATTCATTTTGTATATTTTAAGAATACTACCGCGTTAGCGCACGTTTCAAATGGTTTTTTTGCCTTTAATATATTTTGTTATTTTTTAATATACTGATTTGGTATATTATAAGAATTTCTGGTTGTATAGCATTCGGTATATTTCATTATTTTTTAGTTCTTGCTGATTTTAGATTTTTACTTAATACAGTTTTGTTTAATAATATTAAAATTCTAAAAAAATCGACTAAAAACTAGTCTAGGCATTTAAGATATTATTTTGATACCAGAAACATTATCATCATCATCAATTTTATCGACTAGTAAAATATTTTTGAAAATTTCATAATTATAATCTATTTTTGAAAGCCATATTAAAAGTCGCATCTCTGTCAGTTTTTTTTTAAAGAAGAAGAATATCTAATCGAATCAAAGTCGAAAAATAATATAAAATCAGATGACTGCGCATCTCAACTAATTTCAGCATCAGCATTATATAAAAAGGGATGGATAGAGAGGGCGATGGTAAGTGAGACTTAGAGTAATAGAAAGAGAGAGTAGAGTGTTTGCTTATGAGGCAATTGGCTACTCATCTGAGGCACTCAGCGCACCATTTGGCCTAATCCGTTAGCGAAAGGGACGACGGACATTATGAGTTCAAAACGCAACGCAACGTAACGTAACGCATCCATTTTAATTATATGCCACGGTATATGGCGTTATGTGTGGGGATTAACTGTAGCTCTCAAGCTTGAGCTTGAAGTTTTGAACGGCATCGATAGTGAGAGTTGAAGATGCTGCGACGCTTGGGCTGAGCAACTTACGAGCACAATAACACGACACTTAAGTGCATTCGTCCTACGACCCAAACCAAGGACGTTCACGTTAGAGCTCGATTTATCGCCACTAGAGATGGGCATGTCTCCTGTGTCATTAAAGTGATATGAAAATAGTAATTTCACTTTAAACCTTTTCTCTTTAATCATATAATATCATTTGTAAGGGTATGTAAAATATACTGATTGGGGAAGAAGAGTAATAACTATTTTAATTTTAATCGATACAATATTATGGGACACAAAAACAAGCTAGAAAAATCCTACGAAAACTGCATTTACGATAGTTACAATAGTTCTTAAGAGTACAAACTAATTTCAAAATGCCCGTCTGATTCGATATTGATTAGCATCTACGATTGTTAAGATAGTTCTTAAGAGTACAAACCAAATCTTAGATTAGCATATACAATATCATTTACAATAGTTTCAATAGGTCCTGAGAATACTAACGAATATCAAAAAGCCAGAAAAACTCTCCAATAGCAACTATGATAGTATTTACGATAGTAACGATAGTTCTTAAGTTTACAAACTAATTTGAAAAACTTTCCAAGAAGGGACATGACTCTTTAAGCTTATGTTGCAATCTGATTCGATATTGAATACCAACTACGATAGTAACGATAGTTCTTAAGATCTCAAACTAATTTGAAAAAAACAGAAAAGCACTCCAAGGAGTAGACTTTACTCCTTTATCATATATTGCATTTTATATTACAGTCTGATTCGATATTAAATAGCAACTTCCATAGTATTTACGATAGTAACGTTAGTTCTTTACAAAATATTAAATACTAGCAACATATACGTCGTAATATAATTTAAAGCTTAATCTAGATAAAGTAATTGTTTAATTTATAGATTTCTTCAAACTTGTTTGCCTCACACAAGGGCAAAGAGAAAGAAAAATGTGCAGAACAATGAAGATAAGCTTTAGCTTGTGCTTATCGTGACACGCATCCATCTCTAGTCTGAGCTGTTGTGAGGGTTCAATGCCGTCGGCAATGGGATTGAAAATGGCTTTCAGGTAATTTCTCTTAATGGCGTGGAATGAGAAGAGCAGGAGAAGAAAGGAAAGGACGGGAGGAAGGAGGGAGGAGGTTGATGCCTTGGCAAACGTTTCACAGACGCTGTTTATGTCGGCGGAGCGTTAATTACTGGCTGTGTCAGGACCCAAATTCGAACTCAAACTGCAAGGGACAAGTGATAAACGGCCTGACATTGCTGCTTCTCTGGTCCTTTGGTCCTCTGGTCGTCTGGTCGTCTGGTCTCTCGTCGTTGGACAATTGTGAATCTGGCTGGCTTCAGCAATTGATTTATAAATCAATAAAAATATGTGCATAAATATTTGCCGAGACAATATAAATAAATTACAATGCAGTGTGAGCAGTCGGCTGAAAAACCTTATGCAAAATGCAACAGGACAACAGGACGCAGCGGCGAAAGGACAACGAAAGACAACCGGAGGACAGAGAATAGAGAACCGAGAATCGAGAACAGAGAACAGTCAGCACAGACTTTAAGGCCAAGATGAAGACACGAGTAGCAGATATTCGATATGAATATGAAAATGGAAATCGCAATCGCAATGGCAATGGCAAGAGGAGGAGGAAAACGGAAAACGAAGAAAAAGGAATGAGGAAAATGAGGGAAATGTGGCCCAAGACGCAAGCACAGACAATGCCAGTCAAGCAATATGAATGCGAGTGCGAATGCGAATGTGAATGCGAATGTGAATGCGAGTATGAATACACTCGTATGAACGTAAGCATATATGTGGCATATAAGTATGTGTTGTGCATGTTGCTGCTGCTGTTGCAACCTCTGCCTATTTCTTATTAACTGACCAGCCCAGTGTACACTTGGCTTAGACCTGAACGAGGGCAGATTTAGAAGTTCATAACTTGTGGAAACATTGTTAAAAATTTAAAAAAAAAATCTTTCTTTGGTTCATTTGTGATTAGTGAATTGGCTCGTTGGAGTTCATTAAATCATTAGTAATGAAATGTTAAAAAAACCTTTATTTATAAAAATATATTTATGTAAGAGCGAATATCTAATAGCTATGTATGGTGTAGTTCCATTAAGAAAATTAAGTTTATTACATACATAAATAGATATGCTGACTATCAAGTGTATTGTAAATAAGTAATACTAGATCAACGATAATTTTAACAATTGTGTTATTTATTATGGATCGATTTAGCTTGTGAATCAATCGATACTTTAACTGTCAATAGAAACAAATATATTAAATAAGCCCATTTTCTTAAAATCCATACATTGAAAGAGTTGGTAACACTATTTTATTTGTACTCTTTACTTCCATTCTTTTGAATAAGTTGGGAGTGGCATGTGAAACATTGAAGAATATTTAATACGTTATTTCTAACAACAATAGTTTATTCATTGCAACTATTAAATTGAAAATGTTGATGCCAGCAGAGTTCATCAAAAACCATGAAAAGTACAGACTGACAATTTACCAATTTATGATTATTAGTAATAAAGAGAGAGGAAGAGGCGGAGGAAGAGAGAATGTTATGAATGTTATCAGTAAATGAGATTTGAAACAATTAATTAAAAGTCGATTAATTATGGTCGACGTGTGAAATGCATTAGACAGAAGAGTGAAATCGATTAGTTGTCAGTCGACCCACGCGTACCAGAAGCTGAGCGTAATCATACATGTGCATATGAAACTCGAACTCGACAACACGAGGACTATACAGCCATGGATAATGGCAGGACACAGAGCTTCAACTGTTGCTGCTGCTGATGCTGATGCTCATGTTGCTGCTGCTGCTGCTGCTGAGGGCAGCAATAGTCAGATTTAGTTTGGACCCATAATTTGATGTATTGTGTGTGCAATGTGAACGCAATTTAAATATGTGTGCAATTACGTAAAATGTTTGGTTACAGAGAAAACGTCCAGAGAAAAGCCGTGCGCTGAGGGGCGGAGCCCAAAAACAATTTCAGGTGCCAACTAATCAAAAATGCGAGCAATTATAATTGATTAAAACGAGCCCTGAGAGCCCAGAGCCCAGCATCACAGCCAGCGTCAGAGCCACAAGCCTGAGACGAAAGCCCAAAAATGAAACGAGTCGATGAGCCGAACTCAAAACCGAGAGAGACGAATTGATGCAGTCAGGCAGTAATTCATCCATTTGAACAAATTGCATATGAGTTGTGGGTTGTGCCTAGTGAAAGGACAACCCAAAATATGTCAATAACATTGCTGTTTCTCCTCCTTCTTTGATCGCATATCACCAACTGATTTCCACTGATTTAAAGCAAACTTTATTTGCGGTCCAAATGCTTAATATCCTCCGACACTTTGACTGTCCTCTGACAATTTATGTTATTGCATCCTTGCTTTTGGCAAACCTCACAAAATGCATCGAAATTTATGGACATAGAAAATCTTATTTGCTTGACAGCCTTTAATTAGTCAGCTAAATCAATAAACATTTGCACAATTCAATTGTATGCACCGAAAAGCGATAATAATATCTTTTTGAATCAAACTAAAGAAATTCATTAAAATGAATTAGCATTTTCTTTTAATAGACAATGAACAGTATATAACAAACTGTATAAAGATAAACATCTTATTTTCCTTTATTGGTCAAAAGTTGTTGATCGTGTTTGTTCTTAGTTGATTATATTCATACATTTTCGTTTCCTTTCTTTTGTTGATAGAAAAATTTGGAAAACTTAGAAGTTATTCATGGAATAATTTTATAGATAAAAAACCGCTGCTTTGGTTGACAGACAATCTGGAATATTTTGAACTTTATGGTATATTTTTAATGCAATAGTATTATATATTGATTTATGGAATATAGTTTTTGGCATATTTTAGTATTTTTCGGTATATTTATTTGGTATCTTTTGTACTTTATGGTATAAACTTGAATGTAGTAGTATGTCGATTTACGAACTAAAGCTTTTGGTATGTTCTCGGTAATTTTTCGGTGTATTAAATGGGTATATTTTGTACTATATGGTATATTTTAAAGGTACTTATGTACTTCAGTATTTTTTCGGTATATTCATTTCCTAGATTTTAACGATAATACCACACGCTTTTGCTTTTATTGAAAATACGAAGCGGATATCTTAGTTTTCTTACTTTTTTCTTTATAAATTTCAAATATTAAATATTAAATTGGTAATAATTAAATTAGTTCACTTTCTTCGGTATATATATTTGCAGTGATATATACCTTCATATACCTTTTGACATATTTTGGTATTTTTTTCGGTATATTACATTTATATAACTTTACAATAGTAGTTATTGCCCAATCTTCGTATTTTACTTCGGCAAATGTAGAAGTATAATATATATCGATATATGAAATAATTCTGTATTAAATGAATATAATTTTACGATAGGTATATTTAGGTATATTTTGAATGTAGTAGTATATATCTATATACGAAATATTTTGGTATTTTTTTGGCATATTAAATTGATATAACTTTACGAGAGTTGTCACTGCTCATTCTTCGCTTTTCACTTTCTCTCTGTCTCTCTCTCTCTCTGTCTCTCTCTCTCTCTCTCTCGCTCTTTCTCTGTAAAATCTTTGAAATAGTCTTTGAATTTCAGGACATCGATCAAAAGTGTGATTACTCGATACTTGGGCTAGTCGGATGCTATTATTTGTTGCTGCAATTAGGGAACACTCTAAGCTTGTAAGGTCCAGCTTATGGCTATTGGGTGAAATGCAATGCGTGCGCCCACAAAAATGCCGTTGAATCAATTTTGCATCAAAATTTTCAATATGCAACGTTGCGAGTAGTGGGGAGAAGTCTGTGTATGTGTGTGTGTGTGTGTGTGGCAGCTGCTGGTTGCAGATTGTGCGTTGCTGGTTGCAGGGTGGTTGTGGCTGTGGCCAGTGTTACCACACGCACAGACAGACGGACAGACAGATGGACGGACAGACGGACAGACAGACGGACGGACAAGCTTATGCACCTGGCCGATGTCCAGGCCGATATTCTGACCAACGGCTTTTAAACCAGAACCACACGAAACCCGAAAATGTAATTGAAAAATTATTTTGTTACACGTGTCCGGGGCTGCACTTGCAATGCTCTGCCAGTGGTGGGGCACTCGAGGGGGTGGGGGGAGGGATGTAGAATGGATATCCTGGCATATCGGTTCCTGGTGCGTCCTGCGTCGATAATTTCGTGGCCTGGTCAAATTTTAATTAATTTGCCGAATTGCAAACTCGAATCAACTTCACAAGATTTAATAACCAAGTCGCTACGCGGTATTTTGTGGTTTACCCGCTCTCCCCCTTCCCCTCCCCTCCCCCTCTATCTCACTCACACTCTCTCTCTCGCTCTCGCTCTCTGACTAGCTGCTGATTAGCATATAAATTACATTGGCATCTTCTATACGCAATATGTTGCTTATTGATTTAACATTAATTGTTTATTGTTAATAACCGAACAGCCGCGCCAACTTTCTCAAAGGATGTCACCTCGAGGTGTCCTTTTTTGTCACGAGGTGGAAGAGATGGGAGGGGGGGCAGTCAGTCCTTTGCACCAAACTCAATTAACTTGTTAATTTATTTGTCATTTGCTTTGCACGCTTAGTTCGTCTCCTTGCTGCGAAAACAACAGCAGCATTCAACAACAGCAAAGGACACGCTTCAAGACATCCTCTTTGGAGCTAGAGATGGGCGCGTGTCGTGACACGAACTTCGCTCCCAAAGTGCACTTCTAATAAGGTTGCTTACGTCTATTTAAAGTTGCTCTTGGATTAGTTTCATCTATTCATTCAATAGCTTAGGTCTAGTTGAGCTTGTAATTAAGTTGTTGCCTCCTTAATTTTGAGCTAGAGATGGACGCGTGTCGTGACACGAACTTTGCTCTCTTAGAGCACAATTCTATTAAATATGCTTGCCTCTTCTAAATTCGCTCTTCAATAAGCTTCATTCATTTCTTTCATTCATTTTATGGCTGAGCTCTAGTTGAGTTTGTAATTAAGTTGCTGCTTCCTCACTCTCATGCAACAGTTTTAATGCAAGGAGTTATATTTGTAAATATATCTGTATTAATAGATGAATGCATTAACATATTGACAGAAGCTTTATACAGGGCTGATATTAATCATTGGTTTGCTGGGGATTAGATTAGTTTTTTAAGGTTCCACCCTCAAAGTATGCTAAAAAAAAATGGAATTTTTGTTTAGCTCTAATTTAAACTTCAAAAAATCGGTTGTATTTATGGTAAGTTTAATTTTTATACCCGCTACCCATAGGGTAGAAGGGTATTATAACTTTGTGCCGGCAGGAAATGTATGTAACAGGTAGAAGGAGGCATCTCCGACCCTATAAAGTATATATATTCTTGATCAGCGTCAACAGCCGAGACGATATAGCCATGTCCGTCTGTCCGTCTGTCCGTATGAACACCTAGATCTCAGAGACTATAAGAGATAGAGCTATAATTTTTTTTCGACAGCATTTGTTATGTTTGCACGCAGATCAAGTTTGTTTCAAATTTTTGCCACGCCCCCTTCCGCCCCCGCAAAGCTAGAGTTACGAATTTTGGTATATACAGTAATAACAATAGTAGTTATATTCCCTGAAAATTTGGTTGCGATCAGATAAAAATTGTCGAAGTTATTAAAGAAATACTTTTGTATGGGCAAAAACGCCTACTTACTAGGGGTCTTAGTTGCTTTGGCTAACAATCTGGTATATTGTGCCATCTATGGTATATTTTGAATGCGGTACTATATCGATATACCACATATACCATTTGGTATATTTGTAGTATTTTTGCAGTATATTTGGTATATTTTGAGAATAATACCGCAAAATATATTGCTTTTATTCAAAATGGGTAGCGGGTATCTCACAGTCGAGTACACTCGACTGTAGCTTTCTTACTTGTTATTTATATTATTTCATTTTCAGTTGTTATTATTTTTTGTTAAAACAATTTATTCACACTTTTTTTTAACAAATTTAAGGAATAAAATTTTTATTAAGTTTGGCATTATATAGAAATTTCAAATAATATTCGTTGTTCTTTTCTGATACTCTTTTACACTTTGCCTTCATTCTAAAACTTTGTTATGGGTTTCTTCTAGATATTTTCCGTCCGTGTTTTAGTCTTATTCGCTTCCTTTTTCTGTTTTCTATTCATCGCTATTCTTTCTTTACTATTTCATCTCTTTTATTTTCACTTCTTATTTCCAAATACTATTTTCAATTTTTATTTCCTTCATCTTCCCTTTAAAGCTTCCACTTTTGTCGCTTACTTTTGAATTCTTCTGATTGTTTTCTTTGGTCTTCATTTAGTAAGTGTTTAACGTGCACTTTTGTTTCTTCTTCTTCGTGTTCTTCTTCATTTATGCCATTCACCCTTTACGTAATGCAATGCCTTGCCTCTCTCTGCGATTCTCACATTAATATCGCTAAAGTAGCCACAAGCAATCAGATGCTAGATGTTGTTGCCTTCTGCTCTTTGAGGGCGTTGCGAGTGTTTTACTCTACTGGAAGGCGGAGAAGGGGGATGAGGAGAAGGTGGAAGAGGAAGAGGAGGCAAATGTTAGCTGGTAAAATCCTTTAACCGTTGCTCACTTTCAACTTTGAAGTTGGCAAAGTTTTCGCTTTGTATAATTAAAACTATGCAGCCAGCATAGCGAACATCAAACGGGGAGGATGGCCAGAAGGGGGGCGGAGGGGAAAGGGGGAAAGCTTGCAACGAAGACGAAACCAAATTGTTTACATGTGTCTTTGTTACAGTTATCATTGCTGCTGGTCGCGTGGAGTGGGTGCGTTTTGTTGTTGATGGAGTGAAAGGAGGAGAGGAGAGGCTAGAGGAGGGAAGAGGGGGGGAGCAGTTTGCATTAGCTGCAGGCAGCTCATTCGCTCTTTCGTTCATTCGTTCTCTTCTCATCTGTCTCGCTGTCCGTCTGTCTTTCTTTCTGTTTGTCGTGTCTTTCGGCTTCGTCGCGTTTGTTTGCCTCTGTGTTCTGTGCCCTCTCACTCACTCTCACTATCTCTCTCTCTCTCTTTCTCCCTCTCTCATCTTCTCTACACATGCATATGCAAGACGCTAACGCTGACGCTGAAGTTGACGCTGACACGCCCACACGCCGCTACGCCCATTTTATTTAGCATTTTCTTGTTGTTATTGTTTTTTTCATCTCGTCTTTTTTTTTCTTCGTTTTCCTGCGGTTTTTAATTAAAATTAACTTTGTTTATTTTGCGCTTTTCCCATTTGGCATTGCTACGCCCCCCTCTGCCCGTTGCCTTGTGCTTGCAACAAGGCTTGCCTTTCGCCTTAAAAGTGATGTTTACTTTACTTGTGTTGTTGTTGCTGCTGCTGCTGCTGTTGTCGTTGCTTGTAATTGCCGCCATTTGCGTTGTCGTCACAGCCATCAGCAGCAGCAGCGGCAGCAGCAGCAGCAACATCGGCAGCGGCAGCAATTGTTGTTGTTAGTTTTACCTGTTGGCTGCCTGTCGACAACAACAGTCAACAGTGACGTGCGGCGGCAAGTGTGGCAACTGCCGCCGACTTCCGACTGCCGACTGCCGACAGTCGACAGCCGCTTGCTGCCAGCAGCCAAAAGAGTTTTACAATCATCGTCATCACCATCGTCATCGTCGTCGTCATCGTCGCTGTGTAACTTTTGCAACTTTAGTTTGGCCAAGTTTTTGTTATGGCTGCCGGCAATGACTTCGCTGCCTGCCTTCTGCCATCTGCCTTCTGCTTTTCTCGGCGTGTCAACGCGACTAGAACACACACTTAAGAAGTGCGCGATAGTTGCATAAATATCTGGAATATATTAAGATTGTGGAAATTAAAGCAAACACTGACTGAATTTCCTAATTATTCATTTTAATGCTGCTAAAAATCGACTGTATTACTCAGCGTATACTTAATGCATATACAAATATTACGTATACGCAAGTTAAAAGCATTCTACAAACACTTTCTTTTACATATATTATCTTTATTCAACAATCGCTATAATCGAATATATACAGTTATTGCATTTAAATGCAATGCAATTAAGTTAAAATTTGATTAGCAATATGATTACAAATATTAAGTATACGCAATGAATGCGTATTTAAGATTCTGTGCCATGCACTTATTTTACTTTAGTTTCATTTGCGTTTAATTACGACATAAATCGAAAATATACAATTATTGCACTTAAATGCAATGCAATAAAGTTAAAACTTGATAAGCAATTAATTACAAATATGAAGCATACGTAACGAGTGTTATATGAACGTGAGTTATATGTGATATTACGCCTATTTTGGCTCAATTTTGTTGATTTTGCATTGCAAATAAACAATTATTGTACTTTAGTGCAATGCAATTAAGTTAAAATATGATTAGCTATATGATTGCAAATTTTTATTTTATTATGCATATTTCAGCTTCATTTTGTTGAGTTTCATTTCAAATGTACAAAGTTTGCACTTAAGTGCAATGCATTTAAGTTAAATGATGAATTGGAGTAAGCTTTGTAACTAAATATATAGTAATTACACTTAACAGCAATGCATTTAAGTAAAAAGATGAATTGCAATTATAATAAATACACTAATATTGCACTTAAGTGCAATGTATTTAAGTTAATAGATTGGCAAACTTAGTTCATGCTATTATCTTGAATAGAACTTTGTAATTTTCCAATTATCCACATTGTATAATACATGCTTTTGTATTACTAGGCGTATGCTTAATATATACATATTATGTATACGTGACGTGTGCTCGTTTTTATATTGGTTGTCGGTTTAGAGCTTTTAAATCATGCTCAATATGAACAAGAAGTTTAGAAGTTAAACCTGATTTTGTTCCCTTCTAGAAAGTACATTTCTTCTTCTCTTCTAATGTATATTTGATGATTAGCAAGCTGTGTGAACAGTGCTTAACTTTGATTAGTTATTTGAGCTGACTGATTAATTCTGGTTATGCTTATAATGTGCTAGCTTTGTGTCTTTGCTTTTTGAATTTGCAGCATCGAAGAGCTAATAAGATACATAATAAACTTGCAGTTGATATTTGATATTTGTAATTCATGTTTCATGGTTTTAGTTTATAAATTTGATTGCTAAACTGTTGCTACACGTTACATGCTTGGCCACAAGTTGTGGTTGCCCACACGTGTTGCTGCTGCCGCAATGTTTGTCTTGCAGAGTAGTCGAAAAGCAGCAGCTCCCCCTCCACCCTCCGCCCCGAAATGTAGCAGGCCGTTTGCCATTTTGATTATCGCATTTATTTGCCATTGTTCGCTGCTGCTGCTGCAGCATTTGGTGTTTGTCTTGTGCGTGTTGTTCGTGGCAAATACAAACGAGAGAAACAATAATAAAACTATCATATTATGAGAATTAGGCATGACTCTCGTTGTAGAAATGTGAAGTGCGCTTGAGATTAAGTCCACGCACCATCGTCGCATTGCCCAGCGAAGTGTCCGTGGACGATGTGCTGCTCTCCTCATCATCATCCTCATCATCATCATCATCATCAACTCCGGCATCCTTTCGCATGCCCGCGTACTCAGCGTAGAGCTGAACGAGAAGATCGCGAAACAACGTTGGATTCACATTGATGCTCACACTCATCAGGACAAACCAATCGCCGTAGCCGGCATGTGACAGCACCTGACGCACATGCGCCTTTGGCATTCCGCGCAAATGCGTTCGCAACAGTTGCAGACGCAACTCTGGACAACAGACGAGCACCAGGCGATAGAATATATTGATGGCAGCCAGCATGGCGATGAACAGGAACCAAACATACAGCACCGCGAACAGTTTTTCGTTCAGTATGTTCAATGGCAACACGCACAGGATGTCAAGGACATTCGGTGTGCCGCTGGGACCGTAGAAGAACATCTCGCACTTCGCCACCTTGGGGAAGACGCGTGACGTCATCAAATTCCACAGATTCCAGTCGTAGACGGGTATCGCTGCCAGTGCGTGAATGTACTTGTGCCAGAAGCCGTTGAAGATCACGTCCATGAGCCAGAAGTTGAGTCCCTTTAAAGCGGGAGATGAAGAATCGGGAGTTATCGATAGTCGATAAATGTATTGACTGTAGAGTAATTGGTGTGGGAGGCATTAAACAATCAGGATATGTTTGAGTAGTTAATTAAAAAGCATTGAGGGAAGCATAATTAGTTATCGATAATCGACAGAAACATGGTATCGATAGTAATGCGGGATATGTAGAATTAAAAGTTATCGATAAATGATAAGAGCATAGATTGCAGAAAAATTGGTGTGGATGGCATTAGAAAGTCTGGATATGAGTGACTCGTTAATTAATAAGAATTGCGACAAGCCCAATTAGCTATCGATAGTAACATGGTATCGATTGTAAATCTCAAAGGAATTAAGACATAGATGGAAATTCAGATTGTGAGATTGTTGCTTGATTGAATTAAGCGATGAAGACCGAAGCACTTCAATGAATACCAATCATGAATCGACAAATGAGTAGAAGATTAAGAAGAAAGAAGAAGCACAGTGAATCGATAATCGATAACATAGTACATAAATGTAGAAATTAAAATCTATAGTACAATTGATTAAACCATCTCAATTAAATATAAATTATGGCTGCGCTCGGTAGCTACCGATAAATCAATCGAATACTATCGATAAACATGTACTTACGCTTATAATCAGATTGAGCAGTTCGCAGAAGGCATACTTAATGGCATAACAACAATGGATGGCCGAGAAACGCGCCCGAAAGTACTTGGTGAGCATGCGCAAACGCATTCGATAGGTTTCCTCGAGGATGAGCGCATCACCGATCTCACAGCACAGCTGCTCCATGCGCTGTCCCTCCCACACCTTCCACAGGAACGAGGGAAAGTAGAAGAGCAGCGACTGAAAGAGCAAGATCATAAAGACCCATTGATAGTAGCGCAGATACAGACGCTTCGTAACGCCCCGCGTCTCAGGACCGACGCCCTCAGCAATCGATAACATGCGAGCATATTGCTCATTGTTGGCAAGCAAAGCGCGAAAGCTGCTTCGGTTGAGTGGCGACGATGATGGCACCTCAATATGTTCGATGCTTAGCAATGCGTGCTTCTCGCTGTCCTCCTGCTCCTGAGGCAAGATATAAGTGCCCATGGTCCAGCAATAGGATTGCACATATTCCGCGTGTTTCGTGTCGCTGAGGCAGAGAATTGGTTCGCCAAAGTACTGCTTGGCCGATAGAAGGAACGTGCACGTGAGCAGGATGACAATGGTGCACTTGGAGTGGAGCGTGAATATCGGATCGTAGATGCGCACCGTCTTCAGACGCAAATACTTCGAGAGCGGCTTCACAGCGGCGTACATTCTTCGCTTCAGTGTCTGCCTTGTGTGATTTGTCGTTTACAATTACGAAATGGAAAACAAAACAAAAAAAACTCGGAACAGCAAATAAGAGTAAAAGGCACACAATTCATACGTTGACAGTAAGTGAGAAAGAGAGAGACAGACATACAGTTGAAGTGACAGCTTGACAGCTTGCCATATTGTTGTCTCACTCTAACGCTTTCTTTGATACTGTCACTACTAACGAAAGCTGAATGCTATGAAGGCAGCGCTGTGATGTGCAAGCTGATTGCTATGACGACGCTGAGTGTTTTGATGAAGCTGATTGCTATGATGTGGATGCTGACCTGCTAAAGCTGCCTGCTATGATGATGCCGTCTACCCACTCCTGCTAAAGCTGGCTGCTATGATAGAGCTGCCTGACCTTTGCTTTCGACGTTTCCCGTTTCCCGTTTGCCCTTGGCACTTGGCACTTGGCTCTGATCGAGTGGCCTCTTGAGTTTCCGCATTAAATACAAATTGCAATGACTTTTGCTATTTGACACGCATAATAATAACAATGCGCTGGCATAGTGCTCTGCTTTGCTCTGCGAGTATACATATATCGTATATGTATGAGGATCACGAGCGATGGGAACGACAACGAATGGCAGCAATAATAATAAAATGATTAATCGATGCTACATGACTGCATATACAAAATGCGAGAGTAATTCCCAGTGCTGTGTTGTCAGCCAGCGTCATTACCAGCCTCCCTCTCCCTCTCCATCTCACCCTCTCTCTCGTACATCAGCCTCATCATCATGAACATCAGCATCAGCATCATTATCATGAGCATTCAACATCATCATTATGAGGCAACATTCAACATTATCATTGGAACGCGGCTGCCGTGCAAATGTTTATTGTGGGAATTCCGTTTGCAGCGACGTGTCGTCGGTCCTCCACCATCCCCTTCATGCTCTCTCCCCCTCACACATACACACACATAGAGAGAGAGAGTCGCTCGCTTGACGTGAAATTAAATTTATGAATTCTTTCGCTGGTGCGTGACCAGAGATTTACTATAATCAGGCATCGGGAATCAACGAACACGCTCAGGAGACTAATTAGTCGAGTACCGTTTGCCGTTGTTACACTCCCAACAACAACCGCATCTCTCCACTCCCCACTCGCCCTCTCCATTCCTCCACTGTGCCTCCTGCCTTACCAATTACAAGTACAAATTATAATTATAATTTCTCGTGCCGCATTGATTTCTTTTTGGCTCGCGGGCCTCATTGATTGCAATGAATTATACAGCATGGCCAACTAATTTGGCAGTGGGTCAGCGTTCAGTTCTCATGGGGGAGGCTTAGCTCTTCACTCTCCACTCTCCATCTCTCCTCCACTCTCCCCACTCTTCACTCCATCGCTGATCGGTCGCAACAGTTCGGTGGCTGTCTGTGTGTGGTTCGCATTGCTGACAGCGTTTTAAATATTTATTTAAATGAAATGCATTATTTAAAGCGATTTCCCATTGACCACAATAACCGAAAACGTTTGTTGACTGTGTCACGCCTGCCGCCTTGACTCTCCCCTCTCTCTCTCCCTCTCTCTCTCTCTCTCACTCAATCGTTTGCCATCGACAGCAATCCCGCATTGCATGTCATATGTATTTTATATCCTGTAGTGAAGCATAAAAGAGTTTTCTCTTATTTACAAATATAAACTCATCATAGTTATTAAATACTATATATTGTAAATCCTTTCAAAACATAGGCTGCTAACTATTTAAATTCCTTTACAAGGTGTCTCACTGTCGGTTACACTCGTTTTGCCTGCTTCACTCTTGGGTTTTCTTATTTATAAATGAAAACTCATCAAAGTATTGAAAAGCGTTTAAAATCCTTTCAAAACAAAAGCGGATAACTATTTAAATTCCTTTGCAAGGTGTCTTGCTGTCGGTTACACCCATTTTACCTGTTTCCCGTTTGGGTTTTTTGTATTTTGTCGTAGCCAGGTTGCGCAATTCGCGCTTAAATAAATAAATTGAACAATTATGCGTGGTTGCGGTTGTTTTGGCTTTGATGGAGTTGATGTGCAACGCTGCCTGTCGAGCTGTCCACTCCCTGCCATAATCCTATTACCTACCGCCCATCCAAAAAGGGCTGATACTCCTCCGCTCATATACCCTGTAATCTGTGCACAAGGCTTTAGCAGCTGAGAGCTTCACTAACTTTACTTAAGGTAGTCGATGGTCGTCAAAGATACTCTGTAATGCTAAGCTTATGATTGAAGTATTTAGATAACTGATAACTCTTTAAATATCCTGTTTATATTTATTATCAATAATTTATTTTATTTTATTTATTCAGTCTTTTTCAATATGTTCTTTCAAATATTAAATGCTTTGAACGGATTTTATTGCTCCAAAGGTTCTTCTCATTCTTCAATTATTTATAGTTTTACTTTAAAATACCGTGTACATTTTTATGTTTTATTTGTTTAAACATTTTTTATATTCGTTTAAATGTGTTATATTGCTCTAAATGTGCTCTTTCTTCTCTATCTTATAGTTGTACATTTTTAAAATGCCCTTTGAATTTATATATTTAATATATTTGTATACATTTTGATTTTTTTGTACATATTGCTTTTATAATCAAAATTGCTTTAATCAAAATTTTATTTATTTTTTGCCTGACTTCTTTCTACAAATGATAATCTCAAAAATCAAGAACATGAAAACATGATTTAAAAAAAAAACACATCTTAATAAAATCCAAGATCTTATTAATAAGAGGAAAAAATCGCATAGTTTTAAGACCAAAAATCTTATTATACGATCAAAAAATATTACATTTTATTTAATTGTTCCTTTTGTTGTGCTGTTTATTATTAAATTAGAACATTTTAGTTGAAAGTGTGATGTTATAATGTTGATTACTCTACTTACGAAATTTGAACCCAGTACTTTCTGTCTTAGACCTACAATGAAGAATAATTCGCGACACCTTAACTAGATGACCTATTAACGAAAACACTGAAAGCTAGATAAAAAATGTATAGGAATTTTAATAAATTACACAAATTTGTAACCTAAATTATTTTTGGTATTTTTTTCTAAGAATTTGGCATTTTCAGTCTAATGTTCGTAATTTTAGGAATTTGTTCTTAAAGTGGTCTTATTTTTAAGGCATGTGTTTAACATTTCAGTAAAAGAATAGTACTCGATATTAAAAAAAAAAAAAAAAATAAACAAGTATGTATTCTTTCGAATTTTTAAAATTCTTTTTATATATTTGATCGATCTGTTTGGAAGTGTTTTTTGGGCTATATGATTTTTGAGTTGAATTTTTCTTTTTATATTTCCTAGTTTCCTTTATCTTTTAGGCAAATACTCGTCAAATATTTTAACCCATTTCTAATAACTTAGGGTATCTGTTAGTCGCGCAAATTTCTTGCTACTTATTTATTGTTTGCGTAGTTTGCTGACAAACAGCTGCACAAAAAATAAAAGTGAACTACTATCGAATTGAAATTGCAAGGTTCAGGGAGACCAGGTATCAACCTGGGACTTGCACAGAGGTGAGAGGGAGAGGGAGGAGAGAGGAAGAGTGTGGTAGGTGCCACATTGCCGTGCCACAACTGCGGTTGCCGCTCTGTCCCGGGCACTTGTCAATTGCACTTGCGAATGCGAATGCGAATGGCAAAATGAGACCGCAAGACGGCCGCAAGGGCTGACCACGGGTTGTCCAGCATTCAGCATCTCTGTCTCTGTTGTCTCCTAATTCCCTCCTCTACTTGCCTTGGCCCATCACTTGAGACCTCCATCTGTCTGTCTGTCTGTCTTTCTGTCTCTCGCTGGCATCATAATGCAGATGACTTGTCCTCCTTTTGCCCAGCTGCCCAGCTTGTTGTTCTCTGTCTATTCGTTCGCATTGCGATTGCGATTGTGGATTGTCGATTGTGGATTGTCGATTGTTGTATGCCCCCGTGGCCACACACACACATATACACACACACACACGCACATCATCATTATTAGCATTTCAAATGGGAAATGGGAAAAGGGAAGAATGAGAAGGAGAAAATGAAGCTGGAGGGAAGTCGTCTTATTATGTGCCAACATGGTCGTCAACGTGATGGCGTCGAGGCGAAGGTATCAGCATATGTTACGGCCCATCTATATGTATGTATGTGTGTGTGTGTATGTATGTGTGTACGTGTGTGTGTCTGTGTGCTCTGTCTTCCTGCCGTGCATTGTTCGATTAATGACTTAACGACGTGCGTTGAATAACTTTGATTTAGTGTCATCTCATTTTGCCAGCTACCCAGCGAACGTTTCCAGCTAATTGTATTTATTTACCACACACACACATCAACACACACACACACACACCAACACACACACACAAACACACACACTCGAACAGAGAGAGTGAAACATGTGGTCGCCTTGAGATTTTAATTAATTTGTGCATTATAATCCATTCGCATATTCAATCTGCACGCTAAATATATGTATATAAAACGCTTTGGGCCCATCATTGTGAATCTGACACACAATTCAATGCACGATTCCCAAAAATTTCAAATGCAAATCCTAGAAAACTAAACAAAACAAATACTCAATTAATCAAGCATTGATTTGCTTTGAACGCATTTAACGAGATCTAATCAATTAAATTAAATTTCATTTAAAAACAGTCAACAGCGGCTGTCTAGCCGCAATGTTTATGGGTGTTGCCTGCAATTAACTTTAGTTCGGGTACACTGAGAGAAATAATTACAAAATTCTTACATTTACATTATTTAATACTAGATTTCATAATGATAACCAAATGAAACTTGGAATTCGTGCATTTACATTATTTAATACATATGAAAACATAAGTAATGAAAAATGTGAAAATTTTATTTTCGTGTTAGGGAGAAAATTTCTCTCAGTGTACCAAGCATGAAGGGAGAAAAGAGTTACACATTTTAAATAATAAATCAGTCAATTAATCAATCATTTAGTCATTCAATCATTTAGTTATTCAATCATTCAATTTTTCAATTATTCAATCAATTAATCATACTCAATTAATCCATCATTCAATCATTTAATCAATCAATCAAACAGTTACTCAATCAATCAATCATTTAATTATTCACTGTTATAACCATTAAATATACTGTTTAGTTTTCATTAACAAATATTTTGTTTTTTTTTTTTTCATTTTAATGATGTTTCTCTAAAGTAGTTTGTAAAGTTATTCAATTTTTTTTAAAATGTAATTTGGAATGGAATTTCTTGAGCTCTTCCTTTGCATTTTTGAATTGAGATGACTCTAGCTTCTGTGCACTGAGAGAAATTTCCATTTTAATAAGTACTACATAACAAACTTATTAAATTTGCGCGTATTTTATCACATTAAGTCTAGTTTTCAATGCTATACTTAATTGTCATATAATAAGAGCGGAGCCTCATAAGTGAGTTAAGTTCTCATTGAGAAATTTTGTATTTTTGTGAAATTATATCATTTTTATAATTGCGATTTGAAATTTAATTTCTTTGAGGTTTTTTGCGTTATTGAATGTGGATTGTTTTTCAACACTAGAATAAAATTTAGAATATTGTTAACTTACAACTTTAATTTTATATTGGAATGCATGAAAGTTTCTCTGCTCTCGGTTTATTTTTCAAACAAGATTTTGCATCTTGTGATAAGCAGATAATCTTACATAAAGAATGGCAAATCTATAATTTTAGCTAATTTTGGTTTTCATTTAAAACTCGCTTTTCTTTTCAATATTTTGTGCTGTTGAGCTGCTAATAATGTAAAATTATTTATATGCTTTAGCTGACAATCTGGTATATTTTCTTATCTATGGTATATTTTGAATGCAGTAGTATTTCAATATACTAAATATAGCCGTTGGTACATTTTTAGTATATTTGCGGAATGTTAATTTTGATGTTAGAATATTGTTTTATTGAAAATGTGTAGCGGGTATTTTACAGTCGATCACACTCAATTGTAGCTTTCTTAATTGCTTTTACTTAATTCAAATATTTATTTAAATATTAATGTTCTCAATTTAATTCTACAACTTCTGCTTTGTTGTTTTCCGAATGTTTTTCAGTACGTTATAGTTTGAAATTCCAAGCTGTATTAAGACATTGTTATACGTTTAATATTGCTTTCCTTTTTGATTTCGTTGCATTAGCTTTGAGATCAATTTAAACCAATAAATAGCAAAAAGAAACTTGATATTTATGCGATCAAGTTGCGTCGCGTTTCAAAATGCGACCAGTTGCATGTTGTGTTGTCGAACATTTCGGTTTGGTCAGTTTGTTTAGTTGGCCAGTTAGTTGGTTATCCGACTCAGCTTCCGACATTGTTTCCTGCTCCCAGTTTCATGGGTTTGTGACTCCTTCCCTCCGTCTGTCCGTCCGTCTGTCTGTCTGTCTGCCTGTGTGTGGCGCCTGGGGCTGATCATGTTTAATTAGCTCTAATGAATATTTAGCCGGGTTTCAGGGCACGTCCTTTAACTCCCGCCCTCCAATGCAATTTTCTACACGCCTTTCTATTAGTTCTCTGACCAACTGTATCGTTACAGCTTTCCCTTCCCCTTCCTCTCTCTCTCTCTCTCTCGAACCCATTTCCAAGGGGCACCCAACAGAAAGACAGACAGACAGACAGACAGACACTCATATGGTCTTTGGCTCGTTATTTGTAATTTGTTGTAAGTTTTTGTTTCAGTTTTTATTGGTGTTGCCAGTTGCCAGTTGCTGCTTCTGCTGCCGATTTCTCGCCTTCGCCTTTCTCAGTTCTAAGTTCTCAGTTCGCAGTTCAGTGTTCAACAGCGTTTGTTCCCCTTTCCACTGCTTCATTGGCTGCTTGTCCTTGTCCTTCGCCGTTATACTCTTAGCAGCGGGTTACATTAGTTAATTATAGAGTGTGTAACTTAGTGTAAAAATGCACTAGAGATAGGGACATAATAATTAGGAGATATCTCATCAAATAGGCAAAGATTATTATGTATAACTCTTTGCTTTTAAGTTTTATTAGTCAGATAGCCTTAATTCGAAAAGAGATATATAAATCAGTCAATTAATCTATCAATCAATCAAACATTAATCATGCAGATGAACTTGATTAGATATGAGTTATACAAAGTTGTTAAAAATTAAGTCAATCAATCAATCAATCCATCAATTATTCAGATAATGTTCACTGGAAGCTTTTAAATATCAAAGCAGTCAATCAATCAATGAAACAATCAATCATTCAGATAATGTTGACTAGAAGAGCATTACACAAAGCTTTTAAATAAGAAATCAGCGAATCAATCAATCACTCAATAAATTTATCATTCAATCAATCAATCTATTAAACAATCAATGAATTATTAATTCAATTAATCAACAAAATAATCTATCAATCAATCAATCAAGGCTTCCAAATAAGAAATCAGTCAATCATTCAATTAATCAATCATTCAATCAATCAATCAATCAATCAGTCAGTCAAACAATCGATGAAATTCAACCGATCAATCAATTAATCAATCAATTAAACTTTCAATCAATCAATCAGGTAGTAAGTCTGACAATCATTTTTATTGATTCAATCAAGTATTCATTCAATCAATCAATCATTCAATCAATCTGTCAATCAATCAACTATGCAGCCAATCAATCAATTAATCTATCATCTAGTAAGTCTGTCAATCATTCCTATTGTTATTATAAAATATAGTAAAGCGTACAACATTTAAGTTTAAACAGATTTTCCACCGTAGTATTAATTTTTGTATACCTGCTGTTTTGTGAAAATGTGTTTTGTGTTCATTGCGTAGAAGTTGTAAAGTTTCTATATAGAGAAAGAGTATTTCGAATTCGAGACTTGCAAAAATATATGTAGTTTGCTTGACCCGTCTCATTTATGTTCTATGTTCTATTTCTATTTCTGTTTCAGTTTCCGTTGCTGGTTCAGTTTCAGTTTTTGGTTTTCACTGTTGCTCTTCTTCTTTTTGTTCTTGTTGTTGTTGTGTCTTTTGCTGTGGTTGTTGTTGTTGTTGGGGCCATCGTTGTTTTTATCGACATTGAAATGTGGCCCCAAAACAGTTTCAGCTCATAAAAATACAATTTGCTGCTGCTTATTTTTTACGATGCACATGAGGGCGATGCTTTGGCCTCTTGTTGGTCCAGCTTCAGTTCCAGCTTCGGCTCAGCTCCTTTCTCTGTCCCCCCTCTCTCCGTCTCTCTCTCTCTCTCTCTCTTTCTATGTGTGTGGCCAAAAACTATTTTCGAGCTTGAAATGACGCGCACACATGCTCCAAGTGCGTCCAATGTCCAGCGATGTCCGATGTCCATTGGCAATCGGGTTGCCACCAAGTTATGTATGTGGCAATGTGAACGTTGCACGTTTGCTGTGGCGAGAGGGAGGGGGGCGGTGGGCGGGGGGCGTGACACTGCTGCCAGCTGCTGCCTTCGTTTCGTACGTTCGCTTAAACGTTTAAGGGATTTGTTTATGTTGCCGCTCCATTTTGGGTCAAACGATCCGAGCAACCTTCCACCTCCCACTTACCTCCCTCCCTCCCTCTTCATCCCTTCCCCCTTTCCACATGCTGCAAATTGGCAAGTTGCTTAAACATAAAAACAATGCGGCCAACTGAACGGCCCATGTATTCATAATCCTGCCTAATAATCCACACCAACTATGTCCTTTCTCTCCTCCTCTTCCACCTCCCTCAACACACACACACACACGCACACTCTCATGGGTTAAGCACTGTAGAGAGGAGAAAGGAGGAAGGGGAAAGCTCATAGAAAATAAAATGAAATGAAATAAAATAGGCAAAAATGCTTCGGCTAAATAGATAAAATGAGCGCAGCTGGATTTTTCAACAACATTCCTATACATGATGGCTGTGAGTGTGAGTTTGTGTGTGTGTGTGTGTGTGTGAGTGTATGTGCCCACAAGTTATTCAGTGCCATTAAATTCGTCATCATTTTTAATAAGCTACAAACATAACTTTGACTGTATCGCTTTTAAAGCTGACGCCAGCTGCCGTTCAAATAGTTTCCGATTATCAAGATTCAACTATTTGCCTAAATCATTGAAAATAATGTATCGCAAATACTTCAAATTTATTTAAGGGTATCTATCGCATGTGCAAAAATTGCATTTAAAATCAATTCAGTGGTAAAATATGAACTATATCATTGAACCATTTTCTGAACCATTTTCTATGCTAGTTTTAAAATTATTTTTAAAAAATATATTTATAGTATATAATTAAAGTTATAGAGGGATTTAACATCTTTGTTTGCTAAACTTCTTTCTGAACCACTTTCTTAAACACTTCCTACTTTGAAATAATAAATTTTTATTTATTTTTGTAAATATGTTTTTGTATTTCAATTTAGTAGAGAAAGAGTTGATAAATCATTATAACTTTCGAATATTAGTTTAATACTAAACTACTTTTTTTGAAAACACTTCCGGGCTTCTTTTTATTAACTTTTTTTTGAACCGTTTTACTTTTATAACTAGTTTTTTGTGTTATAGTTCTGTAATTAAGTTTACTAATTTAGTAGTAAAAGAATATATCTTTTTAAAAAAAATTTAATGCAATAATACCTTTGCTTTCTTAGCATTTGCAAGCCTTTTTCTGAACCACTACTTGAACCGTTTTATATTCTACTTTCATAACCATTTTTTTTGTAAATATATTTCTGTAAATAAATTGTGTAGAGCAAGATCAATAATTCTGTAAAAGTTGCTAAAAGTTTATAAGATTTAAACATTAGCTTAAAGTGAACAAATCTTTGCTTCCTACACACTTTTGGACCATTTTCTAAACAACATTTTGAACCATTTTAAATTCTCCTTTATAACTATTTTTGTTTTGTTGTAAAATATATTTCTGTAAATTATAATCAAAGATAAAATCTTTTAAACTACAGTAATTGAGAGTTGAAAGACTTTTGCTTGCCACATATTTCTAAACCACTTTTTGAATCATTTTACATTTTGAATCTTCTTTTGTGAGAAGAAAATACTAGCTTGGAAGCTATTGTTTAAACATCTTTTTGTTTTCAATTTAGTGGCGGAATAAAGCTTATCAACTAAGTTGTTGAAAAGAGATAGAACGACTAATAAATACTTTAATTCAATGTTAAAGTATCTTTAAAGTTTCGAACCACTTTCTCAATTGAATTAAAAACCAATTCAAATACTCTTTCACCTTAAATGTTTACTTACTTTAAAACTTTTGTTGGTAATTTACTTGTGTTAAATTATGTTAAAGTTGACCAATGAAAACATTGACTTAACCCCTCTGAACCACTTGCGGAACAACATTTTGAACCAACTTGAAATATTTTTTACTTAAAGAGTTCAAGGAAAAGTTAAATCAGTAAATTTATAATGACACAATTTCATTATAAATATAATTTCGACTTTCGAGTGAATGAATTAGCTTAATTTGAAGGTAAACTTTTCTCTCTTGAACCGGTTCAGCAAGTGGTTCAGGGAAAATCAATTGCATAGCTCAGACGGCAAAGCGACATTAGGGGACGGCATATTCGCATGTCTGTAATTAACTCATGCATATGCAATGCCTAAGGGGGCGTGGCAGACGCCCCTGCAAAAGGAATTGAGTGAGTGAGAGTGAGAGAGAGTGAGAGAGAGAGGGAGGAAGGGAGAAAGTCAAAGCCATTGCACTTATTGTATAATTATGTAATTTAATGAATACTAAAAAGTTGCCCCAACATTGCAATGGAAATGCGGGTAAATTGCTGAGGAATGCAACAGCAGCAAAAGGAATGCAAGGAATATCGCATGGCAGCAGAGGGAGGATAACGATGACAGAGGAGGAGTGGACAAACAGTGGGTGGACAGGGCAAATAAGAAGGGGAGAAGGAGGAAAGAATGAGAACTGCTTGCTAGGCAGACACATGAAATAAATACAAACGGGGAACAAAACACAGCGCCAAGAAAATGAAAATGCGCACAAAACGTGTGTATAAAATTAAGAAAATGAAAACGAACAATGTAAAAAGGGCAAGACACGCATGTGATAGACATAGGAGATACCCAGCAAAAAACAACACTAGTTTCTAAAATCAAATTCTTAAGATAAAAGAAAACTCTTTAAGAACAAATTCTAGCGTCTGAAAAACGCCAAATTCTTAAAATAAGACCAAATATATTAGATTTCGATTAAAATATTCTATAATCCATCAAAATTTCTATACAATTTTTATCTAGAAATACAAAAAATATAATATTTCTTTGATGACATACAAAAATGGAAACTTTAAGATTATTTCTTCTCATTATTAAGATCAAATATTCTTGAAATCAGGTTATGTTTTCGCAATGAGATGAATAAGAAATCATGATTGAAAAGTTAGCTCTATGAATGTTCTTTATCAGTACGTTGGTTTATTATTTGTATTTATTATTATGCACTTCAATAATAAGTGGTGATAATATAGATATTCATAAATTGTGTTGTTCAATGATCTAAATTATAGATTATAAAAACATTAGAAACATGATTATATATGCATTTTGTATTCCATGTGAATATTACAAATCTGTTAATAAAAAAAATAAATAAGCAACAATACTTAGCATACATAAAAAAGAATAAAAGCCTATTTTTAAGTACTAAATAAATTGATTTTTCACTATATACGCAAAGTATTATTGCTTGTTATTTTATTTTATTTATTTTTTAACATTATTTTTTAAGTTAAGAACCTGTTCAACTTGAGTATCTTATTAACACGAAAATAATTTTTGCTTTTAATTGATTTCTTTTTTTTGTGTTAAAAAATTATGGATATCATAAGGTTAATTTCACATTTCGCAGTGCAATTTATATAAGATATCATATACCGTTTATTTATTAAATATATTTTTTAAGACTAATTAATTATTTTAAAATGGTTTGCACAGATGTATACCCAATTGTTAGCATTAATTTACAGGGTATTTTAACAGCAGAGCAACGCTTAATGTGAACTGTCTGAGTTTTGCGTACATGTGTGTTGTGTGTTGCGTGTGTGTGTATGTATGTATGTGTGTGCGTGTGTGTGTGTGTTTGTGTTGTGTAGCCGCCATGTTGATTATTATAGTTATTATTGTGTGGACCGCCAGTTGCAGTTAGCAACAGTTTCCATTACCATAGACATGGATGTAGCGCACTTCTCCGCTTCTCTTTCTACTCCATCTCTATCGCTCTCTCTCTCTTTCAGTCTATCTCTCTCTCGCTCTGCTGGAGCTAAACTTCATTGCGTTGGCCATTTGTTGCAGCATTTTAGGCGCCTTCGGGCTGGCCAACTCATTTAACTGCATTGCCAGCAGCGGCAGCTGCGAACGTGAATGCGAAAGGGAAAGCACCACAAGAGAGAGAGACAGCAAGAGTGAGAGAGAGAGAGAGAGAAAGCATGCAAGATAACGTTGCGGCATTTAACATAAACCGTTTTCTCTGCTGCATTTTTCGGCGCTCGGTTCATTGGTTAATTGGTTCGCAATTCTTTTTCTTTTTTTTAGGGCATTTAAAGTTCGTCTTTGTCTTAAAGTTCGACGCAGTCTTGGCAGCGTTTTTAATTTTGCCTTACCCTATGAGTGTTGTCTCTCTCTCCGTCTCTCTGTCTCTGTCTCTGTCTCTGTGTGTGTGTGTGTGTCATTTTATGCATGAATTTTTTAATAGCTTAAATATGCGGCAATAAAACTTTAGCACGCTCATCTTATCGCCAACGCTTGGCAACTTCTTCTCCCACTTCTTCTTCCACTTCTTCTTGGTTGTAGCTGACCCCAAGCTGAAGCTGTAGTTGAAGCTGGCGCACGTAGCTAATAAAAGACACACCACACCGACTTTTAGACCACCGCTGCAGATGCAGATGAAGATGTTGAAGACGCTTGGCAGCCGTCGACAAGAGTCGCTTCCTTCCTCCTTCCTTCCTTGCTTCTTCCTTGCTGCTCTCCACGCTCACCTGCAGCATCTTGACTTTTAACTAGCTAACTTGATAAAACTACAAAAACTATACAATAAATATGCAAAAGGTGCTGCAAAAAAGACGCAGCCAAATGAGAGTAGAAGAAGAAGAAGAAGCGAACGAAGAAGGAGGCAAACAGAAGGCGGCGTGTGCTTTGGAGCATGGCACTGTTTGGCGGCCAGAGGATGCCCTCAAGCGCATAAGTGCTTGCTGCCCAAAGCAGCACACACACACACACACACACATTACTCCTCCCTCGTCCACACTTAGTCGCTTCTTTAGTAGCGCTTTATGTGCATTTCTTTGGTGTCGCACAAGGTGTCGTTGCAGTTCCCCAAGCAATTTAGTTCACACACACTCTTTTCCCCTCTCTCTCTCTCTCTGTCTGCCTTACTCTACTCCTCGCTTTTTCCCTCGCTTTTTTCATAAAGAAATGCCATAGAACTGCATCAGCTTCGCAACAAGCGGAAACTATGCAAATTGCAAACGATGTCTATAACATATATTATCATGCACAAATGATCATTATTATCATTCATCCATTCATTCATCTAGCCATTAAAATTGATAACACTAATTAGTTCGACGCAATTTGATTCACTACGCTTTGTTTGGCTTTCAAAAACAATAGAGATTGACAAAGAGTGATACTCAATTCTGAAAGTCTAAGTAAAGCTAGCAAGCATACAATATTCTTTAATGTATGATTGTCTACGATTGACAATTGATACAAGATCTGCTTGGAAAATGATTTTGTTGAGAGTTAGAGTTAAGCTCGTGGCTTAATACACAATTTTGAATTAGTATTATATAACTAAATCCCAGTATAACAGTCAATGTAGTAGTAAATTTTAACAGAATTGTTGTTTTAACACGTACTTCAAAATATATCAAATATATTTCGAAATTTATGCCAGTATAACAGTAGCGCAGTATGGTCGTACGACTGTATAACAGTGCCGTTAAGAAGTATGCCAGTATTTCATACAATACTAAATTAAAACAGTAGCAATTCAAAATTCACACATTTTTGCTATTAGTATCCATCCATACAATATTATAACATAGTAAATTATAATATGTAGTATATAAATGTATTCCAGTATACCAGTAGCCTAGTAGGGCAGCACGACTTTATGACAATAGTACAGCATAATGATAGTATAAGAGTAGTACAGAATATACGTATGTCAGTATAACATGCAATAATAAAGCTTAACAGTAGTAATATATGTACATATGTAATGTATTATGTAAAAATATAAAATTATGCCAGTTCAACACTGCATAATAGTACAGTAGAGCAGTATATTTATATAAAAAGTATATCAGTAGTATTTGTTCATACACAATTTAAGTAGAACAGAGTAGTAGCATAGAAATATACTTGAGTAGTTCAATAGTAGAGTAGTGCACTATATTATTTTGTCAGTATAACAGTGCAGCGTAGTGTAGTATAGCAGTAATACACTATATCAGTAGTACAGAATAATAATATATGGTAAAATATTGTCCATTATATCGGTAGTACAGTATAACAGTAGTTCATGGTATAAAAGTACAGCGTACTACGCTATATTAATATGTGGTATAATAGTACAGAATAGTAGAATATAGCAGAAGTACAGTATAATAATATATGGTACAGCTAGCAGTAGTTCAGTATAGCAGAAGTACAATATAACAGTTGTAAGTATGACAATATGTGGAATAATAATATAGCATAGTAGCGGTAGTACAGTTCAGCATTGTACAATATAACAGTAGTACAGTATACCAGTAGTATAATATAACAGTAGTACAGTATACCAGTAGTACAATACTATATAATAGTAGTACAGTATACTAGTAGTATAATGCATGCCAGTAGCATAACAAAATTGAATTCAAATTTAATAATTGTTTGATAATCGAACGAAATTGAAATGGAATCTTACCCCAAGATATCGCTTATTTATTTATACCGTATGTTAAATTTCCTGAGTCGTGTTTTTTTGTATAACTCTTATTGTCAACTTTTGGTTTACAACGAAAAAAAGAAAGAGAGAGAGAGAATTTCGCTCTCGCTGTGTCCTCTGGCAGCTAATCTCAGTATCTCCTCAGTGTGTGCCAGAAAGTTATCCTTAAGGTGGGCGTTAAGTGGTGGGCGTGGCCGGGTATCAATGTGCGTGTGCGTGTGAGTGTGAGTGTGCGTGTGAATGGCTCTTGCTTCGGCATAGTTTTTAAGTTTATAGGCTTGTTATTTCATTAGCATAATCAAATGGCTGATCGCTGCCCCGCCTACTTGCGTCCTCAGCCATCGCTTGCGGCACACGTATCTGTGTAAGGATGTGTGCGTGTGTGTGTGTGTGTGTGTGTCGCGTATACATCTTAATTCTGTAGTTAGGTTGTTTCGTTTCTTTTCTTTACTTTTCAATCAATTCCCATCGCTTTTAACCGTTGTCGCTGCCTTTGTGCCTTTTACTGCCAACCAGACCCATTCCACCGCCCCTTCCCCCCTCTCCTCACCACCTCCGTTACGCCCCTCGTCACCGCCCCTCGTCCCTCGCGCATCGCGTCGCGCCCTGTCAGCAAATCTCTGCTGAAAGCCATCAACTCGCAGGCATTGTCAGCGACATAACAAGGACACGCAGCTGAAGCTGTTTACACTTTTATATACTACTTCCGCCCCTCCCTCACCCCCTTCCACTGCAACTTTGGGGCAGCAGACGAAGAGGCAACAGACAACACAAAAAAAAGAGCACAAGAAAACAAGAAAAGAATGAAAGAAATCAAAATAGAATAAAACTTGTGCGTTTTGCATAAAGTGCGCTTATCCCCGCAGGATATGACTGGCAATGACGCCCCGACGGCATCCCCCCGCCCCCTCTTGCTTCCCCCTCTGCCTCACTTCGTCAGCTTCGGCACAACTTGCCAAGCACAAAAAAAATAAAAGAAGAAAAACTAGAAAAGTTTTTGCAGATTAGCTGAAGATCGAATACACTAAAATCAGTATCAGCAAACGAAAATCTCTCAGCAAACTTTTCATGCAACTGATTTGCTTGCTCGTCGATTAAATTCTTCGATAGTTTATTAACTATCGATATGTGCATTAAATGGGACAAAGGAACAATATTAAAAGTGTAAAAAATAATATCTCTCAAAGCCAAGCAATAAAATAAAGTGTTTTTTTTAACTCGATTTCTTGACAATTGATTCCTGTTATTCTAAATCTATCTCTTGGGGAATTGGTTTATGTTTCAACTCTTAACTCTTAATTCTCTTATGTGTATTTACCTGTTCCGGAATATTATATTTATTTGTAATATATTTATTTGTGTTTGCTTATTTTCTCATAGAAAAGCCGCATTTACAACTTCAGTTTTATTTTAGCTCATAACAATTTTCATTTTGGTAGCTTGCTAAATAATATTATATTTTAAGTGATTTCTATACACTTGTTGTGAAATGAATTTATATTGCTTTATGTTAATTTAATTCATTACATTCCTATTTGATTTAAATTTTGAATTTATTTTACGTGGAGTATAATATATAATATAATATCTAAGAAAAATCTGTTAAATTGCATTTTATTCTATTCCATTTCATTTCACTTCCATTTCATTTCATCCCATTTCATTCCATTCCTATTTCATTCCATTTGACTTTCATTTAATTTTATTTCATTTCATTCCCATTTCATTTCATTTTATTTCATTTCATTTCATTTCATTTCATTCCCATTTCATTTCATTCCATTCCCCTTTCATTCCATTCCTCTTTCATTTAATTTCATTTCATTTCATTCCGTTTCATTTCATTCCATTTCGTTTAACTCTTTTCATTCCATTTCACTTCATATCATTAAGATTTAATTGCATTTTCTATTTATTTTACGTTAGTTATAATATACAATATGAAATCTTAAAAGAATCTTTTCGGCTTCAAATTCATTTCATTTTATGTCATTTCATTTCATTCCTTTCCATATCGTTTCATTCCATTACTTTCCATATCGTTTCATTTCATTTCATCCCATTTCATTTTATTTCATCCCATTTAATTTTATTTCATTCCATTTCATTCCATTCTATTCTATTCTATTCCATTCCATTCCCTTCCATTTCATTTCATCCCATTTCATATCACTCCATTTCATTTAATCCCATTTCGTTTCATTTCATTTCATCCCATTCCATATTATACAATATCTTTTCTTTTTTTTCATCCCATTTCACATCATTGCATTTCATTTCTATAAATTTCAATTTTGTATTTATTTTACATTAGATAAAATCTTTTCGGTTTCGTTTCAATACGTTTCATTCCATTCCATTCCGTTCCATTCCATTTTATTTTATTTAGTATTATTCTATTCATTAATAGATATTTCCCCTAATTGATTTAATTTTCTATTTATTGGACAGTGGCAGATTATTTAATGTGAAATATTTAATATACAATATTAAATATAAAAACGGTTTCTGAAAAAACATAAATTGTTTGCTTCATTTTTGAGTTGTTAGCTGACAGATCGTGGATTGAGGAAATGCCAAAGCGACTGCAGTGTATGAAAAACTAACGCTGGCGGTTGTATTCGCTGTCTAATTTCGCAAAAAAAAAAAAAAAAACTGAGCAGCTGCTTCAGCTTCAGCTTCAGTTCCATCTACAGCTACAGCTACAGCTTCAGATGCTGATCCATTCCATTCCATTCCATTCGCTGCCTCAAGTCGGCAATATGTCAAAAGCAGTGCTCGGCTTTTCAAGTGCACGTGCCGAAATGAAGCTGGATGTGTGTCAGGCGGCATTTCCGTTTCCCGTTGCAATTCCCCCCTCCGCTCCCTTCTCTGCTGTCTACAGTGTACAGTCTGCTGTCTTCTGTCGCCTGTCCTGCGGCTCTTGGTTCTGGCTTTAGCGCAGAGAGTTCTCAGTCCACACACACACACACAGAGTTCTCAGAGCTCAATGCTCAGTGCTCAGTTTTCAGTCCTCTGGCCACGTCAGCGTTGCAGTGGAACCGCTTTGTGTGCGCCTGTCGCTCGCTTTGAGTTTGGAGCTTTGATTTATGTTAACGCTCTTCCCATCTGCTCTTCCCCCCACCCCCAACCCACTTACTTCCCCTCTGTTTGGCTCCCCCGCAATGTGAAGCGGCACAAATTGTCTGCATCTGCATAGAACAGCGGATAATGGTGCACTAAAATACGAGCTAGCCACACAAACAAAGCCAACATACATCACACACACACACATGTACACACCTGTACAGGCACACACACACACACACACACACAGACACACATTGAATGCTGGCATTTGAGGTGTTTTCAACTGGCATTGTTAGACTGCAAACAAACAACGAAAGCTGAGCCCCCAAAACTGAACTGAGCTCATGCCGAAGCTCAAATATCCTTGTGTTCATGGCACAATTTGAGGTTAGGTTGGCACTTAGGATCAACAAAAGAATAAGACGTAAAGAGAACTAGAGAATGAAAACGAATATTATATCAATTTATACAACAAAAACAATAAAAGTAATAATAACAAAAGTTTAAGCAAATACTAAATACTACAGTATATACTAAATACCATACTATATACTAAATACTGCAATTAATTATAATCCTTAATGCTATTTATTTAAGAATCGAATAATAATAGAGAGAAAAAAATTAATTTACACAATAATAATAATAATAATCGTAACACCAAATAATTAAGCAAATACAATGTTATGTACTAAATACCAAACTATATACTAAATAATATCATAAATGTGGGAATGGGTCTGGCAACGCCAATCTATCCCTTATCGATGATATGAAGAAAGGAGTATCGATGATATGAAGATAGGAGTATCGATTGAGAAGGAGTATCGATTGAGAAGGAAGTCGATACAAGAGACTTAGAAGATGACTTTTGTGACGACGACGAGAAAAGCAAGACGTGCTAACGACGACCGCGACGAATATATTAAAATAATTTAATTAATCAATAAACTAAATACCATAATAATTAAGGATTAAACTTATGAAATAATAAATAAACATTATCATAAAACCAATCCCACATAAATAATTTTAATCCCAAGCGGTTTATTGTACAATCGAATAATTATAATATTAATATTGACAGTTTAAGCAAATACTAAATATTATACTTTATACTAAATACCATGTAATATACTAAATATAAAATATACTGCAACTAAATGTAATCCCTTAAACTAAATACCATACAATATACTAAATATAAAATATACTGCAAATAATTGTAATCCCAATCGTTATTTCCTTTACAATCGTATAACTATAATATTAATATTAAGAGTCTAAGCAAATACTGAACACTATACAATATACTAAATACTGTACTATAAGCTAAATATAAAATATACTAAAAAAGTTTTAATTCTCCACAATTCTCTTTTCTCACAATTTAGAGAATATTATGAAAGCTTGATGAAATACTTGTAGTGTTAATAACAAACGTTTAACAAAATACTAAATACAATACTATATACTAAATATAAAACATACTGCCAATAATTGAAATCTCTATCGTTATTTCTATTACAGATTATTACGCAAATGTAATCAAATGTTTACAATATTAAAAATAAGCATATTCTAAATACTATATTATAGTATATACTAAATACTCTACTATATACTAAAAATGAAATATTCTACAAGTATTTATAATGCTTTAATTTATTTCTTTTACTATTTACAGCCTATTTTGAAAGTTTAATCGAATTTACGGCAGCGACAATTCAAACGCGTTTACGTTTCAAAAATGCGACTATAAATCAAATTTGATAGAGAGCATTTGGTATATGAGCTATGCCGACAATGCTGACAGTGTATAACAGCAACAACAACAACAACAACAATAACGTTGATAGCAGTCGAAACAACAACAACAACGACAACGACAACAATGCCAAAATCAACGACATTTAGTCTTGCATTGCAATTGACGACGAGGTTGACGTTGTTTCCATTGATGATGCCATATCGCCGCCATCAACAACAACAGCTACAGCCAAAGCAACAGAGCAACAGCAATGACAACAACTGCAATTGAATGCTGAGTGGGCGTGTCTGCGTACGCCTACAAGCACCTGTCATTTGCTGCGTTGAGCCAAATGGCCGCGAGTCAACGATGATTATCTGCCGAATGCTTATTACGAGTCACGAGTTACGAGTTGCTCTGAGCTCTGAGCTTAGAGCCGCGAGCTGCGAGCTGCATCGAGGATATCAGGTACTATATATATATACTACTTGCTATGAGTACATATGTTCGTTCATTCACAAGATTGACTGACTGCCTGTCAAATTGGCAATACTGTTCATCTAGTTATACTGTGAACTACATCGAAGATTCACTATTTTCTTTACTTATTTTAATCATTTTTTCTACATTTATCCCTGTAATACTATTGTTATATATTATCAGGTAATACTACTTGCTATGTATACATAGATTGTATATATCATTCACAAGATTGTTTATCTAGTTATATTGCATAGTGAACTACATCGAAGATTGACAATTTTTTTTTTTACTCATTTTCATCATTTTTTTGGAGCCTACAAAATATATTTATCCGTGTCTGAATGTGGCACAAAAATAATAATAACTAAAAACTTCACGATGCCAGAAAATGTGATAAAAACATAAAAGTTATTAATGAAATAAATTCATATGACAAAAAGATGTCTGCAGCTGTCACATGTTAAAGTTTTTGTCGAACATTTAGTATATTTTGTATTCTGTGGTATATGTCGAATGAGATATTATATCGATATATAAAATATAAAGTTTGGTAAAATGTATTAAATTTGAATATAAGCTGAATGTACTACATTGTATATCGATATACGAAACAACATTTTCGGTACATTTCAGTTTTTTTTGGGTATATATACAGTTTCTAGTATATTGTAACACTAATATCGCAGTGATACATTTTTAATGGAACAGTATAATGATATACGCGTATATATATATATATATACGTATATAAATTTGGTATATTTTGAATGTTGTATATCAATATACATGTCAATATACCAATTTATTATACCGAAATATACAAAATGAAGCGTTTGGTCAATTGTAGTATAATTTCGGTATATTAATTTGGTCTGTTTTGAATATAGTATGTAGTATATTGATATACACAATATTTAACAAATTATAGTATTTTTAGTAGTACTAGAATATCGCTACACAAAACCAAACTTTTGGTATATTTTATTATTTTACGCTAAATTATTTTTAGTATATTTTAATACTGTTTTACTTTGCTTGCAAATGAGTAGCGAGTAGCTTTCTTACTTGTTTCAATCATTTTCATCTACATACTTGTATAGTATAGCAATTTTAGAATTTCTTTTAAATCCGACCTTTTGTTTTACCATTTCTTTTTCTTATTGCATTATTTATTTATGGCTGTTTTTCAAACATTTTTACAAGCTTCTGAAACGAATATGAGTTTTTTTATAACGTCTGGAAATTTGAGATATCTGTTTGGATTTATTTTTATTATTCATTTGGTGAGTTTTGCAAACCGTGGTGTCATTTTGATCCATTCATTATTTTTATATATTTATTGATTTTGCAACCCAAATATGAGAAATTTATTTAATTATTATTCTGGCAAACATTCAACAAAATATTTTTCGAAATCTTGTTGGCTGTTTGATTTTTAAGCTAAAATAAAATTAACAATTTTTCATTATTTAAGCATGTTTCATGTAGTAGTAAAAATGTTTCGAATTGTTGTAAATTCATATCCGAAAAGATAGTTGAAAAGTCATTAATTTTACATAAATATATTTAATGGAAATATTATTTAATTTTTACATATTCAATATGAGTGTTCTTTCTTAGTTTATCGAGTAAAGTTATTTGTGAAGTAAATACTTTGTGCAAGCTATGTTTACAGTGTATATAAGATTTTAAATAGCTATTGGGCACATTTGACACATTACATAGTTGAACTGACTGCGCTGTGCTTTATGATGCATTTTCTGCCTCGCTCTGAGTACTGTTTATGCTATACAAAAAAACGAAAAAAGAAAAGCAACTCTTTTCCAGCCCGCTATTGTTAAACTGGATTTATTGAAGCACCCCGCAAATGAAAAGCAGGCAAGATAAGCTCGACTGCAAGCAAGTAAAAGTAGATGGATAAAATTTCCAAATTTATTATTTTTATTATTAATGCTTAGATTACAAATAAATATGTAATCTTGCCTAAATTCACTACAACTTGCTGGTTTGTATTTTGGCAGATTATTAATTTGGTATATTTTGAATGTAGAAGTATATTGATATATCGATTTGGTAAATTTTAGTATTTCAGTATAATAATTTGGTATATTTTGAATGTAGTAGTATAGTGATATATCGATTTGGCAAATCATTGTATTTCAGTATATTAATTTTATATATTTTTTGAACATATATACATGGTATTTTTGCATTTTCGGTATATTAATTTGGTCTATTTTTAATGTAGTAGTATATCGCAGTACATACAAAGTATTTTTGGGTATAGTAATTTCGTATATTTTTAAATAGTAAATCCATACAAAACAAAGCTCTTAGTATATTTCAGTATATTTTAAATATACTAGTATGTCGATGCACAAAACAAAACTTTTGATATATTTTAGTATTTGTCATTATATTAAAATATGCTAAAAATATTTTAATATTAATACTTCAGTGCTTTTTCACTTTCACTTTCTACTTGTTTCAATCATTTTCATCAACACCTGGAAATTTGAGAATTTCCTGGTGACTTTTTGTTCCATCAATTATTTATTTATGGTTGTCATTCCTTTGGTTAAAAGCTTCAAATAATTTAATTTTCAAATATTAAATTCAACACTAAATAATTAGTATCTCAATGGTCGAGCATACCCGCTTGCTGCTTATTTGTTTTGTTTTGTTCTCTTGCTGCAGTTTTTTGTCGGCATTGCGTTTCGTGTAACCACTTAATTGTGGTGTTTCGTTGAGGCTACACAGTTGCGCACAGTATGCAAAAAAAAGAGAAGCAGAAAAAAAGAAGAAAAAAAAAACAAGGAGATGGAAATCGAATATGTACAGAAATAATCACTTGGAAGCGAAATTTGATGGGTGAGATCAAAATAGGCGTTGGATTAAATGAACGGCGTCGGTTAAAAACGGCTCCGATTTTCGAGAATGAATGCGAGACGTATACATAATATTGCGTATACGCAATACAACACTCACATTTTGTCGTGTGTGTTTAATGTGGTCTGCCAAAGCATGTACAAGATGCAAATGCAATCCTAAATTGAGCTGAAACATGCTCGTATTCTATGTCTGTCTGTCCGTCCGTCTGTCCGTCTGTCTGTCTGTCCGTCTGTCTGGCTGCTTGTTGTCTGCCGTCTACTGCTGCTCGCTTCGACTGGACTGTGGCAAGGAAATGCAATTGAACAATGCGCCAATCATTGTAAAACAATTGGGGCGACCGCGAGAGGCGGCTATGAAATGAAATGAAAATCAGTTTTTGCTCAGCTCCCAACTTTAAATTGAATCAAATCAATTTTGCTTCATTGAATGTTTACCATTTGCCTTCTTGCCACCAGCTTTCTCTCTTCACTCTGAAATTCTTTTGCGGCTGCTGTTCTTGCATTTTATTGTTGTTCTCGTTGCCATTCTCATTCTCGTTCTTGTGCGTTATTGCACGCACTTTTTATGGCCCCAATCACACGAATTGACCTGCATCTTTGCTCAATTCGTGCACTTTAGTAGACTGTTCGCTCCTCTTAAACATCCTTTTCCTTTGACAATTATATTGTACTTCATTTACATTATTTTAACGCGTCTTGTTTTAGAAGTAAAAGTAGTATTTCATACTCTGCGCTACAATTGTATTTCATTCTTTGTTAAAGTATTTGTTAAAGGGTCTTTTGAAGTCTATACTTCATAAGAGCTCTTTTCAGTTTTACTTGTCATTTTTAATAATATTTATTACATAAATGTGTTTAGTTTGTTGCCCAAGTAACTGTTTGGCAGTTATTAAATTAAGTTTTATTTTCTTTATTAAGTTTTATTTTCTAGATTACCATTTACAGTGATAGTTTGTTTTATTACAATGAAAGGGTTTTTAGCAGCCAATACTTGCTTATAGTTTTTGTCTATTTCTCATTTATATTTTTTATTCTTCTATTAAATTTTTTCCTTTTCTTTATATTCAGAAAACAAATTAAAAGTATATTTTCGCTATTCTGTTGTCAATTGCATAAAGAAAAGGGTCTTTACAAGGCAATACTTGGTCAAAGCTTTTCTCATTTTCCTAGCAGAAGTTTACGTTCCTTAATTTATTTATTTTTTTATTGTATTTAGAGCATAAACAAAATTGCACTTTATTTACTTTGTTGGCGAAAATATAAAAGGGTCTTTCAAAGTCAACACTTCAAAATTATTTGTTTATATTCGTAACATTTTTGTTTATATTTTATTTGGGGGTTTAATGATATTCTTATCTATTTTTATTTATTTAAGCTAGTATATTTTGTGGTATGCAGATTAAAGGCTTTCTTTAATAATCTAGTATATTTTGTACACTACAAAATGAAGTTTTTGGACCATTTTAGTATTATATTGGTATATTTTAACATAAATACCGTAACATTATTGCTTAGAAATGGGAGGCGAGTAGCTTTATTATTTGTGTCAATAATTTGCTTTTCCTGCAAATGGAATAATTTCTTACTAAGAGCATAAATGGGTCTTTGAAAGTCAATACTTGATCTATTGTTTGTTTATATTTTGATCAATTTTGTTAGTTTAATAATATTCTTATTTATTTTGATTTATTTAAATAAGTTTGTTTACTTTGAAGTGTATAGAAGTGAAAACTTGAAAGTAGTTTATTTAAATTTATTGAATTGGCTTGCATTGAATTTTTTCTTCGCTCTGCTGCTGATTGTCGAGTTCTTTACAAATTGCTGTACAACATTAAAGAGAAGTCGACAAAGTATTGGCAACTTATTTCGAGTTTTAATGCCATTTCTTTTTTGCTTGTAGTGTTGTTATTTTATTTTTGAAAATATAAAAACGTATTTTTATGCAGCAAATCTGTTTTTTGCACCTGCAGCGAGTTTTATTTATGTTTTTGTTGTTGTTGTGGAGTTGTAGTTGTTGATTCGTGACAATTATGAGACATTTCAATTAGGATCCGCGCGCTGAACTTTAGCCATGCCACATGCGGCATGCAACGTCGCCTCCACTGACAGATGATTCAACTGCTGCCGTTGCTTCAGCTTCAGCTTCAGCTTCAGCTGCTGCGAAAAGTTTTTATTGAGCAACTAACTGTGAAATTAAATTGTGAATTAAAAGCTGCCACCATGGCCAGCAGCGATTACGAAGCAAGTGGCAAGAAGAAGACGAGGTGGGAGGAGGGAGGCGTGGGGCATGCGCTGGGGACATGTCGTTAATGCCGCACTGCTATTTTTGTGTGCCGATGCATCGACATCGACAGCGACATCGGGATTGGGATTGGGATTGGGATCGTGGGGATTGCCAAATGCCAAATGGTCGAAGAGCATTTCTTTCGCTCTCTGCCACATGCCACATGCCCCATGTTGCAGTGGCTGTGGCAGTTTGCTGCTAGTTATGGCACACAGCTTCTTTTGGCTATTTGCAGTAAATTGAAAAAGTATTAAATCAATAAATAAAAGTTACGCACACACACACACACACACATGCTTGCCACTTTATGGGGCAAGCTTGGCTCGCCTTTGCCT
This sequence comes from Drosophila kohkoa, assembly GCA_019972355.1. NCBI lineage: Eukaryota > Metazoa > Arthropoda > Insecta > Diptera > Drosophilidae > Drosophila > Drosophila kohkoa. The sequence goes on along the minus strand of BJEL01000071.1, from coordinate 5,282,065 downwards.
CGTGCGTGGGTGCGCACATCCTTCGCTTACGCTGCACATTTACACTCGCACACACACACACACACACACATTGGCTGTGGCCATTTGGGGTTACACACGGCGCGTGTTAATTACTCGGAACATTTTAAACGGCAGCAACAGCAACGGCAGCAACATTGCCCGCAGCAGCAGCAGCAGCAACAACGGCGACCACCAGCAGCGAAATTTGTTGTATTGATTTAAAACTGCTTTCTCTCTCTCTCTCTGTGTGTGTGTGTGTGCTACATATGTGTGTGTGTGTGTGTGTGTGTGGTCGACTGTGCTGCTTTTCGACTGTCCCATTGTCCAGATTGTTCAATTGTCCAGGTGGTCCACAGCGAGTTGGCAATCAATGCAACAACAACAGCAGCAACAACTGCAGCAAATACAACAGCAACAACAACAGCAGCAACAATCGCAGTAGCAGCAACAACCTCAGCAGCAACAGCAGCAACGACAACAGCAACAACTACAACAACAACCTCAGCAGCAACAACAACTACAGCAACAACATCAGCGACAACAGCAAAAATTGCCAACACAGCGAGCGCAGAGTGAAAAGAAGCCAACATGAAAATCAGAGCACAACAAACCAGCACAAAAACAAGCAACAGCAATCAGGAATGCTCGACTAGCAGTTACCCTGTTTATTTCATATTCATAACAAACTCGAAACTCAGCTTGTTTTGAACTCTGTTTTTAGATAATCATCTTTGTTGTAGCTTTTCTTTAGCTCTCTCTCTCTCTCTCTTTAATATATTGCAAATATACTAAAATATACCGAAGGTATGAATGGTATATGGATATAGTACTACATTCCAAATATACCATAGAGTAGTAGAGTAATATCTGTGTCTTATATATTTTTGTTCGTTAATTGCTGCAAATTTAGTAAAACAAGTAAGAAAACTACAGTCGAATATGCTCGACTATGAGATACCCGTTACCAATAACGAAGAAAAGCAAAACAGTGCGGTATTATTTTTAAGATATACCAAACTAATATACCACAAAAATACTAAAAGTATACCAAAGGTTATTTTTAATTTAGTGATATATGTAGTTATACATTCAAAATATATACCATTGAGTACAATAAATTGAGTACCAAATTGTCAGACAAAGCAACTAAGACAGAACAGTGCGGTGTTATCTTTAAAGTATACCAATGAATATATACTTATAAATACCAAAGACAAATTTAGGTATATAAAAATGCATAGTACAAAATTCAAAATATACATTGCACAATATAAAAACTACATATAATGCTTATTGGGTGTACCAAAATTCGAAATTCTAGCTTCAAAATTACGCTTGTTATTCGACATTTACGATTTGACGGGAAGAAAGTGGGCGTGGCAAAAATTTGAAACAAGCTTGATCTGCTTGCAAACATAATAAATGCTGTGAAAAAAAATTATAGATCTCTCTTTTATACTCTCTGAGATCTAGGTGTTCATACGGACAGACGGACAGACAGACAGACAAAGACGAACATGGCTATATAGTCTCTGCTGTTGACACTTGTCAAGAATATATATACTTTATAGGGTTGGAAATGTCTCCTTATACTTGACGCATACATTTCATGAAAGCATAAAGCAATAAATGTACTTTAAATGCGATTTTGATTACGATTGTTGATGATAAATATTAGACTTTTGCATGAATGTGCTCATTTGTAGCATAACAGATCTCTACAGTAGTGTAGTTTTTTTTAAAAATACTGCACTCATTCTTTACTCTATAGGCCAGAAGAAGATAGTACAACATTTTCAGCAACATATGGTTTATTAGGTATTAGAATTTTTCATTATTAGGCCAGAAATATATATAGCAACCCTCGAAATCTTTTGTCACACTCAATTTGGTTGTTGCAACTTATTTACAGGGTATCATTGAGCATGTTGCTGGATCAACAGTCGTTGTGGCTAGCTGTTGCTGTTGCTGTTGTTGCTAGGTCAGTTGGGCAGCGAGGCAGTGGCTCAATGTGTTGCTGCTTGCTGCTGTTGGGTCAAAGCTACAATTTCATAGACGTGCATCGTAAATAGAAAGAGAGAGGAAGAGAAAGAAAGAGGGATAGCGAAAGAGAAAGGTAGATAGAGTGAAGTAGAGTGAAAGACTTTGTGCCATGTCAGGGATAAGAATGCGAGTATCAGCGTCTAATGAAGCCTAAGCAGCAGTTGCCTCGCCTTCGGCTCTTCTCCCTCTCTCCCTCTCTCCTTCTCCTTCTTCTTTCCACTCTTCTTTTTTGAGTAAATCATACTCCTTTCCCCAACTCTCGAGTCTTTGACACTCCCGACCATCATCGAGCATCTGCAGTTTATTAAAAGCGAATGCAAATTTCGGGCAATTTAATTAGCAGCAAATTCAACAATTTTCATTCACACACAGACCTCACTTCACTTCACTTCTCCGCACCTCGCTTCGCTTCCCGCTCTCGTTATTGTCACGCAAAAACTTTGGGACTCCTTCAAATAGAGGGAACTCTGTGGGGTCAAAGTCAAAGGAATTCGTTCCAACGTCGTCCAACGGTTTTTATTAGAATCGTAAATAGTCTTTACGAGTTGTACGTGCCCAAAATTTGCAATAGGCCAACAATTTGCCTGCGTCCCTTTTTTGGCTGTCGTTGTTGTTGTACAAGGATAACAACAACAACAGCAGCAACAACACGAACAACAACAAATTATCGAACATGTCTCTGTGCCTCGTCGCTTTTGCCTGTTGTTTCATGCACAATCATAATCATAATCGTAATCATAATCATTATCAAAGCAATGTTTATGTGCCTCACATCTCACTTCTCTCTCTCTCTTTCTCTGCTCTCTGCTCCCGAGTCTGTTTCACACTTGTGAGTGCTGTGTGAATGCACTCACTGCACTCGCAATTGCATGCTGAGTGCTTTAGTCTCGAGCCTTTGAATTAGAAAATTGACTTTAAACTTAAGAATTATATAGTAATAATAACTTTGAAAGTCTTATTTTAAAAATTCAAAATTTCAAACAAGAAAGCAAACCAGTGCGTTAGTATTCTTAAAATATACCAAATAAATATACCGTAAAAATACTAAAATATACCAAAGGCTTTGTCTGCAATCTGCAATATTTTGTACTCTATATACTATATGTATATATATATATATATATATATTATATATTTTTAGTATATTTTTGGTATATTTTAAAATTATTAGCATTTTTTATGTTTTAAGTTTGCTTCAAATTTTTGCCACGCCTTCTTGTGCCCCCGCAAATCGAAAAAATCGAAAACTATTGTAATTTTTAGTTTGTCAATCAATCTATGTTCCTTTGATATTGGAGTTATCGATATCGATAGCAGTTCACTCGATAGATGTAAATCTCCAAATGATGATTTTTCTAATAATATTAATGCCATTTTAAGTGTATTATTATTACTTATTTTTATTTAATATTTGAGTTATCGATAACAGTTCAATCGATAGATTTTTTCAATAATTAGATTGCAGACTGAAATTTCATTTTGTATATCTTACATTTAATGTATTATTATTACTTATATTTTGTTAACTCTTATTTATCAATCTTCAATTGATATTCGAGTTGTCGATATCGATAGCAATCGAATCAATAGATCTTTCTGAAGTTGAAGATTACAACTGCTCTTTTAATATTTTATATTTCATTGTATAATTATTACTTATTATTATTTGACTCTTATTTTTTAATCTTTTAATCAGTTGTCGATATCGATAACAGTCGAATCTATAAAAGTTTCTCAAGTTTGCAATTGTATTTTGTTTAAGAATATGAATGTCTGAATTTGAATGTATTAGTTTTACTCAATTTTTTTTGATGCTGATTTATTTCTCTTATTTAAGCTTCAATTGATATTTGAGTGATCGATAACTGTTCAATCGATAGATGCAGATCGCAAAATGAAGATTGCAATTGTATGTTTAAAGTATTATTGTTTAAGAATATTAATTGCTTAAATTCAATATATTATTATTATTAATTATTAATTGATTCTTATTTATTTCTATATATCTTTAATTGATATTGAAGCTATCGATATCGATTACAGTCGAATCGATAAAAATATTCTCAATATGAAGATTTCAATTGTATTTTGTTTAAAAATATGAATGTCTTAAATTTGATGTACTATTTTTACCAATTTTTCTTCGATGCTGATTTATTTCTCTTATTTAAGCTTTAATTCATATTTGAGTTATCGATAGCACTCCAATCGATAGAGGATTTTATACAGACTTGATTTTATGATAAAAGCTCTAATGATGCATTCGAATGCCATTTGCCAAATGAATGAGTGAATGAATGCAACATATTCATTTGTGCTGACTTTGACTGCTTCCAAGGAATCGCTGTTCAAGTGGCACTAAAAGCAATCGTTGTTGTTGTTGTTGTTTTGAGTTGTTGTTGTTCGAGTTGTTGTTGTTGTTTTGAGTTGTTGTTGTTGTTTTGAGTTGTTGTTGCTGGCGTACATATAAAAGTGTAAATATTTATTGCATTAAATAAGGAAAACAAACAGCGTTTTGACATTTTAATTGAATAAAATCGTTTTGTGGTCTTTTAAGGATTATTTCATGGCCAGCAGATGCGTGGCACACACACACACATACACACACACATATACAGTTGTGTGTGTCCAACTGTTGTCGAAATGCATCCATCGCATGAATTGAATAGCGTTTGTGTTTGCCCAGCAAGGTGAAAAGCATTTGTGCTGTGCATTTTCGGCCAGCAGCAACAGACCAAGAGCAGACACAAGTGATAGAGGGTGTGGAAGAAGGGAGAGGAAGAGGGGAAGTGAGCAGCAGAGATGAGGAAAAGAGCCATCTCTACACATATATACATAACATATGTACATACGTTTACACATACATATACCATATGTATAAGCTATTCGACATGCATCACATTATGTATAAAATATATTCGCCGTGTTGCATGTGGCATAAACAAGTCGCAAGGGTCCGAAGGACACAAGAACTTTGACCAAAAGATACCCAGCATATGTGAGCTGAAAAATGGCTGCAAATTTACGAACTTACTTTTGCATTTTTCCAATTCTAGTTTACGATTATTGTTATTTTTCAGTTTTCATTTCAGTTTTTATCTATTTATATTACATTTTTATTTGAGTTTTTCGTATTTATTTCAGCTTTTACATTCTGTCTTTTTTTGTTTTAACTAAAAAGTAGTTTACTATTTTTTTTTATATATATTTTATACATTTATTTTTGAATTCTATAATTATAGTTTATGGCTATTGCTATCTTTATTTACGATCTCACTTTTCCATTTTTTAATTCTAGTTTATGTTTGATTTCAGTTTTGATCTATTTTATTTTATATATTACACTTTTATTTGATAAGTTTTTTATATCAATTCCAGCTTTTACTTTCTGTTTTTTTTTTTTTACTAAAACGTATTTTTTGACATTAATTTTGTTGCATATATTTTACTCACTTATTTTTGAATTCATTAATTGTAGTTTATGGTTATTGCTATCTTTATTTTAAATTGATTTAAGCTTTTATCTATTTTGAATATTTTTTGTAGGAGTATACTTTTCTGTTTTTTCTTTATTAAAAATTAGTTTGCATTAGTATTTTTTTTTAATTTTTAAAATTTTATTTATAGTAATTGTACCCTTCATGTCAAATTGGATTTAGATTTAACAATCAGTTAATATATAGCATATTAATATACAGTTAAAAGACTGAAATATACCAAAATGTATATTTGACATATCAATACAGTTCAACATAAAAAATATACCAGAATAATACTGAAATATACCAAAATCTATTTGTTAAAAATTCAAGATTTATTCCCTATCTTTTTTTCTGTTTCCTTACATTAAATGTTTTGCCAGATTGCTTCTGAAATATACTACTACTTACTTATATACTGAAATATACTAAAATCTATAATTGTTACCTCAACTATTGCTTTCCAAATATACCAGATCTTAAGTTTTCTTCTTCTACTATTTCTTTATGATTGTTGCATATTTATTCATAGTTTTCTTTATTTAAAAGTATTTCAGTTATTCACTTTATTTAAATGTTTAGTTATGAACTTATTCTCTGCTGTCTTTTTTAGGATGTGATCACTTTTTGATGAGAATTATATTAATTAATTAATGCTTTGCTGTTAGCCTTCTGGCAAACTTTATCTAATTTAACAATAAAACAAAATCACAAATATGTGCATATATTTATATAATTAAAAAAGTTTAGACATAATTAAAATAAACACTATCACTATTTCTAAAGCACTGGCTGCAAAGGCCTTCGGCTAATAGGTGGCTAATTACATAATATATACAATTTAATTATTGATAACAAATCAATGTTGACACTAATCATAAAGCAACCAACTACCAGAACATGAAATTGCACATTTGAAGAGTAGTTTGAAAATGATTGCAGATTCAGTTGAAATAAATATGATATGTTTGTGTGGTTTTTTATGGTGTGCAGCTTTCATTTATGATGTTATTTAGTGTCATTTTATTTGGCATTCAACGATAGTTTAATGACATTTACAATCATAGTTAGTCATATTTCAATCACTTGAGTTTTGAGTTGGCTAATAAAACTACTAAATCAACATTTAACACATTAACGTGTTGTTTAATTGCGCTGATTAAAGCAAAACTGATTTAAGTAACTTGCTGTTTAGTGAGTTTTTCTCGCGCTCTTAAAAGTATGCAACACTTTTTGTTGTCGCTGCTCTTCGAAGTATGCAACACTTTTTACGCAGAATTGTATGCTACACTTTTTGCTTGTAGAGTTGTATGCTACACTTTTGCTTAATTAATGTGTTTACAGGGTATAACGAGTCACTCGCACTCTGATGTGTTTACCTGTGAATGTGAATGGGAATGGGAAAGTGAATGTGAATGTGACTGTGAATGCATGCCTGGACATCCAAACTAAACATATGATAAGAGTGGAATGGGTTGAAGCTGCTGGCTGATGTTGAAGCGAAGCTCTCTTTGTGGATGTGTGTGTGTGTGTGTGTGGGCAGACAGCCACGCCCATGTTTGCTTCACTTCACATGAAACCACTCAAATTGTGGTGCCCAGCAGCAGCAGCAGCAGCTTCAACTAAAACTCTCAACAGTGTCCTTTTGACCAGCTGATTTGCATTTAATTGCAGCGATTCTTTTTGCCGCTGCTGCTGACGTGGGCGTGGCATTATCAAAATAGACCTTATACACACACACAAACACACACAAGTGCACATATATTATGTTGCACGCCTTGTTGCCACTTTGCAGTCGCCTGACTCAGTGTCCACTTTAGTTGTTGTTGCTGTTGCGTCGCTTAAGCTGCTTTAAATTTATTGGTGTGCACAGTTTAAGCGATTTTGTTTTGTCTGTGCCAAATGCAGTTAGCCACCCCCCGCCCCCGTCTCCACCCCCCGCATAGTGACAGCCTTGGCAGCGAGTAGCAAATGGATACAACTTGCCAATTATGCGACTGTATGCAATGAACTGAACAACTCGAACTATTTGCAACAGCAAAAGCAACAACAGCAACAATAACAAGCATATGTATGTTGTTGCATGCCACATGCCACATGCTGCATGCTGCATACTGCATGCCACCCACATGATGCCACTAACTGCGTTAGGTGTCTGGCGCTCTCTCTCGCTTTTAAAGCCGCGCTGCCATTCATCGTGCTGCCCACAGCGCTAAATGTGGCATTAAATTTGTTGCAGCAACAACGCAACAACCGTAAAGCTTTAACCACCCACGCACACACACGCACACACATTTATAACTGCTAACTGGACACTAAAAATATGGTCACAGCGCGAACTCAGAAAGAGAGCGAAAGAGAAAGGAGATTGAACAAGAGAGAGAAAGAAAGAGAGAGAGATTGATGACCATCTGCATGCCTTGGACGTTTATAGGGTATATAATTAAATTAATATATACTAAAATATACTGTTTTATATACCAACTTCAATAATACAAATATTAAAAATATTATATACTAAGAAAATGGATAATATACCTTCTTAGTATATTTATATATCAACTCAAATAAAAGTTATTATTTTTATATACCAACTTTTATAAAAATACATAAATATATACACACATTTCAATATACGGTCAGAGCATCACTGTGTAATTAAATTAATAATTTACTACAAATGAATAATATACTAATTTAGTATATTTATATACCAACTTCAATATTAAATTTCAAAATTAATGCACATTCCAATATACTGTCAGAGCATCACTGCATAACTAAATATATATATACAAAAAATATCAATTGTATACTAGTTTAGTATATTTATATACCAACTTTTATAATAATTCTATAATTAATGCACATTTCAATATACTGTCAGAGCAGCAATGTGTAATTAAATTAATCGAACACTAAAAATGAATAATATACCAATTGAGTATAATTATATACCAAATTCAATAATAAGTGCACATTTCAGAGCATCACTGCATAATTAAATTAATAATATACTAAAAAAAAAGAATAATATACCAGTTAAGTATATTTTTATACCAACTCTAATAATAAATATCAGAATAAACGGACATTTAAATATACTACCATAGCATCACTGCATAATTAAATTAATATTATACTAATATAAATGAATAATATACTAAATCAGTCTAATTAAATACCAACATCAATAAAAATATCAATACCATGATAATTAAATTGCGTAATTAAATAAATATATACTAAAATTAAGAATATACCAATTTAGTAAATTTATACACCAATACCATTAAAAAATACACATATTATATAGTGCAAAACTAAGTACTCTATACAGGGTATCTGGCAGTCGTGGCAAGCGCCGAAATGTTTGTGCCCCACTTTACAGTACATTATTATAATAGTTTTAATACGAATTGCGAGTGTGCGGGAAAAAAAGTGTTTTATGGGATTAAAATTTCAAGTGGGATTTACCCAACAAAAGCTACTTATCGGTGCAACAATGGAATGCGAATGCATAAAATAAATATACATGCTACAAACACAACAACAACAACAGCAACAGTAAGAATAACAATAATAAACCCATGCAATGGTTAGAGCTGAACTCCTGGCTAATGCATGCATTTAAACACATTAACCACTTACCTTAAGCAGGCAACGAGGGTCATTAATTGAAGATATCGATGCGATGTTATAAAGTGAGTGTTAATAGTACTTAACACATAAATATAATACATAAAGTGCATAGGTAATAAATACCTTTAACAGTTTTATCAAGTCTATAATTTTAGGATAGAAAAATTATCTCAATTTTTGTCAAAAAATTAATATATACCAAATTAATATACCAAAAAAATCAAAATCTATATTTGGTATATCAATATATAATTAAACTCAAAATATACCATGAAGTACAATATATACCAGATTGATACTAAAATATACAGAAATTTTAGTATATTATTTTGCACGAAATGATTTTATAACTTATAGAAAAATTATCATATTATTTGTCAACAAATTAGAATATACCAAATTAATATACGAAAAAATACTGAAGTGTTTTAAAATCCATATTTCGTATATTAATATACTACTACATTTCAAATATACCATATAGTGGAAAATATGCCAAAACCTATATACTATACTATATCGATATTACATACAACTGCTTCCAAATTATACTATAGTATACAAAATATACCATGTATCTAGTACTAGATATATATACCAGATGAAGTACCATAACAGAACAATTGAAAATGATTAATAAGCATTTAATAAGCAGCCTCACTCTAAGACTCACAATTATGTATTGGTATTATGTGTGTAGAAATAGAAACTTGTGATAACATATAATAATCTCATTTTGTATCTTAGAAGTAATAATTATTAATTTTTGAAGTAGCATAATCTACAACATTTAAATGTGGCTTCACTGTACTCGCTAACTCTCGCTCTCCAACTTGTTGTCGATAGTCACTTCGCAAATCGGATCAAGTACTTGAATATGGCATGCACAAATTCTTGCCCTGCTGCTTTCCACTTCACTATGGAGAAATAGAAACACTTTTCTAGTAATATTCAGGAATATTCAATTAGATTACAACATTGATATTGATTATATTTTATTAAACCAGTTTTCTAAAACTCATGTTCGAAATTAAGCAAACCAAAAAATATGTTTTTATGTTTATTAATTTTATCACAGCTGCCTCTGTTTTTTTACAGCTTTAAAGGTTGTGCATTATACAGAAAATGAAATTATAAATTAACAACTTAAAAGAAGAAAAAAAGATTAAACAACAAGAGCATGGAATTCTCTTATTCAAAATATATTCTGATGGTATAAATTTGAAAAATTAAGCGATTTCATTTAGCAGACTTTAACAGCTGTTAACTCTAACATTGTTCTGTTTTGTAACATAATTGTTACTATACAACAAAATCACGAATACATACTATATAATTTCAAATGATGAAATCGTCATGCTATAAACAATTTCAATTTCAATGCCACCAAAAAAAAAACCCGCTTAACATTCCAATTTAATTTTTTTGCATTAATTCTTTCAGAACTGAGTTAAATTCCGGCTCTTTAAAAAATTTACAATAGAGAAATTGATAAAGCCAAAAATATATTAAAGATCACAAATAAAAAATATCGAACAATAAAGTCTGAATAAGTAACAATGCGTAGGAAATATTGATTTTGGAATATACATTTTAAATTTTGTATTACTGAAAAGATATATTATATCTATATTATGTATTCAGTTTTTATTCTAGATTTTAATTTTTTTTTAATTTACCGGAACATAGAAATTTTATATTTATGTTATGTATTTATTTGTTATTGAATATTAATATTGAACTTTATTTTATTTGTTTTAGGAATTTTTCATAATTTATATTTATTTTGTTTACCTGAATAATTCACATTTTACCCATAGCAATAGTATATATTTTATTTCTTCAAATTTTATATTTATCTTTATATTTTAGAATTTATTTATTTATATGTTACATTTATATTATTTCTTGCTTTTTTATTGTAGATTTTATTTTAGTTCAGTTATTTAATTTACCCGAAAAAATGTAGATTTGAACCATAGTGCGTTGTAATTGGCAACCAAGTAGAACGCTTAGTCGAGCATGCACCGCAGCAATTGTTGCTGTTGCAATTGCAATTGCAGTTGCTGCTGCTGTTGTTGTTGTTGCCGTTGTTGCTGCTGTTGTTGTCGTTGATGGTTGCTGCGCGTCTGCTGTTGGCGCACTTAGCGGTACTTTCGACTAATTTTTAATGCCCTTCATATTTTTGCACAAAAGCAACAAGCAACAAGCAGCAGGCAACGAATGCGATTTGGGGATGGGTTGAAGTTGAGGTTGAAGTTGAGGTTGAGATGAAGTGCATTCGGTTACAGGTGCATCGAAAAGTAATTGCACCGAGTTCGCAATGCTTAATGCTAGATTTGTGAACGAGTTGCCATCGATTTAAGGCCTCAATTTGGCTGGCGACACACGATTTTGCATAGACTGTAGTTATATATAGAGTTATAGATGAGTGTGTGTGTGAGTGTGTGCGTAGACTTTTATGGCGCAGTGTGTGCAGCCAGCGAAATGATGTTGCCATTGCCTGCAGCTTGTTACTGCAGAGATAGACGACTAAAGAGAGAGAGAGAGAGAGAGAGAGCGAGAGAGAAGGAAAGGAAGAGGGAGACAACGAAAGGGAGAGCGAAAAGGAAAACGAAGGGGTGAACGAAAGGGGGAATGAAAGGGAGAACGAAAGGGGGAATAAAAGGGAGAACGAAGGGGAGAATGAAGAAGAGAAAGAAGGGGCGAACGAAATGGGGGAACGCAAAGGGAGAACGAAAGGGAGATGAAGAATGAACGCAGCATAGCGACTTATATTCGCCTGTGTATGTGTGTGTGTGTGTGTGTGTGTGTGTGTGTTTTGTTTTCATCTCTTTTTCGTTGTTGTTTTTTTTTTCTGCTGTTGCTTGTTGTATTTTTGCTGTGGCTGCGGTTGACTCGCGATATTTATTATTGTTGCTGAAATTGCTGTGTGTCCTCAACGTTCGCCTTGCTCTCTTCCTCTTTCTCTTCCCCTTCTCTGGCTCTTCTTCCTCATCCCCTATTTTCTCCTACTTCTTCTCCCTTTGGCTGTTGCTGCTGCTGACGCATTTAAAGCTTTTGCGGCATATAAATAAAAAAAAGAACATAAAGAAATCAGTAAGCATGCATAACTAACTGCAGCAAACCGAAGACTTAATACACTTACCTCCAAAGATACAGATTCAAAGATCAGTTAATGCACTTTTATTAACCTGAATAAAATGAAACCCGTAAATATCAGTTTTCTTCCTTTGGAAGTCTAACAATTTTAACAGATGTTTCATTATTCACTTTTCGACCAAATTAAGAAATAAAAATATAAAATTGTCAGTAAAATATATTTTATTTTACCAAATTATAAATGGAATTGAAATTAAATGAAAATTACCATTTTTTAAATATACAACATATATATTATATTAGTATAATTATATAAAGTATGAAATAAAATTTTTTATACATTTTTTTTAGTATATAAATTATATATTAGTATATAGTATAAAAATTATATAGACCACTAATTTCTGATGAATACACTGAAATAAACGAACAAGTCTTAAAAATTGTGCTCTTGAAATAAGACCACTTTAAGAACAAATTCTGATTCTGTGAGTCTCTGATAAAAAAACAAATTGTATTTTTTTAAAAAAATGATTAGAATATTTTCGATTTCAAAATTATCTGAAAATACAAATTCAAGTTGTAAAATATATGACTTAAATCACAGCAGCTCTAAAAAGTGGAGAAGTAAATTGGTTAACAAATATTATATTTACCTCATCCAACGAAAGAAAGTTTTCCGTAGTTGTCAAATTTGTAGGGTATATAAGGGTGCGTTGCATATGTTGTGCTGAAAGGGAATAAATGAAATAAAAATAGCAACAATAAGGCAACTAGCGCAGCGGAACACGACAACGAAGAAGAAGAAGAAGAAGCATCAGCAGGAACTGAAGAATTGAGGCAATAGGGAGAAGAAGAAGCAGCAGGCTGGCATCTCAGGGAGAGCTGAGGAGAAAAGAAGAGAAGCTGAAGAAGAAGAAGAAGAAGCAATGTCGCCGGCGACAATGGCAACAAAAACGTCCTTTTAGCCAGGGCTTAAAGCGAGACTTGCAGACGGCAACGTGGCAAGTGGCATGTGGCAAGTGGCGTGTGGCAAGTGGCAAGCGGCGTTTGTGATGCGCCAATGCTTGATTTATTGGCTGGCCCACATCATGCCACGCCCATTAGCCCACTAACTGCTGAAAAGTGCTGCAAAATAAAGAAACTTTTGGCTTTGGCTTTTGAATTTATTATGTTTTTATTTGGCTTTGTTCTCTTTGTTTTTCTTTTTGTTGTTGTTTTTGTTTGTTTTTTTATTTTTATTTTTAGTTTTTTTTTTTGTTGCTTTTCGTTTTCATTTTCATTTTTTTGTGTTTTTTTCTCGTTTTTTGTTGTTGTAGTTGTTGTCGATAGTAAGTTTTAGTGGGTTTATTATGCATTCAATTGTTTTGGTAGCTATGTATCGTTATCGTTATCGTTATCGCTTATATGCATATCATTCATCATGCTCGCATATGACATTTTATCTTCTCTCTCTCTCTCTCTCTCTATCTATCTGTCTCTTCTCCACTCTCTGTGCAGCAGCAACAACAATTGCTGCAGCTATAAATAAACTCAATCAAGTTCAATCAATAACGCGATTACCGATTACAATTGATTACACAAATGCAGCACTTTGACACTGAGCCACACAATTCCAATAATTGACTATAAATTTCGAATAAATTTAAAATTAATGCAATTGAGACTTGCAAGTTAATCGTATAAATTTGTAAATTAAAAAAAGTAGAATAAAAATTTTAATTTTTATTTTTCAAATGTCTACAGAAGGAAAAAAAAAGTATTTCACTTTTTACAATTTATGCAGAACTTGCTTAAAATATCCATTTAATTTCATTTAAATTGAATATCGATTTATCTAAGCTAAAGTTAAAATAATAATTTTGTAAACATTTTGACATTACTTTAAAATTTAAGAAAGCAGCAGTTGAGTGTGATCGACTATAAAATACCCGCTATCCATTAAAATAAAAAAAAATACAGGATTAATTTTAAAATATACCAAATTAATATACAGCAAAAATACTCAAAATATACCATAGGCTAGCTAAAGTAACAAAGTACAAAAGTATTTCTTAAATAACTTTGGCAATTTATATCTGATCGCAACAAAATTATCAGGAATTGTTAATATTATTATAATTTCAGCATTTTTTCAAAAATCATCGCTCTATACTTGATATTCGAAAATTTGAAGCAAACATTACAAGTGCTTCCGAAAAATTTTTATCTCTATGTCTTATAGTCTCTGAGATCCAGTGATTCATACGGATGGACTGACAGACGGACAGACAGACAGACAGGCAGACAGATAAACGGTTCTCCGCTTTGGTATATTTTTAGTATTTTTAGTATTATATTTAGGTATATTTTGAGAATAATACCGCAATATTTTGCTTTTATTCAAAATTGGTAGCGGCTATCTTACGTCTATTGAAATAGACCAAATTAATATATAAAAATACAAAAATATAGTATTACATTCTTAATAGATTACAAAATATACCAAATTGTCAACCAAAGCAACTAAAACCAGTTTTTTGTTGTTGTTTTTTTTGTAGTATTTTTTTTTAAAATGATTTACCAATATTATTTTTATTTCATTTTATAATTTTGTAAAATTTGTGACATTTTATGAATGAAAAATGTAAATCAAAGCAAAACTTGAATATCAAACTATCAAAAAAGAAAAAAAAAACAAAAAAACTATTTAATTTTATAATTTAAATTAAATTATTATTTTTATTTCATTTTTAATCTTAATTTTATGCTCTTACATTTTGTTGTAAATGATTTATGATTTCAATTAAATTTGATAGCAATGAAAATGGAAATTGGAAAATGTAAATCAATGCAATGATGACGAAAAAAAAAAAAAAAAAAATGAGGAGGCTGCAAATAAATCTATTTGATATTATTACGATATTCTCGATTTTAGATTGAGGCTATTGACCCGAATTTAATTGAGGTTGCTGCTGCTGTTGTCATTGGTGTTGCTGTTGCTGTTGCTGATGTGCAGCATTCAGAGACAGAGACAGAGAGAGGGAGATAGAGAGAGAGATATATATAGATGTGGGCTGTTGACAATTTGTTCTTCTCTAATATGCGGTGTGTGTTGTGTTTTTGTGTTTTGTTATTGTAATTAGACACACAGTTATTTTTGGCTTAAAGTAGTTATATGTATGTGTGTGTGTGTGTGTGTTTGCTTGTTTATGTTTATGGTTAGTATTATAAATAATGCTATTTTACATGATGTGTTGTAGTAGGCAACAATTGTTTAATAGTTTTACATTTAGCAAACGCCATAAATTGTTTAGGCTTTCAGTTTCAGTTTTTTTTTATTTTGTTTTTATTGGGGAATATATATATACTTGATTATATATATATATGCATATATATAACAGATGCTGGATTTTTGGATTAAGCACAATTGATAATTGATTAGTTTTCTCGCTGCTTTTCATCGTTATCATCATTTTATTATTATTATTTTTGATATGTACAGTCTGCAATTGAGGGAGCTCTCTTTTATGTAGTGTGGTGGGAAAGGGGGAAGGGAAGTGAAGGGGGGAAGGTTAGCTCGTTTATTGCAAATTGCAAGAGATTTCATTTATCACATATTTATTTATAGGTAGTATATGTATGTATGTATGTGTGTGTATTCAGTATGCATATTATACTACATTCATTCATTCATTCCCCATCAAATTTGTTGCTTTCATCATTTTTGTTCACATAATTCTATGCATTTTATAAAATAAGTACAAATGTTTTGCTTCGCTTCGCTTAGCTTCGCTTTTAGGTTGTTAGTATTTAGTATTTTTAGTATTTATTTAGTATTTAGTTTTTCGCTTTCAGTTGTAGTTTGCAGTTTAATATTATTATTTTTCATTTCGATTCAATTAAATTTCGGTTTCATTTGTTTGCTTAGGTTTAGATTAGCTAATAGTGTAGATACAAGTTCTCTTCTCTCTCTTTCTCGCTTTAATTGACTAGAATTGTGTGTGTGTGTGTGTTTGTGTATTTAACTATATCATATCTGCATAATTTTCGACTAGGTTATTAAGATATTTTCTCTTGTTTTTCTATCTCGTTTGTTTTTGTTTTGTTTTTGCTTTGTTTGTGTTTATAAATTGCTCTTTATTAATTGGCCAATAGATTTATTATTATTATTACTTGTATATTATCATCTACAGACTATGACAAAAAAAAAAAAAAAAAAAAAAAAAAACAACCAACACATACACACACATCGGCATGTATACATATAGTAGTTATGCATATGCTTAATCGGATTTGTTTTGTTTTTGTTTTGTTTTCAATTTACGATTTACACATTAGTTTCAAATTCGATACATACAATAATTTAGAGACATTCACATTTCGATTGCTCATCTGCCCCAAAAAGCCAACTCATCATTTACCTTCCCTTCACTCTTGTTTACTCTTCACTCTGGATTAGCTGGAAACTGCTTGAGTTTGGCATAAACATCAAATAAACATGGCTCAAAACGAACTCAGATAGAAAACTGCAGTGTTTTAGCATTTGACAAATTTTGTGGTCATTCAAAAAATACCCTGTAATTGGCAGTCCACCTAGCTAGGCTATATTCTCAGTACTAAATTTAATAACAAGCGACTCTTTCTTTCAGACGTTGGAAGTAGTGATTTAATTAGAGATGACAGTTTCAGTAGAGATGACAACATAAAGTTGGTAAGTGTTTTTTTTTTGTTATTTATTCAAGTTGTGTGTGCTTTTTAAAGCATTTGTTAGATGACAACTGAGAAAACTTGAAAAACTTCATATTTTCTGAATCAGTTAAGGAAATCATACTATCGATAACACTGCAATCGATATATTATCATAAACCCTTTTAAACGCTTTGCTTGCATTGAACCAATTTTTTTATTTTGATTACTGATATTTAAGATATTTGAAATTGATTTGCTTAGGAGTGATGGCAGAATACAAATTATTTTCGATAGTTGTTATCGATAATATCTTGTAATGTTTTTTTCTAATAGCGACCTTTCAAATTGTGTCAAAAGATTTGCCTAAGACTCAAATAACAACACTAGAAATGCAACGGAAATTTACCAAAAAATTGCTCACACTCAAAATTCGATAGTTTGTATCGATATATGAAGTAAACGATAATCAAATAAGCTTATAAGTGAAAACTGCTTTTAAAATATTATTGAACAATGTGTCTTACACGCATTCGAAAGCACCTAAAATACTCTATTAACTTTCGATAGTTGTTATCGATATATGAAGTAAACGATTAGCCTGTAAACTTATAAGTTAATTAAGTGAACACTGTTTATAAAATATTATTAATAGACAACAACAATGGAAACAACTTAACAACTAATTAAACGAGAAATAAGAGACTTGCTTTAGACTTATTGCAAAAGAGCTTGCTGGAATAAACAGTTAACTTTCGATAGTTATTATCGATATATTTCTTTTAAGGCCCAACAATTCAAACAGTTTAAATATTAATTTAGCAAGAGTTCTTCAATACATTGTAAAGATACTTGCTTTAGACTTATTGCAAAACAACTGGCAGGCATTTACAGTTAACTTTCAATAGCTGTTATCGATAGTTTACTTTTGAAAAAAAATTCAACTGAAACTTTCGATTGTTGTTATCAACATATTACATACTTTTAAGGAACCATTCAACTTAAACTTTCCATTGTTTTTAACGAACGTTTTACTTTCTAAGAAACAACATAACTTAATCTTTCGATAATTGTTATCGATAGTTTACATATTTTTTAAGAAATCACAATATATTTGTTCGTATCGTGCGATTTAAATTTTGCAAGTGCAATGTTCAAGCAGTTTGACACAGTTGAGGAAGCATGAGTTTGCAGGGTATCAAGTGGTCGTTCAACGCAACTTTGTTGACAGAGTGTGTGTGTGTGTGTGTGTGTGCGAAAGAGTCTGTTAACAACAATAAAATGCTTCGATGTCATAGCTCAGAATGCACATCGTCAAGCAGATTGATGCTCCAGCAGACAGTCAACAAGGGAAGACAGAGAGAGAGAGAGAGAGAGAAAGAAAGAGAAGGAAAAGGTAAGAGGGTTACAGAGGAACGTAGTCGAGTGGAGAAAGGACATTCGAGTGCACTTTGGATGCCTATGCGAACACTCGTTGGTATTCACAAACACTCACGACTACATGCATATGTATCCCAACTATATGAAGCTGTTGCAATGTTGCATACCACAACAACAACAACAACAACAACAACATACCGCAGCCCACTTTGATTTATGTGCTAGCTCTACTCTATCTGTCTCTCTGTCTGTCCGTCTGTCCGTCTGTCCGTCCGTCTGTCTGTCTGTCCGTACATATGTCTCCTCGGAACTCGCAGCTTGGCTCTCAGTTCCGCTTTGCTTCTAAACTCAATCTGCTGCTTGAGTTGTGTCCTGTTCCTGTTTCTGTCCTGTCCTGTCCTGTCCTGTCCTGTCCCATCCTGTCTTATCGTGTCCAATCTTGTCGTGTCGTGTCGTGTGTGCTCACTGTTTGCACTCGCCAAACACACTCGCGACGTTGTTTGCACTTATTTTTGATTCGATTTCACTGGGACGATCGCCTCTGGAATTTTGTTTCCACCAAATTGCGTAGAATTGCAACAACAGTAAGTTGCTAAGTTACAAAGTTGAGTAATATACGAGTATTTCGTTTTTTTTTTTTTAAATTTACTTGAAATCAAGAAATGTGGCACACAACTTTTGTTTATAAGTTGTTTGTTACAATTTTGCTGTAGTAGTCTCTGCTGAAATTTTTTAGCATATTAATAATTTGATGTTGAATCAATATTCAATATTGATGGAATGATTCACTGACTGAGTCTCGGAGTGATTAAATGATTTACTGAATACTTTTAATACATTCATTTGTCTGACTAATTAAATTCGATCATTACCATAAACTTTTTCATTGAATGCTGACTGATTAATTAGCTGCCCGATTGATTGAATAATTGAGTGATTGATTGAGTAATTGAATTCTTGAATACTTCTATTATCTGCTATATTATTTTATATAATGCAGACTGATTGATTAATTCACTGACTGATTGATTAACTGATTTATTGATTGATTGACTGACTGATCCATTGCGCGAATGAGTGGTTGATATTGGCATCAAAATCTCTGTCAGATTATTTTACAAAAGGCTGACTGATAACCTAACTGACTAACTGATTGATTAATTGACTGGCTGACTTACTGATTGATTGATTGACAGACTAAGTATTTTAAATACTTTGAAATATTTTACCTTAGCATTGATATCTTCGCTAGATTATATTTATAAAATGCTGACTGATTGACTGATAGAGTGATTGACTGATTGATTGACTGACTGTCTGACTTACAAATTGATAATCCGATTGATTTATAAAATATAAAAATCTCTGTCAAATTATTTTACAGAACGCTGATTGATTAACTAACTGACTAAATGATTGATTGATCGACTGACTGATTGACTAACCAAGTATTTTAAATACTTCGAAATATTTCACCTTAGCATTGATATCTTCGCTGACTGATTGACTGATGGAGTGATTGACTGATTGATTGACTGACTGACAAATCGATAATCGGATTGATCAAGACTTGGTATAAAAATCTCTGTCAAATTATTTTACAGAACTCTGATTGATTAACTAACTGACTAAATGATTGACTGATTGAGCGACTGACTGATTGACTAACTAAGTATTTGAAATACTTTCGAATACTTTAACTTGGCATCGATATATTCGCTAAATTATTTTTATAAAATGCTGACTGATTGAGTGATTGACTGATTGATTGATTTATTTAAATAGTTTTCATGACCTGCTTGAACAATCCAGCTGCATTTCAATACGGATTTCAACAGAAAGTCAAGCAAGTTGCTTGGCAACTACATTTTTCGAATCTCGACAATCCGATTACAACGGACGTCAGCTCTTTCAGTGGAAGCGGCGGGAAAGGGAGAGGGAGAGGGAGGAGCGCTAATCATTGACTACGTTTACAGATTGACTGCGACTGTGAGCAATGACTGACTGACTGACTGAGTGACGGACTGACTGACGGAGTGTCTCGTTGTCTCGTTGTCTGACTGGTTGAGTGACTGAGTGACAGCAGCACTTTAGACCCTGATGACTTCTTGGCCTCCCATGCTTGCCACTGGCTCAACTCATTTGCATGTGTCACATCAGTTTTTGGGGTGACAACACACACACACATACACAACAAGTAGAAACGACAACACACATCACATCACCCACACACACGCAACCTGAGCTCGACCCTTGTGCGTAATGTGGAGAGAGTGAAGTGGAGTGAGAAAGAATGAGAGTTGGAGGACGCCTGAAGCCTTTGGCATAGGCGATTTTTCAATTAGTTGACTGCCGCTGTCGCTGTCGCAGTTGCTGCTGGCGGCTACAAATTTGCCGGGCTTTGCCCAAGAGCCAAGAGGATGACTGAAGACCTCAAGAGCTCCCAAAGAGTTTGCAGAGATGTGGCGCCAAAAGTGTAGCTCTTTTTAGCCTGAAGCGCAAATTCTACATAATTAAAATACTTAAAGGCTTTAAGCGCAGCAAACAAAGTTTGCCAACTTTTCAAATGTGCCCAAAAATGTTGAAAATCTCTGCAGAGTGTCGACACGCCAAATATGCTGTAAATTTCTCACTACTTCGTTTTGAGAGCAGAACGAAAGATTTAGCTTAAAAATATTCAGAAGAAGCTTGAAAATGGATTTTTTTTTATGTATATTTCAACTTCATAATCTTAATCTTTGATTATTATAATTTGCTGGATTCAGCTGAAATTTTCAGAATATTTGTAGCATACCTTAAACTTACATTTATGACAAAAATACTAAGCTTTAAATTATACGATCGAACTTTCTGAACTTTTATGAAATTGGGCTGACGAACATACTTTTATAAAACAAAAAGTATAACGTGAAACTAAACCTTAAATCGTATTTTATGCTAAACTTATATTCTGAACTTTTATAAAATTGTTCAAATTATTGTTTGGTTTTATTGTAATGTGTATTAGTCTATTGTTCACATAGAAAAGATATATGGATCAGGCATATACTTGAGCAAGAAAACAAGTTATATTTAAAGCTGTGTATGTGAGTTTTTTATTTGCTGGATTCAGCTGAATTTTACAGAATATTGTGAGCATGCCTTAAACTGTCTTTTATGCTGAAATGTTAGGAGTACAAAGTTTCTATACATATATCCTGAGCTGTTCTGAAATTGTTGTACAAAATCACTGATGACGTAAACTGCATGTAGTTAGATCTCCTGTAAAGTATATCAATCTATTGTTTATATAGAAAAGATATTTTTATCAAGGATCAAGGAACTTATTTCCTAAACTTTTATTAAATTGCTCAAGAATATTTAAAAAAAATACTGATTAAGTGAATTGAGTGTTGACTTCATTTGGTTCTACTCTAAAGCCTATCAATATATTCATATAGAAAAGTACTAGAAAGTACTGTTAAAAGTACTTGACAAAAATGTAAATAAACAAATTTCGTCAACTTTTATGAAATTGGTATAAATAATAAATATTACAAAACTACTGTCTATCAATTGCTTTGCTGAAATACTAAATCAAATTCTGTCTATAATGTGCTTAATTCAAATATTACTAAAAATACTGTTTATAAATTTCTTAACTGAAATACTAAGAAAATTCAGTCCAATAATTGCTTCATTTAAGCAATTAAATACCAAAAAAAATACTGTCCATCAATTGCTTAGCTGAAATACTAAATACTTAAAAAATACTGTCTATAAATTTCTTAACTAAAATACTAAAAGAAATACTGTCTATAAATGTGTTAACTGAAAGTTGAGCTGCCTTTTGGCTTTTACCTTTTTTTTGCAGGGTATGGAAAAAAGTGAAAAACGAAGCCAAAAGTACGCACATGTGTAGAAATGTTTTATACGTTGTTTGCTGGGGGGAAGTGTGTTGGAGTGTATGTGTGTGTGTGTGTGAGAGAGTGCGTGTGCGTGTGTGCATGTGTGCGAAACTCACTTACACTAAGCTCACTTAAGCATTTTTGCTGGCTTCCCTGTCAATGTCAGGCCCAATTGTGATCCTATTGCCTCCTGTGTTTCAAGTTAACTCTCCACACACTCCACACTCCACACTCGACACACTCTGCAGCAATTTCAATCTCAGTTTGCAGTTTTTTGGGGGGGGGGGGGGGGGGGGGGCAGGTCGGGTCGCATCTTTAAAATGTTAATGATTGAGCTTAACTTCGGCGTTCTGGGGGCGTTCTACTTACGCATCGCTCATACGCAACGTTGCCTCGACTTGGCAAACAATGTTAATTCACTGAGGCAGGCGGGCACTTTCATAATTTTTGTTACTCACACACACACACAGGGAGAAGAAGAAGAAGAAGAAGCAGAAAGAGAAGAGGTCATCTCGCCGCTTATTTAATTACATTTATAGTTGCCCTTTGCCGTTGGCTTTGATATGGGAACGAAGCGAAGGGAAAGGAGAAGGGGAACGGGAAAGGGGAAGGGAGACTTTTGTCGCCTCTTTTGACCTCGATTTAACGATTTTGCTTTGTCATTTGCTAGTTTAATTATGTGCATGGAAATTTATGTGCGACTCCTTGACTTTAAATGAAGTGTAAGGACCCAAAAGCCAAAGCCAAAGCCAAAAAAAAAAGTGTACCGAAGAGAGGGAAAGATGGGGAACGAGGGGGAAAAGAAACCCAATCCAATGCGAAATGCCAAAACGCAATCCTTTTGCCGCCGCCAGCTGTTTTTTGGCCAGCACTGTGACTGTGACTGTGACCCCTGGGCCACGCCCTCCGCCCACCGTCTGTGCCCCTAACGGTTATTTATGGACGACGCGCCTGATAATGCTGCTGCTGCTGTTGCTGCAAGGACCTCGACCGTCGTCGTTGCCCTCGTTCTGCCCAAAGGCTCGCTTTCTGCCTGCCTGATTAAATTTTGTATTAGCTCAATAAATTTGCAAACGCCAAACGGAATCACACAACCCCCAACGCAACAACAACGCAACTAGAAAGTAAAGCACAAAAAAAAAATAATAATGTACAAGCAAGCGCAAACGATTGCGACACATGAATACCCTAACTTTTGGCGTGGGAATCTTGGAAAGTTCTGCAATGTTTATCAAATTAAATGCTGGAAAAGTTAGCTAAGAAAACTGTGTTCATATAACATATTATATTTGCTTGCTTCTTGCGTGATAGCAAATATAATAGTGAAAATACAGCTAAGCAAAGCAAAACGGTTCGGTAGTATTCTTAAAATATACTGCAACAAATTACTGAAAAATACCAAAATCTACGTTACACATTGTTAAGCAAAGCAAAACAATATTATTCTAAAAATATACCAAATTAATGTACTGAAAAATGCCGACGTCAACGCTACTCATTAATAAGCAAAGCATTATATATATGAAATATATGAAATACTGCAAAAAATGTTGAAAAATACCAAAGTTTTTATATGGTATATCGATATACTAATACATTTTGCTTCGTCTTCTTTTTTTTGCTTGCAATCAATATTGAGTTTAAATGAAATTGAAACTTAGTCTTTTTAATAAACAGAAATAAGTTTGATTGAAAATTAATTAATTAACTATAATTGAAAATTATTTGTGGATGAAGCAGAAAATACATTTTTATTTTGTTCTACTTTAAATTTATTGAATTCCAACCAAATTTCCGGATAGAGCAGTATTTTTGTCAATATTACTTTACACTACGATTTAGTATTTTAGCTAAGACGCGGTATTTTAGTATTTGTTTAAGCAAGTGCTTAACAGAGTTTTAAAAGACGTTGCAAGCTGAATGACAGTGTGGAAATAGTGCGTCAGAAAAATGTATAAACTGGACATTGAGACAGAGTGAGAGAGAGAGAGATAGAGACGGAGAGTGAGGAAAAGTCGAAAGCGGAAGGCGGAAACAAATGTTCAGAGACACGCAAATGGACAACGCTTAACCCGCAGCTTGCATTTTTTTTTTTATTTCGTTTTCTCTCTCTTGGTGTCATATTTCAAGCACAGATCCCAGCATTTGCCCTCAGCCTTGAGGCGGGAGTTGTTGAGGCTAATTGATGGCGCAGCTAATTTGCCTTGGCTGCCCTGATGAGAGTTGCGACTCAAGTGCCAAGAAATGCAATACAGACTGCCCGAGAAGTAGTTACAACTTGTACTTTAACTGCAGCTATTTTTAGCTACTGTTGGCTCTGAGTAATTTGGTGTTTTTTCTTTTATTTTGTCGATCGATTTTCACCAACACTTTTTCTCACATTGAGCTTTCACTTTTTCGCATTGCTTTTACGTGCATATTTATTTGGCTGGCGTATGTTCACATTTTATACCCTGTAAGGTGCGCCTAAGCACACGGGGTAGTTGCGACAATATGTGATTATCAGTGTCAAAAGAGTTTTTATTTATTCCTTCATTTTTTAAGCACAACTTTTTGAGTCAAACATTGCTAAAGAACCCTTTGTTAATCATGGATTTAAAATATTCGCCAGAAAGTAGTTTTTTTTAACATTTTAGTTTTGACCTCAGTTTTTTCGACTGTTTGACCATTTTCTAGGATATATTTTGACTGTAGTAGTATAGCAATATACTAAATATACATTATGGTATATTTAATTATTTTTTGGTATATTCATTTGGCGTATTTAAACGATAATACTGCGCTGCTCGACTTTTTTTAACTCGCGACTATCGACTCTTGATTGTAGTAGTATGTCCACATACCAAATATGCATTTCGGTATATTTAGTATTTTTGGTATATTAATTTAGTATATTGAAGCCTTAATACTGCGCTGTTAATTATTTATTAACTCTTGACTATCGAGTTTGGAATGAAATGGAATGTCAACATACCAAATAAACATTTCGGTATATTTCAGTATTTTTTGGTATATTTAAACGATATTACTGCGCTGCTCAACATATCAACATACCAAATAAACATTTCGGTATATTTCAGTATTTTTTGGTATATTTAAACTTTAATACTGCGCTGTTGAGCTTTCATTAACTCTTGACTATCGAGTCTTGATTGCAGTAATATGTCAACATACTAAGTATATAAATATTAGTAATTTTAGGTATATTTATTCAATTCAATTTCAATTATAATACCGCACTGTTATTAACTCTCAACTAGCGAGTCTAGAATAGAGTGGTATATAAACATACCAAATATACATTTCGCCACATTTCAGTATTTTTTTTTTTTTTTTTTTGTATATTTAAATGATAAAACGCTGCTCAGCATTTATGAACTCTTGTTTAATTAGTAGAAAAGACTGACAAACATAAACTTTATTTTGTAGCCTTATAGGGTATATAAGAGTCGATGATTGGTTGTGAACTTCTGCCAGAAATTGAGTAATGTGCTGCATGTTTGGCTCGCAAAAATGTTTACAGCTGCAAATGCGCTGACGAATTGCGAACTTGGTTGTCTATTGGATTTTGGGCAGATGTTGTGGAAGGGCAAAAGCAGAGACAGAGACAGAGACAGAGGTTAGAAACCTGGCTTTAATTTGGCTAAGCTGGCTACGCAAGTGAGTCGCAGTGACAGTCAGCAAGCAGGGCGAAGAGAAGGGACCA
Organism: Drosophila kohkoa; assembly: GCA_019972355.1. Taxonomy (NCBI): domain Eukaryota; kingdom Metazoa; phylum Arthropoda; class Insecta; order Diptera; family Drosophilidae; genus Drosophila; species Drosophila kohkoa. Next base: position 5,256,158 of record BJEL01000071.1, on the reverse strand, counting down.
AGGGAGGGAGACGACAACGACACTCGCGTTAATTACGCGACTTTTGCTGCGGTCGACCGTTTGCTGATTGCAGCTTGACGCTGACTGTCGCGACGTCAACAGCGCTGTCAGCAGCGGCACGCACGACTAGAGCGCCCTCTAGCGTGTGCCGGGGCAAGCTAAGGCGAGCCAACACACATACACACACATAGTTCAGAGTAGTACACTGTGAGAAAAGAAGGAGTAGAAAATCAAGACTCGAATCAATATCGTAAATTCTAAAGTCAAGAAGGAAATTTTAAAGAAATTCTAGGGAAGAGTAAAATATAATTAGTTGCAGTATAAATCTTCAGATCCCTAAATTATTTAAAATATTGTATGTAATATTTTTTTTTTTTTTGTAGTTTGACTAGGAGTACAAATTCAAGAAATAAATTTTACAGCAAGACATCAGCAAAAGTCCTGAACTCTTGTAATTCTAGAAATAGTCTAGGGAAGATTGAAAAAAAATTGTTTTCAGCTTAAATCTTAGGATCTTCAAATTATGTACATTACATTACATTTAAAAAGGAATAGAAAATCAAGAAATACATTTTCAGCAAGAGAAAAGCTAAAATTTTGAAGTCATAAAGCAAATTTTAAAAACCTTTCAAAATTAGATCCATTAAGATTCGAATAAAATAGTATTAAGATCAGACTTTTAAAGTGTGACGTAAGCGTAATTCTTCAAGGTATTATAAAAAAAAAAAATTAAGCGAATAATGAAGAATAATAAAATTTTGTAGCAAGACACAAATTGTTTTAAAATTGGAGCAACGGAGCAATTTCTTAAGCTAACAAGATGAGAATCAAATTGTCAAAGCAGAAGCTTAAATTATTTGCAATTTTTCGTACATTGATTTTTTCAAATGCATTTCGTTTCTTCAGAAAAAAAACTTGCCTAATTAATAATTTAATAATAGTCACTTTTCATAAATGACAAAAAGACTCTTAAAAGAAATTCAAGAACTTTATATTGAATAACATAAAATTCTCAGACTAAAGAATCTGCATTGCGCTTTTCGAATTTGGTGTCATTATTTTTCTCACAGTGTAGAGAGCTGCTGCTATTGGTCTCATCGTCGTGCGCCTTTCATCTACACAGTGAGATGGAGAGAGAGTTAGTCACGCCAATTTTATTGCAATGCTGACATGGCTGATGACCGAGTGGGAGCAAAAAGAGCCGAAAGGGCGGGAGGGGGCGTGGTGTGCAACTATCATTGGCAACAATGGCGTACGACAGTTTTCATGATTTCAAGCGGAACAATTAAGTTAACGATCTGCGGACATGAGGAACGCCAAGTGACAGAAATCGTGCTACCAAAGTCCAGCCACGTGCTCTGGTCAACGCCGCGCCACACGTAGCCACGCCCCCAGAACTCAGCCGCCCCCTAGAGCAGGGCCTCCGTAACGTTTACAACTTGAATAAATATAGTTTTGTGCAATACAACTGATTTAAAGTACAGAGAGAAGAATGTTCTGCAAATTTCTTAAAACAAATTCTTCAAATAAAATTTCGATCATTAATAAACGCATTTCCATCAGAATTATTAAATTTTTTTATAATATTTCTCACTTGCTATCTTTTTTTTTTCTTGGTGACATTTAAATGAAAAAAAAACTAAACGCCACGTATTGCTTAAAATTCAAGTGTCGCCAAGTTAATCGATTGTGGAGTTTGTTATACCAAATAAAGCTTTTAGTATTTGTTTACATATACCAAAAAAAGTTTATAAGACGCTTTTCGGTATATTAATTTGGTATATTTCAACGATAATATCGATTTAACATGGTTTGATCATTTCAAATGAAGCTCCTGGGACACTTTAGTATTTTTTTTGGTATATTGAATAACTACATATATTTGAGGGATAATACCGTTTAAACATTGTTCGTTCACAACAAATAAAGCTGTTTGTGATATTACCGTTTTAACATTGTTTGTTCATACCAAGTAAATCTTTCAAGATATTTCAGTATTTTTTCGGTATATTAATTAAGAAAAGTTTTATGATAATGTCGTCTTAATATTTGTTACTCATATCAAATAAAGCTTTTGGTGTATTTTAGTATATATTCGATATATTAATTCGGTATGTTTTAATAGTGTTTTAACACTTTTTTCTCAGACTAAATGAATCGTTTGGGATATTTTAGTGTTTTTGTGGTATATATATTTGTTCTACTCATACCAAATAAATCCTTCGGTAAATATATTTCAAGCATAAAACCGATTTAACAGTGTTTTCTTATAGCATAAAAAAATGTTGTGGGATATTTTACTTTTTTTTTTTTGGTATATTAATATTTCATACCAAATAACGTAATTTGCAAATTTAAGTATTTTTTCGGTATATTAATTCGGTAGATTCTTTTTACACACTCGTGTTTCAAAGCTTTCATATTTGTTTATTTTCCCAAGTTTGTTAAATGTTGGTTACACTTTAAACAGCTGATCAGTTGAACCATAAATTCTTGACATAAAATATGTGCAATTTGCTTGGGGAAATTGGGCATTGAGGAGTATTCTGAACATCTTTCGGACTCTGCCTGGACACTCTGGTCACTTGTTGGCTTGAAGCCAAGTTTTTGGCATTCAGTTGTTGCCCAAACATGCCTTCAATTAGCCAAACGTCAAACTGATTAAATGAATTGCCATATTATGTGTGCCCAGAGTTTGCAACTAAAGGGAGAATAGGGAGGGGAAGTGAAGGGAAAGGGGGAACGAAGCAAATACGTAAGGGAAATGCGAAAATGTAAAACCAGCAGCTCAACACAAAAGAAGGACGACGGAGGGGGGGAGAAGAACCTGGGCTACATTACAAGAAGTGGACTTGAAAGTAAACAAAGTTTTAATTTCCTTCAATGATTTCTCTGCGCATTTGTTTTGGGGGGTTGCATCCCCTTCCCCCTCCTCTTCCATCCCAAGCGAAGCCCCAAACATTGAGTGTGTGTGTGTGTGTTTGTGAGAGAGAGAATGCTTAGCATCATAATCAAGTTAGATAAATCTAAATCCTTTGCGATAAGCGACTAAAGAATAGCCGCCTGTTCCTTTTAGCTCTTGCCTAGCAAAACTCTTGTTGTTGCCCTCTCCCTCTCTCTCTCTCGCTCAGTACTGGGTCAGAGAAAGGGAGAGGAGAGGAGAAGTTGAACCAACGAATTAGAGCGCTCCCAATGCCGTAGCGAGTGAATAGAATTTGTAATTTCCGTTTTTCGTTTTTGTATGCTAACCCAGAGCAGAGCAACAACCCCTCTCTCTTCTCCTCTCTCTCCCCTCTCCATCTCTCTCTCCCCTCTGACCCTAGGCTGTGGCTCAAAAGTTGAGCCTGCAGCACTTTAAGTGTGCTCCAGCTTCCACAATGAAGCTGTTCAAGTTGCGCTCTCTCCCTCTCTCTTTCTCTTCCTCTCCCTCTCTCTCTTTCTCCCTCTTTTGGCTACTGTTGCAGTTGTCTTTAAGGCAGCCGCAGTTCAATTGCTCCATTCTCTCCCCACCCCGAATCCAAGTCGAAGTCGGCCCAAAAAGCATTTCGGATTTCGGATTTGTTTAACGGTTCGGAATATGACGTTGAAGCCACAACAGCAAATGCATTTAAACAGAGACAGAGACAGAGAGTGAGAGAGACAGAGAGAGAGAGAGAGACAGAGAGAGAGAGAGAGAAGCATTGAAACCATTTGCCAGTTGCCATTTTTCCATTGCCATTTTTCCATTTTGCATTTTCAAAGTGAAACGTAAAATTTGATAGCTGCGTTCCTGCTTGCTTATTCGGTCGTCTCCTCTTTGTATATAGTCCAAATATATATTTGCATGTGTGCATGTGTGTGTATGTGTGTGTGTGTGTGTGTTATGCGTTATGCAATCCACAGAGATCCCTGGGCGCTTTTAAGGCGCTTAGATTCAATGCAAGATCCTATTGAGCGATTGTCGGCCAAGTGTTTTCCAATTGCCACAGCATGTAATCGAATCTCTCTCGCTCTCTGTTTCTGCTTCTGTTTCTGTTCGACAGCTGCTAAAATCTACAAATTTGTGGTGCCATCAAAATGAAGAGGTCAAGATGAAAGAGCATTGAGAACTATTCACTTAAAGTCAGTAGAAAATCATTGAGAACATTTACGAATAAAGTTCAGTATAAAGAAATACCGTCTATGGTATCATTTATTATTAGTTACTATTACTTTAAATTGAAAACAAGTAAGTCCGTTAGAGTCGAGCACTCTTGCTACTCATTTTCAATAAGAAATCGAATTAATATACCGAAACATACTGAAATATGCACAAAACTGAATATGGTATCTTGTTATACTGCAGCTTTTAAAATATACCGTCGAATGCTATTAAAACATGTCGAATTAATACACCGAAAAAATTCTGATATAAAGCGAACACTCGATTTGGTATATCGATATACTACAACTCTAAAAATATACACGTCGATTTAATATAACAAAATATACCGAAAACCATATGTGGTATATTGACATATTACAAATTTTAAAATATTTCGTAGAATATACAATATCATGTCAAATTTATAAAAATCATTGAGAGTATTTTAGTATTTCACAATTAAATACAAGTAAGAGAGCTGCATCCATTTCCAATAAGAGCAACACAGTAGGGAATTATTGTTAAAACATGTCGAATTAATATACCGAAAACATACTGAAATATACCGAAAAGTATATTCGGTATATTCACAGACCATAACTTTCAAAATATACCTTTGTGCACAAAATACGTGTGTGGGCAACAGATCGAAAAATGACGGAAATATAAATATACATAAATATATTGACATTGAAGTCTGATGGAAAGTGCCTTGATCAAGTATTTGGGAACTTCGGTAAAAGTTATAGTATACGAAATTTTTTTCAAATCCCAGTTTTTCTTCTTATTGTGAAGCATTAGTCGATAAAGTTAAACTTGTAAAAAGCATTTATGAACTTATTTTGGAAACATTTCTTTTTCAATTGAAATAAAATGTAATATTGTCATATTAAATAAATGTTGATATCAATTTGTATTTAAAAAGAATGAGTCTAAACTCAGGAGAGGTACTCAGTTCGTTATGTTCTGAAGTCTCGACAGCTACTTACATTTACTATATGTGGGTTGAGAGTTAAGGGCAGATGATCCTCAAATGTGAATGTTCTACGATGCCTACTTACACGTCTAGATTAGGCTAATGAATTGTTGCTAATGTTTTTTGGAATGCATTCGAGGAAAGTACTTGAGGATAATGGAAATTCTCTTAGAGTATAGAGCGCAGTTACTTTTTATGTTTTGTTTTGTTTTTTTTTTATTTTTAGGGGCTTGCGAAACTTACTTACTTACTTATTAAGCGAGTATGGATTAAAGTACAAACTGATCTTTTGCTGTTTGTTGTTGTGAGTTGTTGTTTGTTCTTTGTTGTTTGTTTGGTTGTTTTGTTTTTTTTGTTGATGATGATGCGGCTGATGTTTAATTGGGTCGCCGACGTTTCCGACGTCGACGCCAAGCGATGTGACCGTGACTCAAGAGCTGAACAAGTCGCGAGGCCAAGAGACCAGCATAACGCCACCATTCGACACAACTGACGACTGCGATGAGGAGCATCGCATTGATGCCCAGCGCCAATGAGGCAGAGGATGAACCCAGATTGCCCTTGGTCAGCATATCGGCACAACGGCCAATGCCATCGATATTCAGTTCGCTCATCTTACGTCCGTTCACCTCCAGCGGCGAGATGCAATAGTTCTTCTGCAGAAAGACACTTAGGTTGTGCGCTCCCTCGGCGAGCGGACCATCGAGGAGGGTGTGAATGTGACAGCCGCAGGGGAAATGATTGTTTTCCAACTGCAGATGATCGACCCCATCGACGATGATCGCATTGGGATTTGGGGTTTCCAGCACATGATTGCCGTGGAATTTTAAATGCTTTATCGCCGCCGTATACGTAAAATTGAGCTCCTCAATTGAATCGATTTTATTGTTCAATATCTGCAGCGTATCCACCTGCGTTAGACCCGTAAATGCGTCCGCACAAATCACCCCGAGATCGGATTCCTGGAGCGTCAGTATCAGCACATTGGACAGTCCACGAAAGGTGAACGGTGAGATCTCCTTGAGATCCATGTACGCCAATTTGAGCAAACCCACGGCATCCATGCCAAAGAATGCATCCTTCTCGATGCTGCGTATACCCGATGGCAATATCAAGTGTCCGACATTCGTCAGACTCGAGAACGCCGAACTTTCGATCCGTATCAACGGATTGTTGGTCAACAATATCAGCTTGATGTTCGATGTCCCCGCGAACGCATTGCCCTCGATCCGTTGTATCTGATTGTTACTCAACAGTATTGTCGACAGATTCTGAAGGCCGGCAAAAGCGAATTGTGCCACCGTCTGCAGCGGTGTGTGTTGTATGGATAAATCCCAGAGACGCGGCAGACCACGAAATGCAAACTGTTTGATCCGTGTGATGTTGTTGCCGTCGAGCGAGAGTTTCTTCAGCGCACGCAGACCGGCAAACGAGTCGGGTTTGATGATCGGAAAATTGTTTTTGGTCAGCGCCAAATTCTCGACTGTCGCAGGCAGCTGACGCAGCGGGATCTGCTCGAGTCCGCCCGTGTTACACAGCACCTGGAATGGAGAGGGAGAAAGGGAGAAATGGAAAGTGAATCTTAGAGTTGGTTATGTACGTTTTGGGTGGCTAAACCGGGTTGGAGGTTCGGTATACCTCCAGGATAATTACTTAAATTAGGATCGAAATGAACCCAAATATGTTCAGTTAACATCTTAGATTAGGTCAAGAGAGAGTTAGGATTGGGAATGTTATTATGATTAAACCGGGTTGGAGGATAATTACCAAAATTAGGATAAAAATTAACCCAAATATGTTCAGTTAACATCTTAGATTAGCTCAAGACAGAGTTAGATTTAGGAATGTTATTATGATTAAACCGGGTTGGAGGTTCGGTATACCTCCAGGATAATTACCTATGTTAAATTGGGATCAAAATAAACCCAAATATGTTCAGTTAACATCTTAGATTAGCTCAAGACAGAGTTAGAGTTAGAAATGTTATTACTTAACAAGTTTCTATGTTCAATTATACATTAGTTTACAAAGTGCGATACAATATTTAATGTGAAGTCGGGAACAGAAGTTTTGAGATAAAAGTGCTATAAAAGAAAGTCGAGAAAAGAAGTTTCAGAATGCTTAGACTGCTATGGAAAGGATCTTCGACAGTTTTTCCCCAACTATGACTTCAAATTCTAAAAAAATTGCATTTCTTGGAGGCACCTAAAGATTGTGTTGCTGCTTAGGGTTACATGACATGAACTTAGGAACTTTCGCATGAAATGTATTATTAAACTCATTTCAGGTTAGATTTTAGCAATCAGCTGTAAAAAAAACTCCCTACGCACTTCGATGTTATGCACAAAAAAACATCCAGATAAGCAAACTCAACGCATAGCACCGAAAGAACTGACTAACGCCTTGACTAGTTGCACCATAAGGTAAGGTTAGTTAGGGGTTAGGGGCTAGGGAGGGTCGAGGGGCAAGAGGCGAGAGAAGTCAGCTAATGTAGTGCCATGTTGATGATGACACTCGCTGAATTAGACAGCGGGGGAAGTCGACGAGTACTTGGAACCCGGCGCGAAAATTGAATTTGCGGCTTTATTGCTGCAAATAAAATTAAATCGAATTTTTCTCTCTTCTCTTCTTTTTGTTTTTTTTTTTTGTGTTGTTCTTTTTGTGGAAGGAACTTGTGAACGTCTGCTCTGCTGTTGCTTCTTTTACGTCTGCTTTATGCAGTCAGTGTTTCATTTTTCGGGTTTACCACGCACGTTCCTCGCACCCTGCTGGCGGCCTTCTCCTCCCCTCGCCCCCTCTCCCTCAACTCCCTCAATCTATGTGCTGTCCAGTCCTTTCCTCTGCTGTGTCCTGTCCTTTGTCTTATATTGTTTTGCTCCCCCAGCTGTGTGAGTGTGTGTGTGTGTGTGTGTGTGGCTCTATCTTTATTTCGCGTCTCTGCTTTGTGCTTTAATTTTTTATAACTATTATGTGCTGATGTGTGCGTTTGTGAAATCACCACGCACCCCTAAACTCCTTACTGTCTCCCTCCCACACCCTCGCTGCCATTTCAGGACCTTGTCCGATGTCCAGTGCTGCTGAATGTCCGTTTGCCTGACTTCTCCGACAGCTCCGGAGCTCGGAGCACGGAGCTCGGAGCTCTCCGCTATCTCTGGCATCTTCTCATCTCTCTTTGCCTTTTGCCTAGACCTAGACCATCTGTCTATCTGCTGTCGCGACGCTTGTCGCTGTCACGTTGATGTCATCGTCGTTTTGTCCTCTCGTCTCCCCCTCCCCTCTCGTCCTGACCTATTCCGAAAAACCCCGCTTACGCTTTTCTGCTCTACAACACGTTTTTACTGCAATTCCCTCTGCACACTCACTAGAGATGGGTGCGTGTGTCGCTGCTCTCCTCCCAAACTCGTTGCGATAACTGATGTCTGCTGGCATAACCCAGTTAATTGTTCCTTTATCATCAAGTTTTTCATTATTACAAAGAACGCACACACAAAAAAAAAGTAAACTCTTTTTATAACTTGACGCTTAAAGTTCAAGCAACATCCAGACAGATTTTATGACACAAATCTCTTGCTAGAATATATAGACTTTATAAGAAAGTTTGTAGGGCAGACTTTTGATGGATAACTTACGGATCGATAGGTAGACCTCCAAAGAAATTTTCTCAAGGTACGTAATTTCTACAACTCCTAACTATACAGTTATATAGACTTCGTGAGGAAGTTCCTAGTGCAGCCTTTGAAGGGATAAGTTAAAGTTTCTGACTTTATCGTATTATGACTATATTCCGAAGTATAATATATATTACACCTCATTATACCTTCATACTAACTACACGATTATGTAGACTTTATAAGGAAGTCCCTAGGACAGCCTTTAGATGGATAAATTAAGGTTTAAAACTTCATCATCTTAGGACTATATTCCGAAGTAATTTCCGAAGGACATATATATCCTACACCTCTTTATACTTTTATACTAATTACACGATTATGTAGACTTCATAAGGAAGTCCCTAGAACAGCCTTTAGAAGGATAAATTAAGGTTTCAGACTTCATCATCTTAGTACTATATTCGGATAGATAGATAGGACCTGCGAAGGAATTTCCTTAGGACATGGAATTCCTACACATCCATATACCCTTATCCGGGAGTTTATAAGGAAGTCCCTAGGGCAACCTTGGGATGGATTACTTAAGGTTTTTCACTTCTTTGAATTATAACTTCGGATAGTTAGCTAGACCTCCGAAGGAGTTTCCCTAACACCTTGATATATATACTTATTCCAACTCCGCTTTTCACTCAGGTTTTGTTGTGCGTTCCCCTGGCACGATGTCATCGCTAATCGCGAGACTCGACAATAGCTCAAGCCAAGCTGCCTTCTTCGGTCCCCTTGGTCGACACATTTGCGCAATTTTCATACGCTTCACCTTTTAAATGAACGAATTAAAAGTTTCATTTCTTTTCCTGCTTTCTTTATGTTTTCTTGCTCTTCACGTTGTTGTTGTTGTTGTGTTTCTTGGATGTTATTGTTCGTGTAACTGTTGTTTATGTGCAATGTTTTGTTGCTCATTCCGTTTTTTGCGTTTTCCGCTTTCCATTTCAATTCATTTCGTTGCATTGCATTGCATTTTGCACTGCGTTTCATTCCATATTGTTTCGCAGCTTTATTATCGCGTTTTTGTTTCGACTTTGGCATGTTTCTTCGCCATTTTTAATGAAATTTTCCCTCTTTTGTTACGAAAACAAGTGGAAAATTGTTCACCATGAAGTTTTGTGCGACAACGTGAACGAGAAACGGCAAAAATGTTGCCCGGACTCTGACTTGGACTCGGACTCGGACTCGGACTCTGAACCCAAAATTCGAAGTGTAATTGCCTCGAGAACCCCTGGAAGTATGCTACACCTGGCGCGGTCAACAATTGTAATCCCGAGTCTTGAATAGAGTCGAGTCGAGTCGAGTTGAGTTGAGGCAAGAAAAGTAGTGTTTTGGTGCAATGGAGCAATGGAGGTGAAAGTAAAGTAAAGAATAGGGTCGTAGGGGGTCTCCAGCTTAAATTACTTGATGTTGTGTGCGCGAGATATTTTGTTGTGTTTCGAGTGCTGAGTAAATCATTTCATTGTTCATAATCTGGAATAATGAAATCACTTAAGTTCTCAATTTGGTAAAAATGACGATGCCAGCAGCGTTGCTCCCAATGGTAATAAGGATGCGCATCAAGACTGCTCCCGACCGACCCCCCAACTTGTGCTTTTGGCTACCCGCAAAACTCTCGCGGGAGACAATTGAATGCGAGCCTGGGCAAACACTCGTACAGACAGAAAAACAGACAGACGGACAGACAGACGGACGGAGGCCATGTAACAAGTGGAATGCGAGCCACTTGTGAACAGTAACGAAAGGAACTCGCTTCCGTCTCTTGCCCTTCTTTAGTGCATTTGAAACAAAAGGGAAATGACCATTTTGCCCAGCAGTTTTCGATTTAATTTTTCGTGCTCATCACGAGCACGGAGCGAAGCAGCTGACCAGCTGGGGATCCCCCAGACGACTGGCTGCTCATCTACACACTGATTTGCTTTTCTTTTTGCATGCCCTGTGCTCCAAGTAAACTGTTGGAGGGGTCTTCAATACGTTGTGTCGAAAAACTGTATTCCTCAATATATAAAGTAAATAATTGCACCTAGATTATATTATTTATTTATTACAAAACAATACAGACAAATAAGTAAAATAAATAATAAAATAACAGTAAGTAAAAATAAAAAAATAATACAAACATATCAAATGAATGATATAATAATAATGAGTAAAAAAATAAAAAATTATACAAACAAATAAATAAAATTAAAAACACAATAATAATTAAGAAAATATATAATAACAAAAAAAAAGATAAATAGAGAAAATAATAATATAATATAATAGATTATTACATGCATACATTTAATTAAAACAGAACTAGCAATAATTTAAATTTGTACAGTTTATCTTTAAAGTAATAATACGATAAGCTTGAGTTATTTCAATGCTATGCTGAAAATTTCATTGAAATCGGGTTAAAACTCTAACAGCTAGTGCGGTTTAAAGTTGATTACAGGGTCTCCATCAGTCGAGCAGCTTACCAAGCTTTTTTTCTGCTGCTGTTGATGATGATGATGCTGCTGCACTGAGCTAACAACTAGCACAACTAACAAGTGGAATGCCAACTACAAAACACTTGCCTAACTGTGAGTGAGTGAGTGAATGAGAAAGGGAGAGAGAGAGATTGTGTTAAGCTTACTTGAGTCTGGGACAAGCAGATGCACTCGGCTGGGCATGATTTGGATGTTTCGGTTTGTTGCGAGTTCCACAGGCAGACAACAGTGAGCGCAATTATGAGCAGCAGCCAGGAATTGCACATTTCACGTTGTTGCTGACACGACAGTTTGGCGGCGTAATTGAGCTCGATTCTCTCTATCTCTCACTTCCTTCCGTCTCCGTCTGTCCTGCAGTCCGTGCTGCTGCTGCTGCTGCCGCTGCCGCTGCTTCTGCTGCTGCCTTCTCACTCTCGCCTTTCACTCGTTCCAGCTTGCAGGTTGCCAGACTGTCAGACTGCCCACAAATTGCCAGACTGCTTCTTTGCTGCCAGCTACTCCCCACAGCTCTCTGCTGCCTTCGTCCCGCTGCCAACGTCGTTGCGTCGCTGCTTCTTACTTATTTATTTATATTTTTTTCTGCTTCTTCTTCTTCGTCGCCGTTGCTGCTGCTGTTGTTGTTTTTTGCGCTGCTTCTTTTTCGTATATTGCGTTATTTCATTTGAACTTTCTTTTTATATATTCTTAAGCTTAATCATATTTATTTATGCTGCTGTTGCTGCTGTTGGGCGGGGCGCTGTTTTTCTTTTTGTTGTTGGGCGTGGCGCACTGCACTGTAAAAGAAGAGCAAAATATAGATGAAGACGAAAGCAAAGCTAAATATTAAACTTAAAGAAATTGCAATGCGAAACTTATGACAAATACACAAATACAAATATACTTAATGTATGTATGTATGTATGTATGTGTAGATGATTTGCTACGAATCTAAGTAGTCTGTCATGCATACATAACCTCAAAGCCTACACTTAAAATCTGCTGCCTGCGATGACATGCAAAATGTATACGCAGCTTAGAGCGAGAACGAGAGAGAGAGGGACAGAGCGAGATCGACAGTTGGCAAGCTGGCTGCGGCTCAAGCTCAGTGTGCTTGGTTACCCCCAACCCCCTCAAATTCGCCACTCACCACTGCCAAAGCCAAAGGCCTGAGGCTGAGACGCAGACTAAGGCTGAAACGGAGGCAAAACGGCAAAGGCCGCATTGACGTTGACGTTGACGTTGAGCTTAGCCTCTGCCATGGCTCTTGGCTGCTGGTTGCTGGTTGGCTGGTTGGCTGTCAGCTCCTACTGGCCTGGCCAAAATAGCTGCTTGTTAATCATCAATAATAAATAAGTAATGCCAGGTGAACGTCAAGCTGCAGCAACAGCAGCTAGCTGCAATAACAACAGCAACAACAACAAGCCGGAACAAAGCCAATGCAATATAATAACTAAAATTGCTCCAAAGAGAATTTGCGATGAGACAACGACGAAGGCGACGTCACAGAAATAGGAGAGCAGTAGATGTAGAGAGGAGTGCGGTGTGTGTGTGTGTGTTTGAAATGTTTAAATGCACAAATCAAATATGCAAGCAGTCGAAAAGACAAACAGGCAAACACACACACACACATACACACAAATACAGATAAGCAGCACCTGATGTCCAGCTGAGAATGAAGAACTGAGAGCTCTCTGTCTTTTAATTGAACACTAAGAGACCAGCGGACTAAGCAAAATGCACAATGCTAGAAGAAAGGGAAGGCGAGAAGAAGAGCTATAAATTACAAATACACAGAGAGAATAACGAGCATGTTAAAAATGCAATTTAATGCATAAAAATTCTTAAATAATTAATAATAGAATCTAAATAACAATGTATAACTAGTTTTAAATAAAAATTTGCATTGCACATGCAAATTAAATATAAATAAATCTAATACAAGTCAATTCTTGCATTACATACATATTTATGTTGCTCTTATATGTAAAAGTAGAAAGAGAGCAGGCTCAGTAAACATGCACAGCCAAAACTGCGTGATGTTCTTATTGAAGAGTACAGCCAGCCAACGCACAACCGAAGAGCGCAGAGAGCAGGAGCAGCAATTACGGTTGTGGGTGCGAGTGTGAGCGCAAGCTAACGAGGGGGAGCTAAAGAGCTTTGCTTATGGCAAAGTGCAGATCAACTGTTGCTCTTAATTAGAAGCAAATGCAAAAAAGTAAAGCTTTGGAAAGGAGAGAGCGTGTGCGTTAGCAAATAGAGTTGCTGTTCGCAAGAGTGAAGCACACTTCATTGGAACTTTTAGTAGTGCGCGATTTACCAAACGAAAAAATAGCGTCGATCCGCAGTTGGTTTAAATAATACATGGTAATTACGCGTGTGTTTGTGAAAGCGTTTAGTGTTTTTTATTGTGTGTGTTTTGTGCAGCAGCGTGAGCGAGACGCTCACAATTGCATTTCGCGATTTACCAAATGGAAAAGTAGCGTCGCGTAGCGTCGATCCGCAGTCGGTTTAAATAATACATGGTTATTACGCGTGTGTTTGTGAAAGTGTTTAAGTGTGTGTGTGTGTCGTACTGCAGTGTGAGCGAGACGCACACAATTGCATTACATGCTGATCCAAAGGGATAAAAGCAAAATAACAAATGCCGGCACAAGCTCAAATAATGCACAGACAATTGTGTAAGCAGCAACAACAATGGCGGACAATGCAAAAGGAATCACAAATGTGACAACAAAAGCAGAGACCAGAAAGACAGCTTAGTTTGCAGCTGCTGCAGCTCAGATGGAAGGCGAATGAAGAAGAAGAACCAGCCGGTCGATATTTGTTGTGAGTCAGCCAGCTACTCAGAGCCAAAAGGCCACGAGCAGCTAATCAATCAATTTTATTCAACATTTTATTGAATCAACCAAAATCAACAACAACAATACCAGCAGAGCAGCGAAAGCTTCAGGAAAAACAAAATGGAGTCGAACACAGAACAACAGGTAACGTACAACATATTTTTGCCAGATGGCGCCAATCCTTAATGCAAATTTCTTACGCGATCGAAAGGCAAGATTTAGCAATATGCTCATTAGATGGCGCCAGCACATTTCTTTATTTACCTCTTGGGTAGATGGCGTCCGATCTAAATGAAAACTTATGGAAGCTGCACGTTAGATGGCGCCCGCACACTGCTTTTGAGCTGTTGAGTGACTTTTGTTGTTTGTCTGATCGTAGAGTGCAGTGCACTCTAAGCTCCTTACGTAATAAGTACAAAGGCTAAATGAAGCAAATATAATAGAACACACACAATATAACATATAAGTATAAAAAGTACTCGCGCGGTTGCAGTTTAAATTTCCAGGCAACAAACTTTAGCCACGAACAATGCAATGCGCAGCGTGCAGCGTGCAACGTGCAACAGTGCAACATTTGTGGCATGCTGCAGCAGCTGCATTTGGAATCGTTTAAGCCGTTATTAGAGCCAATTAGTGGATGCATTCAACATACAACATTCAACGTTAACAGTAAAAACAACAACAACAACAAAAGCAACAGCAGCAGCAACAAGCGATGGCGATGCCACAAAAACATATCATGTTTCTGCTTCGACTGAACGACACAACTGTCAGATAAATGACAGCATAATTATACCATGCTCTCGATGGGGATTTGTTAGTTCCGCAACTTTAAACAGTTCCATTGCAAATGCCTATAGCCTCCCACCAAATTGTTTGTTTCGTCCTTCTCTAAACGTTTTTCCATCGCAATTGGCGCGGAAATTCTTAATTGGATGCATGCGGTTAAGGCAAAGTTTCAAATCAGCTGAATTATCTGTAAATCGAATCTGCAAGAGCTTCAGTGGAGCTTTAAGCAGCTTTCAAATGCAGTTGAAGAACGAACAACTTTTGTCGTTTAGTAACCCTTAGTTACAACTAAAAGATTTCAATTTAAGCAGTTTTTAAGCGCATAGAAAAATACATATTCAAGCACAATCTTATCTCAAATAACTAAACTATCTGTACATTTAATTTAAATAAGAGTGTAAGTGAAAATTAAGTTAAGAGAGCTTTGACCAGCTTTCAAATGCAGTTTAAGAAAGTGAAACTTTTGACTTCAAATCAATTTGAGCAGTTTTCAAAAATACTTCTTGAGGAAAAGTCTTTGTCTTAAAAAAATTTAACAAATACAAGTAAGAGTTACGTTAATAAAATTGAAGAGCTTTCAGCAGCTTTCACTCCTAAATAGAGATCAACTCACAATTGATTTAAACTTGCAAACTTTCTGCACATATAGAGAGTCTTTTGTTTTTGATTTCCTTGCTTAAAGCTGAAAACTCTTTATATAAAACAGATATTTGTGTTGTTTAAGTGCAGCAGTTAAAGCTTGAAAGCTTTATCTCAAATGCTTATTGTTAAAAACTTCGAGGTACTTAATGCACTTTGAGCGCAAGTGGAAGATTGCAATACGAGTAACGGCTGACTAGAATAGTCGTTAGATAGATAGTTGATAGTTTGTTGCTAAGCATCTGCGGGCAAATGATATCTATGAGATATGTAAGCTCATAAGTTAATCTGCGTTTGTGCCGTTTGTGCTCGCAAGCAAGCAAGCAAAATAAATATCGTTAAATAGATAAGCAAAGAAGCCAGCAAATAGAATTATTTTTACCACGCAGCACACAAGACCGCAGCAAGAGCAAGAGCAAAAGCAAAAGGACACTACGTTGGCCAAAGGACAAACGAGCCACGTTGGACAACAGACACAATGGACAATGCACAGGACACGCAGGACATACAGGACACAGGACGTGGCACATTTTGTGTGTCGTTTGTCGTCGGTTGGTCGCCGGGGCCACATTCAATTGCTGCCAGAACAGAGCAGAGCAGAGAGGAGAAGGAGGAGGAGGAGAGCTGGCAAGCTTTGCCAACAAGGATATGTGAGCGAGCTGCACCTGCAACGAAGCAACGAAGCAGCGAGCCAGCTGCCAAGTGCTTGACCATTGGCGCCCATGAAGATAATTTAGAAAAGAAGAGCAAAAGCAGGGAGCACGGAACACGGAGCACGGACAGAGAATGTTCCAGAGTGTGTGCCATCAGTCAATCAGCTGGCAGAGGGGAGAGTACACAACTTCTGCTGCCACTGCGTTCAATTAGAGTGCATTAGTGACTTAAGTTCTGTGGCTGCAATTGAAAAAAAAATGCGACGCTAGCTTAAAGCTCGGGACACACTCCATTAGGGTTTCTGATCAGCAGTTGCTAGCTTGATCGAAGCTAGAGCAACGAAGTTGGCAACAGTTCAACAAGAAACCCAAAAAAAAAAAAACAAAAAACGAGTGCACAAGTTGCACAGTCTGTGACCAGCTGTCCACACGCTGTGGCACGCTTATCTTTGCACTCAAATGCTTCGGCAAATGTCAACTAATCAAATTAACAAGCTGACCAGAGTGTGCCAGACTGGAAAGCATGCTGTAAGCGAACGATCATACGGCAGGCAATGATGATAAGAGCGGAAACTCGGCATTCACCTGGTCACTCATCCAGTTGCATGCTCATCCTGTGCAGATAAGAGACGGAGACATTGAATGAGAGTGCGAGCGAGAAAGGAGTTTACAAATTTGGTCGACCTACTAAATTGCCCAGCGATGTCAAAAGGTTTTTTTTTTTTGTATTTGGCAAAAAAAAACTTTGAAAATCTCAGTTACTAACTGGGGAATAAGGATACGGCCAAAGAAGCCAAGAAGAAGATGGCAACGTCGCCATAAAGTCAAATACATAAAACATATGTTCAACTTTGGGCCAACGATTTACACTTGGCCCAGACAGGCTAAAGAATCGCTGCCCCGTCAAGGCTTAGACGCTCATCATTCCATCAGTCTGTCCGTCCGTCCGTCTGTCCGTCTGTCTGGCTGTCTGTCCTCGCCTGTCTTGTCTGTCTGGCCTTGGCTTGTGCCCAATTTGTGGCTGTCAGCATCATCAGCAGGCGCCAACAAGCAACAAACATCTCCATCTCCATCAGCATCAACATCGCATCGACACCATCGACACCATCATCGTTGTTCTTCTGTTGCTGTTGCTCTTGCTGCTCCTTCTTCTCATTCCACTTTCGTCCTTCACATCATCAGCAATACCCAAGTGCGTGTGCCGCCCTTTGACACGCCTATCTCCTCCCTTTTGTCTAGCGTGAGATACACTGAGCGAAAACAAACATGAGAAAATACTTGACGCAGGTGAGCTACCTGAATATTGAAGGTAGTTTCTTGTTTGAGACTGAAATTCTGAATTTAGTAAATCAGTTTTACCATTTTCGTTGCTAATTGCAACTTACATATTTTATTCAACATTTCGTCCATTTTCATAGATGTAAACTTATTGTTTTCAGTGTGATAATTGACATAAATATTCTACACTTTGTTGTATGGTCACTCTTAATCCTAACTGTTTGTTAAATTCGCAGCGCGTAACTAAATTAAAAGTATTTAAAACTAATCTTATCGAATTACTCTCAAATATTCTAGCTTTCATCATTCCACAAAAACTTAATATTGGTGTTAAGTTACCTTAGTTTCAACATATTTCTTAGAACTTTCTTTAAATTCTTGACATTACCTCCTCAAAAAATGTTCTTTTTAGTCTAGAAACTGTATGTTCATTATATATTTATAACTCTACCGGTGTCTTTCAAATACTTATCCTTTTGAATTGCCTTTAAATATTCTAGCCTTAAACATTCCACAAAAATTCAAAATTTTTTTTACATAAACTTAGCTGTAACATGCTTCTTAAATTCTTAAAGTTACCACCCGAAAAAATTTCCTTATTGTGGAGCAGTAGTAAGTTTTAGACTTAGAGCAACTGTGGACGTCAGATTGAATACAGATTGACCTGTCGAATCAAAGATCGCTTCACACTTTAGATTTTGTGTTCAGTGCAAAGTGATGATGGGGTTATGCGAAGCTTTATAAAGGCTGCTGCTGCGTGTGGCATATCAAGAAGCCAGGACAATCACGAAGCGTGAGAAGCGCGTAGAGAGGCGCAAGAGGGAGAATGGAAGAGCAAGAGAGAAGAAGGATTGAGGACAGACGAGTAACGACGCATAAAGCACGACAGCTTCTTGGCATAGCTTTGCATATGGAAGCTGCCAAAGCCGTCGCGTGTGAAGTGTGTGAAAGAAAGGAAGAGAGAGAAAGTGTATATGTGTGTGTGTGCGTTACATTGGGGAGCAGCCACTCGTCCTTCTTCTTCTTCTTCGTCTTTTTCTTGCCTCATATACGTACATGAGGTGGTCGGTTATTGTGTTTATGGCTTTTTATGCATGTCCCAAATCTGTCCAGGCCTTGAATTATTGGCCCAAAGTTCAAAGGGCGCCGCCGTCGCTTCCAATGTTTGCTGCTTATTTTGCGTTTTGCGTTCTCTCTCTCTCTCTTCTCTAGCCAATGAGTTGGGTTTTTATTGTGGCTAAAGTGGTGGACGTCGAAGTCGAGGTTGGGGAGGAGGGCGGACAGAGACTGGCAATATAAAATGGCAATCGCATAATTCAATCATCTCGGGGCAAATAATCAATCATTCAAGCATATCATTAATTAATTCAACCATTTAGGCAACCTCAAGCACATTCGTAGGCGTTCACATTACATCCAGCATCTCCCCAGCCAATAACAACAACAACATCAACTCCCAAACCCCAAACCCCAAGCACAACCCCAACCCCTGACCCCAACCCCAACACCAAAAGCCAGTTACTCAGCCCCCTTGTTGCAGAAGGCCAAACGAGCCGAAAACAAAACGCAAGTTGTGCCCCAGCTACGGACAACTTGACAACGCAGATACAAATAAGAGATAAACCAACAAGTAAACAGTATATAGTGGAGTTTGCTCGACTTGCAGTTACCTTGTGTTTAGTTAATTTTTTAGCTTTTCTTTTTAATCTTCAAATTTCTTTCAATTCTATTATTCTTTGAGAGAAAATCATTCTCTTAGAATACTTCTTAAGAAAATTAAAGGAATTACCATAGGAATTTAGAGAGCATACTCGACTTGCAGTTACCTTGTATTATATTAATACTTTAGCTTTTCTTGTTCATCTCCAACATCCGTTCAATTCTATTACTATTTGTTTGAAAAGCATTGTCTTAGAATACTTTCAAGAAATTAAAAGGATCTCTTAGCGCAGGAATTTAATTTTTAGAGAATACTCGACTTGCAGAGACCTTGTATTAGTTTATGAACTTGTAATTTCTTGCTGTTGTACTCCATCTGTAAATTCAACGTTTATGATAATTTAGGAACCGTACCTTAAATGGAAAAATAGGAACTTATATATTTTATGGTATTTTAGTAGAACCTTGAAACTTTCCAATTCAAGCATAAATTAAATTTGACATTTTCTAAATCAATAATTATATTTAGAAGAGAAGTATTTAGTCATTAAAATGTAGAAAACAAAACGGAATTATCAATTGAAATGTTTATCAATTGGTTATACCCAATTAGGCAGAGCTCACAAGTAATGAGAATGCTACACACATACAAATTGTGGTGGGAAAAGAGATGCAGGGAAATTGTGGAAGGAGCAGGAGCAGGAAGAGGAAGAGAAGGAGAAGGAGATCCCCTCTGTTGTCCTGCTCCTTAGCACAAATTTATTTGCTGGCTTCATGTCGACGCCGCGATTTGGGTCGGCTCGACTCAACTCGACTCGAGTCGACTTTGGCTTGGGTCGTGTGTATTTGTAATTAACTGTTATTTAATACGATTTGCCTCATTTTGTGGCAGTGGCAAGAGTGTCAGTGGCTGTGGCAACAACAAGCTAAGCAGTCAACTTGACTCGAGTTGGAGTTGAAGTTGGATTTGGAGAGTTAAGAGAGAGTTGGGCCTAGAGGTCGGTTTAGCCAATTGGTCGAGTGGCTCAGAGATTGTTACTGCGCGGTTAGCCAACATAACACAAAAGCCAAACACAACTTTTCATACTCCGAATGTGTGTTGTGTGTGTATGTGTTTGTTGTGCATCATTGTTGTTGTGGGTCTGTCTTGTAGGTCGCGCTGAAATGCTGCCATGTAATTTGCCAAACTTTTCGACGCTTTCGTTTGTTTTATCGTTTGTTTGCGCACCCTGCAAATTTGCAGCAGCCACAAGCGGGTAGTTTGTTGTTTGTAGTAGTTTGAATTTGCCACATAACAGAACTTTGTAGTTATTCCAAAATATTTGTACACAGAAAGAAAGAATAAAATCTTACAATAAGATTGCTTGTATGTTAAAATTGAAATAAAATTTAATAAAAATAAAATAAGATGTTCTTAATCTAAAAATGCAAATTAAGCATAACATCTTGATTAAAGATTGCTTTAGCCACAAAGTCTTATTTCAAGATTGTTTTTTTTTTTTTGTAAGATCTAAAAAATATTAAATGAAGATTTTTTCAATCTAGATTTTATTCTCTCTATGTACTTTATATTTATGGAGTCTGTAGAGATTTATAGTGCAAAATAAAGAGTACAAACACATTAATAAAACTTCACAATTCTTAGTCAATTCTATAACTCTTAAACAAAACTTCTAAACTTATAAATAGATGAATTTTTGAATTTATTAGATTTCATTATTTAAAATCAATTGTCAATTACTCACAAGTGTCGCTTTAAAAGCGATTTTCTAACTACTTGTTCTTCTTATCAATATTTCCATTTCTTGTTGAGTAGAACGTAACGATTAGATGTTGTATATTGTATAAATATTGAAATATAAAAAGAGGCATCTCTGTTCATCTATATATATTTTGATTTTAATACTTAAATTCAATTTGACTTTTGGATTATTCCAGTTTAAATTTATAAATTAATAAATTGGGGGAGTGTGCAGTCTTCAAAATATTCATATTGTTATTATAATACATTATTTCACCCGCTACCTAAAAAGGAGAAACGTATTATAGCTGATATACTTTGGTATATTTTCAATGCATAACAATATTGATAGTTATAGCAAATAGTTTCTGGTATATTTTAGTATTTTATACAGTTCTTCCATTATATTTCAGCCAGATTACAGGGTATTTTGTGTGTGTGCGCTGCCGTCATAAGAGAAAGTTGTTTTATTTAATTGTTTTGTCGTTGTTGTTTTGATATTGATAAATGTTGTTTTGGGGCTTGTTTTGGGTGCTCGTTAATGATGATACTTCTCACTGTCACTCCACTCACTCAGTTGGCGATTTGTCACCGATAAATGGACAGCAACAACAGCAACAACAGCCAGAACAACAAGAATAGCGGACCAACAGGTGAAGGACTCAGCAAACTGATTAGCTGATTAGGCTAGGACTAAAGGACAAGGACAACGCCTTTCTGTCAGCTTGTCTGTGCGTCAACTTGAGCAAAAAACTTTTGTAGTTCTACAAACACCATGAAATTTGTGACAAATTCAAAAGTTGACGAACATTTCACAGCATGAGAAGCACTATACTATATTTGTTGTATGAATAATGTGCTGAAAATGATTAGCAAATTGTGAGGGCGCTGGAATTTTTGCCATTTAATGTGGCAAAAAGCTACATGAAAAGTTATTAGACTAGCATGTAATAATAATAGTTGGTAATAAGGGAATATTAAGTTCAAATTAAGATTCTAAATATAGAATTTATTTTTATTTATTTTCAGCTTCGATTTTGTTGGAAATTTAATAATTTCTAGTTTTATGCTAAATAATTTGTGGTTAGTGCAGTTTTAAAAATATTCATATTCTTATATGTACTACATTATTTTATATGCTAACCAAAATGAAGAAACTTATAGTCACGGATATACTTTGGTATATTGATATACCATATAAATCATATTTTTTAGGGTTTTGTTGTATATTTTTTAAAAAATGATTTTCTAGAAAATGAGTAACGGGTATCTCTATATAATATTATACCAAAGATAGTCTTCGGTATATTTTTTGTCATATTTTAAAAATATAGTTTTATTGGAAATTGGTATCTCTGTAACTATATACCAAAAAAGTCTTTGGTATATTTGGGGTATACTTTCAATATATTTTTAGAATATGGTTTTATAGAAAATGATCAGCGGATATTTAATGATATATAACAAATATATATATATTTTAGGATTTTTTTTGCTATATTTTTTTAAAGGTAGTACAGTATTGAAAATGGGTATCCCTGTAACTATGTATATACCAAAAAAAATCTGCGGTATATTTTGGTATATTTTAAAAATATGGTTCTATAGAAAATGAGTAGCGGCTATATAATGAAATTTCAAAAGTAGTCTTTGGCATATTTTAGTTTTTTTGTGGTATATTTTTGGTATATTTTAAAAATATGGGTTTGCTTTAAGCTTGACTCTTAGTTGTAGCATCTATAATTGAAAACGAATGAACTATAATAAAATAACGATAGAAAGAAAATTGTCTTTGGTATATTTTAGTATTTTCGTGGTATGTTTTTGGTATATTTTAAAAATATGGTTTCATTAAAACCTTAATTAGTTGCTTGTGTAATTGAAAATAAATGAAGAATAATGCATAAGTTATTATTAGGGAAAAGAGCTCTGCGACTGCTGAAATTTATCGCTTATAGATTTATGTTACTCCACGCTCATTCCCATCGAATTTAGCTAGTCACTTTCGCTCATTGAAATTTATGACGTGAACTAAATTTTAATCCACTCAAATGCATATGTATAGCATATCTCTTTCTTCCTTCTTGATTCATGTAATTGATATTTGTTTGTTTGCTTGACTGCTTGCTGCTGTTGCTGCTGCAGAGTTGTGCTTTGATGGCTTAATGATGCTGTGCAATTAAAGTGCTTTCGAATTTTAAAGTTTTTTGGGGGGACCGGGAGCAAAAGCATTAGCCAAGTGATACGTGAATAATTTCAATTTGCAAGCAAATCCCAAATTCCAAATCCAATTTCAATCCGTTTCAATGCGGCGCGTGCCGCGTTGATTTCTCTGAGAGACTGAAGCGAGAGACGAGCGATGACATTGGCAAAAACAAAGGCGACGGGCGATGGCAATGATGATGAGGATGATGAGGATGAGGAATGAAGAAGATGAACAAGAACAAGAACAACAAGGAGGAGAGGAGGTTATAAAAACATGTGTAACTAGACGGCTTACAAGGATCACGCACTCAGTGACACTTAATGCCACAACGCCGGCGTCAACGTCAGCGTCAGCGATGCGAGCAGAAAGCAGAGCAAATGTCGCACACCAAAGTACCAAGCTATGTACTATGAGCACATCTCATGCAGGGCAGACAGACAGACGGAGAGACAGACAGACAGACGGACAGACAGACAGACAGACGGACGGACAGACAGACAGACAAACGCAATTAGCTTTTAGCCATCATAACATTATGAACGGCAACTGACAGGCGACAGGCGAGTGAAACTGAAACAGAAACAGCAACAGCGACAACGACAACGACAGCTAACTGCTAATGATGAAGAGGAGGACAAGGATAAAGCATAGTCAGTCGATAGAGATGCCACATAGAGAAACAGAGAGAGAGAGAAAGTCGAGGAGGAAGCCGCCTAGGGCGCCTTTTTGGGGGAATAGCGGGATAGCTTGTGGCAACACTGCGGTTGCGGAGGGTTCGAGGGCTAGAGGGTTAGGGGGTTGGAGGAGGTTGGAGGTTGAGGTTGAGGTTGGCGTTCGGGTCGCATGGCCGCATTATGTTGATGTGCTGAAAGCAGAGCTCACGGCGCGCTGCTCCCAACACAATGCCGTTAACTTGTGTCGAGATTAAAATAAGGACACTCGCAAAATAGTAAAACAAGCAACTGCACAACAAACTAGACGACTAGCCGGCTACATAAATACGCTATCATCGAATTGAAGCGCTTTGCTATTAAAGAAATACTCGGCTATCAAACTATAAATATCTATTGTTAGAGAACATAATTTCTTGAACCAAACAAGTTGATAGATTTTAAAGCGTATTAATTAATTACGAAATTTTCCAAATTTTTAAGCTTAGTTTTTATAAATTAGTTTTCCAATTATATTAAGAAATTTTCAGAATTCCAAGCTTAGCTCTTTTAAATTTGTATGCAATTATATTAAGAAATTTTCAGAATTTCAAGCTTTTCTTTTGTAACTTTTTTCTAATCATATGTAGAGAACATATTTACATAAATTTAGAAATGAAGCTAAGTTTTAATACTAATAATACTACTGGAATATTGAAAAATTGATTTTTATAACTTTAGCAATAATTTATGTGATACAAGAATTTATGTGATACTAAAAGGAATACAAGAAAAAGAAACAAAAAACATTGATAATGATGGCTGTCTTAGAATTTGGATACAAAAGCAACAAGTCCAACTTAAGAATCTTGTTTTCATAGCACTTATTTTTTATATTTATTTATTTTATTTTTTCATTTTATTGTTGTTTTTTAATTGATTATTTTTTGTATTATGTTTTGTCTTTGAATTGATCTACAAAAATTACAAGCACAACTTTAGAATGATGCTTACATAGTAATTATTCTGCTGTAGTTTATTTATTTTAATTATTATACATTTTTTTTTTTTTTTTATAATGATTTTAGTAGTTTCATAATTATTAAATTTAAAAATTATGTTTATTTGAGACTATAATTTTTGTAGCTTAAATTGACTCTTACTTCATAAATTCAATTTAATTTTCAATTTAAGCACATACATTATGAGTGTGCTGAGTATTGGGAAATACAATGTCGAATAATGTCATGTTCATATATCTGAAGAATAGGATTGTATTGTATATGAAAACATAAGCATGAGGAAGGTTGATTTATAATAATTTTAAAGGAAGAATAACAAATACTTATAAAAGATACTTTGCAAAGAACTGCGAACTTCAAAAATCGGTTCAGATATTTTAGCAGAAAAAAGCTAAATGCTAGAACGTTTGCTGCAACAGTTGCTTACTCCACAGTTGGAGTTGGAGTAAGAGTTAGAGTATTCAAATGACAGGAGCACAGAGCTAGAGACATGGACATGAACATGAACGTGGCAAGTAGTGAACGTGCCACACTCGTCATCATCGTCGTCGGCGTCGTTGTCGTTGAGAGTTGCAAGTTGTGTGACTCGCATGAGTTGCGAGCTGAAGCTTTGTTTATGATGTCAGAGAGACGAGAAGCGGATTTTCGAGTGGAGCGACAACAGCACTGAAGATGAGACGATATGAGATGAGATGAGATGCTAACTCCACTCAGAGAGAGAGAGAAAGAGAGAGAGAGAGAGAGAGAGAGGAGGAATCATGCCGAGTTTGGCTTCTAAAAATTACTGCGTAAATGATGATATGAGATTTAGAGCATTTCTGCGGTGTCATTTGGCTCTGCCGGAAGCGGATATAGTAACGAGGCGTGGCACTAGGGGAGGCAGCATGAATGTAATGACAGATAAAGAGAGAGAGAGGGAGAGAGAGAGAGAGAGATATCCTAGTCAACCGGTGGAACCGGAAGGAACTTATTTAACACATACCCAAGCAGACAGTCAGTCAGACAGACAGACAGACAGACAGCGACACAGTGAACAGTGAACAGTGAAGAGTGGGAGAAGACCGCACACACACACACACAAACACACACACTCAATGTGCTGTGGAGTGGCGCCCCGAGTGGAGATTATGTGGCACGATAATCATATTACGATTATGTCGCGTAAAATTTCCACAACTCCAAACTCAACTCAAAAAACTGCTGCTGCCGAGTCCAAGTGAGACTTCAGCAGCGGGGAGCGGAGTGTGGGGCGTGGAGGGGCGGGGACAGGACACAGTGGAGTACAACAAGTGCGAATGCTGTGCTTAAGCTATACCCTGCACAAATCACGTATACGCCAGGTGTGCTATAAGTAAAGTCAAGTTAAGTTGAAGCAGCTTGAAAGTGTTTAATTCTATAACAAATACAAACAAATAAAATTTATATATTTGAGTAATTTTCAGATGAAATTTGTGCAACAATATTTGCAGTAAAAAAAAAAACAAAAACTGAAACAATTTAAAAACATTTTTAAGTAAATCTTATAGCTATGGGTTATAACTATATTTTGAACTAAGACTAACTATAAAATATATAAATTCATTTCATTCGTTCATTTTTTGGTTTGTTTACGAATTCGTTTATTTTTTCAATTATTTTAAAACAGAAGAATAATCATTATGAGATCTAATTAAAGTGCTAATCAAGAGCTAAAAGATTGAAGTAGATTTCTCTACTCAAATATCTCAAAACTTTAATGATGAAATTTTTGATTATTACAAGTTTTACGTATTAAGAAATGTCATAAGAAAATCAAAAAAATCGAAATGTAATAAGATATTTTTAATTAATTTCCTTTTATGACGCCTTAAAAAACTAACTAATTTATGCTAAAATTTTCGGAATTTCCTTTTCAATAATTACTCGTCTGTTACCTAAGCTACGAACAAGTCAGCATACTCTTCAGCAGATTAATTTACAGGGTGTGCGAACAGACAGTAAAACATCAAATAATATTGTTATAAAACACAGCGTAAGGCTCTCCAAGGGGGAGTTAGGGGGATGAATGGGTTGTATTCTCTCCCGCACTACAAAAGTTGAGAAGGGCAGCGAAACATTGAAGAGCACAACAGAGAAAGAGAGAGGGAAAGGAAGGAGGACAGGAAGGAGGAAGGAAAGGGCACTCGTATCGTTGACTTTTGCCCGGCTAAAACAAATTCATTAAAATGATATTTTTACATTTTACATTTACGTTTCGGCGGTTGGAGAGCTGCTTAGCTGGAGGAAGTGCCGTTAGCAGCCAAATGGCTTAATATTAATGCTTAAACCATATTTTTAGCCAACAGCGGGAAAGAGCTAGAAACAGAGAGAGAGAAAGAGTAAGAGAGAGGGAAGAAGTGGGTGGGAAAGTTGGCATAAAAGCCAAACGGAATCCGAGTGGAACTGCAAAAGATTTCGAGAGCTTTACAGCAGCGACAGCAGTTAAAGGATTAATGAATACGGATCTCGAAAGTACGACACAAACTTTCGAAACAATAAAGAATTAACTTAAATAAAGATACAAGATTAGCGCAAGCAAACTTCTATTGGAATTCATAGCTTAAAAAAGCGAAAGCTAGTTAGATAAGGATTAAGATCAATGAAAAAAGAGTGAGAAAGAGAATGTAAAGTGAAGAATATATATGATTATTATATAGGATTTTTATAGATTTATGTCCTCATATATTATTATTAATTAAAGCATTAATAAGAAATTGAATTTATCATTTTGTGAGTGAGAAGGAATTTATTGTTTATTTATTATTAATTATTTTTGTTATATTCAATTAATTTAAAGATTTGTATTTTTTTTGTTAAGAATACTTTTTTTCTAGCAGTCTTAAAAAAATTTGTTCTATTTTTTGTCGGATTCCTTTTTTAAATAAAAAGCAGTACTATGAAATGTTCTTTTCGAGTGAGATATTTTTCTGATTGTAAACCAGAATTGTGCTCAAAGAAGCAAACTTATTTTTATTGGATGTATGTTATAGTAAAATTTTCATTTGCTTATTTTTTTTTTATTTTTTTTTTTATTATAAGCAAGTTTGATATTATTTTCTTTTCTTCATTCGGATTCGGTTTCTTCACATAAAAAGCTTTACAAAAATTAAATTTTTTTTTTAGTTAGAAATTTGAAGGGTTTAAATTTTAAGCCAGAGGTGTTTTAGCATCCTTAATGTTATGTTGTATTATAGAAATATATTCTTTTGTTTCTTCTTGCTCAAATTCTTCCTCTATGTTATGGCAATATTTTCATTTGTTGGAAGAAATTCCTTATAAAATAAAAAAAGAAAATTCTTTAGAATTTAATATAGGACTCTCGCTTGAAAGTTTTTAATTTCGAAGTAAGGATGTAAAGTTGAATTTCATACAACAAAAGCTTTCACAATAGCTGCGCTTTTTGCGCAGTGTATTTGCAGTGTTCCCTCATTTGGATGGCAAAGACTTTTATCACATTTGTATGCACAATGAGTGTGACTGACTGACTGACTGACTGACTGATTGACTGAGCGATGAATTATGAATGTGCAATAGTCTATACTGAAAACTAAAGCTAATAAGTCGAGTTGTGATAACAATGGAATTCAATTATTGTTGTCAATGCTGGAAATGATTAAAGTGAAATCAAGAAGTGAATTTAAATCAATTCTCAAGACTAAAGGAAAGGGTATAAAACTCTTCGACTTTGCAGCATTTGTTGTGTATTTAACGTTTTTTTTTGTGCGTCGTTTTTTATAATTGTTTAAATGTTATTCCATTGAATGGCGGACGCTGTCACAGTGAACGTCAACGTCAGCGTCAGCGTCGCCATCAACGTCAACTTCGACATGGTCGCTGCTTGGGAAACTGAAGAGGAGCGGTGAGGAGTGGTGGGGAGGGGAGAGAGAGGGTAAATTCAAAAGGGGGGAGAGCGTAAGGGAATCGCTTAGCGTTAATGTCTTTCATTTATTGTCATTGTTGTTAATGTTTTTTGTGTGCGTGAGAAAAAAGCATTTGCATTTAAATGTAACGGCAACTCGTTGCTCCCTCGCACACTTTAGGGAAGAGGGAGAAGTGTGGGGTGAACAGGGGGAACAGGGGGGAACGTGGGGATAGCTGGTTACGTGGTTAGCGCAGAGATTTTGCTTGAATGATTTTTATTGCTCGTTTGTAGTAAATTTGCTGTGTAATTAGAGAGACAGAGCGAAAAGGATTATTATGTGCGCTCGCAATACGTGTGAATGTGTGCGAGTGTGTGTGTGTATGGAAGAGGGGGGAAGAGGAGGGGGGAGTGGTGGGGAGGCAACGAGGTCAGGGCTACAGCTACAGCTGCAGGATGTGGCAAGGCTGAGGCATTTGCTGAAGGCAAAGGTTATGCGACAAAATGCAACGCTGCTTGCTGCTGCTGCTTGCCCCAATGTGGCGAGTCCTGCTGCTGCTGCTGCTGGCAACCGGAAGCTGCCAGGATTGCAAGTGCAGCAAATGCCGAATGCCAAATGCCCCCAAAAATGGCAAATGCTAAACGGGGTTTCCCACCAACAGCAGCAGCAACAACAGCAGCATCATCATCGTCACCACCAAAACGAAATTGTGGTGCAGCGAGCCACGACACGGGACTCTAGCACACTAGGATACTAGGATACTAGGACACTGGTCAGCAGTAACAGCGCATTTTATTTTTGCTACACCCCACAAAAAAAAAGGAACAAGTAAGAAAGCTACAGTCGAGTGTACTCGACTGTGAGATACCCGCTACCCATTTTGAATAAAAGCAATATATTTTGCGGTATTATTCTGAAAATATACCGAATGTACTGCAAAAATACTAAAAATATACCAAATGGTGTATGTGCTATATATCGGTGTAGTACCGCATTCAAAATATACCATAGACGGGTCAATATACCAGATTGTCAGCCAAAGCTACTCAGACTCCCAGTAAATAGGCGTTTTTGCCCATGCAAAAGTATTTCTTTAATAACTTCCAAAATTGTTATCTGATCGCAATTATAACTACTATAGTTGTTGTTGTATATACCAAAATTCGTAACTCAAACTTTAAAATTACGCTTGTTATTCGATTTTTTTTTATTTGCGGGGGCGAAAGGGGCGTGGCAAACATTTGAAACAAACTTGATCTGCGTGCAAACATAACAAATGCTGCCGGAAAAAAATTATAGCTCTATCTCTTATAGTCTCTGAGATCTAGGTGTTCATACGGACAGACGGACAGACACACAGACGGACAGACGGACAAGGCTAGATCGTCTCGGCTGTTGACGCTGTATGATGTTATAGGGTCGGAGATGCCTCCTTCTACCTGTTACATACATTTCCTGTCGGCACAAATTTATAATACCCTTCTACCCTATGGGTAGCGGGTATAAAAAGAGAAACACAAACGAGCGACAAAGAAATGGAATGTAGCAGAGAATGCTGGGGGAAAAGTTGGGAAGCAAGTAGCGTGGGTCAACGGGACGAGATGAGAATGATAAGTAGCAGTTGCAGTTGCAGTTGCAGTTGCAAATGTTTATGTTAAACGCAGGCAGCGAATACCCTTTCAAACTTATAACAAATCAAAGAGAGAGAGAGTGAAAGTTACTTTAAGGAGTAGCAACAGTTTAAGATGAGCAAATATCTGTCTTTAAATTGAATTAACAAATATTCTCAATGCCACAGGCATTGGCAAAATATTATTGTTAAACAACCAACGCAAAACTTCAAATGCAGCTAAAACTACAGAAGCCTTAAGCAAATTGTCAAATACATTGCATACAAAGAAAGCAAAAAGACTTGACTGACAATGTCAAATGAACTTAAATTCAATAAAGGGTCTCTTGCAGTCGAATCTTTAACTTGACGAATATTGTTAACAATTTTTCAAAATATATCATATTTGCCATGAAGACAATCAAATAATTTAAAATTCTTTACAGCAAACTTCTTTCATTCGTTGTAATTATTTATTAAAGGGTCTATTGCAGTAGAATCTTTAAATTGACGAATAAACATTAAACATTCTTTAAAATATGTGTGACATTGTTTTCCAATTGAATAATTTAAAATTCTTTACAGCAAACTTCTTTCATTTGTTGTAATTATTTGTTAAAGGGTCTATTGTAGTCGAAAAGAGTATTCAATATTGACTAGAATTATTCAAAATATATTTGCCTCTATTTCTCGTCAAACTAAATGAAAAAGTGCATGAAAACAATCAAGTGCTTAACTACTTCCTTTCAATTGTTGAAGGGTCTATTGCAGTCGAATCTTTAAATTGACAAATAGTGATGAAAATTCATTAAAATGTGTTTGACATTGTTTTCCAATCAAATCATTTAAAATTCTTTACATCAAACTTCTTTCATTCGTTGTAATTATTTGTTAAACGGTCTATTGCAGTCGAATGTTTTGCTAGGCGCGTTTGTCAGAACTTGGAACACTTTAAGTTGTTTTATTTGTTGCACTTTCGCAGAGCCAAAAGAAATATACTCGTTATATCAAATGTAAGTTGTGGCCACCAGCTCGACTGCAGTTGCTCTGTTTGTAGCAGAAGGGTTCAAGGGGTAAACAGAGGGGGCTGACTGCAAGAGGTCAGAGTCAGGCAGTTGGTCGTTGGTCGTTGCTCGTTGTGGTAGCTGCCAATTGCCGCATGTTTTGTGGCATCGCATGGGGTGACGCCTCTCTTTAAGGCGAAGCGAATGCGAATGCAGTTGCCATAAAATTTAATTCCCCCCAAGGATTGTTTGCCTACTCTATCTATCTCTGTCTGTGTGTGTGTCTATGTGTGTGTGTTGTGGAGATTACGTGCCTGGACTGGACAGCAGTCGAAAGTTGGAGACATACGATGCATAGGCAAATAATTCAAATACTCCTCGAATTCATTGTTGTTTCTATTGCTGTTGTCGTCGACACATCGATTTTAAAGGCAAGCTCAGCTCAATTCGAAGATGGCTGCCACGCCTACCGCCCTTGCCCTTGGCCAGAGCAAACAGCAACGAGCTGAGCAGCGATGCCAGCGAGTGGAAGCCAAATAAAATTTCCAATTCCCAAACACAATATCCTTCAATTCTTTGGCCACACGCAGCTCAGAGCGACGCTTTAGCCGATGTCGAGTATATCTCATTTAAGTCCGATGTGGACATCGAGAGCTTTATATAATTATAGATAATGAAGCTAATCTCGACGATAGAGAAGTTGGCAACAAGTACGCATGAGACAAGAAAATTCCAAGAAAACTTTAAGCATTTCAGTGTTGGTTAAAATTCTAAATGTTATTAAGCACACCATTCCCTGGTCTGGAATATAATTTTATATACAGATGTGAACTTTGAAATAACAGTGCTGTATGTATATATAATAAGAAACGTAATTTTGAAGTTGAGTCGTGAATTTTGGTATAGACAACTATAACTATAGTATTTAAGATTCCTAAGGATTTGATTACGATTGGATGCAAATTCTATAAGTTATTTATGAAGTACATCTGTATAGCAAATTACGTCTAATGCAATATGATTTGCCAAATATGGCAATTGGTATATTTTAGTAAATGTACGGTATATTATTTAGTATATTGTAAGAATAATACCGCACTGTTTAGCTCAAGTTTGTTGGTTTTTGGCTACCAATCTGGAATATTTTGCTCTGCATAGAATATTTTGAGTTTTGGTATATTTTAAAAACAAATATGACACCTTTAGGTCTTAGTTGTTTTGGCTGTCCATCCAGTATATTTTACACACTGTGGTATATGACCTTTGATATATTCTTAGTACTTTTCTGGCAGATTAATTTGGTATATTTTAAAGGTAATAATAGTACCACACTTTTTGGTCTTAGTTCCTTTGCCCGACAATCTGGTATTTTTTTCACTATACCAATATACCAAATATTGCCGTTGATAAATTAATAGTATTTTGTTGGTATTTTAATTTGATATATTTTAAAACTAAGACCAACCATACTATTTAGCTTTTATTCACAATAGACAAGCACACTCGACTGTAGTTTTCTTACTTGTTTTTTAATATAATTATTCTTAGTTTTTGGAATTCCTTGCTTCATATCTGTAATATTCAAAGCACTGCTAAATTGATTTACTTTCGAAATGAAATTGCTCAGTTTTGCGTTGCAGTTGGTTATTTCATTGTTGAAGGCACAAAATAGAGTGGCATATATAGTTTATTTGTAATTACTCAGCAGCAAGCATAAAACTCAATTTCTGTGGCACAGAAATACATAATTTACGACACCAAGACAAGAGGCAATCTATTTTTAGTTTGGTTTATATATTTATTTATTTGTATTTGCCTTGATTTATGAAGCACTCGATTTTAATTAAAATACATAGCGAAAAATTATATTTCAAAATTTAAAATCTTATTCCAAGTTATTTTTCCGTAGAAAAGTTTTAATTTTAAAAATAAACAAACTTGAATTTTCTGTATTTTTTTTACCGAATGTTCTCTTCAATATTTTTGTGGCTTAAGTTGTCGAATGCATTGCATTGTTATAATTTCATTGTATTTAAATTTACATGAAACATTTTCAGAAATATTTAATTGAAGTAACAAATTGATTTCCCATAGTCTGCAAAAATTCCTCCATTCAATTCCTTAGCTTAATTTAATCTTTCGAAATTATTTGTTATTTCATTGTTTTCCTCTTTCCAAATGAATCTGGCAAAATCTATGTAAGGATTAGCTTTGCCCAGTTTCCATTGCTTAATCTTTTTCTATGAAACGGTTTTCAAAATGTCTAATTTAAATATCCAAATTGCTGTTCCGTATGCTAGCTCTGTGTTTTTCTATTTTCCATAAATGCAAAGGATAAGCTGTGTCGAAATTTTCTTACTAATTCCCCATGCTTAAACAGAAAAAGTTTTGTATTTGATTTGAATATTCTAAATTGATATTCCATAGTTGTTGTCGTTTTTTTATTTTGCAAAATATTTTAAATCTGCTTTTGAATAACTAAAATCGTTTTCTAAATTTCACAAGAGCCAGAGAGAGAGAGAGCGTGAGTAGCTGGGCGAGATTCAATGATAATAGTTGATATTTTCATTGGCCAGCTGGATTAGAGGATGCAGCGTGCAATAGCTTGTGGAAGACGAAGACGAAGACGGAGTTGAAGTCGTTGAAGTGCTGCTTCTCGTACTCAAGGTTGACTTGACTTGAGCACTTTGCCGAGGGCTACTCGATGCTGCCTCACTTGCCACTTGGCTGTGGCTTTCGACTTCACTCCCTACCTCATCCTCCATCCTTCTGCTCTCTCTCTCTCTCACTCTCTGAGCATCTCTGGTTTCCGCTTCCGTTGAACTCGCAACTCACCTGTGCGCACATTGAATACTTGCAACTGCTGCTGCTGCTGTTGCTGCTGCTGTTGTTGCAACAGGCGATGGCGTTGGTGTTGGCGTTTACGTTGTGAATCTGTTTCTTTAGCTGTCATTTACACAGTTTTGCAAACACATATACATATATATGCAAGTTAATAATTAATTTTGTTGTGTGCACTCTTGTTTTAACATTTGTATTCGCTTTAAAAAAAAAAAAAACAAAAAAAGGAAAAAATCGTTGAACGTACGTCGAATTATATGTACTGCAATTTGTAGAGGGGAAAACGAGGGAGATCGCGACGATGTGTTGGCTTTGCTCAAATTGGCCGGCAACCGCGTCAAAGCGACCGCAAAACTAGCTAAAACGGCTAAAAACGGAACACACGCGATTCTCGCAGCCGACGGCGACCGCAAAAAAGCCAAACTGCAACAGCAGCAGCAACATTAACGGCAACAGCAGCAACATCAACGGCAGCAGCAACAAAGTGGTCAATCAGCCGGCAAAAATCACTCGAACGCACCGCACACACACACCGCACACACACACACACACATATGGCGCGTGGCACGTGGCACAACCAACAAAAAAAAACAACAAAGCAGTTGCTTTGACTCTGGGGGAATCCCACGTAAAATAAAACCCGAGAACAAGTCAACTGACAATTAGCCACGCTTTTGCTTTTTTGCCGCCTTTTCAATTGCTGTTGTCGAATGTTGCTGTTGCTCACTGTTTACTGTTGCTGCTATCAATGTTGCTGGCTGCTGGTGGCTGGTTGCTGCTGTCGTCGCGTTATTTGCCCAAGTTTAGTTTTGTACTTTTGATCTTGCGCACGTGTTTTCTTCTTTCTTTTTTATTTCAATGAGTATATTTTGCATCCGCATCCGGTACCCGGTACTGATGTCAACAAGCTACCACACGCAACTAATTCAAAAAATCCAGCGAACGGATTACGGACAACATTGCTGCCGTCTGCTTTTGCTGCTGCCTCTGCTGCTGCTGTTGGCAGCAGAAGGCTCAGCAGCAGCAGCAAAAGCCGAGCACGTTTCGTTCGTTCATTCGTTGCGTGCGTTCGTTGCGTTGCGTTCGGCTTTTTGCATACGAAGCCTCGCATCGAAGCGCACGATTTGCAGTCAACTTCGGCTGTTGCTTCGTCTGCTCTTTCGTCTCCTCTTCGTTGGCACGTTCGGCACGCGTTCGCTTCTCGTTCGCTTGGCATCGTTGTCGTCCGCCTCAGTCGTGGGCCATCGACGACAACGTCAGCACGTGGCCCGGCAAAATGCAGCTGCCTTCTTCCATGTACCACGCTCCCGTTGTCTTCCCTCCCTTTCCTTTCTCTCTCTCTCAACTTTACGCTGACAGTCACTCCTCCGACTGTGTATGTGTGTGTGTGTGGGCATGTGTATTAATGTGTTGTGCGTATTATTTAAAAAGGCAGCTTAACCTGCTTTTGTGACCTTTTCCCCAGATTTGTCCATTTGTATCGATGTTGCGTTGTGCTGTTTCTGTGTGTGTGTGTGTGTGTGTGTGTGTGTGTGTGTGTGTGATGGAAATCCAACTGCAGATGAATCAGCTTCAATATCTGCATATGTCTGTGTGTGTGTCGACTGGGTGAATATGTGTGCGTGTGTTGATAAATGAGTTTTTATTTTGATTTTATTCACTGTTTACCTTTGGCATTTTTGCATATACCAACTGTAAATTTTTCAGCACGTGTGAACGTGTGTGTGTTGCAGTGTGTGTGTGTGTTTGTGTGTGAGTGCCATTGAAATGCCCAAATGGTTTTCAATTTATTAGCAATCAGTGGAGCTAACAGTTAAAAACAATATTGTTGGTCAGTCTCGAACAAAGAGCATCCAAAGGGGGGAAGCGGAGACGGAGGCAGAGGCAGAGGGAACTGCAGTTCGACACTGAGTGAGTGAACTGCTCTCCCTTCCCTTCTCTTCCCTTCCCTTCCCTTCCCTTCCCTTCCCTCTCTTCTCTTGGGGCAACATTCGTTTTGCCTCCCCGAAGACGCTCAATTGCCAGAGTTGACACCATTTAATTATTGTCTGACAGTTGTAGTTAACTAACTCACTATAAGAGCACTCGTTGTCCTCAATTTCCACGCTTAAATTTTGGCAGGCGACGGTGAATGGTGTGGGGGTGGGCGGGGTGTGCACAGATTTTATTGTCCTAACAAAGTGGATGCTGGTGAAAGCTGTAATTGAAATGTTGAATGATAATTAAGCTACGATTAGCTTGACGCCAACACCAGACAGAAGAGATCGAAGAGTGTCTCAGGGAGAAGATGTTGTTCACCATCATATCATATATTTACCCTAATAATGCCCAAGGGTCTTTGAAGAGATTTAAAGTGAAAATAGTTACTTAAATTGCCGAGGCGTCCGTCTGTCCGTCCGTCTGTGCGTATGAACACCTAGATCTCAGAGACTATAAGAGTTAGAACTATAAATTTTTGCGACAATATTTGTTATGTTTGTACGCAACTCAAGTTTGTTTCAAATTTTTGCCATGCCCATTTTCGCCCCCTCAAATCGTAGCAATCGAATCTCAAATTTTGGTATAATATTAATAATAATATAATAATAATAATATATATTATTATAATTTATGTTCATATATAATTAATTCTAGACAACACATACTAGGGGTATTTGGCTACCAATCTGGAATATTTTGCTCTGCATAGTATATTTTAAATTTTGGTATATTTTTAAAAACTAATACGAAACTTTTGTGTCTTAGTTGCTTTGGCTGTCCATTTGCTATATGTTGAATGGAATACTAAATCAATATACCAGACCTTTGGTATATTCTCAGTATTTTTGTGGTATACTTTAAAGTTAATACCGCACTGGTATATTTTCACTTTATGGTATATTTCATAAGTAGTACTCTTAATATACCAAACATACGCGTGGTTTATTTATAGTATTTTATCAGTATTTTGGTAAATTTTAAAATGAATATCACACCACTTTGTTTTTATTCAAAATGGGTAGCGAGTATCTCACAGTCGAGCACACTCGACTGTAACTTTCTTAGTTGTTTTCTACTCACATTTGGTTTAAAGTTTCTCCTTTCATATTTATAGCTTTTTCTGTTTTCTTAAATTTTACTTTACTGTGATACATTTTAAAATGCGAATTTTCATTTTGCCGCTTTCAACGCAAAAACACAACAAAAAAAAAAAAAACAATTCATTATGTTGTAGTTTTGTATTCCTTTTAAGGCATCATTTGTCCCATCCCTAGAGTGTTATCAGCTGACAGAGTTTCCGAGTTTGCGACTCTATTTTACAGTTTTAGTAGTTGCTTCAGTGTTGCTTACTTGCATTTTGTGTTGCAGGTGTTTTTAGCACTTACCGAAAGCGTTCTCTTCGCATCGTTCGCATCGACTCTCATTTGGTTAACATGGCTGCTGTTGTTAATATAGGCTTGTCCAACATGTTTCCCTTCTTCTCTCTAGCTCTCTCTGTGTGTGTTGCATTTTGCCTGAGGAAAAGATCATCAGAGATGTGGGGAATGTGTTGGACACGAGGCGAGAGCATGTCTGGCATTTTCTGGCCATAATTCGCTCAACATCCGATATGACCGCAAAACGGCAAATTGGTCAAGTCGGTTGCCATGTTCCTCCTCCCCCCTGAAAAAAGAAGAAGGCAGCTCCTCTCTCACTTCTCTCTTTGAGACGGAGTTGGAGATGGAGTCGGAGTTGTTCCAAGTCCTTTTACTCTTTCTCTCTGATGTCGATGCTGATGCTGATGCAAATGGCAGGAAATGCGTGATAACGACCAGCGACACACACACATACGGAGACACATATTGAAAATTTGAATGAATACAGAGTGTGACAGTGTGAGAAGGAGATGGGGGAGGGGAGAGAGATAGAAATGGACCAGAGGCGATTGCCGAATGGAGGCAGAAGCCATTCTGATGGGTTTAGTTCTGACTCTCGACTCTGACTCTCTCGCTCTGGTTCTGCTTCTGGTTTTGAGGATGTGTTGTGAAAGTGTCGACACCAGTTTTGGGCCAGTGCAAAACACATGCCACATGCCGCAGTCCGGTCGGGGCGGAAGAGGAAGAGAAGCTGCCTGGTATCGCGTCTGAATGTGAAGGAGCGAGCATAAAGAACCGCAAAATCATGAAATTGAAATGCAATAATGAAGGCTTCATGGTCGATCGCTCAAACACACACACACACATACCCGAACACACACACACACACATACACACTAAGGCAGACAGTTGGACTGTGTGGCAGCAATAGAAGCAACAGAATCATCGCCACCAGGAGGCAACAGGCAACAGTGTCAGAGACTCTGGGAGAAGGAGGCGACGTGCAATCGACACGGGCCACACACACATTGTATATGTGTGTATGTGTGTGTGTGTGTGTGTGTGTGTGACGACACCACAAAGTTGCCATATTTAAAGCATAAAAGCAACATTTCCGTTTGTCGCATGCCGAAGAGCACAAGGTGAAGACTAAGCACTGAGCACAGAGCTCAGACCAGAGGCCTACATGTGACCCTGTGTGTGTGTGTGTGGTAGTGTGTGCTAGTGTGTGTGTGTGTGCGTGCGCGTTGCAGTCATGTACAACATGCAACAAACGTGAGAAACTAAAATGAGTGCAATTTGTATGCCACGTTTAAGGCAACGGCAGCGGAGCTGTGCCACAAGGGGGCAGACACACACGATGCTGCTGCTGTGTGGCAGGCTGCGATGACTGTGGCAAGCAGACAGACGGACGGACGGACAGACGGACGGACGGACGCTGTGCTGTTGCCTGAACCCGCAGACAACTGAGAGACGCAAATGAAAGGCACCGCGGAGCCGAAAGCAAGGAGAAAGCCTGAAAGAAAGGGGCCAAAGAGTGGCAAGTGGCATGTGGCAAGTGGCATGTGGCATGTGGCAGGCAGCGGCATGTTCATCAACAGCCACTGCGCATCTTTCATTCTTTTTGACCAGAAACTCAGTTTTGCATCAATTGTCGCATAAATTATACAGATTAACACACACACACATGCTATATAATAAAATTAAAATTGCAGCAGTTGAGGAATAAAAGAGAAAAAAAGAGAGCTACAAAATTGCGATTGCAATTGCGATTGCGATTGATTTGTAATTTTCGTCTCCATTGTAAAATATTGCCATAGCTTTAAAGGGTTTAAAAAGACATAACAAATTGAGGAAGCAGAATACCATAAATATAACTGAATGGAAACCGAGACTAGGACTAGAATTATGTAAGGTCAATGTTATTATAAGACAATTTTTCTGAAGTGAAAAACAAGTTTCGTAAAAAACTTTAAGCTAAAATCAAGGCATTAGCCTCCTTTAACTTACGAAACAGGTAATGATATCAAGTAAACCAATATTCTTAATAAGAAAATGAAGTAAAATGTATAGAGAATGCTGGCAAGACTTTCGGATCGAGTTGCTCTAGCATGTGGAACAACTTTATGTTGACTGCTTTTAAATATTTTAAGGAAGCAGAGGAAAAAAGGGGAAAAGTAGTGGTCAAGCGGAAGGATGAGAGGCAACAAAGGACGCTGCCACTTTAAAGTAACTGCCACGAATTGAAAACAAGAAAACAGAACAATTCAAAGGAATATTCTACTTATGAAAAGGAAGATTGATAAAGTGTGGGAAATGGAGAGAATTTAGAGACAGTTTGACAATAATTTGGATAATTCTAGCCGACGCGTCGGTCGGAAAATTGTACTGACGGATTGACTGACGACTAGCTGATTGATTGCCTGATTAACCAACCACCTGATTCGTTAACTGATTAACTACTAAGTGATTCACTAATGACCGACTGATTAACTGACTGACAACTTTTTCCCTGACCGAATGATTGATTGATAACAACTAATTCATTGACAAACTGTGTGACTGATGACTGACTGACTGATTGATGATAAATGATTGATTGTTAAACTGTCTGACTTACAGACTGCAGACAGATTGACTGCTTGACTGACCGTTTGATTCACTAAATGATTGACTAATGACCAATTGATTGATTCAGTGATTAATGTCTGTCTTATTGACTGCCTCAACCATTGACTCTCTGCTTGACTGTCTGATTGAAAATAACTAATTGGTTAACAATCTGTCTGACTGATGACTGATGATTGATTGCACGATTGACTGATTGACTACGTGAAGACTGACTGACCGCTAACTGATTGATTGCTTGACTGACCGACTGCCTGATTGAATAATGACTGCCTGATTGATTGTGCGATTGTCTGTATTATTGACGACTTTCTGCTAAACTGACTAACTGATTGATTGATTGAAGATAAATAATTGACTCTGACTGATGACTAAAAAATTGACTGACTGCCAACTGATTGATTGCTCGACTGACCGTTTTTCTGAGTAACTACATGAAGGCTGACTGACTGATTGACTTGCGACCGACTGTCTGACTGATTGATTGATTTAATTGCTGCAGCATTTTGTTGCAACTTTCAAGTTATGGTCTGGCAAATTAAAGACGCCAGGACAATCGCGTGTAATAGTCGGTAGAAGAATGCCTGCCAACAGAGCCGAGCACATGAAGGTAGCTGCCACAGCGTTTATGTCCCCTCCTGCCCCTCCTATCCCCTCTTTCCTTTCACCGCTTTGCGTGTGTGCAGATCGTGCTCAAGTCTGTGAGGGGCACAACTCGACGCTAATGGCAATGGGGCTGACGGCAGTCTGTCCTCGCTGACATACACAAAACCGAAATCTAATTTAGTTTGTCAAGAGACACAGAACGAGAGGAAGGGAGAGAGGAAGAGAGGGGGCAGAGGGAGAGATTTGAGGCGGTCTACAGCTGTAGTTCTTCTTTGTGAGAGGCGTCGGCAGAATGCCGGTAGCTGCCGATGGAGACGGAGATGGAGATGAAGGAACTGGAGCTGGTGGAACACATGCAACCGTAACGTTGCGGATGTGAATGCGGATACGGATGCGGTGGCTCAACTGTCTGTCACCCGATGATACTTTAAGCTGCACACACACACACAAACACACACACACACACACACACACACACACATACACCCGCACACACACACACTCGCTCTGGGTGCCATAATTAAGGTGTCGCTTCCAACCTGCAGCCAAGGTTCCAAGTCTCTCTCTACATTTCCCCTTTTTATCTGTAGCAACCTGTGTGTTGCAATGGAAATGGCTTCTTTGCTGCAATTTCGGGGACTGCTGCTCGTTTAGCCCCGAGGCCAGTTCAATTGCCAAGTCGCCTCGCTTCCTCCTTGCCCTCTCCTCTTCCTCTCTGTGTAGATTACGCTGTCGCCTGCCTGCGACTATGAAAATGCCTGACAGCCGCCACAGCAGCAGCAGCAGCCAGAATCTAAAATTGCCAAGCAAAATGTGTGAGTTTGAAGTACGTGAAGAGGTGAATGGAATGGAACATACGAGTACTACTAACGGGTTATGGGATGGGATAACGGGAGGGGGGACAACTGCGGGTTACGGCTCTCTGAGTGTTGCAAAAATATACTAAATATAAATGCACATAAAAATTCAATTTCTCTAAAGTGTAGCTAAGCATGTAATTGAATTTGTAATGGCGAATATCGTCGTCGACTTCT
This sequence comes from Drosophila kohkoa, assembly GCA_019972355.1. Taxonomy (NCBI): domain Eukaryota; kingdom Metazoa; phylum Arthropoda; class Insecta; order Diptera; family Drosophilidae; genus Drosophila; species Drosophila kohkoa. The sequence goes on along the minus strand of BJEL01000071.1, from coordinate 5,214,535 downwards.
CCATTTCCCATTTCCATTTCCATTTCCTCTAGCATTTCACATACATACCATACTCGTAACCTCATCCAGTCGTCAAACCTCAACCCCTTAGCATTTCCATTTCGTTCCATTCTGTCGCGAAATGTCTCCATTGAGTGAGTGACTGACTCGACTAGCTCACTGACTGAATGACTGACTGACTGACTGACGTGCAGTCTGTCGTCTACATAGATCCATCCAGCACTCTCTCTCTCTCTACCTCTCCTCTTTATGCGAATGACTCACCAATAATATGTGTGTCTCTCCATCTCCAAACCATCTCTTCTTCCACCTCCTTCCACTCCTGTTTCAATCGTGTATGTGCAAGTTGACTCCAATTTCAATTCTGATTCCGTCGTCGACTCTTACAACAAACATTCAATTTTTTTTTTTTGATAAAAATTGCAAAGCAAACACTGCCATCGGCTGGTTTGCATGAATTGTATTTCTAATAAGGAGCTCTCTCACTCCCTAACTTCAAATATAATAGTACTTAATGTAGTCTCAACTCTTTGCCATCAATCGAAGCTCAATTTACATATAAATTTGTGTACTTAACGCCCAGTTAAACGACATCTTCACTTGACGCTTCTAATTTGTGCCATTAGCCAGCAATCAATCACAAAAAAACATCTTGTGAGTTGGCAGTTCATACATAATATTAAATAGATTTATTTAGCATAATTTTAGGTCTTGCATTTGAAGTTTAAACCCTACATTAATAGCTTGCATTTCAATTATTTTTTTTTTTAGTGTATTTCTAAATAAAGCATGGAAATTTTGGAGTGAATCATGCAACATTGCTGCAGGTAAGCGCCACTAAACTTATAAATTATAAACTTCAAGATTTAAGCTCTTTTTTAAACCAACACATTATTCATTGAAATATTACAGAAATAATTAAACAGTAATTTAACATAGCTGTGAGATAGCAAGTCATGTTAACATAACATTAATTTAGCATAGCTGTCATATAATATGGTAACGGTCATGTTAGCATTTTACGTATTTTACATAACAGCAGACAGAACATCAATCAATGAAATATAATAAAATTGACTTAGTAACTTAACCATAACTTCACATAGCCGTGAGATAACATTTATTAAACATAATCGTGAGAAAAGATGATACAAGTCACGTAAACAGAATTGTCATTACAATGTCAATGTCATTGACAATGCTAACATCACATTAATTTAACATAACAGCAGACAAAGCATCAATCTATTAAAAATAACAGAATTTACTTATCAACTTAGTAATTTGACATAGCTCTGATATTGCATGTTAACAGCCATCTTAACATAACATAATTGTAACATAGCTGGGAGATAACATGTTAACAGCCACAACTTCAATCAATGAATTATAAAAAAATTTACTTAGTAACTTAACAGTAATTTAACATATTAACATAACATTTATTTAAGATAACACCAGACAAGATGCAAATCTACAAAAAATAACAGAATTTACTTAGTAATTAAAAAGCACTTTAGCATAGCTGTGGGACAACTTAACATTGTCATGTTAACATTTAATTAATTTAACACAACAACAGTTAAACTTAACATGACAATTCCTTAATTAACTTGGCAAGGTAAATTGCAAAGTGAATTAAATTGAACACTATAAAGCACGTAAAGATGTGTTTGTGAGCGCATTTAATTTGTATATGAACGCTGCGACCAAATGTCGTATAATTCCTGTAATTACTTTACAGTTCATTTCCAAATTGGGACAGACGCTCAGGCGAGAGCTGAGCGTCGCCCCCAAAGTACAGCGTACAATATTGTCCTGTACTATATATTGTGGCGAGCAAAGACGCCAAACACATCAAAATTTGTCGCTGTTGTCGATTTTAATACCCTAGAGGCATAAAATACAACAGCGGGTAGCATGGGAGAGAGCAAAATTAAGCTCTATCAAAAGTAGAATATGTTAAATTAAGACTAAAGAGTTGTATTATGCTTTCTTTCAATGGATTACATATTAATTTTAAACATAGCTCAGAAAATATTATTTCACGCTTCAAGTTCTTATTACAAAACATTTAAAAATTCTTTCAATTAATTTAAAGAATTAACAATTCTTAATAAAATCGAATTCTTAATACCAAACATTTTAAAATTTTAAAATTTCATTTCAGTATTAACAATCCTTAATAAATTCTTTAATACGATTTCTTTCTACAAAACATTTTAAGATTCTTTAATTTCATTTGAAGAATTAACAATCTTTTATAAATTCTTTATTCCATTCTTATTAGAAAACTTTTTAAAGTTCTTTAATCTCATTTAAAGAGTTAACAATTCTTAATGAATTATTAAATAGTGAACTCTTTGATTAAATCAAGAATTTACAAAATTTCTTAAATAATACATTTTAAATTTATATATTTTTTGATTTGATTAACGAATTTATTATCCTTGAAAATATTTGATTTAATTAAGAATAAGAAATTCTGTTATTTAATTGAAGAATTTACATTCTTTAATAAATTCTCAATTCATAAATTAAATAAAGGAATTGAATTCGTTAATTTAGTGAACTAACAGGGTATCTATTAGTCGTTCAGCGCCTTGTACTTTGGCTTATGTGTTGCTGCTGGTTAATTTTGCTTTTGTTGGCACATCAAAAGCGTTTACGGCAGAGTGCGAATGCGAATCGGCTTCCGCGAGTTTCAGGTCCGCGTGTCTTTCAATGTTCGGTGGTCGTGTCGATGCCGTGGACATTAAAGTGACACCATCGCTGTGTTTTCCGACTCGCTGACTGATTGACAGACTTATCGATTGACTGACTGATTAATTGAATAAGTCATAATTAAAGATGCAGCTTTCACTTTTATGCGAGAGAGAAACAGCAGTTGATTGTAGTCCAATTGCACAACAGTAGGCCAGTAAGTCATTCGCTCAATCAATCAATCAGTCAATCAATGCAAGCAATGCAACAATCAGTGGCAGTGACAGTGAGGCAGCTCAATCAATTAGCGAGCAGAAAGCTGATCGCTTTCCACGCAACAGACAGCGAAAGAAAAAGAGAGACAGAGTGAAAGAGAGAAAGAAAGGAAAGAGGAAGTAGAAGTGGAAGTGGAAGTGGAAAAGGATGCAAGACACTCGGCTGTGTTGCAGCTCTGCGTCGCTTGACTTGGCTGGACATGTAAATTGTGAACAGAGGAAACAATTATGCTGAGCCAATGAAGTTGAAACTGAAGCAGACAGCGACGCAGCGACTACATTTACAGCCTTACGGCCTTACGGTCTTACGGTTTACACTTTACAGTTAACCGGCAACAGTTTACACTGACACGACCATGACACGTGCTGCGCTCCCTCTCCCGTCTCCCTTCTCCCTCTTCAAGGGGGGCGAAAGCAGCACTTTACAAAATAAATAAAATGAAAATTTGCTGCTTCCGGCCTTTTGAGTGTTGTCAGTGTGTCCCTCTATCTACATTCCCATTCCCATCCCTATTCCTATTCCTATTCCTATTCCTATCCGTGTCCATATCCGTATCCGTATCCGTGGCCATGTCCATGCCCTTCCTCTTTCCTTCGTGCTGCTTTTCAGCATAATTTTAAATGGGACGCAACGAGACGTAAAGTGAGAGAAGCTGCAACTACGATGACTATGACTACGCCTTCGACTGCGACTCTGGCTACGACTTCGACGCCAACTAACTGTTAACGGGCATGGCAAATGCGTGCGTGCCACCTTGCAACACTGCTGCTGCTGCTGCTGCTGTCTTTTGCCTATTTTCTGTGCCTCCGCCTCCATCTCCGTCTCCACCTCCATCTCCAGCTTCATCTTCATCTCAGCTCGTCGCGTGTGCGTGCAAATGCAAATGATGCTATCTGTGCCTGCCCCAACTGCTTGCCTTCCTCCTCCCCCTCCCCTTCCTGCTGCCTTCTACGTGTCTCGTTCTCTGCTTGGCATTCCACAACCGTCTGCCGTCTGCTGTATGCTGGCGCAAAAAACTTTTCATTGCCGTTAAGAAATTGATCAAGTGAAAAGGTGAAAATTGATTTTGCGACATGTGTTGTCGCCTCGGCTTCCCTTTTGCTCCTCCTCCTCCTCCTCCTCCTTGCTACGTATGTCAATTGTTTATCAGGCGGCGAACAAGAAAAAAACACACACACATAAGCAAGCATAAGTCATTTCAAGTTGCTAGCGACTAGCTGAATACCCTGTAATGTGTATTTTAGGAGAATGCTATACTTTGTTAGAAATATTTGTAGATAAATGTTAATGCTTGAATCAAATGAATCAAATGATAGTTATTTATTCAATGTTATTATTTTAATATGAGTTATAGGGAACATAACTTAATAATATGCCAACATTTTTAAATAACTCAGTTTCTATCGTTTGAATTGTGCTGAAGTTTTCAGAACATAGAAGTACGGTAATAAGTTAACTATAAGTCAAGAATAAATTGAACATCATGCTGAATTTAAAAGTTATAAAATTTTACAAACTAGTAAAAATTCGAATAATTTTTTTTTTTTTTGTTTTTTTTTTTTTGTAGTAAGTAAACCACTAAAAGCATTACACATTGTAAAAAACTGAGTCTGAGGGTATTCATTAATGTATTTATACTTAATTTATAAGAAACTTTATATCACATCAAGTTAAATTAACAAATATTTCTGATACTTTCGCTTGAATTGAGCTGACATTATCAGAATATGACCCTAGTATAATAAGTTAATAGCAAGCCAATAATGAAGTGAATATTATGCAGAATCAAAAAGTTATGAAGCTTTGAAAAATTGCAAAATTATAATTTTTTGTTTTTTTTTAATAATTCAACCAGTTTAGGTAATGTAAGTACACATTATATGAAAACGTATTCAGGCCGAACCTTTCGCATAATTTAATGGCAAATTTTGTAGTTATATAAATTCGAAAAAAGTCGTAGCAAACTCACTTTTTAAACCTGTTCCAATTGTACAGGGTATGCAACAAAGAAAAGCATACGCACTCGTGTGAGTTTAACGTACACCTTTGGTGCCTTTTAGCGACTTAGTTCGTTTAACTCTCCCACTTGGTGTGTTGGAGGTCGAAGTGGGAACTGGGAAGTAGAAAATGGGAAGTCGAAGCAGCGACGACTCCGTTGAGTGACTGACTGAGTGACTGGCATATGGCGTGTCATTCAATTACGTTAATCAAATGATGCACAAGCACAAACAGGGCGCTAACCTTGTACCCCATTCCTACATCTCCATCTCCCATTCCTCCATTCCTATCGCTCACCAGAGTCGCGCGAAATCTGCAATCCCCTCATGGAATGGCAATTCCCCAGCACACACAGAGAGAGAGAGAGAGAGAGAGAGAGAGAGGGAAAGGGAAAGGGAGAGAGAGACCCCCAGGACAATTCAGTGGGGCTAATGCCAAGGACTGCGGCTTCTGTGCCGCCTTGCTCGCCTCTGTTGATTTTTGTTTAAGAGCACAACAAAGAGAGAGAGACGCACACCCAAACACACACACACACACACACTTACACACTACACCTGCTTAGGAATATAATACCCAACGGGAGCACAGTTCGAGTGGCAGCGAAGCAAAGCCAAGGCAGCCTCCTTCAATGGAAAATACAAGTTGCACAACTTTTAATTTCTCAAACGAAACGATACGAAAAATGTAAACAAAACAATCGCGTGGCTATAAGCCTCAAATCACAAGACACACGCCCAAGATTGTCACCAGATCTTCAAGATTAGGCGTAATATGAGCTACAGAAATATGTTCTCTATGAAAGATGTAAAACGCAGTTTTTCAATTAGTTAAATCATATGTTTAGTCAGTAAGTCAATCATTTAATTAAAGTACAAAATTCACTACCATCGAAATTTATAGCAAAGTTAAAGGTTGAGATGTAAATGTATTAGAAATGGAAAGAAAAGAAACATTTAGGTAATTAGGCAAATCAGTCTTTCAATCATTCAATTGTCTACAAAATGCACGATAATTTAAATTATACTATATGTTACAATTCGCTTTAAATCAAATTTATCACAATTATAAACAAGTATTGAGATGTAAACACAATTTCATATATAAACAAAATCAATTAATTAATTCAATTAATTATTCCTTGTTTAATCAGTCTTTCAATCATTCAAAAGCAATTCAAAATCATACAGAATCTTCTTGGTTTAGATCCCCACCTAAAACATATCCTATAATTTTTCTATAAATCCAACTTATAACAAATTGAAGTCAAATTCACTTCAAATTCTATTTGTGCAACTAAGTTTCAGAAATGCTTTTTATGTCGAGTTAAAGCAAGGCAACTCAGTTTCTTAATTAAATTAGACAATCACTTAATTCAATTAAACATCAATCATTTATTTATAATGTAAATTCATATAGGAACTTGTTGACATAACCTCAAATTTGGTAAAAAATGTTATAGCACAGTTTTTAGCAGCTATTGATTTAAAGATAAAACATTCAGCAAATTCAACTAAACCAGCCGTTCAATCATTCAATCACATCGAATTTATTGCATACCTTATATATTTCCTAAAATTCGCTATAAATTTGTATAGCAAAGTTTATCCGAGTTTGTATCTATCTGCTTTCGTCTTCATTCTGCAAATTCTGTTAGATTTTTAATTGATCAATCAGCCGATCAATCATTCAGTTTCATCTTAACATTCCCTAAAACTTGCTATACAATTTTTTAATAAATCTTATCCCAGTTTGTTTCTATCTGCTTTTTACTCCACTCTGCAAATTCAGCTAGACTTTTCATTGGTTAATCAACCGTTCAATCATTCAATCATATCGAAAATGTATGCAGAACTTACGTGTACCCTAAGTATACCCTATAATTCGCAATAAATGCATTTTCTAACAAAGTTTATCCCAGATTGTTTTATCAGTCTGCGAGACTGAGCCGAGATCTTTTTGATTTGTGCCACAAGCGTTTTTCTGACAGTTGCCAGTTGCCAGTTGCAGCTAGTTGTGAGTTGCAAGTGGCAAGTTGGTCGGCAACTTGCAGCAAACGGCGTCTGCCACATTGTCCGAAATCGTTGCAGGCAAACATTAAAGATGCTCGCAGGACAGGGCGAAGCGGACGGAAGGAAGGAAGCGAGAGGATGAGACAAGCGAAAGCAAAGGATGCATATAGTTTAACTGGGAATTGTGAAAGCGGATGCTCAAAAGCGGAGCCCAAGAAGTGGCCCAGATCCGACACAGACCAGCTGCTAGACGTGAGGAGCGAGGCTCGAGGTTGAGATGGGATGGAATTGGAATAAATACATAACTGAATATGACACGTTCGCCGCAAAGTAGAAAACAACAATAAGACAAAGTGTCACAAAAGTTGTATACAAAACTTCAAAGTGGCTGCAGCAACAGCAACAAAAAAAATGCTGCATTCGAGTGTGTTCGACTGCGAGATACCCGTTAAACATGATTTCAAAAAAGTAAACAAGTTTAGTAATCATTTTAGGAGACTTTAGAGTTCACTAAAAAGTATAAATAGTATAAATTTCTTCAGTAAATGCGCTAAACATATAATACTATATATTATAAAGGCGATACATAGAACTAACTTTAAAAGTTATTGCTTTGTTTATTCTGCTGCTTCAAGTTAAACTTTATTATTAATTTTATTTTATTTTATAGTATATATATATTCTGAATTCTTACAATTTACATTTCTTTTCTTCTGAAATCTTTATTCTTAATTTTATTTCCATACCTGCTACATATTTTTTGATACATAAAATAATAACTACAGTCTTTACGATTCCTAAAAATTGAGTTGCTATCAGATACAAATTATATAAGTTATTTAAGAAATACGCCCACTTACTATGGATTTTAGTTGCTTTGGCTGACAATCTGGTATAATTTATACTCAATGCTATATTTTGAATGTAGTACTTTATCGATATACCAACTATAACCTTTGGTATATTTTATAATGTTATTATTATGTTTAATTTTGAGAAACCTAATAGACCCATCTTAACTTATTTAAATAGGAAAGTGCCTCAACATTTAAAGAGTCTCAAATTTTTGAAAATTGCTTAATTGCTTAACGTTAGGAAGTTAATTATCAATAAATGCGATCTGTAAACATTTAGATGGCTTTACTCGTTAATAATATATATATGTACATAGATTGAACTTGAATGAGGACTAACTGCAAATTCCCCCTTTATACTATGAGTAGCGGGTATAAAATAACACAAGAATGGCAACAAGAACAACATTGACAACAATTACCAACTGTGAACACACCGTGGCAAATACAAAAACAATAAATGCTACAACAACAACAAGAGCAACCGAGAATGCGAACGAAAACGAGAACGAGAACAACAACGACAGCAATCAACTCGAAACCGGGCACTAAGCACTTTGAAAATGACATAGGCAACTGAAACTATTGCAATTTGAGTCTCTATCTCAACCACGCTGCTCTCCCTCTCTCCTGCTCATTGTGATACCCTGTAATGAATGAGAATGCATGGCAAAAGCTGCTAAAGAATTCTTTACAACTTGTACAGGGTATCAGCAAGTCGTGCACACTCACTTTATACAGCTGACGCCGACGCCGCCGACGCTTTCTGCAAAAATAATAAGAAAGTGAACTTAAAATGATTACACGATAAAGTTTTTGGCCCTGCAATTTGCGCAACTCCGAAACAAACAGCAACAATACCTAAAACAACAACAACAACAGCAATTGCAATAGCAATAGCAACAGCAATAACAAAAGCAAGAGAAACCAAAACAAGAACAACAACAACAGCAACAACAATCACAACATCAGCAAAGTTGAATTTGAACTTTGCATTTAAGGCTACACATACCTCGTTTATTCGAGTGCCCAGTTCAAGTGACCATTGCAATTGATGGCAACGCCCTTGGACAGAAGAGAACTCAAACGAAACAAAGACTGAGACCAAGACTCAAATTCAGATTTAGAACTCGAAAAGGATAAAGAAACTAACTGACATTTTTCGAAGGTATTTGGGGAACAGTTTTGCAGGGGGAAAAAGTGCCCACTGCAATTTGGTATATTTTGTACTGTATGGTATATTTCAAATGTAGCAAATGTACCAAATATAGCAATTGGTATATATTTTAGTATTTATACATTTTTTATTTTTAAGAATAATACTGTTGTGTTTAGATGTAGTAATTTATCAATATACCAAATAGGTTATATTTTAGTATTATTGTGGTATATTCATTTGATATTTTAGGAATAATGCCGCGCATTTCTGCTTTTACTTAACACTTATATTACCAAAGTTCATCTTGGCGATATCAGAATGTATGTGTGCCATTACGTATACGTAATATTCAATAAATTGAAAATTGCATTTAACATGTAAGAAAGTTTTAGGCGAGTGTGCTGCTCTGTGAGATACCCGCCACTCATTTTATATAAAAGCAAAATATTTTGGTATTATTATTTAAATATACCAACTTAATATACCAAAAAATACAAAAATATACTGACTGTAACATAATAACGTGATATTATACTTAAAATGTACCAAATGAATACACCACAAAAATACTAAAATATACTGAAGGCCATATTATACTGATATATATACTACATTCAAAATATACCACAGAGGTCAAAATATACCAGCTTGTCAGCCAAAAAGTTAAGACCCGATTATAGTGGGTATAAAAATGATGTAATTTATTCTTTTTTATTGCTTTGTATGTTATGATACACACTAATACTTATAATTATATTTTGTTGTTATTATTTTATTAAAACAACAAATACAATTCCTTATTTCAATGAGATGAGCCAGAGCGACTAAGGCCATCAGGCTTTTGTTTCTATGCTAGTTAACTTAATTTGAGTTTCTTATTTACTAATTTTAATTTTACTATTAAAATTTCAAATTCTGAAATAGAAACGGCAGCCATATTAATAATTACATTTATTGTATATAAATTTAAATTACATTCCAGAAATATTTTAAAGACGTTAATTTTTTTTCAGATTAATTTTACAACCATTTTCTACGCTTGCGATTTACTTTGGTAAGTTTGTGCATTTCATAATATAATATGTATATGTATAATATCCTTAACTTGTGTCTGTCTCATATTGTAACCTCTTCTCATTGCTTAGTTTTGTGGTCTGTCATTAGAGTTAGTTAAGTTCTGATTTAAGGCTCGTTTAATTGCCGCTTGAGTGACAGAAAAAGAAGGTCATAGGTCACCCTTAAACTAGTAGAAAATACACAATTTGATGGAAGTGTGTTATCAAGTTGTAAGCTCTTGTAAGTTGACTGACTGTTCAGCTTCGCGTTGAGTTGATTGCGTATACGACAAGTTGTACCGTTTAAGGCACTTTGTCGCCTGATCTGTGGGTCAGGCATTGTTGCCACGCCCACATCCACACCCACGCTTACTCCCTTTTCCCTATACTTGAACTACTTACGAACTGGATTTGCGACGTCGATGGATAAGGTAACCAAAAAAAAAAAGACTCGCGACGTCGCAGTTGACGTCAGCGTCGCAGTCGATGTAGCTGTAAGTGCTTGAAAGTCAATTTTGAATTTAAAATACACCACGTAACGCAATATGTTGATCTTTTGAATACGAATGCGAAATCCACGAGACTTCTCCAACTCTATTCTCTTGTATTCACTCGGCGTGCGTGCGAGAGGGAGAGGGATTGGGAGTGGGAGGGAGAGAAAGAGACGCTGAATGGGAATGTGAAATGTGGAATGCGAACGCAAAATGGCAGCACAAACTCACACACACACACACACACACACACACACACACACACACACACACACACACACACACACGGACAGACAAAGCAAATAAGTGGGCCAGGGTTGAGTATGCTCGACTTGCAGCTATGCTGTGAGTGCTTAAAGTAGACTTTATGCCTAATTTGAAAGGGTAAATCATTTAATTTCAGTAATCAGTTTCAATAAAAGTTTTTCCATTTGAATTTTTATGAAAGCCAACTCTCAGCATAACTACAGGGTATGTGCAACCGTGCACACTCACTCCCACACACAACAAATTTAAATAAACTTTACTAATAAAATGTCGTTTACAAGTGGCAAGTGTCGACGACGACGACGACGTCGGTGACAGCTACTGAACCTGAGGCTGAGACACGAGACACGAGACTGAGAATGAGACTAGGAAGGGGAGACATTGACTGAGACTGAGACTTTTAGCTTTGACTGACTGTCAGACAATCGCTTTGCCGGGTTACGTATTAGAAGGGTAGAGAAGAGAGAGAAAAGGAAGGGAGAAGTTCAGGCTTAGCTTTGGTAAGAACGTGGTGAGTGCAGGTCGACGAGATGTCGACGCATGAGTTGATGCCCGATGCCAACAACGTATTAATTTTGTGTATCAAAATAAACTTATTCTTGTCCTCCCCTCCACACCAAAAAGAAGGGGAAGAGGAAAGACACAGACACAGAGACGCAGAGGCTGGCAGAAGGCAGAGTTACAGCTCAGTTTACAGTTGCCAGCAGCTAGAAGCTGGCAGCTGGCAGAGAGAGGCATGTATAAATATCTACATCACGTTCCGAGCTCGGAATGCCAATGTAAATATTTTCAAACTTTGATGAAATAATCAAGGTAAACAGTAAATGTCGTTCTCAGTCTCAGTCTCGTTCTCGTTCTCGTTCTTGTTGTCGTTGCCATTCTCAGTCCTTCTCCGTTGTTGTCCTCGTTCTCAATCCCAATCCCAATTCGCTTCCTTCTCCTCTCAGCTCGTCTTTTGCTGCTGTTTTCTTCTCTTTGCGGCACCAAAATTTCCTGCGATGGCGACTGCAGTGCAAATCGCAAAGTCTGGCAACGCCTAGCTATCTATGTGACTGCAGGTGTGCGAGTGTGTGTGTCAGTGTGTGTGTGTGTGTGGTTCTTGCGTGTTGTCTTTTACAAGTTGCACTATGGCATAATTCGGCACTTCTTTGCAGGCATTCAGTACTTAAATCAAAATAAACAATGCAGTAGAATTTTTAAAATATACCGAATAATATACCGCAAATATACCAAAAACTATATTTGGTATATCGATGTAGTAATACATTCGAAATATATGTACCACGGAGGTCAAAATATACCAGATTGTCAAGCAAAAAGAAGCATTTCCTTATTTTTAAAGTATATATATGTTATTTTAGATTAGCATCAACAGCGACGCCATAAAGCCATCTCCGTCTGTCTGTCTGTCTGCCCGTTCCTATGAAAACCTAAATCCCAGAGCTTAAAAGAGATAGGGCTATACAGCTTTGGTATAAAATCTGGTATATTTTGTACTCTATGGTATATTTTGAATGTAGTACTATATCAATATATCAAATACAGCCTTTGGTGTGTTTTAAATATTTTTGTGGTGTATTAATTCAATATAATTTAATGTTAATACCGCTCTTGTCTCTAGCTTTCTTGCTTGTTTATTTTTCAATCTTTATTTTAACACTAATTAAAAAACATTTATTTTATTATTGTTTAATATTCATCATTCTTTTAATCTGTATAGTGTCAACACTTCACAACACTCTTACAAATCTAACACATGTCAGCAAATAGGTTTAGAATATTTTTGCTTCGCTATGTTAATTTATGACCGAAAAAATGCCAATTTGTGTCACTGTGCTGTGGTTGGCATGCAGTAAATAGAGTTACAGTTACAGTTTTGGCCAATGTTTTTGTAGACTGTTTGTTTGTGCGACCATCTGACTGTCTCCCTGACTCTCTCTCTCTCTTCTCTCTGTCTCGTCTTATTTGTGCTAAAGGCCTACGGCTGCTTTGCTGGTGTTTGTTTGTTGCTGGGCACACATATCAATGTTTAACTGCAGCAAAGTCAGCTGCATTTGGTTACCGATCGAGTTGTGAGTTCGTCATAACACAGTCTGACTGTACTACTACTGTACTACTACTGTACTACGACTGTACTACTACTGTACTACGACTGTACTACGACTGTACTACTACTGTACTACTACTGTACTACGACTGTACTACTACTGTACTACGACTGTACTACGACTGTACTACTACTGTACTACTACTGTACTACTACTGTACTACTACTGTACTACTACTGTACTACTACTGTACTACTACTGTACTACTACCGTACTACTACTGTACTACTACTGTACTACTACTGTACTACTACTGTACTACTACTGTACTACTACTGTACTACTACTGTACTACTACTGTACTACTACTGTACTACTACTGTACTACTACTGTACTACTACTGTACTACTACTGTACTACTACTGTACTACTACTGTACTACTACTGTACTACTACTGTACTACTACTGTACTACTACTGTACTACTACTGTACTACTACTGTACTACTACTGTACTACTACTGCACTACTACTGTACTACTACTGTAATAGTTAATAGTTGCAGTTCCTCGACTCGAGACAGAGAGTGAGGGAGAGTCACACACTCGCTTTCATAGAGTCTCCGCTTATCATCAATCACGGGAACTTCATGCCGGACTTTGGCAGAGATTTGGCACGACCAACTGCTGTCTGCAAGCGGAGGATTTAGAGCTCCCTAAAAAAAAAGAGAGAATGTCACACGCCGCTGGGTAATGATGACCCCTTTGGCCTGGCCAAAAGGGATTGCTCCTCCGACAAGGGATTGAAATGGGGATTGAGACTGGGTTAGGTCGTAACCAACACGGGGCAACCTGGGGCTTGGCTGTTTAGTCAGGCATAAGATCGTCAAGGCTGCAGGCGATAACCTTTAAATTGTTGTTGCCCACACACACACACACACACACAGCTACTCACTTTCACACGCTCAAGCACTCACACACTCAAACACTCATTTTTACACCCAAAAAAAAAAGAGAAAAAAACACTCACTCTCGAGTGTGTCAAATGGTTTTCAAACATCGCAATGCCAACAGCTAGAACAACAATGAGGTGCAAAGTTGAAAGGGAAAAACTATTACGAGTAGTTGAATGGCACGCTAGACGGCAGTGAGTGACTAGCAGATACCCTAGCAAATGTTGGAGTATATAGATGTACCAAATGTTGTTTTTGGTATTTTGAGTATTTTTTCCGGTCATTAATTTGATACTACGCTGGTTTTCTTTGACTCCAGATTTCTACAACTACGAAAGTATATTTTAGTATTTTTTCGGTATATTTATTTGGTACATTTGTATGATAATACCATACTGATTTGTTTTGATGCAGCTTTCTTACTTACTATACACGACATGTACAATTTTTGGTATGTTTAAGTATTTTTTCGGTATATTCATTTAGTATGTTTCAGCAATATTACCACGCTGTCTTTCTTTAGCTACTGATTGTCTACTTATTTTATTTAACTAACGATTCTTGTGAAAAATATCAGCTATAACTTATGTAGTAAAAGTTACATAAGTTGGAAAGTTTTGAAATTAAAAATAGAAGCACTTTTTTTTTGTTTTTTGTTGATCAGATAACTAATGGTGCTTAATAAAGATTTATTTTATCTTTCTACTATCGTTATAATTCTTTAAGTTAAATTCGGAAGTTATGCTTTTTCGTTTTCTTTGATGAATTTTCAAACACAACTCCAAAATGAAATTTAGTTCAGCAAATAATGAACTACAATTGAGGCTGAGCAGACTTGTAATAGTTTGATAATTGTGCTTTTTACAGGGTATAGAGAAGTGCAGGCAGAAATCATGAACCAAGGGGGTTCAAAAGAAGCGGAGAATGGGGCCACAAATGGGGGCGTGACAGGGCGAGGCGGGGCGGGGTGTTTGGCCAAGTCGCAGGTGGCAACTCGCACAGGTGCCACAGCCTGCTCTCTCTCTCTCTCTCTCTCTCTCTCTCCTTCTCTCTCTGTGTCTCTTTCTCTGTGTGTCGCTGTCTCCGTCTCTCTGTCTCGTGTCTGTCTGTGGCATGTGGGTGCCCTCTAAACGCTCGCCTCTGCCTGCACACAGCATAGAGCACAGAGCGAGCTCACAGCCGAGTGCACTGAGATAAACCACCATAAATCTGTTGCCATCATTTTAAAGCGATTACTACAAATGGATGTGCACACGGTGACTGCAACGTCGACTGCGACTGCGACGGTGACGATGACAACGGACTAAAAAATCGCAAAAAAAAAAAAAAAAAAGGACACACAAAAAGAAAATAAAGAAATTGAGTGAGAAAAGGAAAATATAGAAAAGCAAAAGAAAAGACAGCCAAACACGGTATAAGTATATAACAAAAAAAAAAAAAAACAAAAAAAAGCGTGTGAAAAACACAAGCCAGGCAAACGTATGAATAGCAAACCAAGCGCCACACACACACACACACACATGGGGCAGCCCTGCAGTGCTGACTTGGAGTCCATCTGCAAAACTGCGACGTCTCTGCCCCCTTGCCTCCAACTCTAGACTGCGATTTCGATTCTGATTCCGACACCTTTTACACTGCCAGGGACGCTTTGGCCAGTTTGCCAGCCAAGGGAATGGTAAGAGGAAGGGGAAGGGGAAGGGGAAGAGGAAAGGTAAGAGGAGAGGGGCACGAAGGCAGCTAACAAGAGCAGCGCAAAACAGCGCAAACGGCGAACGCTGAGCACCAAAGCACAACAGCAAATGGCAAAAATACACTCACACACACAGACACACACACACATACAGTGCCTCTCACTTACTTGCAAGCGCGACAAAAACAAAAATAAAATACAATAAAAAACAACAGCAACAACAACAAATTTGGTAGACAGACAAACAAAATAGAAGTAGTAAAAAAAAAACACATCCATACACATTCACACACTGAAAATTCGCGAGTAAATTGCGCTGGCGAACAACACGCGCCGAAAAATGTAGAGCATTCCGATTGCGGCCCCAACACAAATACAGGGTGTCCAAGAATATGAAAGGTATATCTATATATATATGTTCACTATTTTAGCAGGTCAAGTGAATCGAGTAATCTTAGTAAAGCATAATTCCTAACGTAAATTTCAATATTTTTAAACTTAAATGATTACAAAAAAAACATTCATTTTTATTTCAATTGCTAATTTCAGATAATTGCCTAACTCTGAAAGCAATCAACTGCAATGTAAAATCAAAATAAAACAAGTAAGAAAGCTACAGTCGAGTGTGCTCGACTGTGAGATACCCGCTACCCA
The DNA here is from genome assembly GCA_019972355.1 of Drosophila kohkoa. NCBI lineage: Eukaryota > Metazoa > Arthropoda > Insecta > Diptera > Drosophilidae > Drosophila > Drosophila kohkoa. Next base: position 5,198,378 of record BJEL01000071.1, on the reverse strand, counting down.
TTTTAAATAAAAGCAAAATATTGCGGTATCATTTTCAAAACATACCGAATATACTGCAAAAATACTAAAAATATACCAAATGGTATATTTGGTATATCGATATAGTTCACCATTCAAAATATACCATAGACGGCACAATGTACCAGATTGTCGGCCAAAGCAACTCAGACCCTAGTAAGTAGGCGCTTTTGCCCATACAAAAATATTTCTTTAATAACTTCCACAATTTTTATCTGATCGTAACCAAATTTTCAGGAATCATAACTACTATAGTTATTATTGTATATACCAAAATTCGTAACTCTAGCTTTAAAATTACGCTTGTTATTCGATTTTTTTGATTCGCGGGGGCGGAAGTGGGCGTGGCAAAAATTTGAAACAAACTTGATCTGCGTGCAAACATAACAAATGCTGTCGAAAAAAAATTATAGCTCTATCTCTTATAGTCTCTGAGATCTAGGTGTTCATACGGACAGACGGACAGACACACAGACGGACAGACGGACAGACGGACATGGCTAAATCGTCTCGGCTGTTGACGCTGATCAAGAATATATATACTTTATAGGGTCGGAGATGCCTCCTTCTACCTGTTACATACATTTCCTGCCGGCACAAAGTTATAATACCCTTCTACCCTATGGGTAGCGGGTATAAATACATATACTATATTTCATACGTATAAGAAAAAAGAACATTCATTTTTATTTTAGTTTTAAAATGCATATAATTGTATATTTCTGAAATTTATGCAATTAGAATAAAAATACATATATTTCATACGTATCATATAATTCATAAAATCAATTTCAATATCGTAAACTAAAACTATTATTAAAAAAGTACACTCGTTTTTACTTTATTTCAGTATCAGGCAGTTATCGAAATTTTTCAATTAAAATAAAAATTAATTTTTTTTTCCTAATCCTAATTTAATTAAAAATTTTAGAAATTCCTAATTCCGAAATTTATGCAATTAACTGCAATATCAAATTGGAATAATAATACGTATATTGCTGTTCAGTTCTTCATAAACAAAAGAAGAATTTTCAGTATTTTTGTAATGCTGTCAAATGCTGCAACTTAATAGCAGCTGTGCGTTTAACTGCAACTTTTCGCAAAATGTTTACAATAACAGAGCATTAAACTTATATTCATTTAGTTGCATTCAACTTAAGTGCAGCCTAGCTTTTAAGCGTGGTAAAGCTTGGATTATTTTGAGTAGCACATAAAGTTTTTGTTTTAAGTTAATTGCATTTACAGAATTAATGAGGCAATTAAGCATAATATGCTGTAAAATTATGAAGTTCAAAGTTGAAGTGACTAAATCTTGATCGATGGAAGTTCATCTTTGTAACTTAAAGAATATGTATAGAATATTTTGATCTTACTATGAAATATTATTAAAATGCACTTTCTATGCCTCTTAACCGAAATTCAAATGCATATTGAGAATGCAACTGAGTCACCCTGTATGAGTGTGCATATGTTGTTGGGTTATTTGCTTTTTGGCGGCTAGGTGTGTTGGCGTTGGGCTTTTGTGAGGTTTGCCAGCTAGGAGGAGGTAAAACAGGGAGCAGAGGCAAAGGCAGAGGCAGAAAATGAGGATGAGGATGAGTCTTGGCTGCTGGGGGACCAGGACTCGACTCGGTGGTGTTTTAGTACTTACATATGTGGTGTCAATTGATGTGTGACGCCGCCTGTGCGCAAATGAAATTTAATGAGCCAATTTAAAGTTGCGCCATATTTATAAACTGTATCTGAATTGCAATTAATTGCCAGCCAAGCGACGACTGTAACTGCAATTGCAGTATGTGTGTGGCAAGTTGTTGTTGTTGTTCTCGTTGCTGCACTGCGTCCTGCCGAGGGCGTTTGTAAAAAGTTGTGCCACAGAAACAGAGAAAAAGACACAGACAGAGACAGAGAGAGAGAGAGAGAGCAAGCTGGAACTCATGGCGCAACAACAATTAGCCAACTGTCCAATTAAAATTACAAGCAGATCCTTGACTCAGAATTCAATCACATATAAACACACACACAGACCAGACAGACAGCAAAAGTAGAGAGCATCCTTTAAGGATTGCTCAAAGGATTACCACAAAAATGTGACGCTCATTTTGTATCTCGTTTATTCGAGCGCATTGCAAATTTGTTTCAAATGAATGCGCTCGCATTCAAATGGATGACGAATCTGCGGCCACAGCACAAATCAACAACAACAACAGTAACAGCAGCAAAGAGAAAACAATTTGACAACGATTACCATGAAGAGCGAATACACTACAGCTATTTGAATAGGAATTGAAGCAGCTGACAGAAAACGTTTAAGAAACAGTTGAGAAAAGGAAATAACGAAAACGTTTAGAATGACGACAAAAGGAAACATCGAAAAAGTGATCAAAATATATTGGTGAGAGAATAAGAAAAGCATAGAAGATGAAAGAAAAAGGAATATACTACAAAAGGAAATAACGAGAAATTCAAAAAGAGTAGTGAAAATATATTAGTGGAAGGAAAAGAAATGCGTAGAAAAAGAATGAAAAAAAAGATACTACATAAGAAAAAACGAGTAATTTAAAGTACTGACGCAAAAGATAAGAATAGAAGAAGCAATATACTCCAAAGAATACAAGAAAGGGAAGTAACAAGTGCTGTCGAAATATGCCAAGCAACAGAAAGAGAGATGAAAATATATTACTGGAAGGAAAAGCATAGAAGAGGACAAAAAATTGAAGATACTACAAAGGATATAAGAAAACAAAGATACGAGAAAAAAAGAATGGTGATGCAAAGACGCCGAGTGATAATTAGTGGAAGGAGAAGAAAATCATACAAGAATAATAAAAAAAGGAGACAACGAGAAAGTGCTGACTGCAAAGAAAAACATAGAGGATGAAATATACTATAAAGAATGCAAGAAAAGAAAGTAAACTAAGTACTGACGAAAAGATGCCAAGCAAGGATCATTATGAAATAGAGATTGAAGAATAAAACAGAAAGACTGATAACAATATAATAATGTTAAGAAGAAAATTAAGAGAGAGACTTAAAAATAAGCACATTAACTAGAAAAAACAGTGCGAAGAAGGAAAAGCAAGAAGAATTGCAAATAGGAAGAGGCAAGAAAAACATAAGAGGTAATCGATAAAAGGTACAGAATAGAATAAAGGAAAAAAGAGGAGCTTCGAAAGTTCAAAAATAACAAGTAACCTTGAGAATTAAAGTGACGACTGTGATAAAGAGAAAATGAGACTGAGAGGGAGAAGGAGACAAACTTGCACTCGATTTAAGCTCTTTTCCGTGAGAGAAAAATCCACGCAGAAACGTTTAAGAATGAGAAATAAATGTAAGTCAGAAGAAAACAAACTTGCTTTCTTCCGAGAGAGCAAAAGCAATGCTGAAACGTTAAAGAATGAAAAATAAGTGAGTGACAGGGAGACAAACTTACGTTTTTTGAAAGCTCTCTTCTGAGACAGCAAAAGCAACGCAGAAACGTTTAAGAATAGGAGCACAAAGCGCAACTGAGAATTGATGGGCAAAATTTTCGTCTGGCAACTTTAAGCTTAACGCTTTAACTTGTTAGTTGTGAGCTGTAAGCTGCAAGCTGCAAGCTGCAGATGAGGAGCAAAGTAATATGCTTACTTAGTAAGCCTTTGGAAGCGTTGCAAACTGCAGCGGGCAGTTGTGATGCCCCGCATCAAAGGCTGATGATGCAGATTATGATGATGGTGATGAGGGGAATGATCATGATGGCCATTCCCCTTTCCTCTTGCCACAGCTCCCATCATCATCATCATCATCATTAGTCGTCGCCATCAGTCAGCGGGCACACGACGCTGCCTGTGCTCGCAAATTGATTCAATGCAACGGCAACAAAGTGTCCAATGTGGTTAGGGTTCCCAGGCTGCGGTGGCTCCTTTTGCGGCAACAGGCGGGAGCCGGGAGAGGGGAGGAAGTGGAGGAAAGAGAGGGAAGGTTGTCGCTTGTCGGTCATTTTGCTTGCTGCATTTTTGGTAGAGCATTTAGCAGGTGGCGCGGTTCCCAGAGCAGTGGTCGCCAACTCAGTCTCTCTCTCTCTCTCTCTCTCTCTCTCACTACTCTTGCTGTCTCTGTTGCTCTGTCTTTGGTTTGGCATAGTGTGGCAACTCTGGCTCGGCTCGGCTCAGCTCAACTCAGCTCAGCTCGAGCAGTGCTTATGTTTGCATTCCTTTTTGGCATTTTTGCACTTGAATAACTTTGAAATATGGGATTAAATCGTCTCTTACGGGATTTTCTCGATTACAGCTATCATGGCGCACGGCGTGGCCAGAGCTAAATCGAGGGCAGACCGAATGACTGAGGTGGGGGAGGGGTGGGAAGAGAGACACCAAGCAGCAGCATCGCATAAGGTCATGTCTCCATCTTCGTCTGCGTCTCTAGCGCCTTTGAGTTTAATCGGGACGCGAGGGTCGTCAGTGAACCTGAACTTCCCCCTCGGCCTCATCCCGCTTGGCACAGTCTATATCTCTGTCTGACCAACTGCCCCTCCGTCCGTCCGTCCGTCTGTCCGTCTGTCTGTCTGTGTGTGAAAGTGTTGCGAGAAAGTGTGGCCAGCGAGCAGTCACGTCTCTGCACTTGCCTGGCCCCAAAAACTGGACAGCTAAGCAGTAAAACAAAGCGGCGAGCTAAGCTCACACACATACACACTCACACACACACATACACACACTCGCACATGTGGTTGACTGTGTGTGAAGTTTTCAGTGCTCTGTGAGCTTTTTGTAAAGCATTTTCAAATCTGCACACAAACAAATCGCGCAACATAATCGCTGTGACATTTGCACAAGCACAGCGAAAAGCGGCAATAAGGGGAAGCTGGGGGGGGGAGAGTGGTCGACGAGGTGTGAGTGAGTGAGTGAGTGAGTGAGAGAGAGAGTGAGAGATACAGCCGCTTTAAGCTGCCAACCACATTGACGCACTTATTGAAACGTTAAGAGCAACGAGACAGCAGCAACAGCAACAGCAGCAAACAAATGAAACACAGTCTGATCGACTGCAGAATACGCCGAGTTTGCTTTTTTAAGTTAATTTTCTCTTAAACAGAATTGCGGTTATATTTCAAGCTTATATTTAAATTATTCGACAGAAAAGCAATGTAGCGTTATTAAGAAAATAAGAATAAAACTCACAATAAGGTTGTCCAAATTGAAAATGAAACTAACATAGAAGTAAAATTAGTAATTTTGTTTTAATAAGTAAAACAGTCGTTTAATAAATTTATATTTGGTAGAATACTACATTGCAGATATATTTAAAGTTATACATAATATACCAAATAATAATAAAATATACCAAAGGCTACATGTGGTCTATCGGTATAGTACTACAAGCGAAATATATCAAATGCGTTAAGCTTGATCTACCCAATTAGTAACATATTTTAAAAATATACCAAATTAATATACTAAAAATACTAATATATATGAATATTATATATATATGTATATCTATATAAAACGTAAAATATATCAAATGCGTTATGCTTGATCTACCCCATTAGTAACATATTCTAAAAATATACCAAATTAATATACTAAAAATACTAAAATATAGCTAAGCACATATATGGTATGACGGAAAATATTATATATCAAATGCGTTAAGTTTGATCTACCCCATTAGAAACATATTCTAAAAATATACCAAATTAATATACTAAAAATACTAAAATATAGCTAAGCACATAAGTGGTATAACGGAAAATATATGAAATGCGTTAAGTTTGATATACCCCTTTAGTGACCTATTCTAAAAATATACCAAATTCATATACAAATATATACTAAATTGTACCGAAGGCTATATTTGGTATATATCAATATAATAGTTGAACCATTACAGCAATAAAGTTCCATAGGAACACGTCTTAGGGCCAAAACTCTCACTCATACCATAAGGAAGTGTGTATAGTACTACATTACAAATATATGTAAAGCTAGAGGGGTAGTCTACCCCATTACTAGTCTGTATGCAGGGTATCATAACAATTGCAACATCGTTTATGCTTATGAAGCCAGCAGCAGGAGCAGCGAAGGCGACAGCATAGAAGCTCTGCTCAAGTCGCAGTCGCTGCTGACAGCGACGCTAACAGCGCCCACAAAAGTAGGCAACAGTTTTTTTTCGTTGCTGCTGTTGTTGTTGTTGCTGATGCTTGGTCAGACTCATCGGCAGCAGCAGCGGGGCATGCAAAGTTTGTCGAGGCGTCGAGTCGATGTTGCCGCCGAGTGTTGCCAGTTGCCAGTTGCCAGTTTCCAGCTGCTGCTCTGGACAACTGCTGCACTTGCTCGACGATTCCCTTCAGCACTCACTCCGCAGTCGAGTCGAGTCCGGACACTCTCTGAACACTCAGTCGCTGCCTGCGGCGGCAATGAAAATAAATTTCCAACAACATGACGACTATGAGGCGAGACATGGCACAAAGTGCTGCAACTCTCTTTTTCTGTGTGTGTCTATGTGTGTGTGTGTGTGTGTCTATGTGTGTGTGTGTGTGCGAATGCATTTGCCATTTTGGGTAGCCGTTTTATGCGCAAACGTTAAGTCAACACAATTTCAAATTTAGTTTTTATAGAAAATTGTCTGCGTTCGCTTTAGCATTTCCATTTTGCAGAGAGAGTGAACAGTGAACAGGAGTAAACATATTTGTGCCTGTCTGTGCTTGTCGCTCGCCTGTCATATCCTTCACTGGCTTTTGCTTTTTTTCAATTTGCAAATCGTTGGCCACAGCAATTACCGTTTGATCAGCAAACTCCACATCGCCGCCTTTCCATCGACATTCACTTCATACACTGTTAATACTCTGTCTCTCTCTCTCTCTCTCGACTCCAACTGCAACTCGCAAGTCGAGTCGAGTTGAGTTGAGTCGAATGCCAGTCAGGCAATAATTAAGCCCAGTCCCGACGACAGTGCCACAAAGAGAGGGCTCGACTTAATGAATCCGTGTGTGCGAGCGCGCGACGTCAATCTGAAGGCATAAAACCCGATACCAGATGCCTTTCCCCCCCAATCCCAATCCCAATCGCATTCGCAATCGCAATCGCAGCGATGTCACGTCAAACACTGCAAATATTTATGCCGAGGCGCCGAGCATCAAAATGCAAAACGGGGAACGAGCCTAAACGCGCTGATTGCAGCCTCTCACTCTCCCCTTTCTCTCTCTCTCTCTCTTCCCCCTCTCACTTCCTTCTCTCTCTCTTCCTTTCTCTGTCCCTCTCTTGGCTTGCCTCACTCGAGTGTTGAATTGCAAATGTGTCAATTGTCAACTTTCTGACTTCCAAACGGAATCTGCCTCTCCCTCTCTCTCTCTCTCACACATTTCCTATGCTATCCTTCTTTTTGACAGACATCACTCGGTAACTGCATGTGTGTGCGTGTGTGTGCTTGTGTGCGTGTCTTTGAGCATCTGTCGTCTCGGGTTAAGAGGCTGGCTCTGGATTTGCCAAGAGCTGAGGGGGAAGCTGTTTTTCCATTTGTTGCAATTTCTTGGGCACTTTTCTTATTCTTTGTATGCAATTAACGCTGCAATTTGCTGCAACCATAAACCCCTCATCCTCTCTCTTCGTGATAAATCACACACTGTGTGTGTGTGTGTGTGTGTGTGTGTGTGTGTGTGTGTGTGTGTGTGGGTGTCAGAAGGCGTGTCAGGAGTTGCAAAACTTGACAAGATTCGGCTTCAGTTTGCAGCCATTTGGCAACAATTACACGACTTTTGTTTGCCACTTTTTATGCTCGCTTCAGCTTTGCCAATACCCTGTAGTAAAATGGAAGGCTGCATGAGCTTGATGGACTTTGAAGATGACTGCATCTTACACTTTCAATTAACAATTACAATTTACACTTTCCTTCTATATTTTCCTTTTATATTCACTCAACCTTAATGCAACTGTTAAGAAAGTTTTTCAGTTCCGCATCCGCAAATTAGGTTATTCAATCTGAATTCTAAACTAGAGATTGTAATTGCAAGTTAAGCGAATATTTCACAAAATGTTGACCTATGTAAAAAAAAATGCCTCTTATATTAATCAACAAGTACGACACTTACAAATCGAGCGTGTTCGACTGTAAGATACTCGCTACCCATTTTGAGTAAAAGCAAAACAGTGCAGTATTCATTTTAAAATATACCAAAAATACTGAAAATATACCAATGATACTACATATTTTGAGTGGAAGCAAAAAAATGTTGTATTAATTTTAAAATATACCAAATAAATATACCACAAAAACACTAAAAATATACGGAAGATACTCGCAACCTATTTGTAGTAAAAGCAATACAATGTTGTATTAATTTAAAAATATGTCAGAATAATATACCACAAAAATACTAAAATATACTCGCTATTCGTTTCAAGTAAATGCAAAACAGTACGATATTAATTTTAAAATATGTATATCAAAATAATATACTACAAAAATACTAAAATATACCAAAGATACTCGCCTTTTTGGAGTAAAAGAAAAACAGTGCTGTATTAATTTTAAAATATACCGAAAATATATACCACAAAAATACTAATAATATACAAAAGACTGTATTCAGTATATTAATATAGTACTACATTTAAAATATACCAAAGAAACCAAAATACGTAATAAGTAGGAGTTTTTGCTCATACAAAAGTATTTCTTCAATAACATCTACAATTTGTATTTGATTTTTAGAAATCATAAATACTATAGTTATTATTGTATGTACTAGAATTAATACGTAAGATTTAATTTTCATACTGCAGGATATCTTTGAGGAAAGCTAAATTTGAGAAGACAACGATTTACCCAATTTATTTCTTTTTGTTTCGTTGCAGCTAAGAATTATTCACGCAATTGAGAAAGTAGACAAAAAAAGAACGACAACGATTACGATTACGATGACGCTGACGTTGACGATGGCAGAGAATAGGTCATCATTTAAATGACAATTCACATGGATCAGAGTCGATGTCTCTGCCACTCTCTGCCCAATTCAAAGAGCTGAAGTCTCGATGAATGTGTGTGTGTGCAAAAGGCAAAAGTTACTTGGGCCAGATTAAAGCGAAGCGCAAAGCAACTAGCATTGAGCACACATGTTGCATATGCCTTCCATGCCCTGCGGCCCCGCTCACAACTCTGCCACTTGCCTTGTTGACGCTTTGGCAAACTTTGCCGCACAACTACAACTAAAAAAAAAAAAAATGGGAAAAAAAAGAATGAAACGAGTATCCATAAAAAAGAAGCGTAGAGCAAACGAAAGATTTAAGGAGCTGATGCGCAACAAAATAAAGTACTCCTTAAATATTTACGTTCCATGGATTCAATATGTGCGGTGGCCTTCCTGCCCCATCCCCGTGCCTTGAGGGCAACCTCACCAGCCGGTCAACCAATCAAATCAAAGGCCACTTGCCAGCCAGGCTTAGCCGTCTGCCTGCGTCTCCACTCTCCACTCGCATCCTTGGCGAGTTCAATGCACGCACAGTCCACAGATTAGACTCGAGAGTGGGCAAAACACTGAACTGGACCACATCTCCTCCACTTTTATGCAAACAGAAAATAAAAAAACACAGAAAAAGAAAAAAAATACAGAAGCAAAGGAAAAACAATAAGAGTGCGGACTGAGAGCAGCAGATAACCTCAGCAACAATCGAGTGGCTTCAGCACGGGCCGCGATTCTGCACTACGAGCACACATTCAAGCGCTCAAACACTCATAGATTTAATAAAGTTGAGCGACTTGTGATCTCCAGTCAACATCTATTGACATCTTACAACATAATGCGACTTAAAGAGTAGCTGTAATCGCAATCAACTTGCGCCAAATGTTGCAGCCCACTTAACGCACGTTGAACGACAAACTGAAAAACTAATCAACAAGTATGAATACTCTGGCTTTGCATTTCTAATGGCGATCAATGGGAAATTTGTGGTAACTATAAAAATAATATAATGGATACGCAATATAAGAATAATGTAGAACCTGATGAAGCAGCGCAAATTAACCCACGTTGGGCGCCAACATGTTGATTCAATTGTCATGTCAATAAGCGACAGGTATTTTAATGCAATATATATCTAATGACAATCAATATAGAAAAATGGGAATTCAAAACCAATGAAGACAATCTTAAACATGAAAATGTGAAAGTTAAGCTGCGTACGTTGGGCGCCAAAATGATATTAATGCCAAACAACTATTCAACAGATATGCATGCCTCTGCAATATATTTCTAATAGCAAAAAAAATAGAAACATGTGCATGCGAAACCAAAGAAGACAATGCTGAACTTAAAGCCACCCACTTTGGGAGCCAAAATGATAATTTAAGAAGCCAGCAGATACATTCAAGCGAAACAACTATTCAACAGATATGCAATCTACTGCAATATATTTCTAATGACAATCAAAATAGAATCTAATCGAACGAAGACAATGTGAAGCAGTGCAATTTGAGCTACCCACGTTGGGCGCCATGAATGCGAAACAACGTGTATCAAGCCACGCCTCGACAACATTAATTTAATTGCTACTAATGATACGCGACATAAACCAGCAAATCGATTAATGCGATGAATTGACAGCTATCGATAACCAAGCAGTCAGACAGACAGACGGACAGACAGACAGACAGACAGACGGACAGACAGACATCTGAACACCACACAGCAGGCAGCGGACACAGCGAAGTCCACAGTGCAGTCCAGTTCACACACAGTGAGTGCAGGTAAGCCTTTTAGTTTTGCAATATTGTAAAGTGTTGAATGTTTTCATATGGGACTGATTGACAAACAGACAAAGTGACTGACTAACTGACGGACTGACGGCACTTTAATCGTTGCGAGAGCCATCAAATGGGGCGACTGATACTCGATACACACAATACTCAATACTCGATACTCAATACTCAATGCTCAATATTCGTTTAACAGTCATGAAAATGTCCAATACAAATGACCATGAAGCTCACCCGTTGTTATTGTTGTTATTGTTGTTGCCTGGGCTGTGCATTGTGCTTGCAATAATTGTAAAAAGATTAAAGGGCATTTTAATTAAAAATTATATTTATTTGATTTAATTTTTATTGGCGCTTTTTCAAAAGCCATTTAACGAGCGACAACACAACACGACACTCGCCACTAACAGTTTACAGTTGGGGGGGGAGGAAAGTAAAGCGAAGAATGGGAATGGGGAATGCTGCAACTGACAGAAAGAGATGGAGAAAGGATGAAAGAGAGAGGTAGAGAGAGCGAGAGAGAATGAGAGAGACACTCACATAAGTGTGAATTCAACAACGCAAGGAAATTAATCTTAAGCCGCAGACAGCGAAAAGCCAAAAATAAATCAACAATGCAATAATTTATCAGAAAATATGTGTGTCCGTTGCAAGTGCAACGCAATGCTCTCTGTTGCAAGAGGAGTCGTCGCTGTGGCAGTGGCAGTGGCAATGCCAATGGAAGCGGAAGTGGCGTTGGCGACGCACAAAAGTATGCAACAGTGTTTGCGTTTGAATTTGGAGCGTCAGCAGAATGAGTCAGCTGCATATATCACACAGAGTGGAGAGCAGAAGGGGAGCGCAAGAGGGTAAAGGGGAGCGGGAGAGCTCTGTAAGCGAGTGAGCGCGCGCCTGGCAGCGTGTGTCGACACTTAAGTCTCAGTAAAATCCAGTGTCATGGCAACGCCAGCAACAGCAGCAAACAGCAAAAACAGCAGCCATGAGCAGCTGAACAAGCAAGCAAGAGAGAGAGTGAGAGCTTTGCCCCGTTCTGGCCACGTTTGTGGACAACGAAATATGAGCTAAAGCGTCACTCACACACACACACACACACACAGACAGACAGACAGACAGACAGAAAGAGAGAGAGAGAAAGATCGGCTCAGGTTCAGGTTGGCCGCCGAAGCTCGTTGTGTGAGTTCATGAATCAGTACGGCGGGGCGACCACGTCACTCATTCACTCATTCACTCGGCCAGTCAGGCAGTCATTCACTCAGGCAGTCAGTGCATCAGACAACCAGTCAGTCAGTCAGTCATTCAGTCATTCCGTCAGTCATTTAGTGAGTGCGTTAGTCACTCTGGTGACTGCGACAATCAACAGAGCAACACCAAGCAACAACTTCACACATGGACGTCTCATTTTTCGAGCCTGTCCTCTGCTTTTTGTCTTTCCACCCCGTCCCCAATCCTCCCCTCCGTCCCCCGTCCTGGTTGTTGTGCGCGTGTTTGCCTGGTTAAAATGTTGCTGCTTCATTATCTGGACTCTGTGTCCAGCAACAGCAACAGCAGCAACAGCAACAACAGCAACAGCAGCAACAACGGCAGCCAACTTCACTGGCCAGTCAAATGCAATAATGTGGGTGCATTTCACACCTACCCAAAATCGCCGCCTGTAGCTAGCCACCGACCCCTCAACGTCCCCTCACCGTCCCTGGCCGCTGCTGTCAACGGGCTGCGTCATCGTCGGGGCCGTTGCAGTTGCACAAATTGCTTAAATTATGCAAAATATGCGCGCCACCAAACCAAAAGCACAATCCGAGCAAACGAGGGAACAGGGAAGGGAAGGGAAGGGAAGAGATGAGGGAGAGTAGGAAAGGGAACAGAGAGTAGGGAAGGGAACGGACAGAAGGGAACGGAGAGTAGGGAAGCGAGGCGTTGAGGGGAGGCAAACATGTTGCCATCCATTGGCCATTCCAAGGCCCGTTGTCAACGTGCATTGACGACAGCAACAACAACAACAGCAACAACACTTTCAAATTCATTTTCAAATTGATGAAACTTGCGTGTGCGTGTGTGAGCGAGACAGACAGACAGAGAGAGAGAAAGAGATAGTATGTGTGTGTGTGTGTCTATTGCAAAGAGGAACTCAATAAATTGGGGAGGAGCGCTTTGCTATGATGACTACGCCAGGCGGGCAACTGATGAAGAGAGAGGGACGGGACAGCACAGATAAGGGGGGAGGTGGAGGAGGGGAGAAAGGGAGAAGGGAGGCATTCTGGACTTTGAAGTTGTTAAAGGGATCGATGGGCATGGGCCGTGCAATACTGCGGGACTTTAGAACAGTTCACTCAATAACACTGCCTACCTGATGCCAACTTTTTAACTCCTCTCTCTCTCTCTCTCTCTCTCTCTCTCTCTTTTTCTATCTATCTCTCCGTCTCCCTCTTCCTCTCGCTGTCTGTCACCGTAGCGTGCCCAAGCCCGTGCTTTGTATTCACAAATCCAATCCAATTTAAGAGTGTAATTACATCAATTAAACTTAATCAAACTGTTTCAAAGCGCACGCGGCGAAAAACGCAACTTCAACTTTCAAGGCTCAACGCACAGTGACACAAAATGAGGGGCGAACAATTTGAAATTAATATGATTACCCAAGATTGCCAAATTGCAATGAAAGTGAGTTTGAATTTTTGGGTTCACAATTTCTTTAATGATTATTGAAATGACTTGATCATAGTTTAAAACTATAATTTTTTTTTAATTTTCCATTTATATTATATATTGTGTTTATAATTTTGCAAGCAAATATGTACTTCACAATTATCTCCGAAAATATTAACACGCTACGTGAAATATTTCCTTCTTAGGAAATTTGATTTCTATCTTATGAAATATTTCAGTCTTCGGATATTTAGCCTCTAAATTATGAATTGTAGGAAATTTAACCTCTATTTTCCCTTTCAGGGAATTTATGCTTTATATTATGAAGTAATTCCTTTTTTGCGAATTTAGCAGCTATATTATACAATATTTACTTTTTGAAGAACTGAAATATTTCATTTTTTGAGTAATTTATCTTCAATATTTAACATTGAAATATTTCCTTCCTTAAGCCCTTATATCATAAAATATGCCCTTCTTAGGAAATTCAGCCTCTATATTATGAAATATTTCTTTTATTTTCTAAAACTTTATCTTCAATATTTTAAAATATTTCCATCTTAGGCAATTTAGCCTGCTATGAAATATTTCTTAGGAAATTCAGCCTCTACATTGTGAAATAACTCCTTCTTAGGGAAATACATTAGGAAATATTTCCTTTTTTTGTGTAACTTATCCTATGCATTTTGCAATTCAGCCTCCATGTTATGAAAATACTTCCTTCTTAGATAATTAAGTTATAAAATATTTCCTTTTTTGGAGAAGTTGTTTTCTATATTTTAAAATATTTCTTTTCTAGGGAATTTAGACTATATTATTTCCTTCTAAGAGAATTTTATCTCTATATCATAAAATATTCTTCATTAATTTAATTTATCTAATTATTGGCCTTATGTCTAGGCTCAAGAAAAATTCTGCCAGAAATTCATCTAAAAAATTGTGCAATTGAAATCGGTGTTTGCCAAGCGATCTTTGTTTCTAAAGTGGACAAAATTATTAGTCACATTTGGAACGAATTTTCGTTAATTTTTTTCGCTCTACTCCAAACATTTTGTGCCATTGTGCAAAGTTGTAGTTCCTTTCTCCTCTCCTGCTCTTCACTCTCTGTTCTGTTTCTCTTTCTCATTCATTCTCCGCTATCTCTTTTTCTCACGCACACACTCACCTGCGTTGTGTCCTGCTCTCGCACACACTTGTGAAAATTCACGTGCTCAAAATTCGCGCACACTAATTAAGTGCTGCCAAGTAAGAAGTAAGTTGCTTCATGATGAGCAAGAAGATGCCTTCACCTCCATCGGCTTCAGCAGCTGCTGCTATCCCAAAGTCATGCCCCTTTCCCTTCCCCTTTCTCCACTCCGCTCTCAGGAAAAACACCTCTGACATCAGAACTTCTTGGGCCTTTGCTTCATATAATTTATGTTACATTTGCTGGCTGGCTGGCATAACTTTGCTTGCCACTTGGCCTCAACAAAGTCTCGCTGTCTCTGCGTCCCTCAGTCTGTCTGTCTGTCTGTCCGTCCGTCCGTCTGTCTGCATGTCTGTCTGTCTCCCAGTCTTTTAGTCAGTTAGTCAGTCAGTCACTTTGAGTTCCAAATCAAGTCAGGCAGGTGGCAGTTGGCAGGTAGCTCACTCGCTTCCCTCTCGCCTCTCTCGCCGCGCCTTTGACTTCGGGATGGAGAATGTGGCACGTGACTTAAATAAATTGCAAAAATCTTTCTCGCTTTGCTTGCGTACAAGTATTTCGCATAGTTTGCAACAACCTCCCTCCCACTCTCCTCGTTCACGCCTCCTCGCCTCGCCTCGCCAGTTGAACTCGGCATCTCCCCTGACGCCCTTTGTTCTGCGCCCACCCAAAACGAAGGCATTTATGTGAGAGTGTGCAGGTGACTCTCAGTGTTTGTCTGTGTGTGTGTGTGTGTGTTCATGACTTTATTAACAAGCAAAGAACTTGGCTGAGCGCCACCTGCCGGCAAAACTTTCCTACACACACACACACACACACATAATCAACACCTAATCAAAGTAATAGAAACTTATTGAATTAATCGTAGCATTGAATTTCTATTTGTTATTTGCACTGATTGGCAGCAACTTCTGCTTCCTTTGCTCTTCCACTTTTTCCCCCTTTTTTCTCTATGTGTGTGTGTGTGTGTGTGTGTGGAGCACAGTTAAGATAATCCTCGCTCTATCAATCCGTTGGCTAATTATAAGCACTCGCCACTCGCTAATCATCAAAATTGGCAAATCTCTGGCCAGCGAGCGTTGACAGCTGTCAACATCTTGCCCATCAATTTTGATTAGTTACTTCACAGAGAGAGACAGAGCACAACATGGATAACTGGAACACTTGCTAAATGCTGTAGCGGGACAGGGGGCAAAGGGGAAAGAAGAGGATTGTGGAACGTGTCAATAACTCAAATTAGCAGAGTGGACATTATCAAAACGACGACAGCAGCGACGACAAGCAAATCATGTGTGTGTCTCTCTGTGTGTGCTGTGCATACATTAGACTTAGACTTTATAATGCTTGTCAACATATCCTTTATATATGTATATTTATATATATATATATATAAAACAGCAATCGATACTTCGATAACAGCTGAATTCTTTTGTATCAGTCAACTCTGGAACTTTGGCATTTTAAGTATGGCATATATTGAATAGCTCTACACTAATAACTGAGTAACTAATTTTTTTGTGTCAGTCAAATCTGGAACTTTAGCATTGCTAAATGGGTGCAAAACCTAATCTTAATTGATTGATTAATTGATCTAGAATTGATTCTTATTTTATATTTCTTTATTTCTTAAATATTCTACAGTTATCGATACTTCGAAGTTATCGATGGTTAAGGAAACAATTCTTTTGTGTCAGTCAATTCTGGAACTCTGTCAAACATAATTTAAATAGTTTTTTTTATATTTTTCCATTTCATAAATATTCAATTACAAAAATCTACTAATCAGAGCTACAGCAAATCTATCGACTATTCGATTAGTTACCATCAATCAATCAACTTACATTCAGAACTTCCTCATAAGATGTAAAATTTGTTAAGACTAATGCATTGTTTAAAAATTTAAATTTTCAAATTGAGAGAATTAAGCTTAACAATTCCCAATATGTAAGCTTATTGTTATCGATAAGTTATCAATAATTTATCGACTACATAGCAAAAATACAAATTTATAAAAAAAATATTGAAATGTGATGAAATTTCAAACTTGTTCTATACCAACTGTGCAACTTAGTCAAACTCAAACATTTGAAGATGTCTAATGTCTATGAAGCTAGATTGATAGATCAGCAGTCCAATAATCGATAGTCCTCTTATCAATCAGTGTGGAATATCTGATCGATAAACATTTGTGAACGTTATCGATATCATTTCCTATGCTTTGCTTTACTTTACTTCAGTTCGCAGTAGAAGCTATTGAATTGATGTATTATCCAATTTATATTCTTTTGGGGATTACGGAAAAAAAGTTGTAAAACTTTGCAGGCGGCAATATGCTAGAAGAGAGACAAAGATAGACAGAGACAGATATAGAGGAAGCTGCAGATGAAGATAAAGATGAAAGTCTTTGAAGTGCGTGTGCGGCTTTATCTTTGACGCAAATTAAAAATATATCCATACATACATAATGATAAGAATAAGAAACAGCATGAGCATAGGTATGAGGGAGAGGAAGAGAAAGAGGAGGAAGAAGAAAAAGAGCAAGAGCATGAGAATAAGGATATTTAGAGAGCGGGGGCATAATTATACAAATTGGGAATGCAATTAAATTTAATTGTTCAATGTTGCCAACACTCGTGAGAAGCCGGCAACTGTTTCCAGTTACCAGCACCACTCGCTGTCTCTCTCTCTCTTTCTCTCTCTCTCTGCATCTCTCTCTTTTGCACTCTCTTTGTGTATGTGTGCTTCATGTGTGTGTCTGTTTCGTGTTGCTTCTTTTCGCCCTGGCGCCCAGTCAATGAAATGTAAAAACGTTTTGAGCACGAACCTTGTCTCCCTGACACCGCATCGCATCGCATCGCACTTGCTGCCACTCCCCCCACCCCCTGGGCAACTCTGACTCCCTCCCCTCTCTGTCAGTCCCCCCTCTGAGCCAGTACAAGTGCGCGTAAGTACCGTAAATAAAACAAGCAAGCGCCACTTTGAATGCTACACTGAAGAGAATATACTCTCTATTGTCTTTGTTTCTTCTGCTCGATATTCAGGATATCGTTATCGATCCGCAATCGATCACTTTTTGCTAATCTAACAGAAAGTTGCTAGATGGATCTTTGAAAACTTATTTAAACACTCTTCATAGTAGCACTTTTTAAGTAGCACTTTTTAAGTGATAATTTAAATTCCAATTCATAATATTCGGTGCTTCAAACCAAAAAATCCCACAGCTTTTTGTCCTCACAAAGTTTGGTCACACTGTCACATTGAATTACTTGATTAAGTTACATTTAGTAGCTGCGTTTCCTCTGCTCGATATTAAGAATATAAATATTGAACGGCAATCAATCACTTTTTGCTAATCTAATAAAAAATTGTCACATGGAACTTTAAAGACTTATTTAAACAATTTTCATATTAGCCCTTTTTAAGTGACACTTCTTGATAGTGATAGTTAAATTTGACACTCACATTATTCGCATCTCGTTTTAAACCAAAAAATCCCACAGCTTTTTGTTCTCATAGAATATGGTCACACTACCACATTGAAAGCACGAAAAAATACTAAATAATGCGATACTCACGTATATAAAGTTAATACCACGAGTTAAATTTAGTAGCCGTGATTCATCTGCTTCCTAATAAGAATAAAGATAATTGTTGCTGTTTTAGACCTTCTGTTAGCAGAAGGTTGCCGGATGGAACTTTGATTTATTTGTAAATTATTTAAACACTCTTCAGGTTAGTACTTTTTAAATGTCATCCGAAAAGTTCCTAAAAAAAACCCCTAGCTGTTTGTTCTCACAGAATATGGTCACACTAAGCACTAAAACATACCAAGATATATTGATATCGAATATTTACATTCATCCTCAAATGCAGAAATTTTGAACTCTACTAACACTATTTGGCTGGTCATCCGATAGAGGTAAATTTGAAAATTGTTAAACTTTTTTACTCAACATTTATTGTTCCCTTAAGTATGAGACATTGAGCAAGCTATTTGGTTTTTGTCTGTGACCGATAGCTAACTGTTACTTTAACTTAAAGATAAGAAGGAAAAGATGATTAGAATTATTCAAGTTTGGTTTTTAGGTTTAACTAATGAAATATTTCTCTGCACTCGTATTCGTATTCCTCTTTGATATTAGCCAAGTTAACTTACTAACTTTCTTTTTCATCCGTCCGATAAGCAAAGAAGCTGTCGCATATTTAGTAGTTATGCTATTGCATCTCTTGCTACAGGTTAGAGTATAACAAGCAGAAATTATAACTGTCGCACAGCAGGAGGAGGAGGAGGAGGAGGAGAGAAAAGAGAAGAAGAGAAGAAGAGAAGAAGAGACAGCAGCTAAAGACGATTCGCATGATTATGAAAATGTAGCAACTATCCGAAAGCCTACGACAAGTAGGATGCCAAGCAGCAAGGGGGCGGCAAAAAAGCATCTTTTAATGATAGATCACCTGGATGCTGGACAGGAATGGAAATGCAGAAATAATGAGGCACACACAATGTGACACAATAACAAAAAACGACGACGACGACAACGAAATCGGGAATGGGGAATGAGGAATGGAGAATATGGAATGAGGAATGTGGAATGGGGAATGAGGAATGTGGAATGGGACACAAAATACGACAAAGCAATACAAGAAATGGGCCAAAGACAAAAACAATAAACGTTTTTTTCGGCAAGCGAAACTAAATCGACCAGGAGGCAAGAATGGACAGTGATAGGAAGAGAGAGAGAAAGAGAGAGAGAGAGAGAGAGAGAGGGAGAGAGTGGGTGAGAGAGAGAGAGTCAGCGAGTGTTGCAACAATTTGCGTGAAGCATCCGCTGACCTTCGTTGTGGCAACTGAAGGGGGAACGAGAGCTTAGAAGCAGTCAAAGGGGGGGACGGGGTCCGGAAATGTTGCGGGCACTTCTTGAAATGGGAAGCGCAAAGGTGGCAAAATGCGAAGTGGGAAATAGGGAAATGGGGAAACGGGGAAATGGGGAAATGAGCAAAAGGGTAAAAACACGTGCCCAGCGCCCGATAAAGCGCTCGCCAGGTAGCCATGAATACGAAACAAGGCGGAATGCCAAACACACAAATTACACTATCCAACACAGCACAAATTAAGCTTACTTTCGTTAATTCTAATCTAGCAAATTTTAAGACTGAATCTCTTTGCCTCAACTTTTGTTGTTGATTATCAAATCGTTGTACTTTTATAAATATGCTTATATATCATTAAAAATCTTATTTCAAGTTTATTCTTTGTAAGATCAAAAAAATCTTAAACTAAGACTACATTTTATTCTCTTTTTTGGATTTTATGCCTTTCTCTTAAATGTCCTAACATTTTTGACAATTTCACATCGAAGACGAAATTCTAAAAGGAAAAGAGAACTTTAATAACATAATAATCAGGATTTTAATCATTTAACACTTTCGAAACCAACAATGACAAAGCATTGAAGTTGCAATGAAAATACCAATTTCAATTCTATTTTTTTATATATTTTAAATTTCGGTTTTCTACTTTCTTTTCCTGTCGATATTTCTCTATCTTCTTCTTAGCATTTGTTGTTCTATATCTTTTCATAATTTCGGTGCTCTTACTACGTATGTTTTCTTGATTGCTATTTATTGATTTATAGTACATTTCAGTATTTTTTGGGAATTAATTTGGTATATTTCTTGTTATATCCCTAGGTTAGAAGGTATAATTTGTACTCTGTGGTATATATTGAGAAGATAATAGTATATCGAATATACCAAAAATAGCATTCAGTATAATTCAGTATTTTTTCGGAATTAATTTGGTATAATTATTTTTGTACCCCAGGTTAAAAAGGAATAATTTGTACCCTGAGATTATTTTCTCAATACAGTATATCAATATACCAAATATAGTTTTCAGTATATTGCAGTATTTTTTTTTTGTTTATGCTATATTTGTAAAGTAGTAGTATATCAATATAGCAAATATGACTTTCGCCATAATTTAGTATTTTTTCGGTATATTAATTTGGTATATTGCACACTATTAGCTTATTCTAAAGTTTTTTTTTCACTTTTTGACTTGCTTTAGTTTAGTATACTATTCTTTTGTTTGAATTATACTATTAAAAAAGTTAAGAACAGTATTAGTTTTAAATTTTAATCTTATTTTTTAATACATTTCTCAATGTGAGTGAGATTTTGATGTATTTAGTATGTGAAAGTAAAGTTACTCGCTGCTCAATGTGAAGTGAGTCACCCTGTGCGGACACACCTCAATTATGCAGGGCAGTGTAAATATTTTGTGTGCGAGTGCAAAGTGTCGCCCTCTGCATTTAGTGGCCTATTCAGAACTGACAGTTTGCTCTCTTATCGCGCTTTGTTTACGCGCCGTTGCATCGCCCCCAATCCAACAGCAGCGAGTAGCGAACAGCGAGCCAGCATTTGCCACTGCCCCCTCATGCCACATGCCGCATGCCACAGATAGAAAAGAGAGAAGAAGCCGGAGGCGAAGGAGGAGGATGAAGTGGAGCCAAGTTGAGGCAAGTGAAACGAAATGAAGCAACTCTCTTGGAGTTGGAGTTGCGACTCGGAGTCGTTGTAGTGTGTGTGGCAAGTGCGAGTGTGTGTGTGGCAAGGAAGTACATAATATCTTAATTATTTCTTTACATGTGTTTTAATTTTTAGTAAGCTGCTCGCAGCGACTCTGAGCTTGCCTGCTTTGAGGCGCCACACACATTCGCTTGGCATTTCAGTCACGTGCTGCAACTAATGCCACACACAGAGAGTGTGAGAGAGAGAGGGAGGGAGTGGGAGTGGGAGTGGGAGAGAGACAGACTGACTCCATGGACAAGGCAACTTCAACAGTTGTTGCCGACGACGACGACGACGACTGTTGAATGCTTCTCGCTTGCCTGCTAAAGGTAAATGTTAAAGTTAGTAACTAAATGTGCACAGCACATGCAGCAGCAGCTGGGTGGAGAGGGGGAGGGGAAGGGAGAGGAAAGGGGAAGGGGGGCAGTCAACTAACCAACTCATTTGCAGACTCCTCCTCGACGTCGTCGACGTCGTCGCACGAATGCCGTTGGCGTTGGCGTTGGCCAACACTTGCTGCCAAGTTTTCTCAATTACTTGGCTGCGCCTCCTGTGTGGCAGCTCCCCTGCCCCGCCCCACTTTCTACCCCCGTCCCTAGTTGCCTCACTCTGTTTTGGCTGCATGTTGATTAAACGAAAAGAAGAATAGAACTATGAAATTTTAGTTGGATTCTGTCGGCATCTCCAACTGCTGAGCTACTCCATAACAGCTGCTTCACGAATGTGTGTGTGTGTGTGTCGCTGTGTGTGTGTGTATTAATCCAACATAATTAAGAAATTTAATTAAAGTGCAGCGCGTACTGAATGTGAAATATGTGAGTGAAATGTCTGAAGCATAAGAATGTCCCTCTCTCTTTTACTCTATCTCTCTCTCTCTCTCATATATATGCCTTTATCTACCTTCTGTTTCTTGCATTAATAAAATAATTAACAATTAATAATAGCACAAGCAACAGAACTCAGCTCAAGTATTTCCAATGAAAATACTTCGAATTAATTCGCTGACAATGCAAATTTAATTTCATCTGCAAAACTGGAATCATTCTTGCTCAGCATATTATTATATTATAAATCGAGATTATAACCAACATAAGATTACCTTCCAGCTACATACTTAATCAGTCAGTCAGTCAAACAGTCATTCATAATCTCAGTCTCTCAGTCAGACAAATAAAATAGACTCTTCGATTCAAATCTTTCTTTTTTTTTTTTTGTTTTTTTTGTGAAATGCAATTTTCATGAGACTTCAGCACTTGAACTGGCCAATGGACGAGGGCACAGTGGAGGGGGGAGGGAGGAGTAGGCAGGTGGGATGAAAGGTCAATGTGGCTGCCACAACAACGCAAATAAAAAATGCACCAAAATTGAGCAAATAAAGTGAAGAGTACTCGACACACAGATACCCTGCATCTGCTATTCATTAATGCTGCTAATGTTTATTTTACAACATTTTTGAAACTATGATATTATGACACGTCGCTTACTAAAATAAATGAAAAAAAAAGTTCGCCGGGTCAACTAGTAATATAATATATAACAAAAAAAAAAAAATAATAATAATGAATAAAAATAAATAAATAAAAATAAGTATCTCTTGTTTTTTTTAGAATTTCTTATTATGGAAAGATATTTTTTGTTGCTTCAAATTCTAACTATTTCTTCAACTCATAAACGCTATGGTGAGTACCGACTCCAACTTTTATATTAAATTATACACGACATATTATCTTCTCACATACATTTGCATCACATTTTTCAATTATTCACTAACTTCCTTAACTTAAGTTAACATTGCTGTTATATTACAGCTCTAGTATTGTAGATTCCTTAGACTAGCAAAAAACATTTACAACAAAAACCAAATATTTATTAATCAAAGAAAAACGACTAAAGATATATCAAAAGTAGTAAAAGTGAAAAATGAAGAAAAATAATAGAAACAAGCATTGTTCAGATTGATTACAAAACTCTGTGAATTCTAGAAAGTGTTTTTTTATGATTTTTAGAAACAATCATAAATGGCCAAGTAAATTGTATGTAAGGTATTGTTCAATTATATTTAGTTTCTTATTTCTTTAATTCTTTTTTTATTAGTCATATTTTCTGTTTAAAAATTTAAAAATCATTTTTATATTATTGTTTACCCATAGGGAGAAGGGTATTATAAATTTGTGCAGGCAGGAAATGTAACAGGCATAAGAAAGCATCTCCCACCACATAAATAATTCTTGATCAGCGTCAACAGCCGAGACGATATACCTATGTCCGTCTGTCCATTTGCCTTTTTCACTGTCTTTCTGTCCGTCCGTCCGTATGAACACCTAGATCTCAGAGACTATAGGAGATGTAGCTATAATTTATATGTTATATTTGCACTTAGATCAAAACTGTTTCAAATTGTTGCCACGCCCTCTTCCGCCCCCGCACATCTACATAGAATAAATAGAATAATAAGCGTAGTTTTGAAGCTAGAATTTTTGGTACAGAAAATAATAATTGTAGTCTTTATAATTCCTGAGAATTTTATTGTGATCGTAGAAGTATTGATAAATTAATTACGGATATTAGTTCATTTGGCTGAAAATTTGGTATATTTGACACTCTGTGGTATATTTTCAATGCAGTGCTATATTAATATACCAAGTATACCATTTGTCATATTTTTAGTATTTTACGGTATATTATTTGGTATGTTTTAAGAATAATTTCACACTGTATTGCTTTTATACAGGTATCTTACAGTCGAGCACACTCGACTATAGCTTTCTTACTTGTTCGAATAAAGTACTATTTCAATATGAATGAATGCCTCTTTTCTATTTACACATTCGCTAAGTTTTTTCAACTAGTTGTGCCTACCCCATTTTTGGTAGCGTTTGCTAGCTTACAGGGTATTAAAGTACACACATGCAGCGGCGAATTTGTTGCCGGCGTTTTTGCACAAAATATGCATAAATACATAAATAAATGTCTGCTTTACACACGCTCTCACACATGCTTGTGAGTCTCTCTCTGTGTGTGTGTGTGTATGTACATATGTGTGTGTGTAAGTGCTTCTCTTGTTCTTGTTGTTTTTGTTGTTGTCGGCATTTTTGATTTTTGCGGTCGTTTCAGGCTTTCGATGATTTTTGCCGGTGCTGCTAGTTCCGTTATTTCGTCCATCCGTCTGTCTGTTGTCACTGCAAGTGTGTGAGTGTGTATGTGTGTGTGAGTGTGATGCAATTGTGGCAAACTGTTTGACTGTTTGCATTAAAGTTGCGCACTTTACTTGCAATTCTTCTCCGTCTGCTCCTCACTCGCCTCGCTCTCCACACTCCACTCTCCGCTCTCCACTCTGCGCTCGCTTTTAGTTGTGTTGTTGTTGTGTTTCAAGTGCACAATAAACGCGGATTCTCTGCCAATATTTGTCTGCAATCATTTCGGCTCCCCACTCCTTCTTCTTCTTCTTTTTTTTTGTAGTCTATCCATCACTCTCTGCGCTCCTCTCTCTCTCTCTCTCTCCACCACCGCCGCTTAGCTGTCTAGCTGCAGCTGTAGCTCAAGCTGTAGTTGAAACTGAAACTAAGAAGGGAGAGAGAGAGGGAGAGCGAAGAGTTGGAAAGCGGTGAGGTTAAAGGAGAGAGGTTGGGGTCATGCCAGACCAATAAAGCGTATAACAACAACAATAACAATAACAACAACAACAACAACGAGAGTCGCTGAAGCAGCAATAAAGCCGCATCAAACGTCACACAAACACATTTTTCGCAGGCCCAGCTGTTTTGTTGTTATAGCTGTGCGTTAGTGTGTGTGTGTTAGTGTATGTGTGTATCAGTGTTGTCAGTGTTGATGAGCGCCCTTATAAGCTAGATTTAAAAAAAAAAATAGGCTAAAATAAGCTAAAATTTACAAAAAAAAATTTTAAAAGCAAACTACATCCAAATGAAAGAAAACATGAAATTATGTTTCATTGAGGCTTTATTTATGATTAGGTCCGAAAGAAAAAACATCAATTCAAAGGTGATCGATTGTAGATAAATTTCTAATAGTTTTTTGTATATCTGAACATTAATCTTATTTTTGCCCATTGTAATAAAATTATGTTTTATGTGGGTGGCAAAAATCATTTATGATTGGTCCTTAAATTTCCATTGCGACAGTTGCCGAAGAAAAAACATCAATTCAAAGTTGATTGTTAATGAATTTATTCTTATTAAATATCTTATTATTGCCCATTGTAGCATCTGCTTCTTTGTTTCTGCGAAAAATATGTTTATACATATTTTATTTCACTTTCGGCATTTTGCAAACTCTTTATTTAATTTCACAACTCCAAATGATTGGTGGAGTTATCTTATCAATTTTCGATGACATTATCGATTACAAATAAATGCACGATCATATGAAATGCACATAGCCATCGGCAAAAAAAAAGAGCAAGCTCCGATCATTTCATGCCATAAAGCATACTTTTCGTACAAATCAAACCGTTGATGTCGCAAATACATTTAAAGGTAGAATACTATATGCTAAATTTTAAAATAAGCTTTGAGTCGATGGCCTTAGTAGCTAGCACTGTTCTTTTAGTTATTATATTATTTTGGATAATAATTAAACACGTAAATAAATAAATAATTAAAATAAGCTATTTTTCAAGCTATAAGCTAGATGCATAACAAAAGTTAGAATATGCTAGATGACTAAGCTATAAAATAAGCTATATTTCAAGCTATAGGCTAGATGCAAATTTTACAATCTTATCCAGTTTCAAATAGGCTAGAACTAGCTTATAATAAGCTAAAGTGGCAACACCGGCGTGTGTGCAATTTCAAGTGTATGCATGTCTGTGTACGTTCTCGTTCTCGCTCGCTCTCTCACGCTATCTCGCTCCCTCTTTGTGTGTCTCTCAATCGAGACAATTGGTCTGCTGAACGCCGCAAGCGCTTCACACATTCCATTTATGACCCGCAGACCGTCACCTAACATTCCCACAAAACCTTACACCTCCCCTCTCTGCTCCCCTCTCTCTGCACCCCTCCCTCTGCTCCCCTCTCTCCATCCCCCCTCTCCTCGTTCTCTGCTTGCTTGTTGATTTTAGGTCGCTGTTTGCTTTGGTTTTTGCTGCTCGTTTCCCCTTTTTATTTGCCCTGCTTCTCGTTTTTTTTTTTTGTTCGTTTTGTTCTGTTGCTTTGTGGCCTGGCGATTTTAATGCGTCGTCTGCTGCTGCTGCGTTTTGGTGACCCCAAAACAAAAAAAGTCTGCTACACTTTGCTCTATCTATCTGTCTGTGTGTGTGAATGTGTGTGTGTAATGACTTTGTCATGCTGCATGCAACATGCAACATTATTTGCCTGCTGATGCAAATTATCATTTAAAGCAACAAACACAAACACAAACACAAACACACACACACACACACATACACACACGCACACACACACACGCGCACAATATTTGCAAAGATTTTCAGAGTTTGGCTAACAAAATGTTGCCAATTTATTGATTGCTTGACGTCGTCCATCACTTTCTCTCTCTCTCTCGCACTCTCTTTCTCTCTCTCTCTCTCTCTCTTTTTCTCTCTCTCTCTCTCTCTCTTTCTCTCTCTCTCACTCTCTCTCTCAATTCACTTGAAAATACGAAATGCCGAAACTCAACACAAAAATTTATTCATTCAATTATTTATTATTTATCTTGTTATTTATTTATTTACACATTTACACATTTATTTATTTCACTATTTACTCATTCATTTATTTTGTTATTTATTCATTTGGTTAAAAACATTCTCACACACACACACAAAGCCAGCAAACTGAGCAAGTTCTTTATAATTACAATTATACAATTATTTCATTCAATTCTATTCTCGATTCTTTACTCATATTTTTTTTGAATTATTCAAAAGTTGCTTGGTTTAACTTTAATACATATTTAGAATTTTGAAATAATTTATTAAAGAATAAAGTTAAGATTAAAGATCTTTTATTTCAATACTCTTTTATCATTATTAAAAAGTAAACTTCAGTAAATGATCCTTTTGAATGCTGCGTTCAAGTTATTTCTTTATTTAGAGTGAAAATTAAAGATCTGTTATTTCTTTCAATTAGATTCTCGATTCTTTACTCTTTTTTTGTAATTTTTTTTTTTTCAAAAATATATATTTAGTATTTTTTTGTAATACTATAGGTATTTTTTTAATAGAGTAAAGATTATAGATCATTAATTTCTTTAAATTCTAATTTCGATTCTGCAATTGGGTTTTAATGACTGAGTCTGACAGTTTGGTATATTTTGCACTTTATGGTATATTTTTAATGTTGTATTATACCGAAATACCAAATATAGCCTTCAGTATATTTAAGTATTTTAGCGGTATAGTGATTTGGTTAATTTGGTTATTTGTTATTACAAATACAGCCGTTAGTATATTTTAGTAGTACTCCACTGTTTTGCTTTTATTTAAACTGTATATAGAGTATTTCATAGTCGAGCACACTCGACTGTAGTTTTCTGACTGGTTTAAACTAGTTTAAATTCCCCACTCTATTTTATAATTCTTAAAAAATTGCATAGATTTAATTTGCATTAAACTTAAGTTGAAATAAACAGATGTGCTTTCTCTAATACTTTTTCCCTCAAACATTAAAAGATTCTTTCTTCAGGGAAAATATTGAAGTGAATTGGAATACAACTTTTAGTCATTTATTGATTTTTATATTTATTCATTGCTTTATAATTATCGCTATCCAACTATTGTTTCTACTTTTAGCACATTCTTAAGAACTTGCACCTACTATATTATATATTTTATTTATTTCTTTAAACTGGTTCCTACTAATTTCTACTCTCAGTATTATATTATATATAAGCTATATATATTTTATATTATATTATTATTATTATATTCCCATATTTTATTTCTTTCTTTTCTTAGTATTTACTATTTATCAAGCAGACATCCCTTTTGAGAGTCTTTTGATATTTCTTCCCCTTTGATTGTTGTAGTTTCTCGATACTATAAATGCGAATTCAATTAAATTGAATTATACTTTTCATTCATGAAATAGGCTTAAAGCAAGTTAATCTCTTTCAAGTTTTGCTTTGCTTAATTGGCTTCAAGTGTGCTTCTTGGTTTCGTATGAAAAAGGATGGAAAAGGATATCTAAGAGTCGAAAATACTTGTTATAATTTTGAACTTTTGTTTTACATACTGCGTATAATTGTTGCAATTGTGTGTGTGTGTGTGTGTGTGTGTGCGTGGCAACATTAAAATTGTTGTGCTTGTTGTGGTTATTGTTATTACGGTTATTGTTATTGTTATTACCATTGTCGTTGTCGTTGTCGTTGTCGTTCTTCTTCACATTGTTGTTGCTGCAGTGAACAAAAAGTGCAGTCCTTGCAAGTGAAGTGGAGCAAGGACTAACAAGGACTATGTACAATATATGTACAAACATACATATGTACTATATATGTTGCATATGTTTTGTCTGTCTGTCTTTAATATGGCCAATAATAGAGTTGACCACAAAAGCTAGAGGCCAAGCAGCTGCTCCATCACTGAAGCATTCCAGCTACTTCTCTCTCTCTCTCTCTCTCTTTCTCTCTCTATCTCTTTCTCGCTCACCCGCTGTGCCCTTTTCCGGGGGCATCCGCAAAAAAAGGAGAGTCGCCAAACAAAAGCGATAACTAACTAAATAAATAACATAAATTAACAAAATTTGTAGACAATTTTGTCTGCTAAGTGTAAAACTTTGTTGTTGCTTCTCTATTTTTTTTTTTTTGCTCTGTGTATACCCTTTATGCATTGCATCCACCTAAAAGGGTATGCCGAATTGTATTTAGATTGCTAAGCAGAAAATTCTTCTTTCAATTCTGTTGAGAAAAGTTCTCACTCACAAATTCGAAACTCAAATTCAAATGCCACAAATTTTGTTTATGCATTTCATGATTTAAACACAACAAAATACATTTACTTATTGTAACTAAAAGATAACGAAAAATATGAAAATTTTCTCCTATAAGTTTTATTAATGCATTTTCAACAACTTTAGACGTTTTGTAATTACTATTTGGCCGCTCATGCAATAATTATTATTGACTGATTTATACTTAAAAACTATTTTTGACCAGAAGAGTTAGAAATAACAATATCAAAATTAAAATACTTTATGAATGATCAAAAAATAAA
Organism: Drosophila kohkoa; assembly: GCA_019972355.1. NCBI lineage: Eukaryota > Metazoa > Arthropoda > Insecta > Diptera > Drosophilidae > Drosophila > Drosophila kohkoa. Next base: position 5,169,078 of record BJEL01000071.1, on the reverse strand, counting down.
GTATATAAAATAATAATATAATTAAAAAAAAAAACAAGGAAAGAATTAAAATATAAAGTAAAATATAATATCATTTTCTTACCTTTAACTCTTCCGTTCAAAAATAGTCAGTATTATATATATTCTTTTTTATTTTTCAAATTTAAAGAGAATATTTATTTATATATTACTTTATTACTTATTTATTACTTCTTTATTATTATTATTTAATTACTTTATTACTGTGACTAAAACGTTTCTTTTTCAAAAAATACTATTAAATATTGAATGTATAGTATGTGAGTATTTTAAGATATTAAATTAATATTTGGAATTTTTTTTATTATTAGAATTGTATTACATTTAATTTCTGTTCTAAAGTAAAGTGTACAGAAATTTCGAACGCAACAATTTTGAAAAGAGAAAGCGAGAGTTGAGTGCAGGGTAAATGCAAGTCGCTCATTCGCACGCACTCAGGTTTTTTTTTGTCAAGTCTTGGCTAGTCTCAGGACGAAGGACACAAGGCACAGGGTGTCGCTGTCGCTGTTGCTTTTGCTGTTGCTTTTGCCGTCTCCGGCTTTTGGCTTTGGGTCTGCAGCAAAAATGTTTACGCTTGGATCGACTTGTGTCGTCGTTGCAAATGGGCAATGGCAATGACAATATAACCATATGGAGGACACACACACACACATACATGCAGGCATCAATGGGTAGAGGGGCAAGAGGGAGAGGGAGAAAGAGAAAGAGAGAGAGAGTGAGAGTGTAGAATGCGGCAATGTTGTGACATCAAATGTTCATGTTAACAACTTTTCTAAAACTCAATGAGCTGTTGTTTGTGTTGTTTGCCGCTTCTGCACTTCAGCTCAACACACACAGCGAGAGCGAGACAGCAATATATAGATAGAGCGAGAGAGAGAGAGAGAGAGAGAGAGAGAGGCAGGAAGGCAGCCAGGCGCAAACATGAGTCGAGTGTTTTGTAGCAAATAATTTTGCACAAAGTTCTCGCCTTAACGATTCGAACACATGTTAACATGAAGAGTAACAACGCTTGCAACAACAGCAACAACAACAACAGCAATAGTACAAAACAACAACAACAGCAACAACAACTACAACATACTGTGAACTGAGTCGAGTAGCCGAGGATAGGGGCAGGATAACAACAAGGATAACACTTCGACATGATAATAAATATGCTTAAGGGGCGCCAGACGCCGACACAAACACAGATACAAAGACAGATGCAGACACAGATACGCACAGACACACGCACATCAAAGAGAGCGGGAGAGACAGCGGTAGAAAGAGCCAGAGAAAGAGAAAGAAAGCGAACTGCAGCATCATGATCAGTTGCATTTGACTTCTTAATTCACTTCTTTAAGTATGAACATTATTTTCGAATAGTTTTGGAATTTGTGACCAAGTTGCTTTATTTGAAATGCATAAATTCATTATTATCAATAACAATCTTTATAAATTCAATCGTTCAAACTTTTATGGTTTTTTTAATAATATTAATTATATTATCTTAATATTTTCAAAATATTGCTTCAGTCTACAATATAATATGAAGTAGATTGGCCATATAACACTTCTATAATAATATTTCAGATTATGGTATATAGTTCATAATATACTATACTTTGTAGTGTATACTAACTACAGAATATAGTATATACTACTGAGTATACTACAAAGTGGAGTATATACTAGTTGTTAGTATATTCCTTTAAAAAGGTTACTGTTCATTGTGCATATTGTAAAATAATTTATAAGTTGAGGTAACTTTAACGCTAACTAAGAAAATTGTTAACTTGACAATCTGGCATTTTTTTGCTCTATCTATCTATGATAAATTTAAAAGTAATAGTAAAAGTAATTAAGTTAATCATATAACAAATATAGTTTTCCGTATATTTTTGTATTATTTTTTCGGTATATTAAATTGGTATATTTTAAGAATGTAATATTTTACTTTAATTCTAAATTGGTTGCGGGTATCTCATAGTCGATAATATTTTAGTTTCTTTGGTATATTAATTTGGTATATTTTGGTATATCTTACAGTCAATAATATTTCGGTATTTGTTCGGTATATTATTTGGTATATTTAATATTGTATATTTGGGTATATTTTTAGAATGCAATGTTTGGTTTTATCTCACATTAGAGAAAATTTTAGTATTTTTTCGGTATATTGATTTAGTATGTTTTAGTATATTTAACGAATGCAATGCTTAGTTTTATCTCACATTGGAGAAAATTTTAGTATTTTTTCGGTATATTAATTCAGTATATTTTGGTATATTTTAAGAATTCAATCTATTGCTTTAATTTATAATGCGTAGCTTTCTTAAAAAATTAAGGCTCTCTTCTTAGAGCCGAATTATGACTAAATTAATTATCCATTAAACAAAAAGTTAAAGCAATCTGTTGCCAATTGCCTTGCAACATTTTGTTGAGTGTGGCATTATTTAGTCATAGAATTAGTAGTAAAATAATTAGAGAGAATAGATAGATAGGGAGACAGGGAGAAAACTGCACTTCTAAAGACTGAAGTAAGTCCAAAGAAATCGAGAGAGAGAGAGAGAGAGAGGGAGAGAAATGCAGGCGAATGCAGTTGGAGGCTTACTTGGAGAAAGATGCTGCTGCTGCATCGAGTTTAGCATGCTTTATATGACGGCTAATAAAACAGGCAGTCAGGGAAGACATCGAAGACATCCTGGACAGCTGGAGGAAAGCTGGAAAAGCCGGGAAATGTTCATTCGTATGCACTCAGCGGATGCCGGGCGATGCCAATTTCGCATACCAAATTCGCATGGGCGTTATTTCTTTTCCACATTTTTTTTTTTTGTTTTCGGAGGGAGGGAGGGAGGTAGGTAGGTAGGAAGGCTGTGTGGGCGTGTCAGCAGAAATATTGCGTATTTGGAACACGTTTAAGCAGCTGCTGCAAATGCATGGGAAGCAATAATGCAAAAAAAAAAAAAAAATAGGAAAGAAAAAAGGACGAAAACCAAAGCGTGACAATGAGATGAAACAAGTAACAGCACCGAACCGAACAGGAGAAACAAGAGGTGAACTTAACAGCAGAGTAAAAGACATCGAAGGGTCGCCGATTATGACAATACACTTTTGTGTGGCAAAAATATTATATTAGACTCCCACACATAATGCAGCAAAGTGCCATCATCAAATAATAATATTGGTTAGTTTACTTTGAGTTTTTTCTGCAAGTAATTTGATATTTTTTAATTGAGCATTTATATATTTGCAAATCAAAAAATCAGGAACATCTTTAAGATGGCTTTTGTCTCTAACTCATTTAGAATATGCTTCCAATTATGATATAAAATATAATTTATATTTAGCATTAATATATAATTTATATTAATCTTTGTATATTTAAAATTTGAAATTTACATTTAAAACATTATTTTTTTAATAACTAATACTTCTTTACATAAGCATTTTATTTAAAATTTAACGAAAAATATAAAGACATTCAATAATAATCGAAAAAATATGTGAGAAAGCTACAGTTGAGTGTGCTCGAGTAACTCACCGTATTATTTTTCAAATATATTAAAAAAATACTTAAAATACCAAATTTAGATTCCGATACTACTGCTTGGTATATCGATATACTGCTACGTATTACATATATCATAGAGTACAACACATACTATATTGCTATGTATGCAATTCATTCATGAAAATATTATTATAGCGTAAGCATTCTTAAATATATAAAATGGTATTTTTGGAACATATATACATATATATATATATACTACAACATATAAAATATATACCAGATTGTCAAACAAAGCAATTCATTCATGAAAAGTATACCATAGTAATATGCTATATTTATACTAAATGCTATATTTGGTAGTATGAAATATACTATTTAGTACAACATATGCCAAATTGTCAAACGAAGCAATTTTTTGCTGTAAAATATACCGTTTTAATATTTCGAAAGCACTCTTAAATATACCGAATTTACTTGGTATATGTATGTATGTGTATACTACAACATATAGAATATACCATATTGTCAAACGAAGTAATTCATTCTTGCAAAATATATCATATAAATATTCCATACAAAATCGTAAATATACCAAATGTTATATTTGGTATATCGATATACTACATGTACAAATAAATATACCATATAGTACAGATTGTCAAACAATTAAATTCAATTTAATTAATTTTTGACCTATAAAATGAATAACCTGCAAAATTTGTATCGATCGTAAACATATTTTCAGAAACAATAAAAATTGTATGCCAACATTTATTAGATCAATTATATGCTGTAAACGTCTACAGCTAGCGAACGAACTCTATTTGTGTAGAGTGTTAACTTAGTGTGAAGTTGTAAGTGTAAATTATGCTCAGCAGGCGATATATTGAGCTACGGCTTCGACTTCGGCTTTGGCTTAGGCTTAGATGCAATGGATCGCTGCTGATGTAGAGGCAATCAGCAGCGGATCAGTGGCAGTGGCAGCTGTAGCAAGCTGCTGTGGCATGCATGCAAAGCAGTCACGAGGCATGCGGCGTGTGGCAGGATCAGCGCGATGCACTTTTGCCTGCTCGCATATTAACCAAAAGCGAAGTCAGCGAGACAAAGCTGATGTGGTTGTGCTTTTGGGTTTGCCATCTGTTGCAAGTGGATAAGCTGGCGCTAAGCTAACCTGCTTACACTGCCACATGGCATATGCCACACGCCACATGCCACACTTGCCACACACCCAAACTTCTTGCAACAGCCATCTTCTTGGCGCCACATTCAACATGCAAAACATGCGATTTGCGAATGTGTCAGAGGCAGATGGAGACGGAGTCGGAGACGCAGAGCCTTAACAACGTTGCAGCACGTGTGAAGAGATTTGACAGCAGCCCACCTGCTCTGCCCCTCCCCCCCCTCCCCTCTCACCCCTCTCCCTCTTCCTCCTTTCAAGCAGTGAATCATTGCTGCATCTTTTGTCTTTGCATTTGCATTGGACTCTCTGTGCTCTGTGGGAAGGCAAAGGGGGACGAAGGGGCAGTTGTTGGTTTTACTTATTCTCTTTTAGCCGAATGAAGGGGTGACTTCCCCTCCTCCGTCCCCCTCACCCCTTTGCGGCACTTTCGCGTGGCGCTTTTATTATTATAAAATACGCATGAGTTAGTGTGCATATTTCATGGATTTTGTGTGTAAAGGGATAAAAATGCAATCAGTCGCAAAAACCAGCAAAGTGAAACAGACAAAAGACCAAAAAAAAGAAAGAAAGAAAGAAACAACACACAGCACAGACAGACGAACGATTGAGAGAGACAACACAGAGAGAGGGAGAAGGAGAACGGAAGAGAGAGACAAATTGCACTTACAACTTAATTTCCATAGCACACTTTTGTGCAACGAAATATGTGTCTAAAATATGCGAGGGCCGCCACTAAAGTAAGCGAGAGAAGTGGTTTGTATTTTAAAATATACCGAAAATAATATACCGAAAAATACTGAAAATATACTATTTGGTATATACCAGATTGTTAGGCAAATCAACAATTATTTGTAGTAATAAGTAAGAGAAGTGAGAAACCTGTGGTATTATACATTCTGTATATACCAAATTAATATACCGAAAAATACTGGAATTTACAAAATCGTATATTATACCAAATATATTTCTAAAAAAAAAAACATTTAGAAAGATTAATTTATTATTCTTAAAAAATAACAAATTAGTATACCCAAAAATACTAAAATATACCAAATCGTATATTTAGAATATCGATAATTCGAAAAGAATACTTAAGCATATTAATTTATTATTCTTAAAAATACCAAATTAATATACCAAAAATACTAAAATATACCAATATGTTTCCAATAGATATTGGAATATTTTTATTTTTATTTGTCAAATAACTTATACAATTATCTAAACGCAACCAAATTTTAAATTTTCAAATTTAAACCTCGTAAATTCTTCTTTTTTCTTAAATTTAACCTTTTTTTAATTTTAACCTCATTTGAAAATACAAAAATTTTAAATATATGTGATTGAATGGTGTTCCGAACTAACATTTATATTTCTTTTCGTTTTCAGCTGGATTTTTTTGGCCTTCAACATTTAAAATTCACATCTTTTATTACACAGTTTATTACAATGGGGTAAGTGAAATTTCAAGAAAATGTGCAGATTAATATTAATTTTAACGTGTTAAATACTAGCCATGGGTTTCATAGTTTCCTTGGTCAACGAAATTGAAAAGTATACGATAGACTTGAAAAATTTTAATTGAATTTTGAAGTCTAGCAGTCAGTGTTCAATGTTTTCACGGTACAAGAAACTTTTCACTAATTATGCTACTTTTTTCTTTATTAAATGAATACTATCTTTATTTACAATAGTTTTTAAATTCTTAAGTTTAGCATAGTTTTAAAACTTTACCCTTTTAGGATCTCACAACTATAGAATATCTTCATTATTCAATCTTGTTACTTTGTCTTCGATGTTAAAGCATGTTCCACATTCGGCTCAAAGACTTAATTATAAACAGACTTAATTATGAACAATTATTATATTATTATAATACTGCATTTACAATATACCAAAGAGCACAAGACACCAGATTATAAAGTTGAAATCAAAATAACCTAATTCCTAATGATCACTTAATGAACACCGAAACTGAAATTTGATATAATTAATTCAAAATTAAAAAAGTGACAGATCAAAATTAGCAGACAACAAAATTGAAGATTGTAAATTCAAGAACAAACGCTAAAGTTGAGAACCGGTTCATAGCTTATTATATTTGTTAATACATTTATTTCTCATTAAAAAAAGAAAAAAGAATTTAAAGCACAATTTAAAGAATAACGCATTTAACAAGAAATACAAAAATATACATTGAACTGTGAACTGAGAACGAAAAACTGAGAGCAGAGAACTGAGAACAGCAAACTGTGAACTGTGAACTGTAAAGTAAGCGAAAAGCAATTTCCTAGCCGAGCAAAGACTTGACCAAGGCATGACGAGGCGACAGCAGCTGTTAAGTCTCCACTTGAACTGCAAGTCGAATTGGAGTAGAAGAGAAGTTGGGGGAAGTGGGAAGGAAGTACGATGTAGGAAGTGGGAAAGTGGGAAACGGGAAAGCGGGAAAACGGGAAGTGGAAGTGCCACACATTTCTCAATAGGATGAATGACACCCAAATGCCCAATGAGCTGCCAAAGCAACACTAACAGTATGTCACACACGCACACACACACGCACACACACACTCACACATGCACACACACAGTCGCAGGTAGGTGCACCGAAAAGTCAGCTGGTTAGGAAGGGAAGCATTCAGGGGTCTTTGCGAGTAGTCATCGGCTTGCAGTACTTGCGTCAAGTGCCATTGAGGAGTTTTGGTCACCGCAACTCCTTCGCTTCTCCTTCGCATTTCGCTTTCACTACCTTGCTTTCTCTATCTCTTACTCTCTCTCTCTCCCGCTCTGTCTCTCGTTATTTCTCCCTCTCTGTCTCTCTTTGGAGTTTCTTCTTCTCAGTCGCTCAAGTGCTCGCAAGTAAATTTCAAGAAACAATTTTCAGGAATGACTTAACTTTTGCGTTTATGTGAAAACTTTTGCAACGTGATGTTATGCGAACGTCCCGTCGCCAGTTTATGCAATGCCACGACATGCAATAGCAAGAATAGTGCAGAATAAATAGAGAGAGAGAGAGAGAGAGAGAGAGAGAGAGAGAGAGAGAGGGTTAAGAGTCAGAAGTTGTAAACTGCACTTGTTGTCCTCCACTGGCAACGTTTATGAGAATCGCAGAGAGAGGCGCTGATCGAGATCGACGCCACTCGTTATGTAGGCTAAGTTGTCTCGGTTAATGTGTTCTCTTGTCATATTCCACGTTCTTTATTTCGCTTCAGCCTCTAACGCGTGGTTAATAATCTGAGCAACAGCTTAAGGCACTCCTCGCCTCCTCCTCCTCCTCTTCGAAAGCGCGAAAAATCCTAAATTGAATGCCCATTGGAACGTTTCTCCTCTTCTGTTCCAAGAAGTCGTGCCAAAGTTTCAGTCAAGGTTTTTTAGGGCATTTTTTATACCCGCTAACCATAGGGAAGAAGGGTTTTATAACTCTGTGTCTATCCGTCTGCCGACCAGAAACAAATTGTATAAGTTATTTGAAAAACTTGTGCATGGTAAATTATGCCTTCTTTAGTCGGGTCTTAGCTGACAACCTGGTAAATGTTAACCTCAATAGTACATACCAAATATGTCCTTCAGTATATTTTTATACCCGCTACCCATAGGGTAGAAGGGTATTATAACTTTATGCCTATCAGTCTATTGATCAGATGAAATTGTAACGGCTACTTCAGTCGGATCTTAGCTGCTTTGGCTGACAATCTGATATATTTTGACTTCAATGGAATATTTAGAATGCAATACTATATCAGTATACCAAATATATCATTTGGTATATTTATTCAGTATTTTTCGGTATATTATTTGGTATATTTCTTGAATAATACAGCACTATTTTGCTTTTATTAAAAATATGTAGAGGGTATCTCATAGTCAAGCATACTCGACTGTAGCTTACTTGTTTTTTTCGATTTTACTGAAATTGAGCTAATTGGTCACTTGAGCATAATTTAAACTTTATGGAATTAACACATTCTGTTATTAAACAAAGATTTGTATAACAACAACATTCAAGAAGTTAGCAAAACTGCAGTCGAGAGATTTACACGGTATTATTAATATACTGCAAAAACCGAAATATATATTTGGTATTAGGACATTCTAAATATATCGAAGATATGCCACATTAATATACTGAAAATACTAACGATATACGACATTCGAAATATACCATATATATTATAATATACTTAATACTAAAGATATACTGCATTCAAAATATACCGAAGACCACAAAATATACCAGGTTAGCAAGTTTAAGTCGCATTTACCTGATTCCCAAGTATTATTTCATAACTTTTTCTGTATTTCTTAAACATGACTATCTGGAAGAATAATGAAAATTATAAATGAAAAATGCTTAAACTAAACACTCATGTGAAGAAAAATATATTCACTTCACACATTTTTATGAACAGTTACATGGAACAATAATTAAATGTTGTGGATAAAAGATTGTCAATTAGGAATCGTTACTTTAATTAAATGATTTTTTGTTTTAAACATATTTGAATGTGTCGAGTAAAATGTTAACAAAATACATGCATAGTTGCTTTTATAATAAATAAATGCATATATTGTAGATGATGTATCGCTGTGCATTGCTTTTAGCCAAGAAAGTGAATGCAAACAACAGTTCAATTATTCGAAGTGAAGTGAACTGGAGTGGAGTGAAGAGTATTTCAGTTTCGCTTGGAATTTTAATTTAATAAATGCAAGAGCCTCTCTTTCTCTGTCTCACTCTCTCACTCTCTCTCCCTTACACACACATACGTATTGAAATGGCAAGTTGCTTCAACCAGCGTCACTGACACCGCATCATGAGTTGAAGGCTTCACATATTTTGGCATATGTCAAAATTAATTTCGTTTGGCAACATTTTGACAGGTTCTCATACAAACACTTGGCCACACTGAAGTTGCCTCAGCTTGCTAGGTGGGTGGTGAAAATGGAAGTAGCTGGGAAGGAAACGTTTCATCGGTGGCACATTGCGGCTGAGTGGCATTCGTTACGTTTTTGTTTGTTTTTTCTGCGCAATCATCGGCAGCATTTTGCAACATCAACACAAAGACACACATTACACCTTACTTTACTTTTACTTTGCTCACATTTGATGGCATCATGCTTTAATATCAAAATCACACAAGCAGAGAGTGAGCGAGATAGAAAGAGAGAGAGAGAGTAAAAGGAATTGAGGTGGTGGCATTAAAAGCCGCGTCTGAATCAAGTTTCAATGATGTCATGCCTGCTTTTTCTACTTCTTCTTCTTTGCCCCAAACAAATTACCAAAATTAAGAGAACATTTTCTCTGAATACCGTTGCCTCCTCTCCTCTCCCCTTCTCTTCTCTTCTCCGCACTCTTATATGTGTTTGTGTGTGCAAATTAATGAAATTAAATCGCCTTCATTTGAATGGTCGCCAGGTTGACCCCAAAGAAAGCGCCTCAACTTGCCAATCGAATCGCATTCGCACACACATACACACACACACAGCCTCCCTTTCAACATCGGGAGAAGAAGTAGCACATGGCCAGGCACTGAATGCCATATCAGTGTGGCCAGATCGAAGCAGCCCTTCAGGCCATGGCCAAGTGGAAAGGGCCAAATTGCCAGAGAGGCATTGCCAATGAACGATGGACGATGGACAGTGGCAACTAGCAAATTAATCTATTCGACTCAGCGATACCCTCTAAAATTTAATACAAATTTTTTTGAAGTATGAAACAATGTTCAATAGGACTTTATAAATGAGTTGTGTTTTATTCATTACACTATTTGAGACTATTTGATTAAATTGAACTTGTAACTTACGATATATAAAGCTGAAGGCAACTAGGAAATTGTTTTAGTATATTTTTAAAATAATTCAGATAGCTGAGAGACTTGTGGTATTCATGCGGTATTATTCATTAAATATACCATATTAATATATACCGAAAAATACTGAAATATACCAAATCATATATTCGTTATATTAATATCTAAAAAAAAAACTTATACAGGTTAATTCATTATTCCTAAAATATACAGAAAAATACTAAAATATACCAAAAATATACCAAATCATATATTAATTAATTGATTTGTATTGTGAAAATATACCAAATTAATATACCAAAAAATACTAAAATATACAAAATTATATATTTGGAATATCGATATTTCTTAAAAAACTTTTTAACCGATTAATTTATTATTCTTAAAATATACCAAATTAATATACCGAAATATACCAAATCATATATTTGGGTTATCGATATTTCTAAAAAAAAAACACTTAAGTAGATAAATTTTTTTATTCTTAAAGTATACCAAATTAATATACCAAAAAATACTAAAAATATACTAAATAATATATTTGGAATATCGTTATTTCTACAAAAAAAAAGCCCATAAATATGTTAGATGAATTTAATGACAAACATCAATACGATATAATAATATAAGAAGGTTTGAAACAACAGTTATATAAACAATTCTAATATAATATTTATATCTATAATAATATTTATAAATATGTTCATAGTTTGCATATGATTTTTTTCACCCTTTTCAGATGATTTCAAATTGCAAAGGATAAAATACTGAAGGTATGTCAATGTTGCTTTTACTAGTTAAGTATTTTAAAGCAAACCCTTTAAGTTTATTTTGCTGCAAAGCAAAAGAAACGCTTTAAGCACGTCAGAAATATAGTTGGTAAAATTGTTATTTTTAATATCGAACATGAGAGCAATAAGTGAAGTCGAATAGATTTCTATAACATTTCCATTTGAGCTGTGATACCCGAATTCTCCGCGTTGCTAAAACAGAGTAAAGAAAAAACGCCAAAAAAAATTGGGGAACTCAATGTTGAGGGTGTTTGGTAGTTTTTTTTTTTGTTGGAAAGCATGAGGGAAACGCAGGAAAGCGGGGAGTTGAAAGGAATTGGTGTTTGTGTTGTGCTGTTTTCACTTTCGACATCGCGTTAATACGTATGAAATTGTTTGGTGATGGAATCTTGCTACGTGATGCGAATATTGTGAATTAATTGCAAACGACGGGGCAGCGAGCGCACACACCAAAAGTCCAAAAGTCCAAAAGAACGATGGGGACAAAGGGGTGCACAGGATGCAGGGGATGAGGGAGGGAGGAATTGGGAGAACGAAGGTTGTGTTGCAAGAAGACCTCAAGCTATGCTTTAAGCTGCGAAATAGAAATCGAAATCGAAATAGAAATAGAAATGGAATCGAAAAGGCATCGCTCCTCGCTCGATTGGATAGACAACGAAAAATTAGCAGCTAACGGAAGCGCAGCGATTGAATCAATGAACGAATCAATGAGTGTGTGACTGCGAGTGAGTGTTGAAGTGAATGTGAGTGTTTGATAGCCAACTAACAACACCTTTTCAATCCGTTTCTTTTGCCTCCTCTTTGCTCACACATAATTTAGTCATTAGAGAATCCCAAGAATCAATCCATTAAGCTGATTTAGCATCTTCATTTGCCTTTACACGTTGCAAAGAGTTGAGTTGTGGATGCCACTAGATTGACAGACATCAAAACAACCATTTGCTTGCATTGCAAATCATCTGAATATATGATATAGTATCGATCAAATAAGAACCAAATAAGACAGCTGAAAGACGCGTGGTATTATTCTTAAAATATACCAAATTCATATACCAAAAAAAATTCTTATATATACCGAATCATTTAGTTGTAATATTGATATTTGTAAAATATTCCAATTCAGTATATCGAAGCATATATTTTATTAATATTTCCAACGTATAACAAATTAGTATACCAAACAATAATAAAATATACCAAATCATATACTTGGTTTATCGATAAAAACTACTAAATTAGACCAAATCAAATATGATATGATATAGTATGTCGATATTTCAAAAATATACCAAACCTGAATACCTAAAAATGCTAAAATATACCTAAGCATATATATGCTAAAATATACCAAAGAATATGTTTGGTATATCGCTATTTCAAAAGTATAACAAATTAACATATCGATAAAAATAATAAAATATACCAAAGCATATATTTTGGTATATTTATATACTATTATTAAAATAGAATACTTTTAAGTCATTTTTATGGTAAATACAAACACTTCTTAACTGCTTATATACCAAAGAAAAGCATAATATACCAAAAGTATTACAATATATTAATTTATATATTTGGTATATCGATATTTCTATAATATAACAAATTAACATACCGATAAAAATATTGAAATATAGAAAATCATATATTTGGTATATCAATATACTATTGATAAAACAGACTACTTTCCACACTGATGAACACGCTTTAGTTTCAAAATTCATTCATTTCTATGGGAAATACAAATTGCTTTAGGTCAAAAAACAGGCGAATAGAATAATTAAAAAATCCAAGACATTTCCATGGGGAATACAAATTCTTGTTACAAGCTTATATAGCAAAAATACTAAAATATACCAAATTATATGTTATTTTCTAAAATATAAGAAATTTACATATCGATAAAAATACTTAAACATCATATATATCATACATATTAGAATACCGATCAAATACTAAATTATACCAAATCATATATTTAGTATATCGATATACTAATATTAAAATAGAATACTTTCGACACAAATCAACACAGCTTTAGGTTAAAAATTGGGGAATACAGTCTGCGATATTGCATTAATTAGTTAAACGCATAGCTTAGAAAAAACTGTCGTAAGTTTCAGGTCGAACAGACGAATAGAATAATTAAAAACTTAAGACATTTCTATGGGGAATACAAATTCTTGTTACAAGCTTATCGTGGAATATAGAAAATATAATTGCATTTAATCGATTGCAACCCGCACTTCTCAGCTCCCTTCCTGCCCTTTTTGGAATATTCTGTCATCATGTCAACAGAAAGCCTCCCGAAAAAAGAAGAGGAGAAAAATAGTAAAGGAGACAGCTGCTGCTCTCAACCCACAAAACACTTTGTGTGCTACGCGGCGTATGAGCAATGGCTATGGCGACCTGCTTTTATTATTACCCGAGTAGCGAGTACCGAGTAACGGGTAGCGGGTAGCGGGTAACGGGTGGCGAGTATTTTGACTCGTTGCACGACCCGCATCAGTTGCATTGTCAGTTGATTTGCCTGCCAGCAGCAGCAGCAGCAGTCAGTCAACAGTCACTTAAACCGCGACAGCATGAGCGAGAGAGAGGGAAGAGTAGGAGAAAGGGAAAGGGAGAGGTAGAAGGGAACACGCACTGAGCGAATGTTGTGTTGCAATTACGCGAATTCCCCATACACCGTTAAGAGGTTGGCCAACAAAGATTTTTCTTAGAAAACCGCAGCAACAGCAGACGCAAGTCTGCAATGTCGAGGGTGGAGAGGGAGGTAGGGGAGGGAGAGGGGAAGGTGTGCTGGGGCATTCCAAAGTAAATTACAAACAAAAATGTTGCTTGCAACATGGAAAACCAAAGCGGAAACCGCAACAGCAGCAACTGAAAATGTAAACAGAGAGCACACCAAAAAAAAAACAAAAAAAGCAAACGAAATGAAACTAAGCACTAAACTAAATAAATGCAGCATAACGAACTGCAAATGCGCTTATCGAAATGTTCTAGAAGTTATTACAAGAATAATAATAATTAATTCTTAAAACACATTTCATTTGATTAGATCGAGACATATGAAAATCCTTAAAAACGTTTTATTATTATGGAGAAGTTATATTTATAAAGATTAAATTATTAAACATGTAATAAAGAGACATTCAATAACAATACAGTATTATTCATAAAATATACTTAAATATACTGCAAGTTTTATTTATTAAGTAGAATTATAGCAAACGAAAAGTTTATCATATTCTTTTAACTACATATAAAGCAGTGAACTTTGAAATAGCAGTGCTTACAACCAGCGCATTTAAAAATGAAAAATACAACAATCTCTATTTCCATTTTATAAAAACAATGTGCCAGCGATCAACTAATAAAAGTATTTTATTTTTCTGACACATTGCTTTTTCAAAGTTCACAGCTGTACATAACACAATACAATATAATATCATCCGATGCATTAAGTCGCTGCCAACAAATAAATTTCACTCCATCGGACGGTAGATAGAACAAATTTAGCCTTTCGTATATTTTAGTATTTTTGCTGTATATTTTTGGTATATTGTAGAAAATGGTTTATTGAAAATGGTTAGCAGATATCTCACAATCGAGCAAACTTGATTGTTTCTTTTAGTATTTTTGCGGTATATATTTGGTATATTTGTAGAATGTGGTTTTATTGATAATGGGTAGCGGGCATCTCATAGTCGAGCACACTCGACTGTATATTCAGTATTTTTGCAGTATATTTTCGGTATATTTGTAGAATGTGGTTTTATTGCAAATGGGAAGCAGGCACATTCGACCTTAAATTTTAGTATTTTTGTGGTATAATTTTGGTATATTTGTAGAATATCTTACCTAATGGGTATTTTTATTAATTGTTTTTTATATTTTTATATTTTGATATTTACAACTCAAGTATCAACTTATAGTTTATACAGTTTAGAATTCATTTAATCTCTGATTGCATTCAATTCACAAATTTTGTATAAATGCAGTTCAAACTTTAAATTCCTTGAAGCATTTTCATGCAGAATTCAATAGCGAATTTTAGAAATTTCAAATTTACATAGATAATGCAGATGGAAAGATAAATAAATTCTATAAATAATAATTCTATAATAATAATATATAATTCTATATTCTATAAATTCTGATTCTCTAATAGAGTTAAAAGTCAGCTACGTAGCCTTGCGTTACCTTTTGCCTGTTGCAGTCGGGATACCCTACAAAGCCAAGGCTAAGGGCAAGGCAAGGCAAGGCAAGGAAAAAAAATGCCAAATGAAATGCAGGGTGAAGAGGGAAAGGGAAAAGCGGGCGGCAGTTGGCGTTGGCGTCTTGAAGTCGCTCAGTCGCCTGCTTGGAATAGTTTCACCCGTTGTCCCTAGCAGTGTGTGAGGGAAGAGGGGGAGAGGGAGGGAGAGAGGGGCTTGAGCCCCAGCGCATGCAATTTGGTGTGTGTTTCCCAAGAAACCTTTGTTGCATTATTGCCGCAATTTGCAGAAGTGGTGACGTGAGAGCCATCAGAGTGCTGCGGCCACGAATATTGGCCAGAAGAACAAGAACAAGAACAGAGCCCAGCCAGTCAGCGAGACTCCTTGCATCCCTTCGACCCTTTCGGTCCCTCTCTCCCTCTGTCCGTCCGACCCGGGGACAGCACATTCTCGGTCCGTCAAGCTGCCAGACAGCCAACAAATAACAACTAACTTGGCAATTTGGAGTCGCGCAACGAAACTAAACCAAAAGCCAGCAACAACAAAACATCCGCTGATTGCACGCACAGATACCCTGTAAATTTCATTTGACATTTTTATGCACGCACACGAAATAGTCAAATAATTATTCAAAGGCAAAGCTATTGTTGTTATTATTTTATATTCGTATTTGTATTTATCACAAATTTATACTTGGAATTCAATTTTAGTATACAAATAATATATAACGCAATCAATTTATGTTTAACCCATTAATTTTAGTTTTTAAATTATAACTACGATCAAAATGTGTGAACCTTTTTCTTTACTAAGTGCAGCCTCTGATTATCTTATTCAAATTATATTAAGTTATTCTTGTTACTATTATTTTTTTATATTTCTATTAGTAACAAATTTATACTTGTATTACATATTAGTATATTAATTATATCCACCTCTTATTACACTATCAAATTGCATTGACTTTGTTTACAAAGTGCAGCCTCCTAGCTAATATCTTTTTTATATTACATAGTTCATATTTATGACAAATATCTGTTATTTTCTATTATATTTTTAAATGTTAATTATTTATTAATTCAAGAGATTAGTTATGAAAAAACCCAGTCTAATTGCAACATCAATTTGTGTAAACTGTGTTTACAAAATGCAGTCGCTTAGTTCTTATCAAATATTGTTCATACTTATGACAAATATTTGCTATTTTCTATTCTATTTTTGAATTTTAATCACCTATTTATTTGATAGATTACTTTTAAAAACAAACTCAGTCTTATTGCACGATCAATTTGTGTAAACTGTGTTGTTTACAATGTGTAGACTCCTAAATAATATTCATATTATATAAATCATATTTATGATAAAGATCTGTTAGACTATTTTTGAATTTTAATTGTTTATTGATTCAATATATAAGTTTTTAAGTTATCTAGTGCGACCTCCTAGCTACTACCCTATTAATATTACATAGTTCACACTTCTGACAAATATTTGTTAAAGTATTTTTTTAGGTATTTGTATATTCAATAGATTATTTTTTAAAAACCCAGACTTATTGCACGATTAAATAGTGTTAATTATGTTAGGTCAACACAGCAACCTTTTAGCTCTTACCATTAACATGGTAATAATAGATAATATGATAAATGATGGTTTCGTCAGTGAATGGATAAATCAGTCAGTCAGCACAAACATATATAGATTTTGATTATCAAACTTTGTTGTGTAAAAATGTCAGCCTCCTAGGTCTTACCGTTTGAATAATTTTGTGTTGATATAGACTTTTTTTAAACTCGGAAGTAAAAGCAATTATTGTTAATTATTATCTAGGTTTTATAAGTCGAGTTCTAAACTTGTTCTAGCTAAGCAGCAATCATTGTGCTTTCTTACTGGATTACAGGGTATCACAAAAAACCAGCAGCAAAAATGTCGAGCTAAAAAAATGCGAAGCACTGAGGAAAAAATGCGCAGCTCATCTTCAAAAGTGGTTAGCGTTGATCCACTTGAAGCAGGTTACTTATTGAAGGGTATATGAGAGTAGAGAGAGAGAGTGAGGGAGATACAAAGAGAGAGAAAGAGAAGGAAGAAGTTGTGCGTTTGTAGGGTATGCTTAACAAGAGTGTAATAAAGCAGCGAGCAACAATCGTCATGGCAACAAGAGCAGTAAAAACATCGAAATCAACATCAACATCAAGCGATGCCCGAGCTCATAAATATCCAATATGCATGTGAGAATATCATTGGAACAGAGTTGATTAATTTTGATGTGGCACTAGCTGCCAGTGGGGTGGCAACCCTGGACGGACACTCGATAAGCAAAAACTTGAAAGTGCCAATTACAAAAATAACAACCTGCCAAAAAGTTGCTTGTGTTGTGTTGTTTGCTCTTCCAGCATATTATTAAGCAAGCAACAACAACAAAAACAACAACAGCAACAACAGCAGCAACAACAATAATAACAACAATAATAACAATAACAATGAAATCTGTAGTCGGCAGTCGATGCGATGCGATGCAAGTTAAGAGGTAGTTAAGACCACTCTTTTCTCCTGCATCCCTCTCTCTCTCTCTCCCTCTCTCCCTTTGTCTCTCTCTCTTAAGGAAGTGCAGTCAAGTGGAAGGGGAGAAGTTCGCAAGTTGCAAAACAGTCACAAGTCGAAGTCGAAGTCGCAGTCGAAGTCGTCACGAAGTCATGGTCAGTGCAGTTCATGTGCATTTACATGCCCACAGCATACAGTGAACACTCGCTAAGCGCAACTCTCTTGTAGTCGCTAATAAAATGTTGATTTTTTTCACAATCTCAAGCTAATTAACTTATCACTTACTTTTTAGTTTATACAATACTCTTTAATTGACTAAATGTCTATGAACAATGTTATTAATATTCGAAAAACATTAAATTAATATAATAGTATAATTTAAACGATGATATAATAGTACATTTTATTGTAAAATTCAGCTTATATTCTCTAAATTTGAAAGCTCTTAAACACTTCCTCTTTAATTGAAAGTAATTTTCACTTGAATTGAAAATTTCTATTATATAACTTCAATATTTTAAACATTCAATTATTCGCTATCATAAATAACCTTTTTAAGTTATAATGCTTAAGTAGAAAGAGTTTAAGAAGTTGTAGGTTTAAAGAACGTCTTGAACAGAAAATGACTATTATACAAATTTATTATTATATTATACTAAATAACTATATTTTATTATTATCTAGGTAATATTAGTTATATAGATAACATTTGATTATTCAATGCAATTTAATTAAATTTAATTAATACTGCTTTCTGCTGAAGACGAAATTTGCTACGTCTGATCGACTGATGATGATCTACTACTAATACCGATAGCTTAGGGCCAACCGATACCGATAGGGTCTATCGACTAGCCTCCACATCTGTTACATACATTTTCAATTATTGAAGCGAAACCTACTATTATTATTTTCAATTTTCAATGACAAATCCATTCAACAACTCTTCCCAAACCTTTTCAATATATCAGATATTTAATCAATCGACACTTCAGTTCTATAAAGTAACTTACACTCTACTTCACTCGCTAACGAATCACTAAAATATGATATTGTATATAACCTAACCTAACTATATCTCAAACAAATTCTTAGTATTCTAATTCATACAAATTCTAAGTAATCGAAAAATCATTGATGAAACTTTTGGCAATTTTCACTTGATTTTCTATGACATCAATGAAAGTGTAATCGGTGTTATACTCTTTAAGATGTTAGTCATCAATGAAGCGGGAAGCGGAAAGCGTGAAGTGCAGCTTAGCGAGCGCGCACTGTACTTGAAGTGCTGGCAACACTTTTGTAGCATACTTTTGCGGGCTGCTGGCAGCCAATTGGTTGCCCACTGTCGGCCAAGTTGAAGCATTTGCAGGAGGCATGCAGCCAAGACAACAGACGTGTCCCCCCAGCTGGAGAGGGGGAAGGGAAGGGAGGGGAAAGGAAGGGGTACATAAGTTAACTGCAGCTGGGGCCACAATAGAGCGAGAAAGGGAGAGAGGAAGAGAGAAGTTTTGCGACTTTCAGAGTTGCCAAAACAAGGCCAAGTAGTGACGCAATAACAAAAACAACAACAAAAGATGGAGTTGGAGTTGGGGAAGGACAATAATATGAAATAAATTCCAATAGTAGCAGGAGTGAAAGGGTACAACAACAAGAGCGAGAGAGAGAGAGAGGCAAACAACACAAAAAAAGGGGCCATCGTATATGGCCAATGTACAAATCCGTACAAATTGAATAAGAACTCAATCTTGGCTACTGTCAAAACAACTTTTAGGTCCTGGAAACCGGACACAGCCGAAGGACGAATCAAGAGAGACGGAAAGATAAAAACACGCAGAGACAAACACACACACACACACACAAATAAGACAAAATGAAAAATATAAAAATTGCGAAGAAAAAAAAGTAATACTTATAGATTGAATTGAATTGAAATGCCTTGGCAATTGTTTGTGTATCATTATGGTCATCATCGTGCCTCATGCAATATCATCTCTCAACTATATATATATATATATATATATGTTATTATTGCAGCCTGATGATTCCGCATTGTCTGTTGCCACTTGCAAGTTCCTTGCACCCCAAAAGCAACAACAACAACAACATCAGTTGCTTTTCTTATCATGCGTACTTGTATTTATACATCATATGAATAATTCGACAAACTTGCGACAACTCGAACTTCAACTTTTCAAAAGTCTGCTCGAATTATTATGTGCACAGTTTATGTTACATTGTGTTGTATCAAATCAATCTTGAGTTATTTTTGGCATTGTTTGAAAACAATTTCTGTTGAACAAATTAGAGGGAAAATGCAGTTGAAATAAAATGAAATGCGAGTTGATTGTGAATAGTATATTTAAGTATATTGAATATGAATTAGAAGCTGCTGTATATTATTATACTGTATTCAATAGTTATTGGTAGTTATAGTATATTATTATACTGTTTTCTGTATGTATAATAAGTTATAGTATATTATTATGCAAAGTGATTGTGAGTGGTTCTGAATAGCATATTAATATACTATATGTATATTATATAAGTACTAAATTCTATATGTATTCAAAATTATAGTATATTAATATACTAAAATACTAAATTATTATGTAAATTGATTGTGAGTGGATATGAATAGTATTTTAATATACTGTATTTGTATTATACTATATTTTATATGTTTTAGAAGCTGTAGTATATTATTATTCACTTTGATTGTGAGAGGTTCTGAATATTATATTAATATACTATATGTCTACTAAATGTATTAAAAGTTATAATATATTATTATTATTATACTGTATGTGTATTATATTAGATTCTAAATATTTTAAGAGTTTTAGTATATTACTATTTTTATACTACATTGTATATGTATATTGTTATACCATATGTGTATTATATGAACTCTACTATACTATAAATGTATTAGAAGTTATAATGTATTATTATACTGCATATGTATTATAGTATATTTTATATGAATTCGATGTTTATTATGCCAATTGATTGTGAGTGGTTATAATTAGTATTTTAATGTACTAAATGTATATTATTATACCATATTCTATATATGTAATAGAATTTATGGTATATTGTTATACTATATGTACATTATGCTATATTCAATATTTATTAGTTATAGAACATTATTATTACTTAATGTATATTATACTATATTCCTTACTATGCAATTTGAATGTGAATGGTTCTGATTAGTATATTAATATACTAAATGTATAGTATTATACTATTAATTTACTAAAATACCAAATCTATTATATGTATTAAAATCAAATCTATATTGAAAACATCATATATTGTTATTTTTTATTTATTTCATTTCTTTTTTTTATTATTTTATTTAATCTAGTATTCAATTTAATTGTACAGTATTCTCTTTATTGTCTGCTGTTGCCTTCGCGTCGATTATTTGATTTATATCAAAATGTACATTCTATTAAAGGGTATCTGGCTAGTCGACTCACTCCATTGAGCATTTTCGGTTTACAATATTAATTTAGTTACGCTGATGTGAAGTGTACATTGAATTCCAATTAAGATCGCTTGGCTAAATGATTGATTGACTTTGCGAATTGTAACGAACGGAATGCAAAACTCCGACTCCAACTCCGACTCCAACGTTGAATTTCAACACCGAATTTACCTGTCCAGCATTTATGCTAATTTATCTCAAGATATTGCATGTCACATACGAATGTGTGTGTGTGTGTGAGGTATTTACTAACGTGCATTCAAGCACAAATACATTTGAATGCCGCCTTTCAAGACCTCAACAATGATGAATTAACAACTTTGTACACATGTAGCAAAGGCAAAAGCCTTTTGAAATTAAGCTCAGATTGCGATAATACAATATTCTCTCATCATATTCATGTGTTAACTCTATAGTATATTCATATATGAATTGTCTGTGCAGATGTGTAGATTATCGACATGTTGTCTCTACATTTTGTTGCACATTCAACTCACTCAATGGAAACAGCTTTTCGAAGGCAGCCAAACAAAAGTCGCTTCAGTAATAAATTGCTTATCAATGACTTTCCTCTGTGTGTGCCATTAAGTAATAATATTTACTTTTAATAGAATATACGATAAATGCTCAACATGTTAAATTTAGAAAAGAAGATACTCAAGGATGAAAAAGATGGAAAATAATTGGATAATCATTGTGGTAAGAATATGCTATCAATAATAAGTAGTTTTAAAAAGATATTAAGTAGTTTTAAAAAGATAAAAAGAAGACAGAAGGAACCAAAAGCAAGGAAAGAGAGCAAACAAAAAGGAAAAGCGAT
Organism: Drosophila kohkoa; assembly: GCA_019972355.1. Taxonomy (NCBI): domain Eukaryota; kingdom Metazoa; phylum Arthropoda; class Insecta; order Diptera; family Drosophilidae; genus Drosophila; species Drosophila kohkoa. Next base: position 5,146,715 of record BJEL01000071.1, on the reverse strand, counting down.
AATTATCGATCAATCGAGTGTACAGTATGACCAAATTAATGTTATCGATAAGTACATAGTTATGAAAAGATATCGAACGAAATTCATAAAAACAGAGCGTGCACAAAAAGAAGAAATTCCAATTATTGATTGATACAAACGACAATTGGAGGTACGCAGTGTGATCGATATGTTATCGATAAATAATTATGAATCAATGTAGAAAGAAAGGAGAAGCTGCAATTGCAATCGATACAAGCCACAATTAACGATGTGCGCAATATTAGCGATCAATCACGTGTGCAGAGTGATCGATATGATATCGATAAGAAGTTATGAAAAGATACAAAATGAAATCAAAAACAAAAACGTGAACAAATTGAAGAAACTCATATGCTATGACATTTGATTGATACAAACGACAATTAGGGATATATGAATGTTATCGATCAATCAAGAGTGCAGTGTGATCGATATGTTAACAATAACTAGCTCTGAAAGATACAGAAAGAATGCCAAATCAAATCTACGAACAAAATAGGAGGAGCTGCTCTATCGAAACAAGCAAAAATTGCTGATGTGCGTGTGTACTATCGATTAATCGATTATACTGTGTAACCGATTATATGTTATTGATAATACGTTGTTATAAAAAGCTATGAAAAGAAAGGAAAAAGAGAATGGACAAAAAAGAAGAGCTGCAACTGCTTTGCGACAATTAGCGATGTGCGTAAAAGTTATCGATCGATCGATAATAGGTAGTTGTGAAAAGATACAGAAAGAAATTCAAATCAACCAAAGCAAACAAAAAGGAGGAGCTGCAACTGCAATCAATAAAACCGACAATTAGCGATGTGCTTAAATGTTATCGATTAATCGAGTAATCGAGTTATTGAGTGCAGAGTGTGACCGTTGCACTTGTCAGTCGCAATTTGGCAAACCTTTCAGCATACATATCATGAACATAATAACCAAGTGAATGAATTGTTGTCATCAGCATGTCAGGCGATCAATTGCTCGGTTGGCTTTATTCGAATGTCGAGTCTCGTTTGTCGTTTGTCGTTTGTCGCTTGCCGTTTCGTCGTCTGTCGTCAGAGGACACGGCGCTATTAATTATCATGTTAAAATGTAATTAATTAAAGATGTCGTCGGCCCAGAGCAGAAGCAGAGCAGAGAGAGGGAGAAAGGAAGAGAGAGGGAGAGGGAGAAGGAAGAGGCGCCCGCACATAACTTTCAATGAAAAGTTAATAAATTACATAATACCGAAAACGAAATTACAAACGCCATCAACGACGACAGCGACAGCCGCAACAACAACAACAGCTGAAGCAAACAAACAACCCTACAACAAAAGCAACAACAAAAACAACAACAACAACAAACGTTACCTGATAACAAATCAAACGAAATGTTCGCGCTGACTATCGATGACGCTGTCGCACAGTGGGACAAGAATTGCAAAAAAAAATGCCGGAATATCAGGTAAGTTTAAGTATTACCTTTTATACATTTTTGGTTTTAAAGAAATACTTTTGTATGTTGCTTTGGCTGCCAACCTAACTTTCTTATTCTTTCTTTATTTATGCTCCATTTATTTATCTCAATATTAGCCTTTATTCGATTTGAATTGTTTTCAAAGAAATTGAAACTTTTCTGTAAAAATTTCCCTTTATTTTTTTAATATTCTTGTATATAACCTTAACTTTTAACTGTTTGCTTTCCATTTGTTTTAAATTCATATTCAAAATACATCGATAAAATTGAAATATAAAGTACAGTAGAATCCGGTTATAACGACTCCGCTTATAGCGTCCGACCGGTTATTACGACGAAAACTCGATGGCTTGGTTGGTCCCCATACAAACTTATATGAAAGCGCCTCCGCTTAGAACGTCTCCGCTTTTAGCGACTAACCGCTTATACCGACGAAATTTTTCAGAATTCAACCGGATATAGCGACGAAAAAAAAAATTCTGCGAAAAATTGCCAACAAATTTAAGCATCAAACGGCGTAATTAGAATTGTATGTATTTATCAGTGATCGGCACCCTTGCTTGTGTGCGTAGCAGCGACACGAAGCTCTTAGACTCTCACTATTCTCTGTCAGTCTTAGCCGTCGCCTTAGCAACGCTGCTGTTAGAGAGAGACAGTCGAAGTGCAATGCTGACGTCACACAAATGTTTACAGCGTACGTGTGCAGATCACATAGCCTATTCCGTTATATTTCTAGTTTTTTCTGTTTTTTTTTTTTGAATGCGTAATTTCGCCAAATGTGAGTTAATACGCAAAATGCACAAAATGCGCAATGAAGAGGTCATTCAGTTTAAGCTCGACACTTGTGCATTACACCCGCAAAATGTCTCAAAAAAAATTTTTTATATTTAAAAATTAATTTGTTTTATTTTAGAAGCCTATTACGAACTGGAAACCATAAAATAAACAAAAAAATATTTTTTTTTGCTCCTTCCGGTTAGTGCGTCCTCCGGTTATAACGACGTAAAATGGTCGGTCCCTTGAAAGTCGTTATAACCGGAATCTACTGTATATAAAATAAATCTTATAGAAGTATATAAATTTAACTTTTCTTTATTCTTTTTTTATTGTATAAAATGATTTAAACATTTTTTTTTGCGTTTGATTTAAATTCATATCTTAAATATATAAATTAAATTTAAATGTAAAGTTTATAAATTGAACTTTTCGTTTTTCTTTTTTTATTGTATATAAATGATTGTAACTGTTTGTTTTCTATTTGTTTGAGATTCATATTCAAAATACATATATATAAATGAAATATAAAAGTAAAGCATATAAATTGAGTTAAAACAATTTGTTTTCCTTTTTTTTTATCAAATTCATATTCATATATAGAATATATAAATTAATGAAGTGAAATGAATTATAAATAAATGAATTACAAAAAATTGTAGCAAAAGTTTTGCCAGCTTTTGCTCCACAGTGCGATGTCGCGACAGCGTCGAATCTGCGGGTGTGTGTGTGTGTGTGTGTGTGACATGCCCCGCATAATCCGCATGCAAAACAAATTAATAAATAAATAATAAATAATAAATATGCGTAATAATAATGACTAAAGAAATATCAGAAACAATAAATTTTATTTGAGTAGTCGCCAAAACCGCCGCCGACAAATGCCAAAAACAAAAGCACAAATTATTAATGAAAACGTTGTCAGAGTGCCTCTTCCCCCCTCTCTCTCTCTCTCTCTTTCTCTCTCCCCTCTACCTCCCCCACGCTGTAAGTGAAGTGAATGTGTGGGCGTGGCTGCTTGTCATAAACGTTTATAAATTTTTATGCGCTTAAATAAAATTCGTAACAATATTAAAACTGATGCGTCGCGGTATATTAAATAGATGTGAAGGGCGGAAGGGGCGTGGCGGGGGCGCGCTTTAAAATAATTTATCGCATGCAATATTCACACACACACACACACACACACACATACATACATGTGACTACTTGTGTGTGCGTGACGCTTGTTTTCGACTTTGGGTTTTGCTTTTGCTTTTGGGATTTTCCTTTTAGACTGTCGCACACATTTGTAAGCAAGTCAGGCAATCGCTTGCCCAATTAAGTGCGATGAAGCACACACCAGCACACACACCAGCACACACACCAGCACACACACTCATACACACACACTCACACATGCATAAATGTTATCACAATAGCTAATTCTGAAAGTCAAAACACTCGGATTTCAGCTCATAACAGCCAAATAAACAGCGCCAAGCGAGGAGTGAGCTTTAACCATCCCTTCTACTCCCCCTCTCTCCTTCTTCGTCCTCTCCCCCTCTCCCCTTCTTCTTCCTCTCCCCCTCACCGCTCCTTCCTCACAGTGCTCGACTCACGCACTTTGGCAACAATCAACGCGCTAAGCACCGCAAACTGCTCAAAATTCAGCGTTTTATTTCGCACAGTGGTTAAAACGACTTTGTTTCGAGCATATTTCGTATTTCGAATGGTTTAAAGCTACAATAATTGTTTGTATAACTAAAAGCAGTCGCTGTTTAAACGCTTTCTTGGACAGTTCTAAACACATTCAAATCTATTTTTCAATTTCTTTCTTCATTTTCTAGATTCAGCGAAGAAAAGGCTTTAACTCGGAAGTTTATTTGAATGGCGTCTTGAAGTAATAACTACAACCAGGTGGATTAAATTTATAACAATGGATTCCACTTGCTACTCACTTATATTTCCCCTTTACTTCATCAGCTAACTTGACACTTTTTGGCGTTTCAAAGTAACTTTCTTTTTCTGGTTTTAATGGATGTATATTTTTATACCCGCTACCCATAGGGTAGAAGGGTATTATAACTTTGTGCCGGCAGGAAATGTATGTAACAGGTAGAAGAAGGCATCTCCGACCCTATAAAGTATATATATTCTTGATCAGCGTCAACAGCCGAGACGATATAGCCATGTCCGTCTGTCCGTCTGTCCGTCTGTCCGTCCGTCCGTCTGTCCGTCTGTCCGTATGAACACCTAGATCTCAGAGACTATAAGAGATAGAGCAATATTTTTTTTTCGACAGCATTTGTTATGTTTGCACGCAGATCAAGTTTGTTTCAAATTTTTGCCACGCCCACTTCCGCCCCTGCAAATCAAAAAAATCGAATACCAAGCGTAATTTTAAAGCTAGAGTTACGAATTTTGGTATATACAGTAATAACTATAGTAGTTATGATCCCTGAAAATTTGGTTACGATCAGAAGGAAATTGTGGAAGTAATTAAAGAAATACTTTTGTATGGGCAAAAACGCCTACTTACTAGGGGTCTTAGTTGCTTTGGCTGACAATCTGGTATATTGTGCCGTCTATGGTATATTTTGAATGCGGTACTATATCGATATACCACATATACCATTTGGTATATTTTTAGTATTTTTGCAGTATATTTGGTATATTTTGAGAATAATACCGCAAAATATATTGTTTTTATTCAAAATGGGTAGCGGGTATCTCACAGTCGAGTACACTCGACTGCAGCTTTCTTACTTGTTTACTAATATATATATAATAGATGTAATAGATATAGAATAGTATTAGTATTTATTAATAATAATAATTATATAATAGATGTAATACTAAACTATGCTCTTTATACTTATACTATGTAATCCTCACGCTTTGTATTGACGTTAGGTTTCATTTTTATTTACTATCCCTGTGTGGTTAAGGTAATTATTAAATTGAACAGCTTCTTCACTTAATAAATAATTTAATCCATCTTGCGATAATAATTAAATTTTGTTTAATAAAAAAAACAAAATATATATAAATTTCAGTAAACTTTATACTTTGACAATTAAGCTTGTGATAATAACTAAAATTTGAATAATACAAAATATATATGGGTAATATGTATATAAATTTAAAAAAAAAAAAAAAAATATATATATATATATATATATATATATATATATATATATATATATATATATATATATATATATATATATATCAGCAGGTATTTTTAATGTTTAACAACAATAAGTAAATTTTGAGTAATAAAAAAAAAAAATTTTGTATATTTAAATAAATTTAAAAAAATATATTTATATACATACAAACAATTTATTTATAACCATCACAATTAAATATGGAAAAATATATTAAACAAGTAAGAAAGCTACAGTCGAGTGTACTCGACTGTGAGATACCCGCTACCCATTTTCTCAAAATATACCGAATATACTGCAAAAATACTAAAAATATACCAAATGGTATATTTGGTATATCGACATAGTACCGCATTCAAAATATACCATAGACGGCACAATATACCAGATTGTCAGCCAAAGCAACTAAGACCTCTAGTAAGTAGGCGTTTTTACCCATACAAAAGTATTTCTTTAATAACTTCGACAATTTTTATCTGATCGCAACCAAATTTTCAGGAATCATAACTACTATAGTAAATATTGTATATACCAAAATTCGCAACTCTAGCTTTAAAATTACGCTTGTTATTCGATTTTTTTGATTTGCGGGGGCGGAAGTGGGCGTGGCAAAAATTTGAAACAAACTTGATCTGCGTGCAAACATAACAAATGCTGTCGAAAAAAAATTATAGCTCTATCTCTTATAGTCTCTGAGATCTAGGTGTTCATACGGACGGACGGACAGACGGACAGACACACAGACGGACAGACGGACATGGTTAGATCGTCTCGGCTGTTGACGCTGATCAAGAATATATATACTTTATAGGGTCGGAGATGCCTCCTTCTACCTGTTACATACATTTCCTGCCGGCACAAAGTTATAATACCCTTCTACCCTATGGGTAGCGGGTATAAAAACAAACATTTATATATGTACATATAAATAAGCCATAAAAACATAAATAATTAAATTTTTCGTAACAAAAAAAAAATATTTTCAAATTTAAATAAATAATAAAAGAAAATATAATATAAATATGTAGATATGTGTTTTAATTTTTTAACAACTTTAATTTCTCCGTCGTTTGCTATCAAATTCAAAATTGGCGCGCTAAGAAAATATGAAAATTTCAAATTTTTGTTGCATACTTTGAGGGGCACCAAGTGACTGCCTGGACTTCCACTTGCGATGCCACAAACTCAGCCGTATCCTTGCGGATCCTGAAAGGATACATATTTTTGGACTCACAGCAACCAGGACTATCGATTGGCATTCAAGGATTTTCAGGATATTCCCAAAAATTTCACCTCCCATTTTTCTAAGGGGGGAGCATAGAAAAATTGCCCAAAAAACGCCAAATCGTCCTTATCTCGGTCATTTGAAGGACTAGAGGCATATCCTTTGGCACACGGATAGAGTTTTTTATTAGAAGTTCGCATATGCAACTCCGAGGACGATCGTCCTTGAAATGACCGAGCTACAAGGACTTTTTGTTTTGAAGAAAATAGGCTATAACTCGGGAATGTCCTTGCGTATCCTGGCAATATGTATGTCAATCAACTTGTCTCACTTAGGGCTATCATGTGGCCAAAGGACATTCGATTCGTCCTTGTGGTTTTCGAGATATCAAGGATTTCGTGAATTGGCCAGCTTTTTTTCGGCCCCGAGACGAAAAATTTACAAGTGTTGGATTCTTAGATAACCCCCATATTTTTTAATGCAGATTGGTAAAGGAGGTCCTTACGAATCTAGCAAACCAAGTCCAGTCAAAATGCGCCAGGATACGTGACAGCTAGAGCTGTTTTTATATCCTGAAGCTCACATTCAAAGTTGCCCCTTAAAGTATGCAATGAAAAAAGCGACGCCCAAAAACAAAACCAAAAATGATTATATTCAAGAATTTTATTTTACAGCCCAAAAGTATGCAACTGCTTTTAATTGATTTCCATGGCATTTACATGGATTGGTTAAGTATGAGATTTTATGGCTTAAATGGACAATCAATAAATTTGTTTATCGAGCTTTGCTTAAATGTACTCTGGCAAAATGAAACAAACAAAATAGCAGGCGATAATTTATAAATCTTCAATAAAATCCTTGTTATCAATTCCTGCTCCTGTTGCTCGTCTGTGAAAGTATGCAATGAATTGCATTGTTCAAATGCATTTGGCGATTTAATTGCACGGCCTAAAAGTATGCAGCATGCTTTGCATAAGTGCGCATTTCGAGAAACGCTTAAAAGTATGCAATGATTGTTGGTCGTGGCATGCCTAAAAGTTTGCTAGAAATCTCGCATGTTTTCACAATTTTGCTGACCTCTTTCTGCTTTTGTCGGTCGATGGCAACCTGCGAATAACTAAAGAGAGGGGTAAAAAAATGCAAGTTAGAAATCATTTGAAATGATTCGTTGATAATGCTAGTTTGATTTTCAGCTGCTCTTAGCACTTGCCGCTGGCTACTCTTCCCTTCCCCTCCCCCTTCGCTCCTCCCCTCGCTACCCTCTTCTCGCTTGCTTTCACCTGTTAATCCCTCTTAGTTCAGCTTGCCAGCTGCTTTTGAGAAATCATTTGACTTGTCAACGTCACAACCCTTTCAATAGCAACACACACACACACACACATACAACTGTGACAGAGAGAGAGCGAAAGAGAGAAAGAGAGGGGGAGAGTGGTCGTTGCCCGTTTATCAAACGCTTTTCGAATGTTGTGTGACATCTTCGCGCGGCGTTGCGTTTATCATGCCTTCTCTCTTTCTCTTCTTCTTCGCTCATCCGTCTGCCTTCCTGCGTTCGTTCCGCCACTTTTCCGCCTCCGTCTCTGTCTGCGTCTCCGTCTCCTCTTCGCAGTCAAAGTCAAGCAAGAAAAAGCGCAAATCAGCCACAATTGCCGCTGACAGACGCAACCAATGCAAAGCTATTCCTTTGTATGGTTATGTGTGTGTGTGTGCAATGCTTTGTGACGCTGTGTGTGTGTGTGTGTGTGTGTGTGAATAAGTGTGGCTTTGACATTATTTGTGCTGCAAGCTGACAGATTCTCGCTACGGCAGCATTAAATTGAATTTTGACATTTCTTTGCCTGCATATGCCAAAAAGTCGACACACACACACATGCATACAGGTAACACACACACACGTGCATCTATGTGTTTTTTTGTCATATTAAAGTTGTGTCACTTGCAGAAGCAACCTAACCTCAATACTAATAATGTATATAAATAGAATAATACTTACTCATCTTCTTCTCCTCATCGTCATCTTATTAATTGTTGTTCTCATCAAATGCATTGACTTAACCTTTGACCGTCGATTGTTGGCCACCTTTGGAAATGAATTTCTCACGTTTCACATACAATTTGTATAACCGGAAGCGTATTGAACTGACTGCAATCCTCAGTCAAATGCCTTCTCCTTATCCACATCCAAATCCACATCCAAAACCAAATCCAAGTCCAAGACGCAAGCTCAAATTCCACAATCCTCATTCCCGATGCCCAGCTTGCTTATGAACATTTCATATTAGTTGCCTTCATACCCTGTAAACGATAAAGACAAACGGGGTATTAACCACAATCGGTAAGAAATTCAAAACGATAACAAGTTATAGATCTTAAATGAACAGTAAAAACAACTTTCAATACTAGCTTAGAAGAATTTAGTATTTAACTTAGCGTAAAACTTGTTTAAGTGGTTATTTTAATAAAGTAGAAAATAATAAAGAAATAGCTTGATTACATACCGATAACGTACTATAACAATTTATCGATCTTATAAGATTGATAACATAACAACTTTTAATACTAATTTATATTATTATTTACTTACTGTTTTTTAGCATAAAATAACATTATAGTAAGTAGCTAGTTTCATAAACTAATAACAAACAACGAAGATAGAGCGTGATTATACACCGATAACGAAAGACAACAAATTATCGATGCTAATCGAAGGGAATCATTCTCTGTAAAGAGAATATTGAAGCCTATGGCATTTAGTATTTTTCTTATTTTTAGAGTAAAACTAATTAAAGTGGGTAGTTTAATGAACTAGCAAATAAAGATAAAGCTCGATTATATACCGATAACAAGTTATCGATCTTAAATGAAGTGACTAGTATAAACACTTTTAATACTACCTTAAATTATTGCACTATAAAATTTAGCATTTTTCTTAGCCTAAAACTACTTGAAGTGGTTAGTTTAATAAGCTAGCAAATAATGAAGGAAAAACTTGATTACATACCGATAACGAACGATCCGATAACGACAAATTATCGAAGTTATATAAAGGTATGCATTCTCTGTAAAGTGAATAGTGAATTTTATAGAATTTATAATTTTTCTTAGTTTTTCTCAGCGTGAAACTAGTTTAATAACAATATAACATAACAACGATAACAAGTTATCGATCTTAAATGAAGTGATACTAGTCACTTCACAACAACTTTTAATACTAGCTTTCATTATTGTTCTATAAAATTTCGAATTTTTCTTAGCCTAAAACTACTTGAAGTGGCTAGTTTAATAAGCTAGCAAATAATAAAGAAAAAACTTGATTACATACCAAGAAAAGGTTCGATTACAAACCGATAGTAAACAATAACAAATTATCGAATTTATATGAAGTGAAAAGTGAATAGTGCATTCTATAGAATTGAATATTTTTCTTATAAAAGCTTGATTACATACCAATTACAAAAACATCACTTTTATCCAATTTCCAAATGCAAATTTGTTACAGGGTCTCGCACAGTCGATACAAACTGAGAGTTCTGCTGCTTCTTCTCAGCCTGTTGTAGTACTCATTATTGTTGCTGTTGTTGTACTGGTTGTTGTTGTTAGCGGGGCACACAAATCGCCGCACGTACATAATGAGTTCCGCATTTCGCTTGGTGGACCACGCACCGAACTGCACTCACACACACACACACACACACAGAGAGAGCTAGAGATGGCGTGCTTGTATGTGTGTGTGTGTGTAGTGGATGGAGACAAAGCGTGTAAAGTGATTTTGATACCCTATGTTTAAGGAAAAGATAAATTGAAATAAAGAAGATGAGAGATACAGTATGGAATTTAAAATTAGTTGTATAATTTAAAATAAGTTGCATTAAAAAATATTGAAAAAAAGTAACTAAAGATTTTTTTGTGCATGCAAAGTCAAAAAAAATATATTTTTTTTTTCAGTTTCTTAGTATTTACTGTAAGTAAATGTTATAAATGAAAAAGTTTGACAACTTTCACAAATAAATATTTAAATGTATCAAACAGTGGATCTTATTAAAGTATAAAATATGTTAATTAGAGTTATAGCAACTTCTTCATATACTTTACAGGGTAACTTCTAGTCGATCAGCAGCTACATTTGTAACTCTAATAGTCTTCTGGCTTGTTGTGTTGTGTTGCTGCTGCTGTTGGTTATTACTCGTATTAGCTTCTCTCTGGCCAGCTCCTGCTTTTGTTTCTTCCGATTGAGTCGCCGCCAGCCTCGCGTTCCTTTCCCCTGTGGCATTCCCCCAACCCCTCGACCCCTTGGCCACACCTTGGTCAATTGTGATGCGTGTGCTCAAATTGCAGAGGATTATGGGTCTTAATTTTATGATTGCTTCTTTAATCAGAGACCTAACTGCACGCCAATTATGTTCTGACCGTGCTAATTGTTTCTATTTCTGTTTCTCATTCTCTTTTACTCATCTTTCGATGTGTGTGTGTGTGCTCCTTGGCATTTCCTATTTTAGCCAACTCATTTGATGTGGCCTTAATCGATGTGCGTTATTTGCGATTAGCCGAACGCCAAATGAGCCACGTAGTCACTCAGTTTAGAGTTCTGTTCCTGTTCCTACTTTTGCACCTTGTTATTTCGCCATAGCTAATAGCTAATCGCTAAAGATGAACACGTGATCTAAACTCAATTTATCGATAACATACCTACATAAATTCGAAATAGATCGACTTGATTTGTGAACAATTCTCAAGTCAAGCTAATATTTAAATTGATATAATAAATATTTCACAAACTTGAAAGCAATAATAATATAATCATATTACTTTAAAATCTTATTCTTCTTGAAGATGTGTTTCTTTTTGTGTGAATGGCATTTAACAAGTGCAAATACAAAATATAAAATGGCGTTCAGCAAAAAAGCTTAACCCTCAAAGCCCCAAGAGTGCCTTGAGGCACACATTTACATTGCGTTTTTGTGGAAAGTGGCATTAGAGGGTTAAGAGTGGCCGGATCATTAACAACTTTCAATGTAAAGGAAATACTAAGAAAAAATACTAAGAAAAAATACTAGGACATATTTAACGTGTTATCGATAGCGATGATAGCGATAACAATGCATGTGCTTGCACACACGACATGCGAGGCAGACTTCGTGTTGTTGTTGTTGTTGTTGTTGTTGTTGTTGGTCAACATTTGTCTTGTCGCCCATGCGAACTGCAGCTGAGGGCGCATAATGAATGCGTGTTTAGCCATAATAAAATGTAGCGGCATTCCACAACCAAGCCACAAAACATGGCACACTACACATGCGAGACAGAGACACAGATAGCGAAGGAGTACTTTGGGAGTATATATGTATATGTATGTATGTATGTGCATATAATATATACGTACTGCTGCCAGAGAAAAACAGTGCTTCACTGTGTAGCTGTTGCCACAAGTTGTAGTTGCAATAAAACATTTTGCAATGCAACGCAGCAAGCACCGCAATCATTTTGCAATGCAACATGTGGCGGTTGGGATCGTCGTACGAGAAGCGCACCAAACAAACCAAAATCCGTTATACAAAGCTGCCTCCTGCCTATTATCCTCTCTCTCTCTCTCACTCGCTGTCCAGTTTGTGCAGTCATGCGGAAAAAGTCGTAAATAAATAATATGCAAGTGCATGTTAAACTACAGCAATAGCAGCAACAACAACAACAGCAGGCAAGATAGAGTGAGACAGCATTTGCACTCACTCTAGGTGAGAGTGCATAGAACAATGACAACTGAGCGTGAACATAAACAATGGCGTCCGTCAAAGAGCTTGAGAGTTGCCAGATCAGCCGCAGCTTTGATCTTAGCTTTGATCAAAGAGCCAATAGATGGCGCTTAATTAGGCTCTTCGCTTGGTTGCGAGGCAAAGTTTGGAAAACAAAAATTGCTAATCTCTGCAGCAATTGGAAATGTTATGTAATTATGAGCAGGAAATCGAGAGAAAAAGGATAAAATGCGAGACCTTCAGTCTGTTGTGAGCTCGTGGTAATTAATAAAAAAAAATGTCATTAAAGTTGGCAAGCAGGAAACCCAAGCACATCAAAATGTTTGCTGCATACTTCGCAGGGCGTAACATGCGTACATCTCTTTTTTTTTGCTCGTTTTTTCTGCTGTTTTGTAATTTAAAAGTAGAACAACTGTAGCAGAGCTAACTAATTATAACTTTAATGCAGTTGCTTGCTTTGCTGGTTTCCCAAGGTTTTCCCCCCATGTTGTTTTTTTTCTCCCCCGTTCAAATGTCCATCAAAGGGACCGCGATGATGATGTCTATGACAACGAAAAACAGTCGAAAACATAAATTCTATATTTTGGTCACTTGACCTGTGACTTTTTAACTCAAGTGCCATGAAGTGAACAATTGGCAAAGCATTGGGCAGAGGGGAGAGGGCGGGGCTGCTTATCAGTGAATGATTGTGGAAAAAAAGGACTCGCGAGTGCTTTTAGGCGATTCTCAAGCACAAAAAAAAAAAAAAGAAAAAGGCTTCGAGAGTCATTAAGTTTATTAAGTGCCAGTGCAGATAATCCAAAATGAGTGCATGCCAAATGGAAAAGTAACGCAATTTACGCTTTCGCATCGCTCGCATTCCATTCCCATTCCCATTCCAATCCCTTCCATTCCATTATGGTATCTGAGTTGCCCCTCGGAGCAAAGTTTGCCACCAAAGTACACAGAGCAAGAGTGAAAAAGAGATAACAAACAATGTGCGATGCAGCTACAAAACTTCTGTCGCTGCGGCCCGCAAAAGATTATCACTATCAAGCCGAAGGCAAAGGCAAAGCCAAAGCCAGATAGACAAATGCACAGTGAATATGGGAGAGCGACCGAGCCTTGGCCGAATTATTTTCGCCATCGCTTATCGCAGCCGCAGCAACTGATGATGTAAAAATAATTTCTTTGTTACTGCGTGTTATCGCAACAAAAGTTGCGGAAAACCACTCGAAGTGATAAGCACGCTGCTGCTGCTGCTGCACTTATTTGCAGTCACCGAAAACAAAGAAAGTTATTTGCAATTAAATGCTACTTTTGATTTACCCTTTCAGCTATCAAATTGTAGCATTTACTTCGATGCCAATTTCAAATTTAAATTCAAATGCGATAAACTAAAAATGTGTCGATTAATCGCTTTGCACTTACCAGCGTGACATTTGCTCGCTGCTATGGCCAAGCGAGAGGGCAGCGCCTGTTATCGATAACACAGCACAAGCACAGATAACAGCTGTTTGTTGCCGGCGACAGTCGCTTAGCTTATTTAGATTGGGCACAGCGCCAGCATTTGAGCACTCGCCTTTTGCACTCCCAAAGCGACGCAGGCGTCGTTGCCAGCTGTCTGTCTGTCTGCTGTGTTATTTTTCCGTTATTTTGTTATTATTATTAAACACGACACGACACATTCCCAATTTCCGGCTTGCTTTCTCCTCCCATACACAATCATGGAACAACAATTGCTGCAGTTCATCAATTGCCGCCTGGTGCGGAATCATCAGCTGGTCCACGACGATCTGTGGGTGCGTGATGGCAAGATCATCAATCCGGAGCCAGTGTTCTTTGACGAACAGACGAAGGCGCATCGGCGCATTGACTGCAAAGGCGCCATCATTGCTCCAGGCTACATCGATGTGCAGATAAACGGTAAACACTTCATCGAGGGGGGGAGTTGAATGTACTCGCAAACACACACACATTCCACATTCCAAGTTCGCTTTCATTCAATTGAACATCAAGGTCACATTCAGTTCGCTGTCCCAGTTATAAATTGCTGGAGATGAGATTACGCGTTAATCGTTATCGTAATCGTGTGATGGCGATAACACGATTGTAAACATAAACAGTGCAAGAGCGAGTGCGTTGAACAGAGACAGAGATAGAAAGTACAGCAGTTGCGAATTGTCGTTCATCTCTTTCTCGCACACAGGTGGCTATGGCGTGGACTTCTCCTATGACAAAGACACAACCGAAGCGGGCGTAACGAAAGTGGCACGCGGTCTCGTCGCCAGCGGCGTCACCTCGTTCTGCCCCACGCTGGTGACGTCACCCAATGACAGCTACCACAGCATACTGCCCCGCATGCCAACGCTAATTGAGGGCGGCGCCGGCGTTCTGGGCGTCCACGTCGAAGGTCCGTTCATCAATCCCCAGAAGAAGGGCGCGCATCCCGAGAACTGCATACAGACCATCGACAAGGTGAGTTATCATCGAATAATCTAGTTATCATATTAATCAACCACTCCTCAGGGCATGGCAACCCTGCGCGAGGTTTATGGCAGCCTGGAACGCATCAAGATCATCACGCTGGCGCCGGAGCAAGTGCGCGATCCGAGCGTCATTCGGGACCTCGTCGAGGCGGGCATCACCGTCTCCCTGGGTCACTCAATGGGCACGCTGAGTGACGGCGAACGCGCTGTGCGCCATGGCGCCACACTGATCACACATCTCTTCAATGCCATGCTGCCCTTCCATCATCGTGATCCCGGACTGGTGGGACTCCTGGCTTCGGATGCCATTCCAGCGGGCAAGACGATCTACTTTGGCATCATCTCCGATGGCGTCCACACGCATCCGGCTGCCTTACGCATTGCGTATCGGACACATCGCGAGGGTCTTGTACTCGTGACGGATGCCATCTCCGCTCTGGGATTGGAGGAGGGAGTGCATCACATTGGCCAGCTGCCGCTGCAGGTGAAGCAGGGCAAAGCGTTCATTGCCGGCACCGAAACACTTTGCGGCAGCATTGCGCCCATGGACGAGTGTGTGCGCATCTTCCACAAAGCAACTGGTAACTGGAGTCCTGAATCTATTCTCCGTATCCCTTTAATCACTTCCCTTCCTCAGACTGTTCCCAGGTGTATGCCATTGAGGCGGCTTCGCTGCATCCAGCCAAGTGTTTGGGCATCGAGCAACAGAAAGGAACTCTCGACTTTGATTCGGATGCCGATTTCATTCTGCTGGACGATGAATTGCAACTGCTCTCCACTTGGATTGCCGGTGTTTGCGTCCATTCCAAATGACATCGTCATCTCCCTCACACACTCTCCACTCCCTCTCTCTCTCTCACTCACACAAAATACGGCTGTTGCGATTTGTTGTTGTTTGTTTTGTTTTTATTATTATTTTGGATTAGATGACGCTTTAAATTGTTCGTTTATGTTTAATCATTAAATCATTTGGTGTGGACAACTACGCTAAATCCATATACATTAACAAATTATAAGTATTACGAACGAACGAACGAATGACCAAAAAAAAAAAAACAAATTACAATTATGTATACTATATCGATCTGTGTTTGTATATATATATGTATATGGTAAGAAAGTTCTCTTCTAGCGATTTTGTAAACATAATTACGTTAAACATTCCAGCATCGATAAATCGCAGCATCGATTAATCGTTAATCGTTCCGAGTTTCCATTCCTTTTTTTTAGTTTATACACAGAAATCGGTTCCACATCATTCATTTCCTCCATTTCATTTCATTTTCTTTTTCTTTTTTGGCAATAACAAAACAAAAAGCAAGTTTCAAGCTAGGCTAACTAACGATATATATAATATAGTATGTGTGTATGTATATTTTTAGGAGTCATAAACAAAATGCATATCGAACCGGAAACGGAAACTTAACTCAGCCTAATGCGCGTGTTGTTTTTTTTTTTTTGTTTCTTTTTTCCTCAAGTATTTAGAGGAGAGGAGAGCGTATAAAAATTGCTGATCGCATTTAAAAAGTTTTGCATTAGAAAAAACATTAGTTACAAAGTTACAGTTACAGTTATACACACACTCACACACACACACACATACATACACATACACACTTAGAGTAGTGTATCTTAAGTGATCTCTCCGAAAGTGAGGCTAAAAACGATACACATACATTAATATTTAATTGGTTTTCTCTATTCTTTAGTTTCAGTTAAAGTTTAAGCTTTCTTTTCGTTTCGTGGTATTACAGTATTAACCATATACAAATACAAATGTGTGTGTTTCTTTCGATCATTTATTTCCATTTCCGTTTCCGTTCCAGTTGCAAAATGCAACAGCAAAAAAAAACACTTTCCACTTTTTTTTTGCTGCTTCTTCTTCTTCTACTATTCAATTCGTTTCGTTGCGGTTCTGTTTTGGTTTTTGTTTTTGTTTGGGTTGTGCGTTTTCCAACACTTGTGTTCTATGTTTTGTTCTTGTTTTCTTTCTTGTTGTAAATTTACTCCAAATTACACAGTATACAATATTATAATATATATATTTAGAGTATATGTGTATATATTAAACTTTAGGTAGGTTGTTTTTCTGCTCTCGCCCCGCGCTCGTGTGTGTGTGTGTGTATTTGTTTTACATATGTGTGTTGCCTAAATTTATTGCTTAGCTGGTTGATGCAGTTTTTCACACTGACTGTGACTGACGGCTATGACACTTGGTTAGTTTTGAAGTCGTGTTGGTTAGAGCGAGACAGCAAGCAGATCGATTGCAATTTGAAATTGGCCGGGGGTGGGTGGCGACGTTGCCACCTGGTCGAAAACGCAGTACACGCAGCATACAACAACGATCACTATATTAGCAAAAACGTACAAAGAAAAAAAAACAACACAAAATAGATACACCGAAAAGCGCTAGGTTTTGCCAAGTTTGTTATATATGTATATAAATGTATGTGTGTGTGTGTGTTTGCTTGCACTTATGCATGTGTGTGTGTGTATGTGTATATGCATGTAATGTAGATCACAAAACCAACCGCGAACGTTGAAACTAGGCAAGTGTCATAGAACCGCATTACGCACAACACTTGTTGTAGCCCGGCGCCTTGTCGCCGTTGCCGCGATCAATGACGACACGCTCGGTATTCTCGGCCGATTCGCGTCCAGATGTTTTATCTAATATGGCCTCGGCAAGCTCACAAAATGCGCCCTCGATGTTTGTATTTGATTTGGCGGATGTTTCCATAAACCGAATGCCATGTTCCCGTGCAATCTAAACAGAGAGAGCGAGAGAGAGTGAGGAAGTGTATAACAGTTGTAGAACAGTATTGTTTGCTTTATTTACCGCTTCGCCGCGCTCTTTGCTGACCACTCGCTTGTCCGACATATCGCACTTGTTGCCCAATATCATCTTCTCCACATCCTCATTTGCATGCTGCAGATAGAGGGAGAGTTATTAGTTATCGATGATCAGCTGTTCGTTTTTCAGCTCACTCTCACCTCGTCTATATTCCGCAGCCATTTAACGATATTCTCGAAACTTTTCTCATTCGTTATGTCATAGACGAGCATTATCCCCATCGCGCCACGATAGTAGGATGTGGTGATTGTGTGAAATCTCTCCTGGCCGGCAGTGTCCCATATTTGTAGTTTGATCTTTTTGCCCCTGAGTTCGACTGTTTTGATTTTGAAATCAATTCCTGTGGAAACAAACGAATAAGCGAGCACAAACAAATCGATTAGTAAGCAATTATCGAATCGAAATGAATTCTCAATGTCAATGACGTCACAGCGTGACAACAAGCTGACTGATGCGTATTTATCGTTTATCGTTTATCATGCTTTTTTTTACTGTTTTTTCATTTTTATTGATAACAATTCCCATTTAGTTAGTCAACCAATTTCCAATGTGTGTGTGTGAATCATAATACACACACACACACACACACAAACAGGCAAAGCTCTCATATGTATGTGTGTATGCGTCACAATAATTAATCTAGTTAGCCAACACTACTCGCCCGGTTAGTGACTGCATTTTATACCCCCCCCCCCCACACATACACACACACACACACATGCATATATGCATAGCGGTTAACCACCAGCAATAACAACATCACCAATAATAACAACAACTGTATTGTGATTAATGCGGGCTTCTCGAGTCCAAAGGCTATCGCCAATGATCGGACGAAATACGCGATGTAAAATGCAAAGACAAAGCGCATTAATACATCCTTCCCATATAGTGCACAATTCATTAAACTTGTTAAGATTACAGACAATGCCACGCCCAATAGCCCAACATGCAAGTATCCCTAACATCCTCGTTGTTGTTGTTGTTGGGTTTGGGCGCCGCCTACGCATCATCGGCACTTGACAATGCCGCTTGCAATTGCAATATATACACACACATGCAAACGCATGCATGCATATGCAGGCAACGCAACTTTGAAAGTACATACACACACATAAGAATTGGATGTATGAGTGAGTGAAGGGCAGGGAGGGGGGCCGCACTGAAATGCGCCATTTGTGCTTACCTATGGTTGATATAAATGTGGATGTGAAGGCATCATCCGAGAATCGGAAGAGTATACAGGTTTTTCCAACGCCCGAATCTCCAATTAATAAGAGTTTAAAAAGCAAATCGTAAGTTTTCTTTGCCATTTCACGTTACGGCACGCGCACAAACGCACACACAACACACGCACGCACACTGACTCGCACTCACACACACGGTCAGTCACTCAAACCAACACCAACTCAACTGAGGCTCTCCTACAGATGAACAAAGCAAACGCACCAAGGCAGACACACACAGAACAAAAAACGACGCACAGGTGACACAATTATATATTTATACAATTATTTTTATTTGCTTGTTTCGGATTGTTGTGTTTTATTGGCGCGTATTCTGGATTTTATTAATACAAATTACTGCGTTGAATTGGTCAAACGGTCTTTTTATTTTTCTACGCAATGCAATTGTTGCTGTTCAATGCTTCAGTGTGACCGTTGATCTATGGGCGAAAAAGCCCGCTACGCGATTGAAATACACACAGATGTTTTCTCATACCGATAGTGGCAGCGTTGCCACCTCTGACAAGGCTGCCGTTCATCAGAAAAAAGATTTAAATTGTTTATATTTTTGAAGGAAAACATTCGAACTATTCTGAAAATAAAGTAGAATTATTACAATAGAAAAATCACTGAAAATACTATATTTATAAATATCGATATATTGAAGTTTCCCAATTCGCGACCTATGTCAACACTAATTGATTGGGGAACTACACAACAAATAATATGGGAAATACATACAAATACACATTTCTATGTCTTCTTGAATAGTCGATGGATCAGCAGTTCGAGGCAGAAAATCAACGCTGCAATAGCGTACAAACTGCCCATTACACCATAAATGGCAGTTAGCTGGGTTTCGTGAATGCGTCGCTTGTGCTCCTGCTGCTGCAGTTCCTCCTCGTTGTCCTCACGCCTTTGGTTACGATGCACGGACTCAGCAAAGGTGGCTCGTCGCCAAAAGTCAATGAATCCACTGGCATCAAGTCGACGTATTAAATTCGTAAATTCCGAATAAAAATACGTATGCTTGGGCATATAGATGACCACCTGCTGGACATTGACGTACTGCGTCAATATGTGATAGTTCTCTTCTTCGCCGCTGTCACGCAGATGCGCTTTGGTCACATCCAGTCCAGCAATAGCAAACGAACGCCTGCCGATGCTGCGATTGTGCTGCAGTGCATCCAGGACATTTTGATCATACGAAGTAGTCAGACCCGTGAAACTGTCATAGTGGCGATCCACTTGCGGCATCTCACGGAGCATTTGCAGCGTGTTCGAGGTGCAAATCGCACGAAAGTTGGACGACAGCAGCTGCTCAAACGAGCTGGGCAGCGTCTCGAACAGTTGCAGACGAATAAAGTGAAACAACAGCGACTGATAAACGATGCGCAGCGGAATGCTGCCCAGCAGCCAATGCGCGTAGACAAGACGCAGCAGCCAGCAGCGTGGGAGGCGCGGCACTGCCACGCCCAGGAGCAGCTCCACCACCTGCAATCCCAAGCGTCGCCAGTGCCACACATAGACACTCCAATGCAGCAACAAGGCGGCGAGCAGCGTTTGCCACACTGGCCACTGAAAGGGGAACGTGAGCCAGGCAAGGCGGCCAAAGCGAAAGTTGTCGCTCTCCACAACGGCCACCAGAGGAGCATAATAGTGAGCTGGCGTCGAGGTCATCAGTTGATCGCGTCGCGCTGTCTTACGGAAATAGCCAATGCTCATGTTGACGCGTTGCTGCATTATCTACACAAGAAGAAATGATTAGGGAATACATTTAAAGCAATACTCGATTACTTGCTAATTCAATTGGTCCATTAATGCTGCCATTGGCCATGGCCAGTTTGTACTGATCCACGCGCAGCAGATGCAGCTTGTGCAACACGAGACTAAAGTTGAGACGCTGCGCCAAATGTTGCACCAGTTGCATCTCAAAGCCTCCGGCAGTGCGTCCAGGACTGAGCTCCACATAGGGTGGCATGTGCCACAGCAGCAGCGTGAGCGGGCATTGGGAGAGCTGACGCAGCTTGTTGGGAAACATGGGAGCATTGATCATGCGCTGGCCATCGAAGCGATTCACTAGCTGCGCCTCGGCCAGCTGACAACGCTGCTCCCGATACGGATAATAGCTATAGACGAGCACCTCGATCTGTGCTGTCTGCACCATCACGTTGCAGTTGAGCCAATAATGTGCCAGACAGTATTGAAGGATCAGCTGCCGCTCGCGTTCGATGTATTGATCGCGTGTCTGCAGAAAGATGAAGTAATACTCGTGATCATCGTAGCCCGCATTGTCCTCCGCAATGCGTGTATCACTAAAAGCAAATGTGGATTATGGACTGCCTTTGAAATTCGATGTCTACTCACAGTAAACTCTCGTAGGAGTCGACAAGCAACAGATTGCAGTACTTCCGCCCAGGCACATGGACACTTCGAGTGCCATTTGCGCGCAGCATTTGGACGGTGCCATCGCTCCATGTGCTCAACAAGACGCCAATCACATGCTGAAACCAAGTGTCCAGCATGCTGGAGCGTGTGGCTGCCATTATCACCAGTGTCGGACTCAGCTGGGCAAACACATCCTGGATGACGTGACGCAGCGCACGCACCACATACAGATTCGCCTCCTCCCGCTGGACTCCAATCAAGGTGCTCTCCAAGTAGCTGGCATAGATTTCGCTCACATTCATCATCAATGTCTGCTTCCTGCTTGAATTGCAGCTGGACTGAGCTGAGAGCTGGGCTAGAAGGTTAACCATGATCTGGCTGGCAGATAAAGGTGCCGAGTTAATCATTTTAATTAAGCAAACATTGTTGCACCACCAGTGTTGTCAATTACTTGAATTGGAAAAAGCTACATTAGTAAGTAATAATAGCGGAAAAATATAAAAAACAAAATCTTAAAAAAAAATCGCTTAATTTTAACATTAAAAAATATATCTACATATATAATTTTTATCTATAAAGCAAACATTTAAAGTTTAGATGGTTGTTTTGAGTGTTTATAGAAAATATACATCTACATTTTTAAATAATTACCGTTTTCTAGCTGTTTTCAAACTTCTGCTGGTGTCCTTTGAAAAAAGCCAGATCTGTCGGGAAAATGGCTGATTTGGTAACACTGAACACTGGTGGCCAAGTAATGCTCCCATTTGAATAACATTTTACGATGCGACACCTTGTGTGCTCCATTCCACCCCTTTTTGCTTTATTTACTGTGAACGTCAAACATTTGATTTCAATCTCAGCTATTGGTTTTGTTTTAATGAGCAATTGAATTGAAATACGCTTGCGTCATTATAACGGTGCTTGCCGCCATATTTAAAGGCAAGTGTCATCAAGTGCATTAGTTACAAAGTTGCGCGCACTCTATTGAAATTGCATTGTAACAATTATATACATACATATTGTGCATTACATTGTTTCCATGAATTGGTTATTAAACCGAACTTTTATAATTTTTTCACAACACAATTAATTGCAAATTTGTATTACTTTGCGCACTTTCGTATGTGCTGAAAATTTTCTGTGCTAAAGCGTTGCCAATTTTTTTTAGATCGCTTACCAGATTTACATTTGGTTGATTGAAAAATTGAAGAATTATATGTGGTATTAATATAAAAAATAAAATATACTATTAAAAAAGTAGGTGGTTTTACTGTTAACAAATCGTAGTTGCGCGGCAGGTCTGTGTGGTTGCCACGTTGTTTTACGAAACTTAATACAACCTGCTGGTATCACCTGCAATTCGATCGGAGCACTGCCAGAGAAGAACTGTGAGACCGTAGACTATCACTATGTGACATACGTCGATGTTTCAACATGCTAAAAGAAAACATCGATGCATCGATAGTCTTATCGATATTTGTTCACTTGTAGTAACCCGTTCCTCCCGCACCAAGAAAGCGTACCACAGAGGTCCAATAGTGGACAGTTTTTGTGCCTTTTATTTATCTTATCGCGGAGTCTTCTTCGTTTTCGTCTTTGCTTCGTCTCGTCTCTTTTCGTCTTGTGGTCTCGTTTAGCGCACGCACACACACTCTCGACCGTTGCAACGCAGACAAAACAACTCCAGCTGTTGTTATTATTATTGCATTTGATTGCAGTAATTGTTAATTTATACACAACAATACAAAAAGAGTATGCTGAAAATTGCAGCTGAGGGCATCGCACCACGCCTGGCGGCCTGTTGCCTTATCACCTCCAGCGCCCAGAGCAGCTGTCAGCGAGTGGCGCCCCAAGCGGCCAAAGCCACCCAAAAGTATCTGTCACAGTCGCAGATGCTCCACAAGAAGCTGGTCATCAAGGATCACTACGAGTTTGATCAGAAGGTAAGGCAACACTGTCACCATGCACAAATACAAACTGCATTCAGTCAGTGTGTACACACTGTTACATTTCTATATGTATGTGAGCTGCAGGCAGCATTATGCAATGCTCTTGGCATGCGGCGGCTGTTAGCTGTCGACTCATTAGCAGTTGTTTTGCCGTTTTGGCGTACGTGATTTGTTCCGGCCGTAACCCATGACGCATTTCGTTGGCTGTCTACCCTATAAACAAAGCGTCAAGTGCGCATGCTCGCTTGGCAGAACGATCACATTAAACAGTGTTGCTACTGAAATGTTAATTCATTTGTACGTCCAGGGTATCTAACAGGTCGACTACAGCAGTGCGTTGTGTGTGTGTTTATTATGCGCGTGTATGCAAATAAGCCCGAAAAAGAATCGAACATATGTAAATATGCGCTGTATTCGCTATTTGTTTTTGTTTTGCGTTTCTTTTAGGTGATCAACAGCGACAATCCGGTGATTGTGAATTTCCATGCGGAATGGTGCGATCCCTGCAAGATACTCACACCAAAGATGCTCGAGCTGCTCGAGAATTCGACTGAGATCGATTTGGCCGTCATCGATGTGGAGGACAATCTCGATCTGGTCGAAACGTTTGAGGTGAAAGCGGTGCCCGCCGTTCTCGCCTTTCGCAACGGCGTCGTCGTGGATAAGTTCATCGGTCTGGTGGATGCCAACAGCATAGAGACGTTGATCGACAAGCTGAAGCGCAAGCAACAGCAGAAGCAATAGGTTTCCCTTCGCGCTTTCCCTTCCACCATTCTTCACTCTCCTCATAGATATTATATATTTGTATTTGGCGGCCTTAAGAATTTATATAGTATATGTATGTGATGCCAGGGCTGAAGAGTCGAACAGGTCTGCAGAGTCAACAGGGCTGAAGACTCGACAGGGCTGAAGAGTCAACAGCCAGAGAATAGTAATTATTGTATGATCACAAAGTACTTGTAATTTAGCCACTAAGCGATGCTCAATAAAATTGTCACTTAAATGTTTCCGTTTATGGATAATAAGAATATCGTATATTTAGCTTTTAGTTTCACTTTTGTCTCGTTAAGTTACGAATTACGAACACAAAAAAAAATAATAATAATGTGTATTTTGCACTTATATACCATTAGCAAATAGTTTAACAACGGGAAAAGTGGAGGGGGGAAAAAGTGCCGAATACAATGGTAAAAACTGATTTCAATTCATTGTTTTGCGTAATACAATAATGTAGCATAATATAATTAATTAGTTAGGACACTCAATATAAAGAGGGACTTGGCAACACGATAAAAAAAAACTAAATCGAAATCGAAAACGCAGACGAAACAAATTGTATAGTAAAGAGGATAATAATCATAGAGTGTAATAATATTGGTATTATTTTTGGGGAGGTGCTTCTTTAACGCGCCAGCTGTATGATGAGGGCGGCGCACATCTCAAAGAACTCCATAGTATGATGGCCCGTCGGCTGCAACGGCATCACACCGCTGACGCTTAAAGGCGGCGGCGTTAAGCTCTCCATGATGACATCGTCGCCCTGCTCGACCTCATCGTTGGTCAGCGACTTGAAGTCGAGCAGATAACTCTTGGCATCGACCTGATACAACTGCAGCGACATCTTCGAGAACTTGCCGGTCTTCACATTCTGCCGCCGGACACGCACATGATACGGATTGATGATCTTCCACTCGTAGCTCAGGGCTTTCATCGCCCTATACACCTCGAGCATGATGTCATTCGGTTTGCTCTGCGATCGGATGCCCAAATGCCACTTTGCCCGCTTAATCGGCGTTCCACCCCGAGCCGTCTTCTCGGGGAACGCTGCTCCTCCGGTGTTCTGCACACTCATCGCCAGCTGACGCTCACGCATCGGAGCAATGCGCTCCGGATGCGGCCGTATGGTGGGCACAGCACTCGCCGGATTCGATCCGGGTCCGTTGTGCACAGGCGTTGCGCTGCCGGAGCTTGCGGCTGTGCCGCCTCCAATGGTCACGGTGGCCACCGACGACGACTCGATGCCGTCGTGCGGCGAGTGTCCCATCCCAGGACCCAGTGTGGCAGCTGCGTTTGATGTGGCGGTTGCTGGGGGCGGCGGCGGTGGCGAGCCGGCCACAAAGAAGTTGTTAATCTCGCTGATCTGGGTGGCGGCATCGTCGGCGAAACGTTTGTTGTCGATGATCAAGTGATAGGCGATCGCCAGCTGATCGTGCGGATCACCGCTAAGCAGCGAATTGTGCACCTCCGATTCCTTCACACCGAACTTGGTGCAAACCTCTGCGACAGCGTATGTATCGATCACGTTCGAGTCCTGCTCGATGGAGGAGGGAAACAGATAGGCGGGCAGCTCCTTTTGGAACCATTCGTGCTTCTTGATCTCCTCGATGGTGGCACGCTTCAGCGGATCCACCTGCAGCATCTGGCACACCAGATTCACCACCTGTTTGTTCAGATACTCGGGTATGGGAAAGATGCCCGATTTGATTTTGCGAAACAGCGACGGCACATGCTCATCATCGAACGGCAATGTGCCGCACAGCAGCGCATAGAGTATGACGCCACATGACCAGATGTCCACCTCGGGTCCAGCGTACAGTTTCCCAGAGATAACTTCGGGTGCCGCATAGTTCGGAGAGCCGCAAGAGGTGCGCAAAAACTCGCCGTCCAGCATCATGTTGGAGAGGCCAAAGTCGGCGATCTTCACGTGCATGTTGTGATCGAGCAGCAGATTCTCGGGCTTGAGATCGCGATGCACGATCATGTGGCGATGGCAATAGTCCACACCCGAGATGATCTGCTGGAAGAAGCGTCGCGCCTGATGCTCCTGCAATTTCCCATGCTTCACAATATAATCGAAGAGCTCGCCTCCGCTCACATACTCCATGATCATGAAGATATCCGAGGGCGTCGATATAACCTGATGACAACAATTTGCAATTATTAGTAGAGTATCAACAGACCGTTGGTTAGTCAGTGATTTGAGCTGCGGATTATTGATGATCATCACTGATCGGTGGTCATTATCGATCAGCGATCAGTGTCGATATCATGTTATTGACTCATTTCACAAAAGTCACGTTGCTAATGAATGTGACAAGAGCATCGAACTTTTCTACACCGCATGATATTTCCCTGCCTTCATTTTCCATTCTATTTCCAACATTTTCCATTCTGTTACACACATATTTATTTGCAAGATCAACTAAAACTAAACTAATTTGGATTTGGGAAAAGAAATGCCTGAAATTGACTGTATTATTTCTTGGTTTCCATGAAAGTAGAATACGATCATTACGATCTTTTTAAACCTTAAAGCTTCTAACTAAAGTAAATCGATTTGAGTAAAGAAATGCCTAAAATTTACTGTCTCATTTGTTGTAGAAAATATAATAATATTAAAGAATAAAGATATTAATAAAAAAAATGTTAATGGGTGTATCATTTCTTGCTTTCCATAAATATAGAAATTATATTAAATCAATATAAAGAATTTTATACTGATTGTAATACTTGTTCTTATATTGAATAATGCTCAAGATTTTATATTTTTGATTTTAAAATTTTTCATAAATTTTAAATTAAAAAGTTATAGTAATAGTAATAAAAAAGAAATAAATTTTAACTCAAATTCTAAATTTCTTTACTTTCCAGACAACTTAATTTTAAATAAGAGTTCTAAAGTTGAAAATAGTAATAAATAAAGAAATCAAATGCAACTCGTTGAAATAAACTTCAACTCAAATATAAATGGTTAGAAATGATTAATTTCTTAACATTCCAAGACGAAAGAAAAAAGAGTATCTGAAGTGCGGAGAAGTTTCCCCTCTAAGGATTTTTCGCATTCAACAAATGGCAACGCAATGCAATGCAATATGTTATTTGTGTAATGTTTGTTGTTGTTTATGCAAAACTGTTTGTTTTTTTGCAACTATGTTTAATGCGCTAATAAATACACGTCTTTAATGATGGGAAGGAAATGCAACACCATTTGATTGATTGACTGAATTGTTTAGTGTAAACAGGATTCTCTGTCAACAGTTTTGCTGGCTACTTCATTGAAATTATGTAAACAGTTGTGACGTCACAAACACACACATAGACACACTTACCTGGTAAAGCTTTATGATGTGCGGATGGCGAAAGAGTTTGAGATTTTGAATCTCGCGTCGAATTTTGCCAACGACATCGAGACTCTTGATCTTCTGCCTGTTGAGTATCTTGACAGCGACCTTGAGTCGCGTGATCTGATGCTCGCCGATCTTCACCTTGCCAAACGTTCCAGTGCCCAATGTGGCGCCCAGCAGATAATGTCCGATCTTCACCAGCGGCTGACCATTGGCGCTGCCCGCTGCCGCCGCCTCAGCGGCTGCGGCTCTCATTTGTGGCATTTTGTCGGTCTCGCTCTCGCTCACTCACAATTCGATTGCCAAATTGGTTATCGAAGGTTATCGGGAATTGGCTATGAGAATCGCCGTTGTTGTTGTTGTTGTTGGGAATCGCAGTTGGAATTCGCTGCTGCTTCTTTATGTTGTGCTTTGTGATTGGGGCGGAAGAGGTGGGGGGCGCTCAGCGCGCCACGATATATTGCTGCCGCACTCCTCGCTCCCCTTCTGCTGCTGCTGCTGCTATGGGAACGGGAAGGTCGATTATCATTTATTGCGTATTCCGTTTCCAAGGCATAGACAAATAAATAATCTCGTTGTCTCGGCTATGGATACCCTTGGTGTTGTTGCTGTTGTCGTTGTTCTTCTTGCTGTTTTATTATTATTGTCTTACACACACTTTGTCCGCAACACAACAAATAGAGTCACTCACACGCACACGAACTTGTTTAGCACTGCGCCAGCAATTAAATTGTAAATAAATCACGTTTTGGTGTCGTATTCGTGGTCCTGCTATTGTCTTTCAGCTGCTTAGTTTTCTTCTTATGTGTGTGTTTTTCTTTTCTTATTTTTTTTTTGCGCTAATTGCCATTGGAATAAGTGCTGGTATTTTTCCAATGCGGTATTTTCCAATATGTCAAAAACAGCGTTGCCACCACGCTATAAACAACATCTGCTCTTCCATCTCTGTTAAATTGAACAGCACAGCTGTTAGCATTCGCCAAAAGATGGCGCGACAATTTGAATTGATAGATCGCAGTGAATGGAATTGAGCATTGAGCACTTAGCACTTTTTTTTTTATTTGCATTTGAAAATTTGTTTTTGGGGTGGTTTGAAACACATTTATTACACGCAGTAGGTTCTTTGTTTTTTTTTTTTATAATTCTTTTTTTTATATATAATAATTCATTTGTAATATAGCCATAAATTGCGACTATTTGCAAAGTGATAAAATTAACATTTGTATAAAGTTAATAATCTAATTATGACGAAGAAAAAACACGGTGCCTCGCTTATTATCCACGATGATTACAATTCACATTGAAATACTTAGAGTATATGCAAATACTTATTAACTTACAAAATAAGCCCCCCCAGGTAATTTCACTGTGTCTGTCTCGTCCGTCAAACTGTACCTGCTCTTCGATTCCTACATATACATATACAAATACACAAATACTTATACATAAATCTCGTGCTGAAGCTCGCTTTCTCTCTCTCTATCTCGCCGAAGCATGCGAGAACCCTTAAGATCGCTGCATCTCTTTCATTTTCATTAATGTAAGGACGCCATTTTGTTTTTAAGCTTACGACGTGTTCTCTCTGTCTGTCTCGCTCTTTTTTGTTTTTAAATATAAAATTTATTCTATATACAGTTTTGCCGAGATTTCGCTTATTTGTTTTGTGGTTTTATTCACTTGCAGTGTTGCTGTTTATGTATATTTAATTAATCTCTAAAAATTTAGCATTTCTTTGCAAAAAAATTACTTAACTATAATATTGCTATACGACTAGTTTTTAAAAATATTAAAAAAAAAAACAAAAATTACGTCAGTTACATCATTATTATTAGTATTATATTTTCTGGTTTATAAGTGGTGTGAGTTTTGGGGGGAAAGAGAAAGGGGAAAGTCCCCCTTTTTGTTGCTGTTGTCATTGGGGACATCGATAAACAAATACATACATCGAGAAATGGGTCTACTATATGTGTGTGTGTGTGTTGTGTGTGAAATGTTTTTAAGAATATATATTTTTGAAATATATATTTTACAATTTACAACTTTACATTTTGTCATTAATTGTTCACATTCAAATTCATTTGCAATTCGATGGAGGTATGAAAAAGTTGGTCTGGTTGCCTTATGTGTTGGATGTTATTGTTGTGTGTGTGTGTATGTGTGTGCTCTATCAAAAAAAAGAACATCATATTGAAAATTTCTAGTGAATAATTACATCAAAAACATCGACATGCGAATTGCAATCGACATTCTTAGTTATACAATTTAATAAATTTTACAAATGTTTCCTAATGCGTTTATATATCTTTCTTTCACATTCTTATCAAGCTAAATTGCAGTATGTATTGTGAGTGTGTGGATGTGTGTGTGTGTGTGGAAGTTTGCTCTGTTCGGTTTACAGCCTTAACTTGTAATCTGTTCTGTTCTGTTCATTTCGCAATACATATTTTGGGTTGGCTATGTACTTTACATGTTTTTTTTTTTTTTTTTTTGGGATTATAAAGAGCATCAAATGAATAATTTGTAACATTTCTAGTTCTGTTCCACAATCGATCCCATTCTTGTATGTGCTTTTACGTGGGATTGGCTGAATTGATATGATGGCTACAGCATATCTACAATCTATTTATAATATACTATATATCTCTCTCTGTATATGTAAGTGTTTTCTCTTTGATTTTTATACATTCAGCACATGCGATTCAATAGGTTCACTCACAACAGAG
The DNA here is from genome assembly GCA_019972355.1 of Drosophila kohkoa. NCBI lineage: Eukaryota > Metazoa > Arthropoda > Insecta > Diptera > Drosophilidae > Drosophila > Drosophila kohkoa. Next base: position 5,116,618 of record BJEL01000071.1, on the reverse strand, counting down.
ACGAACACAACGACACAACAAACAAGAATCGAGTCCAGAGTCTTATTTTAGTCTCTAGTTTTGCCTCCGCATTGCAGTTGCTGTTGTTGCACTTCCATTTGCACTTGCACCTGCCATTTCCACTTGCAGCAGCGTTCGCTGTCGCATTCCACGTTGTCTGTGGCTGCGATTACTTTGCTCTGTTAACGCATAAGATTGTGCGCCATCGTAGTTGCTGTTGTTGTCCTTGTAAGCGACGTAAACAAGGCCCATGGCACACATATCGCCAGTGCTTTGATCGTAGTAGTTGACGCTATTCACATAATCTTCATCCGCATACTGATAGTAAACGCATTGTCCATCGTTCACATCGCTGGCTGCTGCTGTTGTTGTTGTGGCTGCTACCACGGGTGTCAAAGTGTAGCCAGCGGGCGTATAACAACCGCGACCATCGTAAGCAAACACTGGTTGCATGGCCAATTGCTGTTGCGTTGCATACGATTGCAATTGCAAGTGTTGCTCCGGTTGATGGTATTGATATTGCTGCTGCTGCTGTTGTTGTTGCCGTTGGCGAGGTGCATACTGTTGTTGTGGTTGCTGCCATGCTTGATATTGCTGCTGGCGTGCTGCTGGAAACGCTTGATATTGCTGCGGTTGCTGATAGGAGGACAGTGGTTGCTGCTGCTGTTGTTGCTGCAACATTGTCGCCTCGTATCGATATGATCTTGTTGATGTTGTTCTAACGGGTATTATTGCACCTGTTGTTGCTGTTGCTGCTGCTCTGTTGTTGTTGCTGCTGCTGCTGTTGTTGTTGTGTGTTGTTGTTGTTAAAGGTGTTGCTGGTGTGTTTATTCTGAATTGGTTGCTGTTAATGCTGCCGTTGCTGTTGCGTTGGTATTGTTGCTGTTGTTGTTGTTGTTGCTGTTGGCCATTGCCGACGCCGTAGATGTTGTTGCTGCTGCTGCTGCATTGGCTGCAGTTGCATCGCTGCTGCAGTTGCTGTGTTGTTGTTGGTGTTGCTGCAATTGCATCGATTGCATTTGTAGCTCTAGCTGCTGTTGTTGTTGTTGTAGTTGCTGCTGCAGTTGTTGCTGTTGCATTTGCTGCTGCTGTTGTTGTTGTTGCAACAGTTGTTGTTGTTGCTGCTGCGAAGCGGCGTGTGGTCGTGGCATTGGCATAATTGTGATTGGCAAGGGCAGCATGAACACTTCACCTGTGAGATGCAGCTAATATTGTGTAAAGAAATTAATTTTGTTTTAAATAAATTTCTGTTTTTTTTTTTTTGTTTTTTTGATTTTGTTAAAAGAATTTATATGGATGCGGTTTTTGAGATCGTGGTGTTCTATTTGATCTACCTCTGTGTGCCATATTGTTGTGGGGATGATAACCGCCACCGCCGCCGCCACCACCACCGCCGCCTCCTCCTCCTCCGCCACCGCCTCCGCCACCACCAAGCATCGGCGGCTGGAGACAAACGCCAAGGTTCATGCCATGGCCATGATGATGCAGCTGCTGCATCGGATGCGGCGGCGTTCGCATCGCGTAGTGCGGAGGTTCATGTAACTGTTGCTGCTGATGATGATGATGCTGTTGCTGCTGGTGGTGTTGTTGCTGCTGCTGCTGCTGGTGATGATGGTGCAACTGTTGCTGCTGCTGCATTTGCGGATGGTTCATGTGATGCGGCGGCGGTGGCGGCAATTGTGGCTGCTGTTGTTGCCCCATGATTGGGGGGCCACCGCCCGATTGTTGCATAAACTGTGCCGCCTTCGCCTTGCCATGCTCCTCAGCTAGCCGCACCCAAATTGGCTGAGTACCGCCCGGCGGCACTGTGTTATTCAACGCCTTGATCGCCTCCTGTGCCTCCTCGCGCTTGTTGTAGCTGCACAATTTGGGGAGCATACAATTATTAATATGTCAAGTTAGTTTACAAAAAGTATTGACAAAAGTTACCGCACAAATGCCACGCCTCGTGGGCGCCCCGTCAACTTGTCACGCAATATGTTGCGCTGCACGATCAAGCCGTAGGGTGAGAATATCCGATCCAGCTGATCATCGTTGATGTTGCGGGACAAATTGATCACGTACAGATTGGTGTCCTTGATCGATTGCCCGCCAGGTCGTGCATAAGAGACCTGCGTAGATAAGCAAGGATATTAATCAAGAATTCACATTTCATCTTAAACTAAATAACAAACTACTTCAACACTAAATTGATACATAACTTTTATGTTAGATTCAAATTTTATAAATGAACAGAAATACAAAAGTTAAGGTTTAACTTTTGAAACAAGAAATCAAATAAGAAAAGGTTTAAGTTAAATTTTAAAGCAAAAAATGAAATATAAGAAACGTTTAAGTTAAGTTTTGAAATAAGAAATGAAATATCAGAAAATGTTTAACTTAGTTAACTTTTGAAACAAGAAATGAAATTGAATAGAAATAGTTCAAGTTATCTTTTAAAACAAGAAATAATAAGAGAAAGTTCAATTTTATATACCATATAAAATAGTTTTGCTATGGAAGTTAATTTTTCAAAAGAAACAAAAATTAAATATTATAAAAAGTGAAAGTTATCCTTTAAAACAAGAAAAGAAAAAGTTCAAGTTAACTTTTGAAACAAGCAATTAAAGGTAAAAAAGTTCAAGTTAACTTTAAGAACAAGAAATGAACTAGTCTAAAAAGTTTAAGTTAACTTTTAAAACATGAAATGAAAAATAGAATATAAAAAGTTAAAGTTAACATTTGAAACAAGAAATTATCTACAGGAAAAAGCTTAAGTGAAGAATTAATTTGTCAAAAGAAATGTAAAAGTTAACTTCAACTTTTGAAACAAGAAATGAAATATAAAAAGAACTTAACAATTGTGTTGAGTATAAATCCAAAAAAAGTGTTGGTCTTTAAGAAATGATGATGTTAGTGGTTGGCTCTTAATTTGTAGTACGAATTGTAATCCTTATGCTGCCAGGACTCCACTCCAATGCTTACCTTCAAGCGCTTGTTGCGCACGTAGTAGCCATTGAGCTTCTGTATGGCTTCCTCGGAGTCCGCCTCGGAGGCAAAGTCGACGAATCCGTAGCCAAAGCTGTAGCCGGTCTGTGTTAAAGAGAGAGAGAGAGAAGAACACATTAGAGCGAGTTGACCATATGCATTAGTTTCGTGTGTATGTATGCCAGTGCGTGACAGAGATAGACTGTTGGCTATTGCTCTTTCTCTTTCTCACCTTGTAGTCTCGCATGATTTTGCAAGTGTTGATGGGACCGCAGTTGCAGAACAAATGATACAACTCCAGATCCGTCATGTCCTGCGGCAGATAGTTGATGATCAGATTGGTTAACGCGCGATCCTGCGACTGTTGTGGCTGCTGCTGACGTTGTTGTTGCTGCTGCTGCTGTTGTTGCTGCTGTGGTTGTTGTTGCTGCTGCTGTTGTTGATTTGCTTGGTCCTCGTCTTGCTGCTCTTCGCTATCCTCGGACTCATCATCCGTATCGTAAATGGAACGCTGCTTTGCTTTTCCCTGCTGCTCCTTGGCCTGCTGTTGTTGTTGTTGTTGCTGTTGTTTTTGCTGTGGCGCTTGTTTCGCTCGCTGTTGTTGCTGCTGTTTATTCTGTTGCGGCAGCGTTTGCTTTTTCTTCTGCTGTTGTTGTTGCTGTTGTTTTGGTTGCTGCTGTTGCTGTGCCTGCGTCGTTGGTTGCTGCTTCTGTTGTTGCTGCTGCTGCTGCTGCGACTTGTCCGCTATCTTGTTGCCCTTATCCTCAGCAGAGTCCTCAGAGTTGGAATCATCTTCTGAGTCGTCATCCTCCTGCTCCTCCTCATCGCCGGCGCTCGTTTGCTCCGCCTGCTCATCATCCTCAGCACCCGAGCCGTCGCCGCTCTCCTCATTTAGCTCCGAGTCCTGCAACTTAAGTAGCTTTATTGAAATATATTTGTAAATGATTTTAAAGCATTTTGGCACTCACGTTTTCATTATCTTCGTCCGATGTGCGCTTAGGCATGTTGTGGCTTTTCCTTGCCACCTCGGCGCCGCCTCCTCTGCTGCAGTATTGCTGCTGCTGTTGTTTTGCCAAATTGTTCTCTGCAACAAATACAAAACAAAACGTTAAAGTGGAACATCATAAAACAAACTCTTCTTAATCTTATAGTACGAATTCGATTCAATATCGAGTATAGAGGATTTGCTATCGGCATCGGCGGTTATCGGTATCCCGGCTGAGCACGAGCCCCGCACAAACAACAACAACAACAAGAACAACAACGAAGACGGCGATAAATCATTTGGCAAGTGCAGCACTAAAAAAAAAGCCGATTGCACTTTTACATGTGTAGCGTGTGTGTGTGTACGTTTGCTTACATGTGTGTGCGTGTATGTGTGCAATTGGTTTTTGCAGCTTGTGGCGTGTTTGACATTAAATTAACAAATTTATGACACAACCGCAAATGAACTGAACTGAGAACCGACCAACTGAACCTTTCCAAGGGGCGCAGCACGATTGAGGGGGGCCCGCAAAATACATATGCACACACACACTCACACAAACGTACGTATGTACATACGTGCAACTTGCCGTGGCAGCAGCGGCCCTCAGTAGGGTAGAAGAAAAAAAAAAACAGCAAAAAAAAAAGAAGAGTATGTACTAATACCAACACATCAATTGACCGCACACACACGTACACAGAGCACATTCAAATACACGCACTGTGTGCCTCCACAACGAAAACGAAACAAGTGAGGATGAAAAAAAAAAAAAAATACAAGCGACATCAATTGAAAATTGAAAACCATTGAGAGCCGCAAAAACGGCATTTTTAGCTGCCCACATTGCGCTGCCTATTTGGCATTTGTTCAGATCATTATTTAATGTACTTACTTGCACTGTATTCACTGCCTCCACAAATGAAAAATCACAACGTTTATTTCTTCTTATTATTTTTTTGTTGCTATGTGTTGTATTATTTTTTGCACTTTTCTCCCGAACGCTTTCTAAGCGGCGACTTCAATGCAATGTACTCGTTGTCGCCATGTAATGAAAAATTCATCGATACCTTTTTTCGTGCTCAAACTGTCAAATTCAACTCGATACTTGGCCGGTGTAAGTATCGTATGGAGTGCCATTTTGACAGGCGACAACACAGCCGGGCCGCGCATATCGATGAATTCATTCGATAAATTTTTTAATTCTTTTTCGGTCAAGGAAATTTATTAAAAAAAAATTACTACAATTTCAATGAGTAAGCAGCACGTGTGGTATTTTTGTAAACAATAAATATAAATATAGCAACGCGTATAAATGGAGAAACTTAATTGTAAAATAATGAATGAGCCACACTAATTTTATTGATTTTACTATTCATAACCAAAGAGTTAAGCTGTCAAAGTAAATTGCTTGGCATTGAAATTACAAATAAGTCGGCGCTTTATTGTTGCTCTATTTAATACATTTAATTGATGTCTTCAGCCCACGCGCGCGCCAATCATTCAAACTCATCGATTACGATTGTGTAATGACCCACACACACACACACACATAGGCTGCAAAAGTAAAAGTGCTGCCCACAACGATAGGCTGTCGCTATCGTTATCGAACATTTTCAAATTCTAAGCAAACAAATAAACAAAAAAGAAAAGTAGAAGAAAACAAATTGATAAAACGCTTTTGTATTTCCGTATGTCGACGATACCACAACCCAGTGAGGGTCAAATGCGATTTTTTGAATGAATTACAGAAGAAAGTAATTTGCACACGTTTTGCAATTTGTGATAATTTTTGCGATAATTGTTTTGTCTAGCTTGTTTGTATTTACGAGAGCTTATGAATATCATTTGTGGCACACTTTGGTTTGCCAGCAGCCGCAGCTGCTGCTGTTGCTACGGCTTTGGTGTCAACAGTGTGTCAAAGCGTGATTCAATTGCGACCAACACACAAAGAAAGAGAGAGAGAGCGAGAGAGCGAGATATGTAGATCTAAGCTGCGCAATTGATGATAAATCTGCACAAAAAAAGAGTTAGAGACCATTGCGTGCTATAAAACGTATTGAAGCAGCCGCTTTGCTAGCCATTCATTGTTAGCATCTCACACCGAGAACAGCAAGGAAGAGAGAAGGCAGCTCAAAGGATAACACACACACACATACACACGCACAACATGCAGCTGTACACTGTAAATACGAATATTTGGCAAGCTATCGATATATTGTTTCGATTGTTTTTTTTTTTTTTTTTTTGGTATTTTCTACCGTTTATAGGTCACACTTTTGTTTGCAGCGCTGCTGGCTGCGCTGCCCAATTGTTTTGCCGTTGTCCATGGCATCCACCCGCTGAGCAATCGTTACGATACATCGCAAGCGAATAGAGATGTCAATAGAGATGGCTATCGCTATAATGGCCCCGCACATAAATATCTGCCGGCTGCAAGTGCGCCAACCACCGAGGCGATCATCACCACCGGCCACTGGCAGCCCAATCCTCCCCCCCAGCAGCTGCTGCAGCAACAATTGCCGCTCTACGAGCACACGTTCAACACTAAGCCAGCAACACAGCAGCAGCAACAGCAACAGCAGCAGTCGAGCTTTAAGGGTCCCTACAACATGCAGTACTATGAGCAACAGCAACCACAGCAACATTCGGGCAATAGCTGGCGAGAGCAACCACACGAATTGCAGCAACAGCAACAGCAACACTGGCAGCAACAGCAATCAACGAAACTGCAGCAATTGCCGGGCCATAATGAACAACTTCTGAGCAGCAGATGGCAACAGCAACAGCAACAACAATTGCCTAGCAACGCTTGGCAGCAATCTCAGAAGCAGCAGCCACATGAACAACAGAAGCAGCAACAAGCTTTCACTAGCAATGCCTGGCAGCAATCTCAAAAGCAGCAGCAACCAGAACTTTCCAACAACAGCTGGCGTGGGGAACAACAACAGAAGCAACAGGAACAGCAGCAGCAACTCTTCTCCGGCAATGCCTGGCAGCAATCTAAAAAGCAGCAGCAAGATGCAAGCAACAGTTGGCGTGAAGAGCAACCTCAGAAGCAGCAGCAACCTACCGACAACAGTTGGCGCGAGGAGCAACAGCAAAAGCAGCAACAGCAACAACTCTTCCCTAGCAATGCCTGGCAGCAATCTCAGAAGCAGCAACTCTCTGAAAGCAACTGGCGCGAAGAGCAACAACAGAAGCAGCAGCAACAGCAGCCTAGCAACGCCTGGCAGCAGCCACAACCCGCCGACAACAGCTGGCGTGAGCAGCAACATCAGAAGCAACAACAGCAGCAGCAGATCTTGAGCAACTCCTGGCAGCAGCAACCACAGCAACCCAGCAGCTCGTGGCAAGAGGCAAGCCGACAACAAGTGCAGCAACAGTTGCAGCAACAGCTCGCTCAGCACGACAGCAACATGCTGCATACCTTTCCGTTTGCCGGGCGTGATAAGATTGCTGCTGCTGTTGCAACAATGGCTGAGTCTGGTGCGTCTTTTGGTCTATCTTCTCCTCCGCACGGCTCTCGCTATGTGGCGTCTGAGCTGCGAGTTCCTCAACAGCTGATGACCACTCAGGCGCTGCCCGATCCCCAGCAGCAGCAACCATTCGCAGGCTACGAGCAACTGCTGGGCGGATCCTCCTCTGCTCACTATGTCCAGATGCAATCGAATTCCTACGAGTTGCCGAGTTCCTCTTACAGCAGCTTGCGTGATGATGAGCAGCTGCTCCATGGACATCCTCATTACAGCAGTCACTCTCCCAATCACATTGGCTCCTCCTCCTCATCCTCATCTTCATCTTCCTCCTCCTCAACCTTGTCTTCCTCCTCATCCTCTTCCTTGTCTTCCTCGCCCATGGTATTTCAGCCAAGCCGCGAATTTGAAGCGCCTTATTATTAAGACGGAGGGAACTCACCACAACTTCAACTGCAAGTTGGCTAGCGAAAAGAGTTCCTCAACCTCAACATAACCTCAACCTCACCCCAACCTCAACTTAACCTCAATCTGGACACTTGATACGCTTGCATTTCGTTTTCAAGAGAAATGCAATACGACTATAGAAGCGATTCTAGCACAATTACCATATTTTTTTTTTTTATTTTATATGTACACAATATAAAACATATTTATAACAATTCAACTGTGTTTTTTTGTATCTTTTTTTTTTAAATTTTATTTAAGTTGATACAATATAAATTATTAGCAGTGTAGAAAGTATTTTTTACTTTATTTTAATTTTACCTATTTTTATAATTTATATTATATATGAATAATTCAAAAAGAGCAGGCTTTATTGTACATTTTTATACCAGCTGCCCATAAGGTGGAAGGATATTATAACGTTATGCCAGCAATTGTATTAAATAGGCAAAATAAGCAACCCTATAAAGCATATATATTCTTGATCAGCGTTAACAGCCGAGACGATCTGTCTGTCTGTCCGTCTGTTTGTATGAACACCGATATTTCAGAGACTATAAGAGATAGAGCTATAATTTTTTTCGACAGCATTTGTTATGTTTTCACGCAGATGAAGTGTGTTTCAAATTTTTGCCACGCCCACTTCCACCCTCGTAAATTGACAAAACTCGAAGAACAAGCGTACCATTAGAAACAATATTAATATTATCTTCTTCAGTTATTTGATTTTCAGTTATTTGCTTTTGTATATTTCAATTAACACAATCTTTAAATTTGATGTTTTTAAATTTTTATTTATTTTACTTTTTTTTAGATTTTAATTATTTATTAAGTAATTAAACCAGTACAGCAACGAAGAACCATAATAAAACTTATTTGAGACAAACCTTATACTTATGTTAAACAATTTTTGATTTTTCCTATTTAGACTGACTTTAATGCATTTCATTTGTTTGTTTTTTCATTATGCTGAGACAATATAATTGATTTACATCAAGTTGAGTGCATTTCATTGCGCTCCACTGCGTCCATTGTCCAAGAAACTCCCCAAAAAACTTCTTGATGAGCTCAGGTTCAGGGGCAGCCTTGACAACGGACAGCTGTAAAGCTAAAACCCAAAATATAGACTCGTAAATAATCGCAGCTAATTTGATTATGTTCGCAGTTGCGAAATACAATTAATTCCATTTTTTCCCAGAGACTCTACTAGGCTTAGATCCGGCTCGCCGCCGTCTTTGTTTCCGCATTATCTAAATTTTGGCAGCTAATTGCAAGAAATTGTGTAATTTGAACTTGAAAATTGTCTAATACACTAGCAACAATTGGGTATGCCCGACATTTGATTCTTTTGATTTAAATTTCACCATTTTGTGATTCTAGTTTTGTTGAATTTTTTTTTCACTTTCGGATAAAGTTTCGTGAAAATATTGGAATTAGAACTTGAATAGATTTTATATACAAAAATGAAATATAGTCTTGCAGTAAAAAATGAGAAAGAAAGCTACAGTTGAGTGATGATACTCATTCCAATTTGTAATAAAAGCAATATAGTATATACATATAGTATATACAATATAGTACTAAATTAACATATCGAAAAGGTTCTAAAATATAGCGAAGTCTACATTTGGTATATCGAAAAACAGTGATATTAATCTTATTTTATACTAAAATATACCGAATTTATATACTGAAAAATACTAAACTATACCGAAATCTATATTTGGTATATCGATATACTATTACTTAAAGAAACATCGCGCAGTAAGTCTAAATATATACCAAATTAATATACCGAGAAATACCGAAATATACTGAAATCTATATTTGGTATATTGATATACTATTACTTAAGAAATAGTGTGGTATTGGTCTTAATATATACCAAATGAATATACTAAAAAATACCCAAATATACCGAAATCTATATTTGGTATATCAATATACTATTACATTAAAAAGAGTGTGCTATTAGTGTTAAAACCAAATTAATATACCATAATATATCAAATGGTATCAAAAGCTATATTTGGTATATTGGTATATCATTACTTTTAAAATATACCAGATTGTCTTTTCCAAAATAATTTTAAACTTGTTATCTAATCGCAAATTGTATTATTATATTATACTCTTATAATACAATGTCATAAGCTATAAAAAATATTAGTATAAGATACTAAAGCGACTTGAAACAGTTTGAGCTATGCCTTGTCCATTATCTTTAGTTAGTGTATTTGAGCTTCGTTGTTTTTCTCTTTTGCTATGCGTGTTGTTGTGGGTGTGAATTAAAATCCATTTAAATGTGAAATTAAAGTTAATTTCATAAAACCAAATAACGTTAAAGAAAACAAGCGAAACAAACGCACGCGTTCAAAATGCTTGGCTTCCGTTATGCAAATCACCCAAAGTCAAAGTCGAAGCTGTTTTTGTAGTTGCGAGTTGAAGTTGAAGTTGGAGCATCGCTTCCCATTCGACGTGATTTTCAATCTAAAGCAGTTGTTGGCAAAGGGCTGAGGGCCGGAGACAAAGCGGAATGCGGGGCATGAGACGAGTGGAAAAGAAAGAGATGAAAAGTGAAGGTAAAGTAAATAAAAATAAAATCAGAGTATAAACACCCACAGCAACAACGCCAAAGAAATAATGATAACAACAAGTTGCGGTCGCCAGGGGCGGATTTAGAGGTCTTGAAGGGGAATTGGGCGCCACAGTTTGGGGCGCTGCAAATGTCTTTGATTGAATGCAGAAATTTAGATGTGATTGGTGATATTTATGCAAATTGTATTAACTATTATGTGAATAATTAAGTATATTAATAAAGCTGTTAAGATTTCGAGAATAAAATGCAATAAACAATTAAATTAATATCAAAAGCAGAAATATGTTTACTGTAAGTAATATTTTTGTGATCCAATTAACTATAATTTCAATGCATAAATATGAGGAAAAAACTGTTTAATTTTGGGCAATAAATGTAATAGAAATTTGCAATGAAATTTTGAACACTGATTAAAAGAAGAAAAATTTATGATATTTATACAGTTCAATTAACTATTGTTTAAAAAAAAAAATGTTTAAATTGGGCAATAAAATATGATAAAAGTATAAATATAATATATAATATTATTTCAATATTAATATAAAAAAAGAGTCGAATGCCCCAGCAGCCAGAACACTCTTTTCTGTAAATTAAATGTAGTATTTAATATAATAAATAAATAAGTTTTTAGCGTTACTTACGCAATATAATTATCTATTGAATAAAGGCTATTGTTGCCAGTGCTTTAGCCTCTTAATTCTATTATTATTTTATAATTATAATTAATAAACAGATAAGTAAAATAAATATATATTATTCTAATCTTGTCTGATTAAACAAATAAATAAAATAAATTTCAACTTTTCTAATTTATCTTAATAAGCAATTAAATAAAATAAACTTCTTCTATTCTAATCTTATCTTAATAAAATTAATTACTACTATTCTAATATTAAAATACATACAAATTTGGCGGTTTGCTCTGTTTAAAATGAGGCTATAAAATATGAATATCTTTTAAAAATATAAAACACATTAATATGCATGAGATATTTAACAAGGTCATTAAGCTCGATATAAAGATCATATGAGAGTCTTTTAAAAATATAAATCAAAGAAACATGCATTTAATTTATATCGAGATCATTTGATTGAAAACGCGCCTGGCTGAAATTGTTATTGTTTTCGACTTGCCACTTGCCACTTGCAACCTGTGGCAGCAACAGCAGCAGGAAGTCGCCATTTGTTGCATTCAAACAAATTGTTTATCTAACATTCAATTGCAGACTGAGGATCAAGCAGCAACATCCTGACAACGGGTCAGCGCAATATTAATATCAATATCAATAACAAGATCGCGCGATTGCGATTGAGATCGTTATCAATATCAACAGATGGATTGGATTACGTAAGCTGGCAGCGAAATGGAAGTGGAAGCAGCAATTCAATTTCACAACTTGGTAAAAACAGAAACAGAAAAAAGGGAGCCAAAACAGTTACATGGATTGTTGAGCGCGTAAACAGCGAGAGCAAGAAATGGTAATGGCAGCATAATGATTATCTTGCCAGATTGCAACATGATTTGCGCAAGCGTTGAAAACAGTTTAGAGAATTATGTTTATAACTAGCATTGTGCGAGATATTTGCCAAGAAAACAACAAAAAAGGTGAAAGGCATACCTGAAAGTATCTTTCGAGTCTCCAGACAACTCCAATCAAATCAAAACAAATTAAATTAACAAATATTTGGCACAAATCTTTGCGTAGCTCAATTTGCAGTCTAGACTGATTAATTGATTCTCATAGTTGAGTTTTATGCCCGGATCTCAGAGACTAAAATTTTTATTTCTGCCATGTCAACTTCCGAAATTGAAAACAAACAAAAAAAAATAAAAAAAATTAGTTCACACAATAATAACTTTATGGTTTTCGAATTTGTTTGCGAACAATTAAAAATTTTTCTGCTGTTGTTCTGGCTTAACTGCTTTAGTTAACAATTCAGTATATTTTATATTATATGGTATATTGTTACATCCTTCAGTTGCCAATGTGGTATATTTTGAGTGCAGTAGTATATTCTTAACTACATTTTTTTGACAATACGGCATAATTTGTGGTATATGGTATATTTTTAATGTTGTAGTATATTGTTAACTGCTGTAGTTGACAATCTGGTATATTTTATATTATATAGTATATTTTGAATATAGCAGTATATTGTAAACTGCTTTAATTAACAATCTGACATATTTTGTAGTATATATTTGGTATATTTTGGATGCAGTAGTATATTAGTAACTACTACATTTGACATTTTAGTATATTTTGCAGTATATGGTATATTTCAAATGTAGTAGCGCAGCTGTCAAATGCTTTAGTTGACATTTTGGTATATTGTGTACTGTATATTCGGTATATTTTTCAATGCAGTATATTGTTGACTACTTTAGTTGATAATTTGATATATTTTTCAGTATATAATCGGTATATTTTGAATGTTGCACCATATTACTGCTGCATTTGATATTTTAGTATTCTTTGCAGCATGTGGTATATTTCGCATGTAGTAGTATATTTCTGCCATATTTTGTAGTATATTTGATATATGTATTTTGAATGTAATAGTATATTGCTTTAACAAATATAGCTTTTGGTATTTTTTATTTGACTATTTTTATCGATAATACCGCTGTCGCACATCTTTAATTGCAAATGCTTTTTCACTTGACAGCAAGAGTTTCATTTCGATGCTATAAACAGACTGACGGCTCTACCACTAATAATAGTTGTTTTTAAGCGCATTTGAGGTATGCCAGCCAATCTATGTTATGAATTCAAGTTTTCTCCAAAAGGGTGCATCTGAGTTTAGTCTCTTTTAGTTTCTCCCATCTCCCATCTCCCATCTTGCATCTCGCATCCAATGCCAATGATGCAACGAGGAAGTGCGCGAGCAATGATCTCTGGCAGTGACAAGCATAGCGCTAACGTATCCCATATCCGAGGAGATCGGTTACAACGGAACTGCAGGGATTCAATTACAGCAGCGTTAGCTGGCTGCTATATAAGCTCTTGATATTGTTTGTTGACTCAACAACCTCACTTCAACACTCGGTCCGACATCAACCCAACATGCAGAGCCACTCTCTGAAGCACTTCACTTTCGCGCTGGCCTTGATCCTGGCCGTGGAATCGCAACCACCTCCGCCACCACCGCCGCCCATCTACTACTATGGCAACTGGTTATACGCCATGCCTTGGCAGCCCTTGGCTGTAGCACCTCCTCCCAATCCGTCCGGTAATGCTGCCCAGCCTCTCGACACGCAACAGCTCAGCTTGGGCTATACAGGACCTCAGATCTTTCCAGTTACGGCAGCTCCAGCAACAGCTTCAGCTTCAGCAACAGCAGCAACTACCGCTCAACCTCAGGCTAGACGTCGTCCCATTTTGTTGGGCCTCTTGACGCCACATCCAGCGCAAGGTCAGTTTACGCTACCTTTCCGACCTTCCCCCTTTGCGGGCTACAGTGTAGATAAGCACGAGGAGCAACAGCAGCAACAGCAACAACAACAACAGCAGCAGCAGCAACAACAACAGCAACAACAGCAGCAACAGTTGCAACATCTGCCCGAACCCGGATTTTATGCACCAGGATATCCACAACAGGAGGCCGCCGCTAGCAACCCTACCGAGGAGGCCTCCGATGAGCAACAGATCGGCGAGGATCAGCAGCAGCAGCATTTCATTTACATGTCACCAGGCACACTGTACAATCTGGTTAGCAACTAAATAAAGCCAACAAACACATATCTAAGCTGTACTTAATTCACAACTAGTTAGCAACTAAATAGAGGGATATAAAATAGATAGATATATCATAGATCATATATAGATTAAAGTTCATCATAGAACCCATAGATTATAGATAGAGCTTCGAAAATAGATATATAAAGGATCATAGATCATAGATAGATTAAAGATGATAGATAGATTAAAGATCATAGATCAACGATCACAGCTCTTTGATAGATAGATTAAGGATCATAGATCGTAGGCAGACCATAGATCATAGATAAATACATAGCTCATAGATCAAAGAAATATTAAAGACTATAGATCATAAATAGAACTTGGAACATAGATAGATAGATCATAGATCTTAGATCATATACAGATTAAAGATCGCAGATCAACGATCACAGCTCTTTGATAGATAGATCATAGATAGATTAAGGATCATAGATCGTAGACAGTCCATAGATCATAGATAAATACATAGCTCATAGATCAAAGAAATATTAAAGATTATAGATCATAAATAGAACTTGGAACATAGATAGATAGATCATAGATCTTAGATCATATATAGATTAAAGATCATAGATCATGGATGGATCTTCGATCATAGATATATAAAGGATCATAGATCATAGATTAAAGATCATAGATCAAAGATCAAAGCTTTTTGATAAATAGATCATAGATAGATGACTGATAATAAATCATAGATAGATCTTATAGATTTTAGATAGTCCAAAGATCATAGATAGATCTTAGACCATAGATAAGTCGTAGATGTTAACCCAACATCCTCTTTGTTAAGTTCATAATTCCTTCACACCCACATTATGATGAGTCCTCACTTTTACCCAAGTTTGCTGATGCGTTGCTGTTCCTTTTTAAAACTCCAAATTAGATTAGATCATAGATCATAAATCAAAAGGAATAGATCAAAGATCACAGATCATAGATCATAGATATAGACCATAGACCATAGATAAATTATAGATTTTAATCCAACATCCTCTTCGTTAAGTCAGTTCATGATTTAGTTCACGCCCACTTGATGATGAGGGAGCTGCCTCACTTTTACCCACGTCTGCTGCTGGGTTTGCCTTTCCTTTTTGAAACCCCAAATTAAGACCCTAAAGAGACGTTAAATTGGTGAAATTATCTGCGGCACAAACTCTTGCCTCGTGTGTGGCAGGTGACCTTGGCAGCGACACGTTGCCCACGTTGCGCAACACAACAACTGCCACTGCCACAGCAACGTTGACGTTAAAAAGTTGAAGTTGAAGTTGGAGTCAAAGTCGCGCAGTCGAGAGACGAGGTCGCTTATGAAGATTGACAATGGCACAGCAAGTGGCCTGGCAATTACATGAGCCAAAAGCTACAACAATAAAACGCCACACGTCCCAAAGCAAGCGAGCTTCTGCGGAGGGAAACTGAAGCAAAAACCCGGGCACAATAGCTGATGTCATCCCATGAGAAGACGACTCGCAGATGCGCTAATCACATTAACACTGTCCCTGCAAAACCGATCTAGCTTCTTGGGTGGGTTTTTGCTGCATATTGTACTTTGCAGACTTGATACTGACAATTTGAATTGTAATTTATGAACTTGAACAGACTGAACTGTAACACTGTGTTAACAGCCTCCTGCAGTACCGACCAGGAAGATAGTCTATACAATTTATTAGTTTCTGCTTTATATACATATATAACACTCTTTACGTTTATTTAAAGTTTAGCCTGTGACTAATACCGAACACAAAAAGAGTACGTTTCAGTCTTAAGCTGTACATAATACAGCCTTCTTGTGTCCTGTGCAGTACCGACCAGGAAGGGAAGTCTGTATGTAGCTTAATAGACTCAGCTGCACTTTTAAACTTCTACATATATTTTAGCAGTTTTAATCTGTTAATAATACAACTCTCTATTAAGAAACTTCCGCAATAGCGATCACAAAAAGAGCATATTTCTGTACATAATACAACCCTCTGTTATAAAGTGCAGTACCGACCAGGAAAAGAATCTAAATCTCTTTTAACAGCCTTGTGCTGTCAATAATACAACTCTCAATAATGATCCTTCCTCTATTCTAATCATTCCATTTCTGTTTCAACCTGTACATAATACAACCTTCTAGTGCGTTGTGCAGTACCGACCAGGATACGAGTTTATATCTTGATAGGCTCAGCTGCAAATATAACCTTCTATATGCATTTTAGAAGCTTTAGCCTGTGAGTAATACAACTTTCTATTAAGCTACTTCCGATCACCAAAAGAAACTTTTTCTGTACACAATACAACCCTCTGTTATGATGTGCAGTACCGATAAGAAAAAAATAACCTAAATCTTATTTAACAACCTTGTGTTGCAAGTAATTCAGCTCTACATTAAGATCCTTTCGCAATACCGACCACAAAAAGAGTAAATTTCTGAGCTGTACATAATGCAACCTCCTTGTATTTTGTGCAATACCTACCCGAAATAAGAAGTCTATATATGTATCTCTTTTAACAGTCTTGTGCTGTCTATTAAAAGCCTAGTGCAATAGCGATCAGAAATCGATTAAAGCTAAGCCTCACAATAATTGTCATAGCTTATATGTTCGGTACTGCACTGGAAGGTCGTAACGAAATTTCAGCACAGAAAGATCATTTAAGATCACTTTTGCGTCTAAGTTTCGTAGTGTATTTCGAAAGTTTGTACTTAACTATTTAGACTAGCGCTAAGCGCAAATGCTCAGATGTTTGAAAGAGTTCACACAGTTGGGGGCGGACTCTAGACAAATCAAAAACAATGACGTGTAATGCTCATGACTTCATTAAAGATATTTATGGAGTTTTAAACGGTTCATTTGCGAGTCTCGAGGCAATCATAATTGAATTGGTAAGAAGCAGAGAAATGAATGATTGCAAGATGACACAATTGGAGGAGTGTTTCGTTCAAATTGTGCGGCGTGACAAGTGGATTGCAGGGACCTTGATAGCCACAGACACAAGTAATAAAAAGACAAAGACAAAATGCCAAGTTCCCAGCTACACCCAACTCAAGACTCCATCTCTAACTTTAAACGTTTGTTTGGGGCGGGGAAAACTCTCAAAACGGTGGCAAAAGTTGAAGACAAACAAATTTGTTTAACATTTGTGCAGCTGACAAAACGATTTGCGATTCACAGCAGACATCAACAACAACAACAAATGCTATTCGACTCGGTTCCGTGAGTGGATTACCGTTAGCAACTGTAAGAATACACCAAGGGGGAAAAGAGACAGAGAGAGTGCGAAGCGAAATGGGAGCGTGCTTTTCTTGTCTTGTCATCCACACTCACATTCATCAAAATGTTACTTGGAATTAATTGCAATTTACGCATAAAGCAAATCGACTTGGGAAAGGTTGGAAAAAACCAAAAGCCAAAAACCAACAACAGACACGCATCGCTCCACTGCAGACAGAGACAGGGATAGAGGGAAGGGGGAGGGGAGCTGCAACAACAATTGTGCACTGAGACATGCGATATGGCAAAAGTGTCACTTGAACTTGAGTCAAAGCCGCACAGTTTGCAGCTAAACAAAACGCCACCGTGGTGCGAAAGTGCTGCAAACGCAAGCGAAAAGTTTTCGCTTAATAACAGAACAACGCGTTAACATTGTTATGTTAATGTATAAAAGCAGTCTGTTAAGCTTCAGCTTCACTGTTAACACAGTGCTGTTGACTGTACGATTTTTACTTTCAAAAAGTGTCTTTGAATTTAGAATTTCTAATTTGAAATAATATGTACTATGTTAGAAATTATATTATTAATATTATTTTATGTTATAATTTATTATTGTATACATTAATATCTGTATTATGTATTATATACATTACAATATGTACTTTGTATATTATTAAATATAAAATTATCAAACCATTCTTGACTTAAATAAAATAAATAAGTTATTCAAAAATAAAATACTGTTAATCCTTTCGTGTCGGACAACTCTATTAAATTCTCTTGAGCGAACAGGTCTTCTAAAAAAAGAACTTTAGATCAAAAAATCAAATTTTACAGAATGAAATAACATATTTAATAGTTCATTTTTAAATTTGATTGCTAGAATTTTGGCAAAGATTTTACCTCATGAACCATTTGGTAATTGATTGCATAATTGCATAAAATCGAATTTGCAGGCGTTATTCTGATAACACAAACTAAGTGCAAGCTTTTAGATGGAGCACAAAAGAAAATGCAAAACAAAATCTAAAAGTTTCGCGAACAAATATGCAAGTCAATGAAAAGGGGTGAGCTAACCTAATGACGCGGAGTATATGAACAAAATGTATAGTTTTATTATTTAATTTAACTAACTTCAGCTTTCAATAGCGACAACTGTTTGCAGTTCAACTTTATATCAATAATTGAATTGAAAACAAAAGCATAGTTAACTGTTCAACAAAACACAAAAAAAAAAAAAACATCACTGTGAAGCCACTGTGCCAAGGCAAGCGACAGTGTGTGCTTGCAGCGACATGTCTGGCGAGCGTGCTCCTCATACACGCCGTCATACGCCCAAACAAGAGTGAGAGTGAAAATGAGTGTGTGGAGTGGAGTAAGCAAAAGCAAAAGATGGCAAAGCGGTAAACCACCAAAGCGAGCAAACGAAACTCCAAATCGCTGCCATATGCAAAATGCCAGCAACAACAACACTAATAATAACTACAACAATAACAAATACAGCAACAACTGTTAAGTGCGTCGAGTTGGCGCTTTTCGCATCGCCGCCGCCGCCGACGCCGCAGTCGCAGTCGCCATCGCAGTCGCCATCGCAGTCGACGTCAACAATGACGAGCGCTTTGCCGAAGAGGCCGCCGCGTATAAAAGGGTTGGCCGGTGCAGAGGTCGTCAACACTCGGCGCGCAGCACTTGTGGAATATACGCGAAGCACAGCGAGAGAGAGCGAAAAACACAAAGAGAGCGGGAGTGATAAAAGCGCGTTCGATAACACTCAGCAAGGATACAACACGTATCGATCGATCAACTTATCGCTGTTCATTTTTTTTTATCGTTTTCTTTTTGTTTACGTGCAACTACAACAAAGATGCAGTTCGCTGTAAGTGTTTCTATCAGTGTGTGTGTGTGTGCTTTTGAGTAAACAATTTTATTGTGCGAAATCCTTTGAAAAGTAGTAAAAGTTAAAAAATTATGATGAAGTATTTTTTATTAGTTAAATTTCGATGACTATTGATCATAAATTTATCAAAGTGATGTTTTTGCATATGCTTTTAACGTGTTTTTAAATACGATTTCAATAATTAGTAAAACCCCAATTATCAAACAATCTTGAGCTCATTTTTATAACGATCGCTACACAAAATTATTATTATTTTAATGAAACAACGAATACAATTCCTAAAACAAGATGAACAAAAAAAAAAAAAATCAAGAATGCTTACAAAAATATATTTTGCAGCTTTAATAATTTGCATGGATTAGATTATTTGGAACATAGAATAATAATAAAAATGATAAAATTTGCACTTTTCCGTTAAAAGTTAGAACATGTAAACAATTTGTTAATTAAATTCCAAATATCTTTAAAATTGAACCAAAAAGAATGATAGGGAAAATGCTCAAATTTTTTAATACTGTTGTATAAGAATAAGTTACTTATTTAAACTAAAGATGAAGTTTTATAAAAAAATCAAATTTTCATGTTCACTTGAATGTTAGAATATGCCATATTTTTTTTTTTAACTCAATTATAAATATCTTTAAAATGGAACAAACACATATGATAGAGAAAAGGGCAGAATTTTCCCATACTTTTGAAGCTTAACAAAGAATAATTTCTTATTCGCATGTTACATTTTTAAATCGAATAATTAAGAAATTTCGATTTCCTTTTGACTTTTTTAAATTTACAAAAATCAGAAAATATTATAACTTCCTATTTCAATTTTAAAAAGTAAACTTGCGCAATAAATTTTAAATTAAGATTACAAAGTAGAGATCTCTTAAAAATTATAAATTATATTTTGTTTTCAATTGAAATTGTTTTAAAACCATTTACCAATACTCTCTTGAATTCAAAGTATATTTAATATTACAATAATTATAATGCTTATTAAATTGATGTAGAATTGCAAATCTCTTAAAAATGATAAAGTACAAAATTTTGTTTTTTTTTAATTTGAATCTTTTTAACCCATTTTATACTTTCTTGAATTCAAAGATTATAATAATTATATTAACTATAAAATTGAGATTACAAAGTAGAGTTGCAGATTTTGAAAAATGATAAATCTTACAATTTGGGCTTTCAATTTGAATTTTTTTTAAACCATTTCCAAAGTATCTTTAAATTTCAAGCCAAAGGCCTTTGCAGCTGGTGCTTTAGAAATACGCTAGTTTTAATTTTAATAATATTCATCCTTATTAAATAAATGCTATTCTTAACTCTCCCAAATTCCCGTATTTTGCAGCTATTGCGTGCGCTCTTTGGCTGCGCCTTTCTGGTCAGCCTCTTGAGCTGCTCTTTGGCCAAGCAAGTGCAACAACCTCAACAGCAGAGCGCTAAGCTGAAGCGTGATGCAGCTCTCAGCTTTGGCAGTGGCAGCGGACTCTATCACGGACCCTCGCACAAATACTTGCCACCTCCCGCTGGCTACGAGAGCACCTACGGATCGCTGCATGGCAACGGATTGGCATCGAGCAGTGGCTTTGACTTTGCCAGTCTGCTCGACAGCGACAACACGCATCACTTCCATCATTATCATCAGCAGTCACCTCAGTCGCAGTCGCATCATCAAGCCTCATCTTATCATCATGCTCCTGCTGGACATCGTCCGATTTATTTGACTTCCTCCGGCTCCAACTATCATCATCATCAGCAACAGCGACCACATCAGGCACCCAAAGTGGAGACGTACATTGTGCAGACAAGTCATGCACCTGGTCCACAGCATCATCATCATCAGCAGCAGCAGCAGCAAGGTCATGGCTTGGGTTACAAGTACTCCGGACATGGCAGCAACTTCTTGAGTTTGCTGAGTGGAAATGGAGGCCACAAACAAAGTGGAGGCAGCACTTATTTGCTGGCCACGCGTCCAAGTCTGAGCTTTGCACCCAGCTTGAGTCATGGTCTGGAGCAGGAGCAGGAACACGCTGCTGGATACAGCTATGAAGCTCCCAGCATTCAGCACTTTAAGCAACAACCTCTGACCAGCTACGGCGTTCCTTTGTTGCCCGGTTACGAGGCGGATGATGAGCAACAATCTCATCAGGAACATGCTCAGAGCTCAGCACACAAATCCCAGCTGGATCAACATCAGCCCCCGGCTTATGCTTTGGGCCACAAGGGACTCGGTCACTTTAGCTACACCTCAAGCAAGCCGCTCGCCTTGAACACCGACATTCATCAGCATCATCATCAACAACAGCAGCAGCAACATCAGGCAGAACACAACGAACTCGCTCCCTTTAAGCCAAGTGCTTTCCTTGGCGCCAAACACGAACCGAGCAACGCCTTTGACTTTGCCACGCCCACCAGCCAATACTTGCAACCGCCCACGGGCGGAGCTTCCGCCTCGGGCTACGATTATGCGGCGCCAAGTGTGCTTTATGGCGCCCCAGGACAATCGGGCGACTCGGCCACGCCCATCTTTGAGCCGGAGTCCACTTATCTGCCGCCTGTCACCAGCTATGGCGCCCCCTTGGCCACGCCCACACACAGCTATCACTAAATTATTTACCTTCATTTTGTTGTATTAAGTTATATCGATTTTTTATCTATTTTTTTTTGTCTATGTAACTAATTTTAAGTGGAGAATTCTGCATAATAAAAAGCACTAAATTCTAATACATTTTTAGCTACTTTTTTGCTTCTACTTTAAGTGGAAAACTCTACAAATATTTAGCTTCTTATTTTGGTTCTTTTTTGAGTGGAAAACTCTAAAAATATTTATCTACTTTAAAGTGGAGAATTCCGCTTAATAAAAAGCACTAAATAGTAAAATATGTTTAGCTTCTTTTTCCTCTACTTTAACTCTAACCATTTGTAGCTACTTTTTCAAATTCAATGTTTAAGTTTTTTTTATCTATTTTTAAGTGGAAAACTACAAAATAAAAACAAAAAATTTAGCTACTAAAATATTTAGCTACATTTTTCCCCTACTTTAAGTGGAAAACTCTAAAGATTTTTAGCTATTTTTTTATTGTTCTTAAGTGAAGAATTTTGCATAATAAAAAACTTTAAATACTAAAAATATTTAGCTACTTTTCTTCTTCTACTTTATGTGGAAAACTTTGCAAAAAACTTTAAATACCAAAAATATTTGTCTACTTTTTAGCTTCTAATTTGTCGATTAAATATTCTGCACAATGGAACAGCAATTGAAATAAAAATAGTTGGCAAACTCGGACTCAAGCCACACCTCTCACTTGGCTCTGTTACACTTTCAATTGTCAAATTGGATTGTTTTTTGACCATCTCATCATCGTTGCGCACGTCGCGCTTTAAAATGCACAACTTGTCAACACATTTTTGGCAGTTTGAATTTCGCTTTTGCGTATTTTGAAAGCGTGTGAAGTTTGATGCGAGAAATTCGCTATCGCCATCAAAACTTCGATTGAAACAGAGCAGAGAAGAGCGCAAAAAAAAAAACAAAGAAAAAGAAGTTGGAGTTCGATGAAACGCCCTTGGCATGGCCAATTAGCCATCTATCTAAGTCACAATCGAAGCCAAAATCAGCTGACTCTTAGCGAAAGGCAGCGATCCAAAATTTAATCAATTTATTCAATGATATTATAAACGCATTCACGTGCTCTCACAATTGCACTACCAGTTAAATGAGTCAGCGAGAGATGAACAGAAAACAAGGATTAGCAAGAAAGAAGAGTGTGCTCGACTGTGAGATACCCGATACATATTTAGAATACAAGTAAATATCGCGATAATATTCTTTAATAATATACCAAATTAATATTGTACATCGCAAAAATACTTAAATATAGCGAATATTGGTATATCAATATACCACTAACAAAATACTAAAATATACAGCATTGGTTACTACATTAAAAATATACAAAAACATACCGAAGGCCATATTTGGCATATTGAATACTACTACATTCAAAATATACCATAAAGGGCACAATATACCATATTGTCTGCCAAAGCAACTAAGACCCGTAGTAAGTACCAAATTAATATACCGCAAAACTACATAAATATACCAAATATTGGTATATTGAATACTATTACATTCAACAAAATACTAAATAGTAAAATATACAGCATTGGTTATATTGAAATAGTACTACATTAAAAATATACTAAAACATGTCTAATATATTTGGTATATTGATATAGTACTACATTCAAAATCTACTATAGAACATTAAATAAACGATTAAAAGATGAAAGAATAATAATTAAATAAGCTACAGTCTCACCATTTTCAATAAAAGCAAAATAGACCGAACTAATATACCATTAAAATACCAAAAGACTAAAAGGTGTGTATATCGATATACTACTACATTCAAAATATACCATAGAACACAACAAAAAAACAGTTTGTCATAATCTAATAAAATAAAACGAATCTTTGCCTAAAATTATTAAATCATATTAAATTTCTACGGCTAAGACTTTTTTTTTCCTTCTAGTAAAGTCAAATGTACAAAAATATTTGCGCAAAATGCAACTTCAATATAAAATTTAAAGACAATTTGTAGGAAATTGAAATAAACTTCAATCTTTTGCAATTGAAAGTCATTACAAAATAAAGGAAAAATAATTAAGAGGGCGGTAATATTTATAAAATAAACTAAATTGATATACTAATAAAATACCAAAGCACTAAATACTGAAACATTTGTATATTGATATACATACTCTTGCATTCAAAATATACCGTAGAACACAAAATAAACGAGTTTGTCACAATCTAATAAAATAAAATGAATACATATTAAATCTAATTAAATTTTCTTTCTAATAAAGTCAACTCTACAATATATAATAAAAAAATACAAAAATATATACTCAAAATGCAACTTTAATACAAAATAAATAAAACTTAAAGACAATTTGTAGGAAAATTAAACAAGCTTTGGTCTTGCAACGATATTAAACTAGTTTGCTATAATCTGAAGTCTTTTAAATTTAACGACTCGCTAATTGTTCTCATTTTGCGCTAGAGTTGCGCGTCTGCCAATGCGAAAAAGAAAGGAAAGGTAAAGCAGTTGCTTTGCTGTCTGTTGTTTGTTGTCTGTTGTTTGTCGTGTCTTCATTCGCACAGTGCAATTATAATCTTGGCAATGATCTTATGATTGATGCAACAACAACTCGCAAGTTGGCTGCCAAAATGATGTCACTTGATGCGGCTTACTTACGATGATGATGATAATATTAATCATATTTTTGCTCATATTTCATACTTATGCAACGGATGCGGATTTTTATTGTATGTACATTTGATCCTGGGATGCGGTGTGACCCACATTGAAAGTGAAAGGATAGAGAGGGAGATATATGTGTGTGATTATTGCGAGGGGATTAGCAAAGGGCGCCAGAGGGGGAAATTACGACTTCGAGTTTGAGTTCGACTTTGAGTTCGAGTCCGGTTGGCAGCTGCTCAACAATCAAATGAGAGGAAGAAAACAAAACAAAAAAAAAAAAACACAGACTTACACGAAAGACTTAGGCAACGAACTTGGCAGTGTTGAACCAGTGTTGCCACCTCACATTTACATTTACATTCGCATTTACATTTGCAGGTCTTTAATTGTTGTTGACGGATACTTGGCACTTGGCACTTTTGTTGTGCTTGGGTGGCTGCCTGATTTCGGACACTTGGACACTTCCAGAGCAGCGGCATAACATAACACTGCGAAAGTTGCGGCAGTTGCAACCCAGACGCGCAGTTCAACGACCAGAGTTACCGCAACACCCGACACAAATGCAAAACTCGCGTTTTCTCCATATCGTATTTCCCCCACTTTTCTGTCTAGCATTTCAGGGTCAGACCTTGACAACAAAATTAATTGTTCGTCTCATAGTCCACGCACTGAGCGTCAAACTGATGCGAGAATCTCTTCTACAAGAAGAAAACGAAACCAGAAATATGCAAAAAACCAAAATAAAAACAAACGTGACAATGCGCAGTTAAAAAAAAAACCAAAACAGTTTACTGTGGTGACCTAATTAAATAACAATTTGCGTCAAAACGTCAACTCCAAAATCTTTGCAGCAAAGCAAAAAAAAAACTATTCGACTTCAGCATACCCTGTAAAACGTATAGAAAAGAAATTAAGGATGCACAGAAAAAGAAAGATATACAAAAATGAATGCAAATGAAACATTTTGGACTTCAGTATTGAATTGCTAAATTAATACTATTTAAGAATACCAAATACCTAATATACTAGATGTAGTATAAAGAGCATGGAAAAAATAAACGGAGCACAGAAAAAAACTCGAAATAATTAAACATTTTCTGCTTAAATTGCATATAAACTTTAAAGTATTAAATTCAGTAATAAATAAATACTGTTTGGGGCTACACATATAGCAAAAAAATAAAAAACACACAGAAGAAAAAATGTATCAAAAAAATGAAGTATTAAATTTAGTATTAAACTGTTGGATTTATACTAAATACCTTATATACTAGATTGAGGCTACAACATTTTTTAATCAATCGAATTTTGCTTACCAATGTTTATTATTATTATTATTATTTAATAAAATTGTCGCGAATCATTCTTCGCGATGTCCTGGGTTTAAATGTTTCGTATTAAATAAATACTGTATTGTAATGTTGTATAAAATAAATACTTATATACCATTTAAGTATTATGGTATCACATTTTAATAACGTATTTAAGCGTTTTTTCATTTAAATGTTCTTTTTAATGTCCTCGGTTTAAAGTTATACGATTTGGTATAAAGTTTTTCGTAAAGATTATTAAAAAAATACATATATACCACAAAAGTATTATGGTATTACATTTTCGAAACGAATTTAAGTATTTCAAATAAAATCCCACATTATTTTTTCCACGTATATTAATGAAAGAAGTTTTCTTTGCATAAAGAGCATTAAGTTGATGTCAATTATTAAATATGGATTGCAAATAATATATGTATATGTATATACAAATTTAACTAATAAAAAAACCTGGAATAACAATTTCGCAATATTTTGTATTCACATTACAGAGCAAGGAAACAAATTTCAGCCAAAAAAAAGTCTTTTGTTTTAATGCAAATTATAATCGTTACGAGTTGTTCAATCAAATAACTGAACACCTCCATTACAGGGTATTAAGCGACAGTTTCGATTTCAACATCGTTAGCTTAAGTTATCATTTGTGGAATCTTTCTTTCATTCGGCGAGAACAAAAGACACACAAACGCATTCAAAAAAAAGTTTGTATGTCAACAAGTTCACATTCAATAGTTTTGAGGCCGAACAATAAATTAGATAATATTGCGAATGCCAACAATAATTTCGAGTTGTGTGCGTTCCCGTTGCCCATTCCCCTTTCCCTTCTCTTTTGTCTTGCCAGTTTTCCCCCTCTTCCATAATAATCCTTTTGTGCAAGAGAAATGGTTAATCACATGGGAAATTTAAATCGATCTGCAGACGATCTCTTCTCTTCTCTCCTCTTCCCTTCTCTTCTCTTTGCCATTGCTTTGATTTGCCACCTGTGCTGTGCTTTGCTGTGTGGCACGCCACACGCCATGTAAGACTCAAAAGCCCATAAAGAGGTGTTAAATAATTTCATTTCTTTAATTGTTGTTGTGCTCATTTGTTAACTGCGTCTGCGACTGAGGCTGAGACAGAGAGTGGAGCGCCCCAAGGCGCCAGTTGTTATTTATGGCTTTTACGCCTCTTTCATACATATACCCTGTAACCACATGCATCTCACTCAGCGGGTATGATAATGCAATGGAGAACTTGTAATCAACTGAGAGAAGTTTGGTGGTCCAAAAGTGCAACTAAAGAGGAATCAAAACAGCTTCAAGGTTAAGATATAGTAGTTCGACTAAACTGTTTAATTGCAACTTGTAACTTACTTAAATATGGTCACACTAAAGTCAAGTTTTCTTTAGAGAAGAGTCTTTTATTAAAAAACATGAGTACTACGGCAAAACTGGAATTTTATACTACAAATTATGCTGTACAAAAAAGGAAAACTTTGCAATACTTTGCAATAAATTCCATTTCAATTTAGGGAAATTTTACTTCGAGCAGCTGAACAAAAAGTTTTATGTTTTAAATATTCTTATCATCATCGACAATATTATCTTATCAGAAACCAACATTAAAAAAATCCCTAATCGAAATATGTGTGCACACTGTTTCTATCACTATAAAATTCCCTATTTAAAATATATGGTCATACTTTTTCTAACATTTCTCCTTTCGTTGTGAATAAAATAAGGGTTTGCTTATGCTTTTGTTAAGCCTAAAATTTGAAATACAAATGTAAAAATACAAAAAGTCAAAACGAAAATTCAATATATGTACTAACAAAAAGTACTAACTCAATAATATACTAACTATTAATAACCTAACTACTAACATAAAATACTACTTAATCACTAATATACTAACTATCAACTATCATAATATACTGCTAATATACTAACTACTCACTAAATATATAACTTTCTTATAGTTAATTTCCTATTAAACAAAAAGGAATAATATTTATATTGTACTTTACAGGGTAATGCCAAGTCGAGCACTTTCACTTGTTTGTATTGTTAATTTCGTTTCGTTGCTGGGTTGAGGCCAAAGAAAGACAGCCAAGGAGAAAGAGAGAGCGAGATAGGGAGATCGAGAGAGAGAGACGGTGAGATGGAGACACGGCCACAGTAAACGAGGTAACATTTCATTTTAATTTCTTATTTGTTGCTATTTGTTATTTGTTGTTAAAGTGCAGCCACAACGAGCTCACATTCACATTCACTTTTGCCCCGCATACCCTGTAGCAAGTTCCCTAAAGGGTATGACAAGCTTTAGTTGCATTTAAACTGTTTTAATATTTATATCAAAGAGTGTTTGAAAGTCGTATTCAGTGCTCTCTTTGCGTTGTTCTGTTAACAGTCCATTGGCTGCTCCCCGCCCAATTCATGCTTCGGCCGGGTCAACCACACTCTACGCAATGTTGCAGCACCGCAACCACCACCGCATCAACAACAGCAACAACAACAGCCAACGACTGAGCGCTCTACACGCATCAGAGTTCAACTGGCCAAGAGTTACATAATGGGCCGCAAAGCTAAATGTTATTTATCTTGTGAATCAGTTATTATAATTAGCTTTGGAAACTATGGGAAATGCGTGTCATTCATACTAAGGTTCATTTGACTAACGTTCATGGAAGCCAGCAAGAGTGAAAGAGCTAGCGACCGAGTTATCAAAGAGAGAGAGAGAGGGAGAAAAATGAAAAATTACTATAGAACAGCATAAATTATAAATAAGAATTAGGTCGAAAGCCTTTGAAGCAGGTGCTTTAGAAATAATGTTATTGTTAATTTGAATTTATCTTATCTTTTTAAACAAATACATAAATAAGAATTACTCTGTGATAAATGAAATTTGTATTTCAAAGCGTGACCATAAAACTTAGTTTTGACATCCACAAAATATTACTACATAAAAGAGCGAGTATTCAATATTTCACTCCACAATAAATATACTTCACCCATTAAATGAAAGGATGTAAAACATAGTAATTTTAAATTGCCTAAGTTGATAACAGTTTAGGCGAAAAACCTTTAGAATATTTCCACAAAACTTGACAGCTAAATATTTAGTAAATATTCTGTAAAATTTATGGAAATTATTAACCACAAATAGCTACAAAAGAGCCATAGTCAAGTCGCTTTACTGTGATATTACCGCTAAAGTATACAAAATATACCGAAAATATACTAAAACGTACCTAAAGTGGGTTTTGTTATTTTCCATTTTCAACAAATGCAAGACTGCGATATTATCAGTAAAATGTACCGAAAAAATACTGAAATATGCCCAAAGCTATATTTGGTATATGGCATTTTCAACAGTAAGTATTCTGGAACATATATTCGGTATATCGATATACTATTACAATTTAAACATACATAAAGTGCAAAATATACTAAATCATTAACCAAAGTTATTTTTGCTGTATCAAATAATTTCTTCAATAAATTCTAAGATATTTTTCAACTGATCGCAAACTTCAAAGAATGATAAAGAGCGTGATATACTCGTAAAATACTGAAATATATGGAAAGCTATATTTGGATTATCGTAAAAATATAGCAAATGAATATAGACAATACTGAAATATACTAAAAAAATATACCGATTTAATAAACCGAGAAAATATTAAAAAAAATATAGTGCTATACTACTACATTCAAAATATACCGTAAACTGCAATATATACTAAATCGTTAATCAAAGTATTTTTTTGCTATACAAAATTCAAGAACTTCTGAGATATTTATCTGATCGCAAACTTTTCAGAATCATAAATAAATATATCGATACACTTCTTCATTCCGAAAATATACCATAGACTGCAAAATATACTAAATCGTTAACCAAAGCATATGAATATATATGAAATTCAAGAACTGAGATATTTACCTGATAGCAAACTTTTAAGAATCATAAAGACACTTTACACAAAACTACACATTCTGACTGCCTAATTAAGATAATAATAATTTCTATTTAAGCGTAAAAGTAAGACAATAATAAATATCAATTTAAACAGCGCAACAATTACATTTCACAGTAAATAAACCAATTAAAAATTTAACAAAATGCACATGCTTTGTTTCGATAAATTGAACAAATGGAGTGATTGTTATCAAGAAGGTAAAGTATATTTTTTATAGTTGCATTACAAAATGCTTAGTGCATTGTAAGGATTTTGCAGCAATTGTAAAGCAATAAATATTGCACAGAGATCTGGCAGCGCTGATATGCGTTAAGTTGGCAGCGCCAGCTTGACAGTTGGCAGTTGAGTGTATTTAGTATGCAACCTCCATAAATGTGGATGGTACTGCAAAGGAGGGCTGACGAATGTGTTTAGTATGCGGTTGCGACAAAGTTGAATGTGCCACGAATGAGTTTTACCAACAAACTAACTGAGAGAAAAACCCGAAACCAAAACAATAAACACTAAACACTAATCAGCGCCAACGTTTGCTTAGCAAACAACAAAGTTTCACGCAACGAAACTTTTCCGAGGTGAATCATTAATCATGAACTCACAGGACAAGCCCCAAAAGCGAAACAAACGAAACTCGTTACAGTTGAAACGGTTATCGAAAGATGAACATAACGCAGTTGGTGGCCACTTACCAGGATCGCTCCGGCGAACAGATGAATCAGATTAACGAGTATGTGGCACGAGCTCTGCTCCACGTGGTTCACACACACATCCTGAGCGTGACGCCGTCGCTGGTGCTAACGCTGTGTTGTCGCAACAATCACACGTGCAACTTCTACAACGAAATGATGAGCATCCTATTTCGCAGCTGGGGCATTGCGCCTGCGTTGCAGATTGTCACCGTCGAACAGGGCGTGGGAAGGCAACGTTATGTGGCCGGGCGTCGGCATTACAATATGATCTTCACCGATTCGTATGCGGCATTTGCGGAGATCGAGGTGGAAGCGTATTCCAAGGAGTACAATTACAATGAGCACTATTACATCTTTCTCCAGGCACGCGATCACATGCTGCTGAGCGAGATGCGACGCATCTTTGCCCATTGCTGGCGACATCAGCTCATCAATTGCAATGTTCAGGTCCAGACGGCGAATGGCGACATCAAGTTGTACACGTATTTGCCATTTGGCGTGGGAAGTTGTGCCAATATGACGCCGACACTGATCAATCACTACAACGGCAGCCAGATGCAGCATCCGCGTTTGTTTCCCCGCAAACTGGGCAACTTCTATGGCTGCCCCTTGCGTGCCGCCTTGTGGCACATGCCGCCGTTCCTCTAGCTGCAGGGCAGCGGCCCCGAGGCTCATGTCAGCGGCGGTCTCGAAGGTCGTTTGCTGCAAACGCTTGCGCTGCGCCTCAACTACAGCATCGTCATCCATCCGCCGCCAGTCGAGGAGGAGGAGCCCATGAGCAACGAGGCTATCAAGATGGTGAGTCGTGGTCTCGAATTTTTCTCTCTTTCTCTTTAATGACAGCTGTGGCTAATCTGTTCATCTCTCTCTCTTAATGGAAGCTTCATCTAATCAATTCGTTTATCTCTCTCTAATGGGAGCTGCAGCTAATCCACTCATCTCTCTCTCTGTCCAATGGAAGCTTCATCTAATCCTTTTATCTCTCTCTATCTCTATATCTCCTCATTGCTTTCTCCTCGCCAGCTGCAACGCCATGAAGTCGATCTCTGCCTGGGCGGCGTGCGTCAAACGGTGCCTCGCTCCTTGGTGGCCACCTCGACGCACAATTATCATCAGACCAGTGTGCGCTTTGGCGTCCTCGGTGCCAGCTATAAGCTCAGCTCGCTGGACATTCTACTCTATCCGTATCCGACGAGCATTTGGCTCGGCATTGGCGGCGTCTTTGTGCTCGCCGCTCTCCTCCAGCTGACGCTGGAGCGTCTGCTGCCCTCGCATCCGGTGCGTGAGTTCATTGTACATCTGCTGAACTTGCAGCTGATCTTTGTGGGCATGCCTATGATGCAGGCACCCACGCGCTACAATACGAAACGGATTTATTGCATTATGCTCATGTTTTACACATTGCTCATACGTACCGTGTACCAGGGCAAACTCTATCACTTGATACGCACGCATCAATTGAATCGCCTGCCGCAGTCCATCGATGAGCTGGTGGAGCACAACTACACCGTCGTCCTCTCCAACGAGATACATGAGATGCTCGCCGAGATTCCGACTGTGGAATTCATGCGATTTCATCGTATGGGCGGACGAAATACGCCCATGGAGAGCTTAGAATATTTGGCCGCCCGACCGTATGATAATCGTTTGGTCGCCGCCGCTGGGCTGGATTTCTTTTTGCGCTTCAATCGCTTGGCTGCGTATCAAGCGCAACTGGAGCAGGAGACGCCGCCGAGCTTCGAGCTGATACCGCAGGACATCATTGATCTGCAGTTGACGATGTATTTGCGCAAGCATTCGTTTCTCACCGACGAGTTCAACGATCAGATCATGTGGATGCGTTCCGTGGGTTTGCTCGCCTTTTGGGCACGCTGGGAATTGGACGAAAACTCTTCGGGCATGCAGCTGACAAACAACTTTGAAATGTTTGGCCTGCAACAGTTGTATGTCATATTCGTGATGGTGCTCGTTGGCCTGTTGCTGAGCACGCTGCTCTTTGGCCTTGAGCTGCTCTCGAAGCGATCTCCGCGTCTGCAGCGTTGGTTTTTATCACATTAAAAGCGATCTATTTTATTTGAAAATCATTTGATTAACTGTGCGTTTGTTTCGTTTACAAGAAGCTTTAGCAGCTAGATGGCGCCAAACAAATTTCAACAAGTTAGCAGCTCCGCTATGTCCAAAGTCTGTTAAGTTGCAGCTTAACAGCACTGCTAGCGACAAATGCTGTTAAGTTTGCCAGCGGCAAAAGTCGGTTTGGTTTAAAATGTGCACGAGTTTAGTTTGCAAATTTTTTGTTTTAGCACATTACATATAACTCATTTTATAAGTGCATTAAAGTGCATGCCCATTAAAAACACTCAATTTATTTTGTTACTTGCCATTCACAGGCAGTTCGCATCGTAAATGGCGCCAAAAACCAATGGGACAAGTTTGACATTATTAAAATTGTGCACAATGTGCATTGCACATATTTTAATTCACACTGTATTAAAAGAATTTTATGGCATTTCATCATTTGTATCACTTTAACGATATAATACCGCTTTTCGTTATTTCACACATGTTTATTAATTACAATTGTTTAAGTTGAACAACAAAAAAATAATTTATTCACACCGTCAAAAAACACGACACACGCGTCTGAAAAAATAGCGCAAACTGAAGCGACGGTTGCCAACAGCACTGTTAACATATAAAACAGCATTTTTCTAATGTAACTGAAGTTGGTCACACACAATCAAAATGGCCCCCAGCTGAAACTTAACGGTTGAGAAAAACATTTATTTTTGCAAGTTTATTGACATTTTTTTACGTTTTTATTTTAATTTTGCATCATATCGAATTTAATTATTTTGTTTGCGTTGTAACGAATTAACATGTAAGTTGTTGTCATCTTTAGAAACGATGACAACATCAAAATTTCACAGAAAAGTAGTAAGAAGAACTGGAATAAACGAAGAATTGCTGCGGCGCTTAAAATTCGTGATCCAGCTCAGTCCTGCTCTTATAATACAAGTACAAAGTCTTGCGGGTCTTATGCACTGCCTTATTGGAACTTAGCGATGTGTCGGTAACGTAGCCCTTTATCTCATTGACTATCTCCTTAAGTCTATTATTCCGTTTATTCAGCTCGATAATGGCGTCTACGTGACCATCATCATCATCATCAGAGCAGCGCAGCGTTTTAACAATGGAGTCCAGGTGGTCTCTGCTGATCCTGGGATCGACCATCGCAGCGACTTCTGTCGTTGGTGACACTTTATCTGAAGGCTCCTGCTTTAAAACACTAATATTTGAAGCTTCTTCCTGATTTAAAGCATCATTGCTTGAGGACTCATGCTTTGAAGGATCATTGTTTAAGGACGCTTGCTTTGGAGCATCTTTGTTGGAAGAGTCCTCGTGCTTTGAAGCATCATTGTTTGGAGACTTTTGCTTTGCACCCTCATTGTTTGAAATCTCCTGCTTTGAAGCATCATTATTTAAGGACGCTTGCTTTGGAGCATCTTTGTTGGAAGACTCCTCGTTCTTTGAAGCATCAATCTTTGAAGACTCCTCGTGCTTTGAAGCATCATTGTTTGGAGACTTTTGCTTTGGTTCCTCATTGTTTGAAGTCTCCTGGTTTAAAGGATCATTGTTTAAGTGCGCTTGCTTTGGAGCATCATTGCTTAAAGATTCCTGCTTAGAATTATTACTGTTTGGAGACTCCCGCTTTGGAACATCATTATTTGAAATCTCTTCATGTTTTGGAGCATCATTGCTTAAGGACTTCTGCTTTGGAGCATTATTTGAACACTCCTGCTTAGAAGCATCATTGTTTGAGCATACTTCCAGCTTTGAAGCCCCATTGCTTAAATATTCCTGATTAGAATGATTTTTATTTGTCAACTCTTCCTGCTGTGAAGCAACATTATTTGCAGACTCCTTCTGTGAAATGGATTTCTCTGCTGTCGGCAAATTATTGGAAAAAATCACTTTGATATCTTTTGATGCCTCATTCAATGATGTGTCGAATTCCGGAGGCCCAGGATTGACTTCCAACTTCGACATGGACGAGGCGAGTGTCGAGAAGGAGCTCTGCAGCTTGCCGTCCAACTTCTGATAGATGTTTCCCATGGAGTCAGTCTTGACTTTTGGCCACTTGGTCAAACGGGGCTTTGGAATCCTCGAGACGAAATCCATCATGCAAGGCTCAGCAGCCAATGAAGATGGTGCTGGTATATGAAGGGAATTTAGGGTTAAGGAATTGAATGCAATTTTGTTAATATTAAATCTTTACTTACCAGGTTCATTACGTCTGCACATCTCCGGCCTATTGACCAGACTCTGTGAACGCGGCGCCACACATACATGGTGTGATCCCTGCTGATCTGCTGGCTTGGAAGGGATCACGATGCTGCTGCTGCGTTTCACTTGCGCGTTCGATGAAAGATACGACTTTCTACTGATTCGTTCTTCCGTGTTCTTCTTGTTGTGCATGTAAAATTTATGAAACCAGAACAAAAACTTCATGTTGGTCAACCTTTTAATGCACTCCTGCTGCGCTGCATCCCGAAAGGTGCGTAGCTTGGCAAGTGCAAGATGCAATAGGCAAAAATTCCTATCGATTTCAACCGGCAGAGTGCAATTGTAGATCACCTTATTCAGATCAATCACTTGGGGAAAGAGTTTGTGCAGCAACTGACAGTAGATAACGCCGGTCTTCATCTCGCTGAGATCCTCGAGCTGAATACCGAGTTCATCAAAGACCCACTTTAACAGTAAACGAGACGACTTCTTATCGTTGTCCGAAAGAGGCACATACTTAGCACTGACTGAAGTGGATCTACTCATCTTGATAGTTATTTTCCGTTACTTTAATGTAAAACCTCTGATCTTGGAGAAGAGAAGTGTAGGAATTTATTAGTTATCTTTTCAAAAGAAGCGTAAGAATTCTGTAGTTATCTTTTATTGCTATTTATCTTCATTTCCGACAAAATTTAGAATCATAAGATTAATCCAATGTATACTAAAGGAATTCTATTATTATTTTCTATTGTTATCTATCTTCTCTTCCTTTTAAATTTAGAAGAATTAACGTAGTTACTCGTAAGATAAATCCAATAAGCTAAATTAATCAAATTCGATTCCTGTTCTAAATGTTTACTGTATTTGCAAATCTGCGCTATTCATGTTCAATGAACAACAAAACTATGGTAGTATAAAATATTAAAATTGTAAATAAACAGCTTAATTAATTCTTAAGATTAACGTTTATCAACAAGGAATTGTTAACCGCGTTTTAGAGCACCCTAAATTTAAAGGATAAAATGTAGAAAGTCTATTTTTACTATCTTCTTTTTCATTTAAATTAAGAAGAATTAAAAGCACGCTTGTCTTTTATATCATGATTCATATGACGATACTCCAATGTATGCTATATACTATAATGATTCCTGATCTGTATACTAGATTTGTAAATCTGCGCTGTTCATTTTTAATGAAAAACAAAACCATGAGAATGAAAAGTATTTAAATGTATTAAATAACTTTAAATATGCAAGCAAGTTCGTAGCTTGGATAATACTTAAGATTAAAGAGGAAGGGATTGTTGATCGCTTTATAGACACCACTATTAAAGTTGTTTGTACTCACCACTCGCTGTTTAATGTAACCAAACTTGTATCTTTATTAAAATTTATAAAACGTTACAATATAAAAAGATTTAATTTTAGAAATTTTTCTAGTAGAGATGTAAAATTCTCCGAAATTCGAATTGTAATAATTGCTTACACTGACTGAGCGACAAAGCATATCAAAAGTTCTCACCGCTTGCTTTGATCTTAGGAAAGTAACTTCAAATTTCTTTTGAGCATCTAAACTCAAGAATTAGGAACACACAAAAACTCTTCTTAAGGAAATTTCCTTTTAAATTGTTTAGCATTTAATATTAATTCATAGAACAGAACAACTCTTGACGGAATTTAATTTCAAATTGTTTAGCATCTAAGATCAAGACTTAGGAACAAAAAACTCTTCTTGGTGAAATTTCCTTTGAAATTGTCGAACATCTAAGATTAAGAGACAGAACACAAAAACTCTTCTTGTCTACATTGAGCTAACACGCTCCACGTTTAATCGATGATAAAATGGTACATTGAGAAGTAGAATTAGAATTAGAGACTGTAGTAGAACTGTCGACTGTCCAGATAGAGAGCGATGCCCACCCAGACGAGAGTGTTCCACACGCTCTCGAGCAGCAGCAGAAAATGCGTGTTCATCGCCCCAATGCGCCAATGCCAGGGCAACATTTTGTGCATCACTGTGTGTCCCACATACATGATGATCGCATTCATGCCGCACTCGGTGAATGGATAACCGGACCACCATTGACGCACATCGATCACATAGTAGAGCAGCGAGAGCAGCAGCAAAGCCAACGCGACTGTGACAAAGACAAACGACAGCGACCACAGATTCTTGTTCACCGGAATGATTCCGTTCTCCCTCGAGAATCCACACAAGGCGCCGCCCAGCAATCCCAACAGCAAGGCCCCAAGCAGCCAGCGCTTGAGACGCGACTGCCAAGTGGGATGCACCAGCAGAGTGACGCCTGCGAAGGCGCCCAGCAACGTTTGCACCACGCTCAAGACGCAGCCTAGAACGAGACGGAGACAAAGAGAGACAGAGAGAGAAAGGTCATTAGAGCAATTTGTTTAACAAATTTCAAATTTTACATAGTTTTCAATTAAAAGAAAGATTATTTTTATAGGACTATATTCAAAAATGTATAGAATTTTAAATTAAAATTAAATTTCTTTGACAAATTTCAAATTTCACATAATTTTCAATTAAAAGAAAGATTATTTTTATAGGACTATTTCAAAAATGTATAGAATTTTAAATTAAAATTAAATTTCTTTGACAAATTTGAAATTTTACATAGTTTTCAATTAAAAGAAAGATTATTTTTATTGGACTATATTCAAAAATGTATAGAATTTTAAAATAAAATTAAATTTCTTTGACAAATTTCAAATTTTACATAATTTTCAATTAAAAGAAAGATTATTTTTATAGGACTTTATTCCAAAATGTATAGAATTTTAAATTTAAAAAAAAAGATTATTTTTTAATGAAGTAAAAAGTAAATTTCTTTGATAAGTTTGAAATTTTACATAATTTTCAATTAAAAAGGATTCGATTTCGTAAATTTGTTTATGAAATTACATATTTAAAAATTTGTTAAATTTAATTTAATGGCTATTTATCTTTTACAATTTAGGATTATCTTCTAAAAAGAAAAAAGTCAATTTCTTTGACAAATTATGCTTTTATCAATTTTTAATTAAATCGAGTCGAGTGTGCTCGACTATGACATACACGCTACCCACTGTGAATAAAAGTAAATAGCCGTTCTTATTCTTTAAAAATATACCAAATAAATATACCACAAAAATACTAAAATGTGTCAATAGTTATATTTGGTATATTAATATAGATCTAGATCATAAATATACCACAGAATGTAAAATATACCAGATTGTCAGCCAAAGCAACTAAGTTGAAGTTTTTTCTTCTGCCATACAAAAGTATTTCTTGAATAACTTTCACATTTTCTATCTAATCGCAATCAACTAACTGAATATAATATTTATATATAAAAATAGTAGAAGTTATAAAAGAAAAACTTTTGTATGGGCAAAAATGCCTACAATATGGTATATTTTGCACTCTGTGGTATAT
This sequence comes from Drosophila kohkoa, assembly GCA_019972355.1. Lineage (NCBI taxonomy): Eukaryota > Metazoa > Arthropoda > Insecta > Diptera > Drosophilidae > Drosophila > Drosophila kohkoa. The sequence continues at coordinate 5,078,334 of BJEL01000071.1, read as the reverse complement.
TTATGATCTAGATCTATATAAATATACCGAATATAGACTTTTTACATATTTTAGTAGTTTTGCAGAGTATTAATTTGGTATATTTTAAAAGTAATACCACTCTCATAGCTTTTTTACTTGTTATAGACTTCACTTATGACTACCAAAATAATAAGGGTATAAGTTCTTTATATAGTACTCACCAAAGATACCCTCGGGATCGAAGGCTGTGGCATCGTAGACATACTTGGCCGTCGGATGCTGATAGATGTGCGCCTGGCCAAGCACAAGCTCATCCACATAGCCAGCAGCACCGCCAATGCACTTGGGATTGGCGGCATTCTGTGACTTGCCCCCGGGACCGAGGTAACCCAGCGGACAACCCGGCACGGGGAGGCCAAAGGTCAATCCCAAATAGGTGGCAATGAGGGCGAGGAGCACAGCCAGCTCGCCGCTGAAGAGGCAGATGTCGTAGATGGCACGTTGCCAGGCACGCTGTGGACTCAGCTGATCGCGTCGGCTGCAGAGCGTGTGCAACACGCCGGCAATGAGATAAGCGATGCCGAAACGCTGCAGGACGCCCATCAGACGCAGTTGCTCCAGTTGGGGACCACTCGCCGAATTCAGACAGAGACCGATTGCAAACAGTTTGCAGGCACGCCACACGATGCGGAGGCAAATCTGGGATTTGCTGATGCCACGCGACAGTTGAGCCTTGATCGAGAGCGGAATGCAGACGCCCATGATCCACAAGAAGCTGGGGAAGACGATGTCGGCCAAGTGGAGACCATTCCAGGCGGCATGCTCGATCCATTGATAACCGCCGCCGCCGCTGTTCACGAATATCATCAACACAATGGACAAACTGCGCAACAAACAGAGATTTTATTTAATTGCCACTTTCAGTTTAGCAGCATCTCACTTACCCGCGAAAGGTGTCCAGACTGCGCAGCCTTTTGCGCTGCGTCGCCTTAGCGGCAGCATCGCCAATGCTATCAGCAACTGCGGCAGCCTCATCATAGCGATAACGATGCCAGGCACAGCTGAGAAGCTTCAGCAGAATGAGGAATGCGGCCACCAGAACGAATACAGAAAGGAAGGCTGTAAAGTAACAGCTGTTAATTAAAGTATGCTAATAAGGTAAGTTAACAGCTCAAAAACAAGTGCGGCGCGCTGTTAAAATAAAAGCAAAGTTAACAGCGTACAAACAAGTGCGGCACGAGTACAGAAAGGAATGCTGTAAAGTGCAAGCAACAGCTGTTAACTAAATTATGCCAATAAGGTAAGTTAACAGCGCAAAACAAAAGCAAAGCAAGTTAACAGCGCCAAAGTAAGCACTGTTCAATAGAATGATGCTAATGAGCTTGTTGATAAATTATGCTAATCAGAATTGTACAAATTGAGCATTTGAAATGCTAAAGGTTTAATTAGAATACAAATTGTTGTTTTCTAATGAAATTGAATGTGATTTGAGATTTGAGATTTAACGCTTGGTTACTCACCATAATTGATGGGTACACCCGGTTTGTCCACAGCAAAGTTGCAGCTGCCGTTTGAGAGCAGTGTGAGATTGTAGACGCCAAATTCTTGAAGATCGCTGCGACGCAAAGCGCACAAAGCTGAACTGCCGAGTGATGGCGTATGGGACGGGGGGGTGGAATAGCAGGTGCAAGAAAGAGAAATCAATACAGTTGATCGAAAACAAAACACAGACAATACGTCCATACGTATGTAGGTGTGTGTGTGTGTATGTGGCCATAAAATGTATACAATAAGTAGAGAGAAAGAGCGAAAGTTGCATTGTGAGAACAATTGTTATTGGCAGGAAAACGAGGCGTAAGCAGATGATGATAATGATGATGATGACGACAATGATAACGTAATCGCAGTCATCTCCAATTTAACATGCTCAAGTCCGCCAGAGTGTCCGAGTGTCGAAAGCGCCCTCTGGCGGACTGATGAAGGATGTAAAATTGAGCAAAGCAGCTAATCAATTACAAGTGGGTCGTAAATACACACAAACACACACACACACACACACAGACGACGTATAGCGACTTACACATTATCGTAGGCATAGTGACCCTGATCGTGTGCATAAATTTTAAAGCTCAACGCGTAGTCTGAGCTAACCGTTTCCACTAACGCCCCAGTATCAGGCGGCAGAGATTTCACTTTGGTATAGGGACACTACAAGAGGATATCACATTTAAAAAGAGACATTTAATTGGCGCCAAACGAATTCCACAATACCGTATAGCAGTTGTCCGATAGCGTATAGAGATAACTATGCTCGGCGTACTGTGATTCCAGATACAAGTACGCTTGATCGACGCTCAATTCACGCATATCCAGATCCCGCCAATGGGGATCCGTGTACTCGACCAGAAACGACATTGTTTGTTTGTTTGTTTGTTTGTGACTATGGGTACACGAGGTCAATTAATATTGTTGTCGAAAGCCACTCGATGTGAATTATTTTGCACTCGATATGGTGCCGTTGACGACTAAACTAACTGCGCTCAAGTTGCGCTGCAAAATTGCCATATCGACGCCTCTTTTTCGTGTATACAAAATGAAACCGAAACTATTTCGAGTGCGCAATAAAAACAAAACGCAAGTCCAACAACAACCGCAATAACAACAATCACAAACAACACAGAAAAGCAAAGCAAAAACAAGAACGGATATGCTTCAAATCACGACGTCTGAATACACTTACCACACAATTCGACATTGTATGAGGTGTTGTGATGAGTAAAGTGATTAACTAAAATCAATCCATAAACAACAGAAATAAATTCATACTTATATATAAACATTTGCTTAATTTCGCAATATTTATAATATATTTGGAATGCATTTCTCAAGTACGCTGCAACTTAAACATCGAAATCATAGTGCTCTGCATAGCAAGTGCCGTTGACACAAACTCGTTATAGTGTTGCGTAATGGTCGATCTGTGTTGTGCAAAACGCCGATGTTAATGTTAAACTAATCGATAACATTTAGCGCTGTGCCTGTTGGCCGCTCTAAGCAATTTGGCGCCACTGATTTGAAAATTCAAATTTAAATACGTATACGTAAAATAGTAAATATTATGAGCTTATTTAAACAAAATTTTTAAATTGATTAAATTTCTATAAACTTTGAATGAAAAACGGTTTAGTTTAATATCTTTTAATCATTCATTTTTACAATTACTTGTTGTAATGCTTGACAATTAAAGATGATAATAGAACTTTCGATTATGCAGATATAGAGCAATGGCCACCCAAATCATAGTGCCCCATACGTTTTCGCACAACAGCAGAAAATGCGTGTTCATCGCTCCAATCGCCCAATGCCAGGGCAACACATTAATTATAAACAAATGACCCACAAACAAAATGATGCCATTCATGCCACATTCAGTGAAAGGATATCCCGACCACAGCTGCTGCACATCAACGACATAGTATATTAGCGAGTAGAGCACCAAAGACATGGCAACCATGACGCAGACAAACGAAAGCGACCAGAGAGTTTTGTTAAGGGGTATGAGGCCCTCTTCCTTGGAGAAGCCACACAAGCCGCCACCGAGCAAGCCCAAGAGCAAAGCGCCGAGCAACCAGCGCTTGAGACGCGACTGCCAAGTGGGAAGCAACTGAATGGAGATGCCAACAAAGGAGCCCAGAATAACGTGCGCCACGGCCATCACACTACCTGTGTGAGAGTGTGATGGATGACATAACCGAAAGAGACAGAGACAGAGAGTCTTACCAAAGGGACCTTCCGGATCAAAGGGATACGTGTTGTAAAGATCTGTCGCACCGGATGATTCAGATAAGTTGATCGTGCCCAACAGTCGATCCACCAGAAAAGCGCCGCCGCCCGTGCAAAGTTGATGGGCAAGATTCTGTGACGTGCCACCGGGGCCAAGGTAACCCAGCGGACAATTGGGCACGGGGAGGCCAAAGGTCACGCCCAGATAGGTGGCAACGAGAGCGAGGAGCACGATCAGCTGTACACAAAATGGAAGAAGATCACGGCCATCGAGCAGCTTGCGACGAGTGCACAGCGTTTGCAAGAGGGCAACCACTAAGTAGCTAATTCCCAAACGTTGCAGCACGCCCATCTGACGCATACTCTCCAGTTGGAGGGAAAACATCGAATTCCAGAATATGCCCAGAGCAAATAGTTTGCAGGCGCGGCAGAAGATGCGCCAACAAATCGCGGATTTGCTGATGCCACGCGACAGTTGCGCCTTGATCGAGAACGGTATGCAGACGCCCATCATCCACATGTAGTTGGGATAGACAATGTCCGCTAAGTTGATGCCATTCCAGTAAGTGTGAGCGATCCATTTGTAATCACCGCCGCCGCTGTTCACAAATATCATTAGCACGATGGTCAGACTGTCAAAAATGAGTGAGAAATTAAAATGTACAATCGAAATTCGAATCATTCGAATATTTAAATCACCCGCGAAATGTGTCCAGACTGCGAAGACGCGCCTTGCGCCGTTGCGTTGATTCGTCGGCTTCGTCGTTTGCGTTATCGGCAAGGACGATAGTTTTCGCATATCGATAACGTCGCAAGCCGTAGCAGAAAAGCTTTAAGAGCAGCAGAAATGCAGCCGTTATCAGAAATACAGAGAGAAACGCTGTAAGTGTAAATTATAAATTGTGTTGGTTTTAATTTAATTTTGCATGCCAATGGATTGAAAGTCCTACTAATTTGCCTAAGTTGGCAGCTCTTTGCCAAGCCAGTATTTAAATTTAACGGCGACAAATTGCATACAGACCGTAATTGACATTCACTCCTGGCTTGTCCATGACTAAATTGCAGCTGCCATTCGCAAAAAGCGTCAAATTATGAACACTAAATTCTTCCAGACGTGCTCGCGACACCGTGCACAAAGCAGAGCTGCATTATCAACAAAAAAAAGTATTTAAAGCAACCTCTAAAAAGAGTTGAAGCTTAACCCAAAACTTACACATTATCGAACCCATATGGCCCCTGATCTTGGCTATATATTTTCCAGCTTGCAGCATAGGCAGTGTCTACAGGCTCTGCAGAAATATTTCCAGCCGGCAGAGGTTTTATCATGGAGAAAGGACACTGCAAAGAAAAATCATTGACATGTAAAATAATGCGCAAATTGTAAAGCACATACCGTATAACAGTGATCGGTAAGATAATATAGATAAGTGGTTTCGGGATATTGCGACTCCAGATATATAAAGGCTTGATCCACAAGCAGCGTACGCATATCCAGATCCCGCCATTGGGGCTCCGTATATTCTACCAGAAACGACATTTTGTCAAGAAGAGACATGTTCAAATAAAAATGTTTCAGCAACGTCACCAGCTATACTTAAATTAAATTGGCATATCGAGGAATCTGTTAGTTATAGCAAATTAAACCGCATCAATGTGGAGAGTTAAAATCGAAAAAATCGAGCAGTTGATACTCTAACCAGTGAAAAATGTATTTTATTTTTATATATTTTAATATTTAATTTTTTTCTTATTAAAATTAAAAAATGAACGTTAAAATAAAATAACGTTTATTTTTGTTTTTGCATTTGAATAAAAATGATGATTGAAGCTCTGTTAGTGTTAACAGATGTCACTGTTAAAGTTTACACTGTTGCTATTAGTCAGTCAGAAAGCTAATTATCACTAAAATGTGACCACAATTAATTGTTTTTTCAATTGCCTAAACGATTTAGTTGGATTATGGAATTTAGTAAAGAAAACTGCTATTAAAATTAACCAAGCATTTACAAACTGTTGCGCTGTTAGAGTTAGCAGACAGTGAGACTGTTAAAGTTATCGATATCACGATAACACTGTTAGCGCAGTCAGCTGTTGCCGCTTTTGATGAGTGTCCACAAGTAATTGTTGCTGTGCTGTGTTTCGGTTTTTTTTTGTTTCTTCGCTCTGTGTGTGTGTGTTTTTTGTGTGTGCCCTGCAAATGGCCAACGCAACAGCAGCAACAAACACAGCAGTGAATAACAGCAACAAATTGGAGACGCGACGCCTGTGCGCTTTAACATTCTTTGCCAAGCTGCATCCGGGCGATGTGTGTGGCAGCAATGGATTGCCTTTAACGCCCAATTCGATTGCAATTCTGGGGCGTTCCCAGCGACTGAAGCAGCTGCAGCATGCGAATCTCTGCCAGTACTTGGATGTGGTGCGTGGCAAGCATGGTAAGCAAAGAGATCTCTCTTTTAACTATATGAATTACTCCCTCTCTTGCTTCTTAGAACGCACTATTGTGGTGTCGGAGTATGTGGGCCACACGCTGGAGGAGCATGTGAAGCGGCATGCCAGCACACCGCTGAGCAACACACAATTGCTGCGCATCTTCTATCAGGTGGCCAACGCTCTGGACGTTTTGCATGCGCACAAACTCGTCGTCCACAATCTGGAGCCACGGCACATACTCATCGAGCAGCAGCAACAGTTGGAGCAGGTGAAGCTCTTCAACTATGGCCTGCATCACATGACCAAGGGCGGCGCCTATGTGCCCTTTCCCTTGGGCAATGTGCGCTATATGGCGCCCGAACGTTTGCTTGGGGCCAACGGGAGCATAAAGAGCGATGTGTGGTCGTGGGGGATGTTGCTGCTGGAGCAGCTGTTGCATGTGGAACTGTGGCCCCGTCTCAAGCTGAGCAACATTGCCTGGAAGCTGTTGGCATTTGTGCGCAGCAACAGCAGCAGCGGCGGCGGAGCTTTGGTGCTGGAGAAGATTGCACGCGAACATCAGCGCTGGGAGATGTATCAAGAGTTGCCCCACGAGTTGCGTCACCTGCTCGAGCGTTGCTTGAGCGTGCTCCCGGCTCAGCGACCACTGCCCTCGGAGTTGTTGCAGCACAAATGCTTTGCCGATGCCGCTGAAACGTTGCAAGCGGCATCGGAGCATCAGCAGCTGGAACAATTGCCGCTGCTGTTGCGCTGTCCCCTGGCACAGATCTATCATCTGTGGCAGCTGGCTGGCGGCGATGTCCAGGCCGAGCTGAAGAAGGAGGGATTAATACGCAGCGAGGCCCCGATATTGGCTCTCCCGCAAATTGTTCGACTGAGCGGATCGAGTGTTTGTCCGCCTCGGAGTCAATCGTATTTGATGGACGAACGGATTGTGCTGCTCAAGCTGCAGCCGCTGTTGCAACGTTTGAGTCGCCTCCCCGCCAGCGTTTATTTCCCTCTGTTGCAGTCGCAACCACGCCGGCAACAACAACAGCAACAACAGCAGCAGCAACAAGAGCTGCAACAACAACTGCCACTTTTGATCAGGGAACGCGACATCGAGTATCAATTTCGACGCGTCCGTCTCTTCACCCGCCTTCTACACGGCTTTCCACACACCGCCGAACAGCTGCAACGTGAGGCAGCCATCGATATTCCGCCTCTGTTGCGCGGCCCCGTCTGGGCCGCTCTCCTCGGTGTCCTGCCCAATGCCAGCTATGCGAAGATCGACAAGTTCACCGCCACCACAACCGATCGACAGATCGAGGTCGATATTCCCCGCTGCCATCAGTATGATGAGCTGCTCTCCTCCCCCGACGGGCATCGCAAGCTGAAACGTCTGCTCAAGGCCTGGGTCACCGCCCATCCGCAGTACGTTTACTGGCAGGGACTCGACTCGCTGACGGCGCCCTTTCTCTATCTCAACTTCAACAACGAGGGTGAGTTGAGCAAGCAATAAGAACATCATTAAATCTGACTCGGATCTATGATCGCTGATCTTTGCTTACTCAAGAGTGAGATCGAAGCAGCAATGTCTAAACTGAGGTGGAAAATAGGCGAGTTAATGCTTGAGCAGATTTTATTTTATTTTATAAATACTCGACAAATATGCCAATAATAAGGTTTTGAGCAGAGGAATAGATTTATTAGAGCAAACTACGTTATTAAGATTATTATATTTCACACATAGAATACGGAAGGGATTATGGCAAGCAAAGTTAGTAGTTCTACGAGAAATGAGAAGAGGAAGAAAATTCCTAGTGATCCTGACCGGAACTGCAAAACTAGTTTGACTTAACAGCTCCAAGGAGTCTATTTCACCATTAATTAGTCTCTGTATGAAAACAGCACCTTGCATAGTTCTACGATCAGAAAGAGAAGGAAGGTTTAGTAATAAAAGTCTACTGCGATAAGGTGGTAATCTAATATTAGGATTCCAATTTAAACTACGAAGAGCAAATAACAAGAATTGTTTCTGCACCGACTCAATCCTATATTGATAAACCCTATACTGGGAATTCCAGACAAGAGATCCGTACTCAATGATAGGACGAACCAGTGAGACGTACAAAGTTTTGGTAATAAACGGATCGTTGAACTCCTTCGACCAGCGTTTTATATATCCCAGAACACCCATGGCCCCATTTACAGCAGACAGAATATGCTTATCAAATTTTAGTTTAGCATCAAGCAGAACCCCCAAGTCATTCACAGATGCCAAGACTTTGCTGCTTTCATCTCCTCAAGCATTAATTCGCATTTTTCCATCTCATTTTATTTGCATTTTAGTTAGTTTATAAATTTTGTAATTGAAAAGCTTTTATCTTAGAATGTCTTTATTATAGGTTTTAATACTAAATCAAGTTTATAGTATATTATTTGTATAAGTAGTATTTATTAAATACCATCGATGCCTAGACTATTATTATTGTGATTGAAAAGTTAATCAAAGTTATAATATATATAGTTCAGTTATAATTATTTATACCAAATCATGTTTATATAAGGAATAGTATATTGACGGTTAATTTTTCTATCTCATATTATTTTAAAGAAACTTCATTCCATATCATTTCAAGTTGAATTATTGATAGTAAATCAAGTTCATAGTATTTTATTTTTATAATTAAATTATAAACTTACTTAAAGCTAACAGTAGATTACGATTATAGTTCTATATTTATAGATCGATTATATTTATTGATACTAAATTATGTTTATAGTATATTATTTGTAAAAATACTATAATTATTGGGATTGAAAAGTTCTAACAAAACTAAAATCATGCCTCAAGCTAACGCTAGATTATGGCTATAGTTATACGTTCATAGTTCGATTATAATTATTGATACTAAATTATGTTGACGCCCCCTTTTTAAACCCGCTACCCATAGGGTAGATAACTTTGTGCGATATGACCATGTCTGTCCGTATAAAAAACTAGATCTCAGGGACTAAGGGGGATTGAGCTATATTATCGACAGCAGATATAATGTTTATACGCAAGCAATGTTTATTTCACATTTTTGTCAAATCCAACATCGCAAATCGAAAATAGCTCGAATTCGAGGATAGAGCCGTGATTTTTGGTACATACAACAATAACTGCAGTATTTATGGTTCCTTAATTTTGATTGCGAACACATAACAATTGTATTTATTATAAATTAGTCATTTAATAACTTTTGTATGACAAGAAAATGGCTATAGTAATTGGATCTTCGTTGCTTTTGCTGACAATCTGGTATATTTTATACACTATGGTATATTTTGAACGCTATGGTATATTTTATACTTCTTAGTATATTTTCAGAATATGTTTTTATTGCACTCACAGTCGAGCACACTTGACTGAAGCTCTCTTATTTGTACTTAAAAGTATTAGCTAAATTATCAATTTGATTTCATTTTAATTATATACTCTAGATGGTTGCCTTAACCTAGCGATAGATTATGCTAATAGCTATATATTTTTAATTCCATTGTCATCATTGATATTATATCGTGTTTATAGCATGCCTGACTGATTGACAATCCTGTTATTATCTTCTTTTTCAGAGCTAGCATTTCTGAGTCTGTTTCGCTTCATACCGAAGTATCTGCAGTGGTTCTTCCTGAAGGACAACTCGGCCATCATCAAGGAATACCTGAGTAAATTCTCGCAGCTGAGCGCATTTCATGAGCCGCTGCTCGCCCAGCATTTATCGAGCATCAACTTTATACCCGAACTCTTTGCCATACCCTGGTTTCTCACCATGTTCTCGCGTGAGTAGATGAAACCTTTTAATTCCAGCAAATTTTATTATAATCGTCTTTTTTTGTAGATGTATTTCCGCTGCACAAGATACTGCATCTGTGGGATAAACTGATGCTGGGCGATAGTTCGTATCCGCTTTTCATTGGCATTGCGATACTGAAGCAGCTGAAGAGCACGCTGCTCAGTTCGGGCTTCAACGAGTGCATTCTGCTCTTCTCCGATCTGCCCGACATTGTCATGGAGAACTGTGTGATCGAGTCACAAAAGATGTACGAATGCACGCCCAAAAGCATCACGCATCGACAGCACGCATTGCGCACTCAAGCGCCGCATGTTTTGGTAAGATCGTGACGTCAACTTGAAGATCTCTACTCACTTTGCTTTGCAGGACATTGGACTAGCCGAAGTGGAGCTGCAGCATCTGCAGTCGGAGCAGTGTCCTCGGATCAGTGCCAAGGATGTTTACCAGCTGCTGCAGCAGGCGCCCAACGAGCTCGCTCTCATTGATCTGCGCAGCGTTGTCGAGTATTCCCGGGTCCATGTGCCGCATAGCATCAACATTCCGTTTGCGACGGTGCTGCTTGGCGAGCAGCGTCTCGAGGCCCTCAATGTGCCCTATTTGGAGGCACAACTGCGCGGTCGCATAGTCGTCTGTGTCAGCAACATACATCAGCATGCCGTGGAGGTAAGTTTAACTGAATTGAATTCGAATGGGAATCTCTAAACATTTCTCTCTTTCTCCGCGCAGTTCTCGCACTTTCTGGTCGCTTGTGGTGTGCTGCGCACCTGCATTCTACACAAGGGCTTCAACGTCCTCCACTCCATTGAGCCAAATATACTCATCTCGAATTAATTAAGCGAGTCGGAAGGGGGAAATATTCCCCTGCCTGCTTATTTTCCTACTTATCGTTATCATATCCCCTAATCGCTTTGCTCGCTTTGTCCGTAACTTAAGGCCATCTATCCGAAAGTGTACCATATTGCAAGCAATTTTTATTATGTATATGTAAATAAGCATAAAGTAACTGTGCATTATGAAAACTTTTATAAATCTGCATTGTACTCGAAATTTCAATTGTCTGATTATTTCGCGCCCATTAACAGCAAATGTTAACAGTTCATTTGACTGTTGCCTCCCATTGCACTTTAACATGAAAGCTGCTCCGTTTTGCGTCAACAGTGCCAAAACTTCGCTGTTAACTGCTGGCCGAACATCGACTTATCGAAATATCGATATTGTTTTTAAACAACCAGCAACTGTCTGGAAAATAATTAAAATTAATTAACTTAATATGAAAAGACAACAGAGCCATGCCGCAAACGAAGAAACTTTTTGAAATCAATATACTTAAAAGACGAGTTTCTTTGTTTTTGGTATTTTTCAAGCTTTCATACTTCTGCCACTTACCAGCTTTTACTTCACTGACATTCGTATGAGCAAAAAATACGGTACTCATATTGCGGTCTTATATTTTCACCAACAAATTGCTGTTTTTTAACATAAATCTAAGCAGCAAATGAAACACACTCGAATGGTAAGTAAATGCGTTACACACGACTGCTAAACTTATGAGAAAATATGTACATACATATGTAAATACAAAGCTGCTTAAAATGAGGCGCCATTGTTTATATACGAGTTTCGAAATATACCAAATACGACACGGGTGTTAAAATGTATATTTGAAAGTGTTATTTGTGGTCACACCACATTACAGGTGTTGAGCTTTTTTTTAGAAAAGCTTGGTGTTTTTTTTACGCAAACTACGTTTGTTTACTTGTCGTTGTTCGCGTTAGTGTCTTCAGTCAGCTTCAATTGCTACGATTGCGCTGTAGTTGTACAACAAATTTTGGAGAGACAGAGAGAGAGAGAGAGAGACATAAACGAAAAGAAGGCAAAGAAAACGAAGAAGCAGAAAACATTTTGTGTGCGCGTTTTGGACGACGTTCTTCTCTTCTTTCTCTGGCTCCAGGTGCGAAGTTGCAATACGCGAAATAGTAATAATTGCGTCGTGCAATGCATTGGCATTAACTAAATTGGCCACGCGTGCCAGGTGTCAAACAGTTTGTTGTCATCCATTATTTTGTTGTTTTCTTTTTGTTATTTTGTACATTTGCTACATTTGGCAACGCAGCGGACAGCAATGAAACAGGTGGGCGCACTTTTTGTGGGGGTGTCGTATTTTTGTGTGGTATTTGTTGGTATTTTGTTTGGTATTTGATGTGATGTGGACAAAAAAAAAACGCTGCTGCTGCTGCCGATGATGATGTTATGCGAATAAATTGTGCAAGGCAAAATAATAATAATAAAAAAAGAGACGTGCTGTTGTCCAGTTTAGAAGAAAAATAGCGTCAGCGTTTTTCTGTCCCCCTTTTTATTATTGCAAATCGCACAACAAAACACACACACATACACATACATACCATGCACACATCTGCTGATAAAAATGACAACATGTTTTCCATGCGAGTGTGAGTGTGAGTGTGCTGTTTGATGCCTTTGTGTGACAGTGAGTAACAGCAGCAGCAGCGGCGTTGACCGCGGCAGCATCATAAAAAAAAACAACTATTTGAGCTGAGTGAATCACTTAAACTAAAATGATGAAGTCTTTTATAATCATACACACTCACACACATATTGCGGTGGGAGGGGCGCACAATCGTATTGTTGTTTATGACGCCCTCATATCGCTCTGACCGCCAATTGTCGACTGCGACAGAGACGCCGACTGCGGCAGCGACAGCGGCATCGGCTGCTGTTGTTGGATGAGTTGCGCGTGCCAGCCCAACAAGTTTCTTATTGGGATGATAAACTGTGCGTGATTGTGTGTGCGCATTGCGTTTGCGTATGTGTGTGTGTGTTCCAAGATGATTCCTGGGCATATGACGCAAGAGCTTGTGCCATTTTTTTATTGCATACTTTTCTGTGTGTTAATGGGTCGAGTGTACACACATACACGCGCGCACACACACACATACACACTCTCGCTGTGTGAGAGCTGTTATTAATATGGCCGTCGAAGCTACGCTACTGGCCATGTGTTAGAGCGAGAGGCAGAGAGCGAGAGTGATTGTAAATATGAAAAGAGAGAGAGAGCACATTTTACGGCATAACTCATTACAATTTCAATGCAAATTTTTTGCCATTAAGCTGCGTGTGTGTGTGTGCGTATTTACATTTGAGTTGATTAAATTTTTGTGATGTATGTCGAGAGGGAGTGAGGGGGATTTATGGTGTATGTGTGTGTGTGTGTGTGTGTGAGGACAACAAGTATTGATTGCAGACCAATGGGACGTCAGGATTGCCGCTGGGCGCCCACAAAAAAAAAGGAAATATTGCGCACTAGGCCTAGCGCAAAAAAAAAATCAAAGCGCTGCTCTGCGGCAACCCTAAAACGATGCCAAGCGACGCGACGCGACGCTGCTTTGCATAACTGACCAACTCAGTGAGTGTGTATGTGTGTGTATTTCACATATACATACACAGTTGAGAGGCAAGCGAAAAGTGTTGAACGTGAACAAGAACGTGCACGTTCAGTTTTCAGTTTCAGTTTCGACTTTCCTTTTGGCCAAAAAGAACGTGCAAACGTTTTCCTCCTCTTTACTGTGCATCACAGTGAATTACTAAACTTAAAAATAATAAAAAAAACAAAATATAAATTTATAAAAAACACACGCGCATTAAAGCACCTCTAAATTATGTACGTTAGTTTAAATAAAATCAAAGTTACTACTATTAGCTCCAAAGGGGTTTGCGATTAGCTTGTTGTGGGAGGCCGAAGGGGGCGAGGAATTGTTTGCTTTGCGCTTGCTACCTCAACAGATTTATGTGTGTGTACGCGTAACTGAGAGTTCCTCTGTGTATATATATATGTGTGTGTATGTGTGGCAGTCGTGTCATGTGACCGCGCGCGCAAAAAAAAAACACGAAAACGAAAAAAATCTCGATTCCTCGACACTTTTATCCTGACAACGACGACGACGACGACGACAGGGGGCGCCACCTCGTAGCGTAAGCATGCGCATCAGCGCAGCTACTACGACACAAACACACAAAAAGCATGAAGATTTTGCATTTGCTTAATATCCAATCAGTTGACAGTGCAGGAAGGAAGCAAAAAACAGCAAAGCAATAACAATAACAACTACAGCGCCCAGCGTTAGGCAACAATAACTGTAACACAAGAGAGAGAAAGAGAGTGAGTGAGAGCGCGAGAGTTAGTGAGTGAGGGTGGGAGTTGTGTTATGAGAGCAGTGTGGGAGAGCGCGTGCCAACCAAGAGAGAGTTATAATTTGTGTGTGTGGGTGAGAGAGAGAGAGAAAGAGCACTCAGGCAGGGATGACACTGACACGAGCGCGCGCTGCTAAAACGTCCTCGGCCTAGTGAGCAAGCTCGGCTCGTCTTCGTGTTTGTGTGTTCGTGTGTGCTGCTCTCGCAAGGTGCAAAAAATGCCTTTACACACGACGCGACGTCGGGACGAACGATCCAGCAGCAGTAGCTGAAGCAGCAGCAGCTCAGCAGCTTTGGCATCAGTTTCAGCTTGAGCAGCAGCTCCAGTTGCCAACTAACAACCAGCTAACCAGCAGCATTTTTCTCGTCTTAACATATCCCCCGTTCGTGCGTGTGTATGCGTATCTTACTGTGCCTGTGTGTATGTTTGTGTGCTTGTTCTTGAGACTTTGACTTCGACTTTCGACTCCGTCTGCGTTTTGTGCCGTTTGTCTCGTTGTCGTTGTCTCCTTGTTGTGTGTGTGTATGTGTATGTGATTGAATCTCTGTCAGCGTGCTTGTGTGTGTGTGTGTGTTTTTTCTAGTGAAAAATCAATTGATACACATATTTTTGTTTATTAGTGCGCAAAAAATGTCTTAAATATGCTATGAAAAATACCAATGTGAATAGCTAACCAAATGTATACATATAAAAATAAAAACAATTACTAAACAAAAGTCAAGAAATTGAAAATAACTTTTTTAACGCAATTGTTTCAAGTCGTGAGTGGTTATTTTTTTTCTGTTGCTGTGTGCTAAACGTTGTTGTTACCACAAAACGCACAAAAAGTATAAGAATAAGAATACGAATATAAAAACGGCACAAAGAATTGACGAATCAGAAGAAGAAGAAGCAGAAGGAGCGGGCGCGGGCGTCAAGCGTATATTAATAAAGATGTAGTAAACCCCCCCCCCTTCAACCCTATCAATCAAGTGAGTAGCAACAAGCAACTTGAACTAAAAGAAATACGAAACAGAAACGGAACAAATCGCAAGCTTCAAGTGTGCGTGTGTGTGTGTGTGTGTGTCTGAAAAATCTGTAAATCGAGGTTATCTATACGTGCACACATACACATACATACACTTCTCTAGGCATAAATACATGTAATACATACATACACACACATGCGTAAGAGCGAGAGTCAGAGAGGCGCTTGTATGTGTGCGAGTGTGTGTGTGTGTGGGCTCAGCCTCCCAACTCCAAGTGCGGTGTTTACACAGGCAACAACAACAACAACAGCAGCAGCAAGCGTTGGTATTTTAATCATCATTAGGCAGCACACACACACACACACCACCCAACGTCGTTGTCGTTGTCGTCGGTCAGGCGCCAATATGTGCTTGTGTGTGTGTGTTTTTTGTTTGCGCAAATTAAATTTAAAGTATGCCAGCGATTTTGCTTTTCTTTTCACTTTTTCTTTTTTTTTTACTGTTGCGCGCTTCGTGTCCTGACGACCCAGCTAAATACACACACACACATATGCGAGCAAGCAAGTGTGTGTGTGTGTGTGTGTGTATGTTTGTTCGTTTGTTTGACAAAGCGTAAACAATTGCAAATAAGAAAAAGGCAACATGGCTGCGATGAGTGTGCGAAAAATCGATTTGTGTGCCATCCCAAAAATAAGTGCAAATACACACACACACTTACATACACATAAGTATATATCTGTATGTATAACCTATATATCCATATACATAAATTTACTTGGCTGTGTGTGTGTGTGTTTGTCATGTTGTGCAACAACATGTGTGGCAAACAGCGATTTTCAATTATATCCATTTAACATTTGACTCTTGACACTGCCCACAGTCACATTTATCACACACACACACGAACAACACACACATTTCATTACCATCCCCCATTGGCATTTTAATGGTGCCATCTCACTCGCTCTCAGTTTAACAGTAACAGTAGCTGTAACAGAGGCTGTGCAAGCAGCGACGCTGGCGTCGAAAACGCAGCTCGCGTTTTATAGCGCGCACCTTTTGAATGTTAGCACCCCCCACCTCCCTCCCTCACAATCACAGCAATTGCAGTGCAAATGAAAACGAAAACGAAAATGAAAATGAAGATGACACTTGAGCAAAGCGTTTGCTCAATTCATTTATATCGTTAACGATAAATGTACATACATATATGTATGTGTTTTTTTTTTATATTGAGTATGACTAATGTGTATAGTACAGTGTAATGTAACGACTAAATTTAAAGTAAATAAAATAAAGAGCAGGAGATAGAAGATAAAGAATACCAATGTGAGTATGTATGTATGTGAGTGTATGGCGATCTCATATCGGAAAATGATTTATTTAATTATTGGCATGCTGAGACTTGTAATTTGTTGAAGCACGCACTCAAAGATCGAAAAGCAACAAGTTTTATTGAGCACAAAATGTGTATAGAAATCATGATGACCTCTAAAAGATAAGAGACCTCTTAATGGGCCACCTCTACCCCTCCCCTGCCCTACCCTCTCTTGTCCTTTGTTGGCAGCTGAAAAGTATGCTAACGATTTGATTTTGTACCTTGTGGTATTTTTTTTTTGCTCTCGTTATCCGTTCAATTGTTCGATGTGTGCGAGTGTGTGTGTGTGTGTGTGTGTGTTTGCACTATTGCATCATCACATTGTCAGACAGGAATTGATGAGTGTCGTATACATGTGTGTGTGTGTGTGTGTGTGTGTGTGTGTGTGGCATTGTTGCAAGCAACAATCCATTAACACGGTAACATGCAACAAAACTTTGCGATTAATGTACGATGTACTTTTCTTTGCTTACAGCTCTTAATTCGACTATTGCTAACCTAGTTTCACTTCCCCAACAACTACAACAAAAACAACATACAACAAAAGAAAACTCCCTGAAATACTAATTAAAAGCAAACAAAGGAAAAACCAAGTGAAAAAAAAGGAAGAAAAATAACAGCAGCAGCAGCAGATTCTTGAGATTTCTCATCCTTCCTGTGAAAACACAAAAGATCCGGCTACAAAAAAAAAGAGCTATATAGCTTAGAAAAGAAAAAAAAGAAAGCAACCAAATTTGGGTTTTTTTTTCGAGAATATCTAGAGCAGGCAGCGGGCGAAGCGGAGGACGCAGACTCATGTTAGAAAAATGAAAAAGTTCACATTCAAAGGAGTTCTGGATGGATTTCGACAAACCGTACAGCCTCAAGCCATACGACAGGAGCAGGAGATCCAGGAGCAATTGAAGGCCGATCATTTCACACTCAAGAAAGTAAGAGACTCAGTGCAAAAGAGTACGCAAGAGAAAGTGAAAGAGAGAGAGAGAGAGAAATGTTAATGAACATTTGTGGTAGCTAGCGGATGTTTTATTTGGTAGTTGTTTTGCAATCGTATCTATCATAAGACACACGCGGCTATCACAGAACTGTTCGAAAAGCAACAAACAATAAAGAAAAAACAACTCTCGATCAATGTTCGATTATCCACAATTAATTCACATTGATTTATTCTTTTTTTGCAGACCTTTCGCCATGGCTTCCCATTTTCACCCACATCCTTTGCCTTCGATCCAGTACAAAAATTATTAGCGATTGGTGATAAATCCGGCTATATACGCATGTAAGTAGTTTCATTTATTAATCACTAATTATTAAAAGCAAGCTAAGAAGCTTAAGCTAGACAGCAGCCTTACTCTAGCGTAAAGATTTATAGCAATCATTTAATTGTATAGAAACAACTAGTTAGCTTGATCAGTTAAATTTAAAAGCCATTTGGTTTGTGTCTTAAATAAGCACTGGTTTATATCGTAGCTAAACTTAACGAAGAAATATATATAGGATAAAGTCAGTTTGCGTAGTTAAATTTCTATAGAATATAACCACGTGGTTTGTGTCTTGGATAAGCACTTGTCACAACGCATGCTATGATTTGTATCGTGGTTTAACTTAATGAAGAAATATGTAGCTAAATTTCTGAGCGATCAAATTTCCTCCAAAAACTTGTGTAGACATCGCAGCCTCTTAGTCCTTACCATACAAAATTAAAGTAATAATTTAAATATATAGAAAGTTAGTTACCTTGATCAGTTGCATTTCAAAGCCACGAGGTTTGAGTCTTGGATAAGCACTGGTTTATATCTTAACTGAACTTAACGAAGAAATACATCGGAAAAAGTCGGTTTGCGTAGCTAAAATTCAGAACGATCGAATTTCCTTAACAAACTTGTGTAGAATTTGCAGCCTCTTAGCCCCTACTATAAAGAATTGTAGCAATTATTTAATAATATAATAAAAACTAGTTAGATTGATCCATTGCATTCGAAAGTCACATGGCTTGTGTCTTAGATAAGCGCTGGTTGAAGGGCATGCTATGGCTTGTATCATGGCTTAACTTAACGAAATGCATAAGGAAGAATCAGTTTGCATAATGATAGAATTTCCTCAATGAAGAAATTGCAGCCTCTAAGCTCTTACTGTTAGTATCAGTCACTAAGAACACATTTAATAGATAGATAACACATTTAATAGATAGATAACACATTTAATAGATGTAAACGATTTAATTGACTTGGACTTTTAATACGCAGCTTGGGACGACCGGGCGTCGACGCACATGCCAAACATGAGGGTGAATCCGAGTGCGCTGTGCTCTTTGCCCAATTCCTGGTCAATGAGGGAGCTCTGGTCACAGTCACCGCCGATGACACCATACACTTGTGGAACATACGCCAAAAGACGCCGCGCATAGTGCAGAGCCTCAAGTTTCAGCGCGAGCGGTAAACCTTTTCACTGATATTTATCACTTCAAATGAATACAAAACTATTTTCTATATTTTGTAATATAGGGTCACATGCATACACTTACCCGTGGGCAGCAAATGGCTGTACGTGGGCACTGAGAAGGGAAACATACACGTCGTTCACATAGATACATTTGCACTTAGTGGATATATTATTAACTGGAATAAAGCAATTGAAGTGTAAGTATTCAACTGTCTCAAAGCTGACATGCTTGGATTTAGTTTGATCAGAATGAAGTTGGTGTCTTTGATAAGCATTGGTTGATACACATGCTCTGGTTTGTGTCGCTGCTGACCTTAACGAAGAGATGTAGCTAAGTTCCTGTCTTATTGAATATTGTCACAAAAATAATCTAGAATACATAAGAATACGTGTTAGTATTAAAATTCATGTCTAGATTTACTCCGATTAGCAAAAAGTTCATGTTCTCGTTAAGCACTGGTTAAAACACATGCTCTGGTTTGTGTCGCAGCTGAACTTAACGAAGAAGTGTGGTTAAATTGCTATCTTATAGAATATTGCCACCAAAATAAACTCTGATATCTAAGAATTCGTTTTTAGCTTTAAAGTTCAAGTCTAGATTTAGTCTGATCACAATGAAGTTCATGTCTTCGATAAGCATTGGTTGAAACACATGCTCTGGTTTGTGTCACAGCTGAACTTAACGAAGAAATGTAGTTAAATTCTTATCTTATAGAATATTGTCACCAAAATAATCTCAAATATATTTCATGTGCATATAAGACGATTCTTTGTACTTTATTTTGGTTTCATGAGCATCTCTTACTTGTTGGCTTTAAAATTAATCGGCGTTCTTTGTATTTCAGGGTTAGAACTAGTCATCCAGGTGCTGTGATTGCGTTATGTGATAATCCATTGGATGCAAACAAGGTAAAGCAATGCTTTGTACTTACTCTTTCATTTAATTAATCTAATTGTTTCCATCAACAGTTGCTTATTGCATTTGAGTGTGGGCTGCTTGTGTTATGGGATCTGAAAGCGAAGTGCGCTGAGATACGATGGCAGGCAGCCGAGGCGGTTAAATCATTGGCCTGGCATTATGAGGGCAAATACTTTGTATCATCGCACACAGATGGTTCCATTTGTTCTTGGCCCACCAAGCCGCAGCCGAAGCCCCAGTCCCAAGTTTGTCCGCATGGTGAGCGTAGAAACTAACAATGTTTCGATAAAATAACAAATCGTATTTCCATTTCGTATAGCAAAAATCAACAAGGATGGCAATGCGGAAA
The DNA here is from genome assembly GCA_019972355.1 of Drosophila kohkoa. Lineage (NCBI taxonomy): Eukaryota > Metazoa > Arthropoda > Insecta > Diptera > Drosophilidae > Drosophila > Drosophila kohkoa. The sequence continues at coordinate 5,058,076 of BJEL01000071.1, read as the reverse complement.
AATGCAAACCGATTTATAAAGTTGACTTGAAGTCCAGCACAACTGGGTAAGAGTTATCCAATCGAAAAGCAAAGACAACTCACTCACTTCTCTCTTTCAATCTCGATAGCGAAACCTTTACAATTTTCTCTGGCGGCATGCCATCGGAGAAGGGCTCAAAGTCGAATTGCATCACCGTTATGGTGGGTAAGACCACAACTGTTCTGGAAATGGAGCATGCCGTTTGCGATTTCATTACGCTCTGCGAAAATCCCTGGCCCTGCGGTTAGTCTTCACTTTATTGCACTTGATTTGATCAAAATTTTATTCTAATATGCAATTCCTATTTGCTTTTGCGTTTACAGAAACACAGGAGCCATATGCGATAGCTGTGCTGCTTCAATATGACTTAGTATTAATAGACTTATTAACGCCCGGTTTTCCATGTTTTGAATCGCCTTATCCAATGGACTTACACGAATCACCTGTTACATGTTGCACATATTTAACCGATTGCCCATCGGATTTGGTTCCTGCTTTCTATTCTGTGAGTACTCTCTCTCTCTCTTTCTCTTTTCATTTCGAGTATTTATCTTTGTTCTCTTTCTAATTTGTTTGCTTGATATTTTTTTTTAATATACTTCAGGTTGGTCGCACAACGACAAGTAAAAAAACGGGCTTCTCGGAGCGTGAATGGCCCATATCTGGCGGGGAATGGTCACCTGCCTCCTGCAGTTATTCGGAGATTGTTATCACAGGACATCAGGACGGCAGTCTCAAGTTTTGGGACTCGGGCGCTGGCACACTCCAGGTGCGTCTATAGAGAGGAAATCACTTTGATAGCCACTCAAATTTGATAGTGAACTCAACAAAGCTTTCAGATTGCATACGTTGCAAAAGGATACACAATGCAATCTACAGAAATGCAATAAGCATATTGTATTGTTTAAAGTCTACACAATGGTCTTGATAGCCATTCAATTAATGTCTGTGTATAGAACATATTGTGTTCACTAACTAAGTGACTGTACAGCAAAGCTATGAACTAAGTGTAAGAGCTAGAAGGCTGATAACTCAACTGAGTGAAAGGGGAATTAATTGCATTCATTTGTAATTGTCATTTGAATTTTAATTGAAATTCTTACTCTCATTCTGTACATAGAATCTATGTCAATTTAAATTCTTACTCTCACATTCTGTACAAATTCCATTCATTCAAAGTAAAGTGTAATAGCTAGGAGGGTGACCACTGTCCAAATTGTAGAAGCTAGGAGGCTGATAGTAATGGTAGGAGGTTATGCCTAAGATACTAAATGAACTTCATACATTTCTTTTTGAATTGCAATTCTTACTCATAGACTCTGTACAAATTCTGTTGATTCAAACTAAAGTAAGAGCTAGGAGGCTGATAATTGTGCCTAATGGAGTGAAAGGGAAATGAATTGCATTCATTTGTAATTGTAATTAGAATTTTAATTGAAATTGAAAAATCAGAACAAATTCTGTATATTCAATGTAAGAGCTAGGAGGCTGAAAGGGAAATTATTTGTATGCATTTGTAATTGTAATTCGTACTCCGCAGATTCTGTACAAACTGAAGACAGCCAAGATGTTTGAGAAGCCGCGTCACGTCAGCCACGCGACCGACAGCGATAATCCATTGGCTGTGCATTTGATATTTTTGTGCTCGGAGTCACGTCGCCTCTGTGTCGCCGGTGCGATGGGTCAGGTAATGTTGTTCAAATTTCGCAAGGTCGAATCGACATCGGAGGTCCTGGTGCTCGAGATACCAATACTCTATGAGAATTTTGATGACAATTATGGCACCAGTCCCGAATGCGATTTCCTAACCGGACATCAGGTGCAAAAAACCGAATCAAGTGATTCAGATAAGGTAAGGACGGGGTGGAAATAAGGTTAATAATAATGCGAATTAACCATCTCACTCTTCGTTTCTCAAATCACAGACGGAGTGCATGCTCAAGGTGCGTTTTGGGGCTCAGCGTAAGCCGCCGGGATTTCAATCCCAATTGGTTTGTTTGACCACGGGGCCGAATCGTCGCACCGTGCAGGTTACCTCGTTGTGCATCAACTCTAGCTATGGCTTGTAAGTAATACACACCCAAAAACTCGCCACACACACTCGCTCTCTCTCTCTCTGTCTCTCTCTCTCTCGCTCAATACACACACATACACGTACACACACACACAGCGCCGACACGCGGACAAAAAAATAAATCAACTAGTGAAGTATTTGTAGTTTTTGTATGCGTATATCTATATTGTGCATGACACGTTTTCTGAAAACAAAACAAAACAAAAAAAAAAACGCCTGACAAAACAAAAACTTAACTTAGCGCCTAGTCGAACAGTAACAATACCCTATATTTATATCCTCCACCAACGCGAACGAATCGCCAACGTTGTTCTTAGATCGCGCACACCCTTACCCTAAAAAAACCCCGCTTAACTGTGATTTGATTTGTCTTGCCTTGCCTTATTGAACGTAGTTGCCAACGAGATCGAGAACAGATGGAATTCGTTACTCGCTACTTGCTACTTGCTGTAGCTGCTGCTATGTTACAATCGACAATCCAACACACTCGTTACTAGTTATACGTACATCTAGAGTATTTGATGTAGCTGCTATTACTCGTTACTCGTCAGTCGCTACTCGCTAGTCTCTGTTTTTGCCTTAAGCGGTCCACGTAGTTACAAAAATACAGCTAGAACGAGTACGAAGCGAGTGCATTTGCTCCTCAACACTCGTTACTCGCTACTTCAGTCTCACTCGCTACTCGTTAGTTTGACACTCCCTCTTTGCGTTCTTACGTTTACTAGTCAAAAGCTTTAGACAGTACTTTTCCGACGACTGACCAACTTTAGTGCCTGGTGTTTGTGTGTGTGCGTGTGTGTGTGTGTGTGCAAATGTGTGTGTGTGTGTGTCACGCAACAATGAATTTCAAGTATATCAGAAAATTACATTAGATTTTTAGTTTGTGTTTTATTGAATTGGACTTTTTGAGTTCTGTTCGGAATTTGGCTTTTTTTTTATTTCGATTTCCATTTTCATTTAAAATTTTTTTGTTGGTATTATTTTTGATTGTATGCCGTTGTGTTATTGTGACATGATGCCGTGTTCTTATCTTTTTCTGTTTATAGAATGGCTTATGGTACCGAATATGGACTTGTCATAATTGATATAATCCAAAAAATTTGCCTATTGAGTGTTGCATGTCCCGATCTGTATGGCGCACACGATCCTTACTCGCGAACACCAAAAAGTCCCAAACGCATTGAGAGCAAAGAGGAGCAAAGTCGTTCGCCCAGTTCCGATCAGGTAAGTGATTGATTGATTGATTGAACGTTACTATAACTACTACTGATGATGATGATGATGATGATGATGTTGGCTCTTAACCCAAATGCTAAATAATGACATAATTGATTGATCATGATTGATGACATTGGATTTGGCCAAAGTAACTATGATTGAGCACTCAACTGATCCATGATTGTGCACAATGATCGTGAGCAAAGATTGATCAGTGTTAGATGCTGTTGCCGCCTTCAATCAGTGACAAGCACACATACACATACACACACACACACACATACTGAGAAACACACCGACACACGCACACACATACAGTGACAGACAAATAAAAACACACACACTCATAAAGTGTTAGACAAATTGACAAATATTTGAGCCAACAAATAAGTAATAAACAAAACAAAAAAGAAAAATTAACTACACGCATATTTTAATCAACTTACAATATATTATTATATATATGCATTAATGATTGATTACTAATTTTATGATGATTGATGATGGACATGAAACATGTAGTACCAAAAAAAAAATAAAACAATACGCATTTCTTTATTAGTTTACTAAGCTAACTTATTAATACCGTACTCGTAAATATTCCCCCGCTCCCCCCAAAACTCCCCTCAAACTGCCAACCATCCAAAAAAGTAATACAGAAATAACAAAACACACACACACACACATATTTGCATTTGTCTGGCATTTTTTGATTGAAGTGCATAAGAAAGTTTTTAGTTTAAAGACACAAACACACTTTTCCCTTCCCTTGAGTTTGATCCCCTCATTTTTAGTACAAAATAACGAGACAGACATCCACACAACAAAAACAACAACAAGTACAACTACACACACACACACACATACACCTGCAACCAAGCTACATACAAAAGTGTTTAGCCCAAAAAAAAAAAAAAAAAAAAAAAAACAAATTTTATACAAAATATACAAAAAGCATTTAGACACATTTCTCTTACCATCTAAGTAACTATCTCTCTCTTTACAAAATATATAAATAAATATATATACATCTATTATAATCTATATATATATATATATCGTACTCCTATGTAGCCTATATACAGTTATATATATATAATATACTTTATTGCCCAAGTAGTGGTATTTCTTTTAAATCGTTATCTCATTAGCAATCATTTTACTTTTCCTTCAAGTTTGTTTATCATTTTGTTTATCCGACCTAAACGCGTCCCGGGTCTAGCTCTATTTCTAACGCTCTCTAACCGTACAGCTAACTTTCAATCTCTACCTATTTCTCTCTGTCTGTCTCTCTCTCTCTATATTTAGAAGTCTCAATGTCCTTGTTATTTATTTTTTTTTTCTTAATTTTCTTTTTGGCACTTTTGATGCTTTTAATTTGCTAGCGAAATAATAAATATTTTCCATTTTTCTTATTTGCTAGCTATTTAGTAATTTATCTTTTAAATATACGCTATTTAGTGCCGTGATTGATTTCGATTGAGGAACAGTGAACTTTCAGGTCCTTTCAAATGCGCTCTCTCTCTCTCTCTCTCTCTATCCATCTGTCTCTCACTCTGTGTCTGTTTTCAAACTAAAATCGTATCATTATTTGACCAAAGAAAATGCACAAATGTCCGCATGGTAAATCATAATTGATTGATTGATTTAATATGTATTTAATGTATCATACAAATTTAAAGTAAATTATTTAAAAATTCATTTTAATGCACATACACATACATAATATGGTTTTAGATGGATGTGTGTGTGTGTATGTTTTGCACGTTGCATCGACTAACATTGGTTGATTGATTGATTGATTGATTGTTACACGCTGTCACATCTCACCGCTCGCATCGCATCGCATCGATATTGTTGTACATCATTTGATTGATTGGTTTTTGATTGCTCTTTGTGTTGTGCGTCACATCTCTCTGTTGCCTCTCTTTCTCTCTCTTTGCCTCTCACTCTCTCTGTCTGTCTCTCTCTCTCTCTCTCTCTTTGTTTCTCTTATGAGAAACCATAGCGTACACCCAACAAAGACCTACATTTATTTCTCTACTCTCTCTCTCTCTCTCTTTGTCTGTCCTCTCCACTAAGTAGTTGTAAAACTGTATAAACATCAAGTTCTTTTTGATTGATTGATTGATTGATGTGCGTGTTTTTCGTGTATGTGTGTGTGTATAAGTATGTTTTGTTGTGAGGCCTTGAAGTATTAATCATTAAATCTCAATTCCATACATTTGTACATCTTTTCTGCCAACAAATAATCGATCGTCTTAAACCCAAAAACACCCAAAAAACAAAATAAAATACCAAATCAATCCAACCACCCTCTGCCGATCAATCCACCAAGCTAACATTTCTTACTATCCACATTCTAATCTAACGAATTCAAAAACTAAACTAAAAATCAAACTAAACTAAACTAAACTAATTAAATTAACCAACCATCTAAACTAAACTTAACCTTAAACTACAACGATTAATTGTTTATAAGTGTTTATGTATAATTGCCCATTGATTGATATTGATTGACATTGATTGATATTCTTACTATATTCATTACTATTCTAAATTAGTTCGTAAATTATATACATACTTATTTAAACCATAAAACAACAAAAAAAAACGAATTGCTCGTTAAATTGCCTGCGGCATAACTGTTATATTGTACTACATTCTACCACCACTATTACTGTTCTACGTATAACAGTTTAAACTATCAAAAAAATAAAACAACAAAACAAAACGTTGCCTAAACTCCAAAGTTTTCCCCCAAGTTTTCCGCCTACACTCTGATTGTATGTACTTTAGAGTTGTGAAGTTGAAACGAAATGTCAACTAAACCCCGTTTTTTTCCCCGTACTCTTCCTACCCTATCTTCTCTCTATCTAATATCTTTCTATCTCTCTCACAAACACACACTCTTTCTCTATCAATCCCACTTATATTAGTATCTCTATATCTATCTCTCTATATATATATTGAATAAAATTAATAACACAACACACAATATTTGCGCCTAAAAGCAAAGCAAAAGATGCGTCAGACAAACACACAACAACAACAACAAAATCAACGAGAAGGCTGAAGAATGCAACGAGTAAGACAAAGTGAAGTGCAAAAGCAGCGTAAAGAAGATCATGACTGAAATTAGATATAAAAGATTCAAGCAATTCATTTGTTTTCATCAAATATTTAATTGAATATGCGATTGCTTTAATCTTATCTTCGACGAGGTCGAGTTAGTTCCAACGAGTGCGAATTGGTTGCAACGAGTACAAATTGGTTCTAACGAGTGCAAATTGGTTCCAGCGAGTACAAGTTGTTCGTTCCAACGAGTGCGAGTTGGTTCTAACGAATGCGAGTTTGTTCCATCGAGTGTGATGTCAGCATATCATTGATGAATCGGGAAACTTGCAATTGCTTTACTACTTAACAAATTGATTAATATACGATAATATTCTATGAATTTCTGACTTACAATTGTAACGAGTACATTGCACTCGTTAGTTTGTGAAACGCTTAGCAAGCTTTTAATGATTAATTGCTGAACAAATCGATTACGCGACTAACAAATTTAGCCATGAAAATTCGACTCGCTACTTTACGCTCGCTTTTGGCAACTCGTTACAGTTCGTCTCGTTCTCGTTGTTGATGTTGCTGTTGTCGTTTGTGGCGTTTAGCGCTTGCCTCGTTTTTGTTGCTTTGCGCACGTCTGTTTTTTTGGATTTGTCGCCACGCCCCTAAAAAAAAACGCTCCCCCAAAAACTATAAATGAAATCTAAACAGTTTAAGTCGTCAATTTGTTAAGCCGCAACGATATTAAAACTTGTGCCAACAAACACCCCTTCCTCCCCTCAACCCACTCGTCGATCTCTAGCTTAACGACACCACAAGTCCGGACAGTCCATCGATCGAATTCATACCGGAGGCAAACGAGGCGTCCGTTTGCGGTGCAGCACCAGGAACAGGAGCAGCGGCAGGGGCGGACTCATCAGCATCGGCATCGCGACCAACGTCGCCGCTGGCCATCGAACAGGTGATCAACAGCAGCAAGGAGATGCTGATCAGTGGCGCTCAGGCGCAGATGGGAACAGCGGCTGCATTGGCGGCCACCAAAAGTCCGCAGCGAGATGAGGCAGCGGCGACGGCGCCAAAAGCTGAGCTGCAAGATCGCCGCAAGTCGATGTCATGGAAAACGTTCAATTTAAAGCGTCAATTATCGAAAGTCAATATGAAGATCGGCGGCAGTCTCAATCAAGAGCTGGAGGCCATCAAGAGCGGCAGCTCATCCATTTTCTATGCCACGCCCAAAGAGAGTTCGCCCGAGGGCGCCAGCGAAGAGGCGACGCCAGGCGAAGCGCTGGAATGTCGCGAAGACGATGTTGGCTTAGCTGCAGCGACTGCAATCCTCAATTGTGATACTGAGGCACAACAACAGCAGGCGGCAGTGACGCCGACGCCAACGCAGAAACGCGTCGATTTTGAGCAGCCGCCAGAGAGCGGAGAGCGACCCAGCAATTTGCCATTGAGCGAGCAACAGCAACAACAACAACAACAGCAGCAGGCGCCATTGAAGCCAACGCGTCAGAAATTCAAAGAGAAGGCACGCGATCAGCGTTTGCTCTCAGTGCCCAACATCAAATATCAGCCGAGAGAGCAACGCGCTGGCTTGGGCATTGGCATAAGCAGCGCTGCCAGCGGCGGCAGCGGCAGCGGTGGGCGGGTGAACAAGAACGATGTGTCGCCAATGATGAGCGGCAGTTTATCCAAAAAAATACGTAAGTATGCCAGTCAAAAGCTCAACCTAAACTCTCCTCTCCCAACTCCCCCCCTCTCTCTCTAACTCTCTTTATTTCACTGTCTATCTCTCTCTCTCTCTCTGTCAACGACCAGCACAAAAGAAAAAAGGCAATTTAAGCGATAGTGTAATGAAAAAAAAAAAAAAATGGCAGTCGGATGCCAAAATTATCTCCTCCTTTTTGGCCGACCCCCTCGCCCACGACCTGACCCACCCTAAATTTCGTTAACAACTGCGGCTGCGAGAGAGCGAGTTGTGTAGAGTTGTATATTTGTATTTGTATTTGTATTTGAATTTGCAAGCGCCAGAGAGAGTCGAACTTTAAGATTAGTTTCAAATTATCGAAAACACAAACACACACACACATACAGAGTGCTGCTGCGACTGCTGCTGATGCTGACTGCTGATTTACAAGATTTACGATTTACCATGGGCATATTTGTTTTTTTTTTTCTTTTTCGTTGTTGTATTATTTAGATTAATTTTGATTTTTCGTGTTTGTCGTGTGCGTTTCTTACTTAGGTCGTGTCGTCTCCATCCTCGCTCCATGTCTATCTCCCACTCTGTTTCTCTCTCTCTCTCTGTATTTCTCTCTCCCCCCATGTGCTCTTTGTGCTCTGGCTTTTATACGGATGCTTTGTATGTATTGGTATGCAAGCCGTAGTTAATATACACTCGTATTGTATTTGTTGTAGAATATGCAACCAAAAATAATAAGAATAAGAATATCCCTCAACCTCCACCCTCAACCCCCGCCCCCCACTTTTCACTTAGAGAGCGTAATTAAAAAAAAAACGAAACGAAAACAACAAGTTGAGTTTTTGGGGCTGCTTCATTTTTTGGTTTTTCAAATTGCATTTTGTATAGTGAACAACAACAATAACAACTATAACAACAATATGTAGCGAACTTTTATATTACAACATTTAGCAACAACAACAACAACTACAACTACAACCAAATACAATGATAATGAACAATAAAGTTAATCATTATAATACTACGTAATAATAATAATAATAATCATAATACTGATAAGCGCAACATGCACCAAAAAGCAAAAACAAAAACTAAATGAAAATCAAACTGAAATTCAAATTGAAATTCTTATCTATTGCTTCTTTCTCCTCTTCTGACAACTAGGCAACGGATGCAGAAGAGCTGCAATATAACTGCCTTTATGTGATTGTATGGAAGTTCTTTGGTAATTCTAACAACAACAACAACAACATTCACAAATGCACACACACACACATACGAGCACCTTCACTGACTCACACACACACACACACTCTCACTTCGCACTTGCAAAATTGTGAGTTGTAGAAACGAAGAAGATGATGTGAAGAAGAGATATTGAAAATGTATCACACACACCCACAACACATACACACATAGACATGCATACACAACCAACTTACACACAAACACATACACACACTTATGTTATGTATTTATACTTAGTAGTGTGACCTCAAAAATCTGATATCCCCGCGTCTGTTATTCCCCTCTCCAACCCCCTCCGCCCAACAACTGAAATGACAAGAAAAAAAAGCACCAAAGTGGCGGCAATAAGAGATTATCAAAGAACAAAAACTTAGAATTATGAATGAAAACAAACTGTAAAATCTCTCTTTCTCTAACTCCCACACTGACTTTCTCTATCACACTGTCTCTCTCTCTCTCTCTCTCTCTTTCTTTACTCTCTACTCTAAATATACATAAATGTGTGTATATGTATGCGTGTATATACCAAAAAACAAAAATAAATCAAAATAAAACGCCTATTATATAGTATGCATAACTGTTGTAACCAAAGCAAAAACCAAAAAAAAAAATATCAAAAATACCAAACCACACAAGAAAAAAACCACTTAAGCATAACATATTTGTCTCACCCAACAAAAAAAATTATCCTCAAAATCGTATTCTGTGTATGCACTGTGCAAAACAAAACCAAAATTTCCTAAAGGAAGACATATACAATTATATATTCAAATTTACTTAATGGGTTGTTAATGACTGTTGTTACGTTACACTTTTCTGTGTGTCAAAGCTCCATTACATTCAACTTTATCCATCATCCTACACTATAAAATACAACAATAAACATACAACAAACATAAGCAAATACAAAATCCAGCTGTGAATATTCCCGGCTCGTTTTACCAACATACAACATAAAACAACAACACCGCAAAACAAAAGCGTTTCTATGACAAAGCAACGTCCGCCATTTTGTTGAACGAACAAAATACCAACAACAACAACAAAAAATACTATAATTTGAATGTCTGTGTGAATGCGTGGGCTTTGTTTGCTTGCGTTCGCTCTGTGAATGTCTCGTCTCTGTCAACCCCCCACCCACCACCACCACACCACACCCCCTCAAATATCGATAGTCGATAACTTGTCGTGTGTCCCTCGTTTGCTGTGAACTGCCACGAATATCGATCAGCCAGATTGTGATCGATTGAGCGTGCTCTGTATATTCGTTATCGATAAATATTGCGATCATTAGTTTTGTTTCTCTAGTGCCTTAAGCTTTAATAATACAAAACAAAAACTCGTTCCTTTTTGTATATACGAATTGCTTTCAATTTCGTTTTCTTTTTTTATTCTTGTTTTATTCGCTTTGTACTACATTTATTTTGTTTATCGATAAAAGATAAACCAAAAAAATCGCTTGCAACGCCATTTATCGTTGCTTTGTTTGCTCTCCACACACTGTACAAAATGAAAAATGAAAAACAAAAACCGTCAACCTAATAATTAAAAATTATAATAATTAAGCCATCTCTTGAAATTAACGTCATGTCATATTATGTATGTATAATACAACTACGATATATTATATTTCTAGGCTTTCTATCGTTTTTGTAAGCAGTCTATTTATGTTATATTATACACATACACATATATATATGTATATGTAATTACTCTTTTTTAATATTTCAAATTTACTATTATAATTATTGAATTAATTACTGTTCTTGTTCTCGTTGCGCGTGCTTTAATGTCTCATATAACATACGATATATGTATTTTTTTTTTCGTTCCTGCCCCTCACCAGCCGTTGTGCTCCCCACTCTCTCTCTCTCTCTCACACACAAACACTCTCTGTTACTGTCTCTTTGTCTATCAAAAGTCTCTCATAAGTGTTGTGAATAATAATAAGAAAACAAAAAATTTGTTGCTTCCAATTCAGTTTCATACACATGTACCATGCACCATCCACCTATCGATAGAGTTATCGTTATCGATACCAAATACATTTGCATTCACCCCTCTCACTCACACACAATTGTTTGAATGGCACTCCACAAAACCATCAACAACAACAACACTTGACTGCAGATATTAAAACGGGCAGCGGGCATTATACTACTTTCTCACTCTCACTCACTCACTCACTCACTCACAATGTAAGTCACTACTTCACACTGCTCACATACACAGCAAACAAAACGAAGCTTACACACTCTCACACGCACACGAATACGTTATGCATTCGTTTAGTTTCAATGCGCGTTCCCCTTCCCCGCCTCTTTCCCAACACACAAACACATCACAAACGAAGAAAAAAAAATAAGAAATAACGGCAAAAAGTATGCTACACATTCACTCACACTCACACACACACAAATTATATGTACATGTAAAACACACACACACAACCGCACAGAGCAAAGAAAACAAAAAAAAAGAAGTAAAATAATTAACGAAAAACGAAAACGAACAAGAACAACAACAGCAACAACATGAAATGAAATGTTATGATGCTCCATTCCAATCATTTAGTGCATTTATCTCTCTCTATTTCTCTCCTCTTCTCTCTGTGTGTATCTCTGCTCTCTCCATTATTATTGTGTTTATTTTCTTTGCAAATATTTGAGCAGATCAACGGCAGTGCGACTGCGACTGCGACAACAGCAGCGCAGCAGCAGCAACAGCAGCTTCAGCTACAACAGCAGCAGCAACAACAACAGCTACAGCTACAGCAGCTACAACAACAGCAGCAGCAGCAGCAACAACAACAACAGCAGCAGCTTCAGCAGCAGCAGCAGCAGAGCTTTGGCGATGCTCAGTCCGCAGCAGCGACAGCAGCAGCAGCGGCGTCGGCGGCGTCGACGTCATCGTCGGCAGCAGCAGCAGCAGCGGCGTCGTCGTCGTCGTCGTCAGGCGTTTATGGCGCGGACGATGCAGGTGCGGGTGTTGCTAGTGGCGGTTGCGGTGTCGGTGGCGGTGGTGTTGGTGTTGGTGGTATTCGTGGTAGTGGTGTTAGTGTCAAAGCTCTTGCGGGCGGCGGTGGCAGCGGCAGCGGCAGCGTTGATCAACAACAACAGCAGCTACAACAACAGCAGCAGCAGCAACAACAACAGCTGATTGGCTTCTCTTCGTTTGACGCCGAGTCCTCCGGTGATTGGGCAATTGCAATAGCGAGCGGTGGTGGTGCATCAGCAGGTGCGCATCATCAACATCAATATCAGCATCCGCATCCGCATCAGCATCAGCATCAAACATCCGTTATACAGCAACAGCAGTCAGTGACATCGTACGAGTCCCTAAAAAAGTCCAAATCTCAAGGTGGGAGCACAACAGAAGAGAGCACTGTTAACCACCCAAGTACAACAACAACAAATAGAACAACTACAACAAGAACATCAACAACAAACAAACAACAACTGCAAGAACAACAACAATTGCACCCCAACAACAACAACTACAACAAAAAGCATCTCTTCGTTTCGCTCTCTCTTAGTCTTTATCTATCTTAACATATGTCTCTCTCTCTTCTCTGCATTTGCTAGTACATCAAATACAAATGCAAATTTTCTTGTCTGTGTGTGTAAGCAATGAAAGTCCATCACAAGCACCCACACACACACACACACAACATACACACATGGCACGCCACGCGTTAAACTTTACTCACACTTACACACACACACACACATGCACACGCAGGCAGCAGCACATTGCTTGTGGTTTGCCAAACTCTTTCTCTCTTGCTCTCTCTCTCACACACACACGCTCTTTGTCTGTCTCTCTGTTGTACTCTTCAGTCTGCTTCCCTCTCCTCCGCCGCCCACACCGATGGCGCATTTAGTTTTTGTTTTTGTTTTTTTTTGCTCGCAACTCTCGGAAATCGTTTTTTCATATTCTTATTGATTTTCGTTTTATTTATTTTGATTAATTTTCCTTTTTGGCTAACATTTGTAATTTGTGTCAGTTGTTTGCTCCTCGTTGGTGGGCTGGTTCGTTGATGGAGGAGGGGGGCGGGGTGCGTTTGCTCAGCAGCAAGATGGCGGCCTGTTGACTGTTGCGCATTTCGTTTGCTGCTTGATGTTTGAGGTGTGGTATTAGTAGTAGTAGGGGAGGGGTGGAGGGGGAGGTCTAAGGATTGTGGAGGGGGTGGGGGCTGGTGTCGTTTGCATATGTTTGTGAAAGGATGGATTCGTTTCTTTGCTCGCTCGCCTCTTTCGCTCTCTCTCTCTCTCTCTCTCTTTTGACTTTAGTCTTAGTCTGACTCGCTCGCTCGCTCGCTCAATCCTTCCGCTCGTTCGTTCGTTCGCTCGCTCGCTCTCTCTCTCTCTTTCTTTCTCCCTACTCTTCTGTCTCTATATATCTATTTCTTTCTATGACTGTCTCTCTCTCTCTCTCTCTATATATCTCTTAAATATGTTAATGTAATTTGTTCACATACACAAACACACACACTCTCTGTCTCGCTCGCTCGCTCGCTCTCGGTATTTGTGCACGCTTCTAATTAGCAACTAATAAATAATTGCAACAACAACTACAACAACAAAAGCAACAATTTAAAATGCAACAACAATAACAATAACAACAGCAGCAACAACTACTAATTGCAATATCAAAGCTCGACAGCAAATTCTGCATTGGCAAATCGTATTTTTGCATAGTTCACACGCACTCACACACACACACTTAACACCTGAGGACACACACACACACACACACACATACACAGTCACTAACACACACATATATTTTCACATAGATCAACAACAACAACAATAATTAGCAGTCTAGTGAAAATAATGCCGCAAGAAAAGAACAAAAAAAAAATAAATAAAAAAACAAATAAACAATCGACAAAAAAATGAGAAACTAAATAAATCGATTAACATAATTACTAAGCAAAAGTTATGCCTACTACCGCCCGCCGCTTTCACTCTCTCTCTCTCTCTCTTTCTCTCTTGATCTATCAGTCTGTATTTCCTTACTTCATTCCTTATCTCTCTCTTTCAATATATATTTCTTTCTCTCTCTCTCTCTCTAATTTAAATTCTATAAATTCTTTCTCTGTTACAAATTGTATTGTGTAATCGTTTGCCTCTCTCTCTCTTTCTTTCTCTATCTGTCTCTTTCTCTCTCTCTCTTTGCTGTCCCGTTATAAATATCGTTATCGATAACTCCTCATTTATTTCGCATTTGCAATAATCGTTGTCTCAACCACACACTTCACTCCCCAATCCGCCTTGCAGATAAATTGGATGGCACATTCTCGAGATCCAGATCGTCATCAATGTCCAGCATTGATATGTCTTCCTCTGAATCTGTTACCTGTTTAGCTTTTATCGAGAGTTATGCTAAACGCAATGGTAAGTGTGACCAGCTAAGAAGAATAACCATTGCATTTATCGATATCGATATCGATTTTTTGCTATCTCTTCTAGATATTTTATCGCTCGTTCCTACTTTGTGGATTGGAACTAGTTTCGGTTCAATATTGACATTGTTCATCACAATGCCGGAGCGCGATATGCGCAAATCGCAGCCCGTCTTGGTTACAATTAACGGTAAACTTATATTCAATTGATCGATTATAGAGTGTTGTATACATTTCTGTTTCTTTTTTCATTTTGGTAGGCGGTCCTGTGGTACGACTCAAAGGCTCCATTACTTCCATGTCCTTCTTGGACTCTTACGGCTCGATCATACCCTACACGTTTGAGCCTTGGCGCGATGAGAACAGGGACAAGAAAGATCGTAAATTCAATGCCCAATTTTATCTATATACATTTACGATAATGAATCGGTTTATATCGATTATGGGTTATGTGCTGCATGATAAGCTGACACTCTGGCGGACAAAGGCGCTGACATGTCATGAGTGCTGTTGGTGTAGTTTAGATGGCGCTCTAACAATCTGACACTGTAGCGGACAAAAGTACTAAATGTCATGAGTGCTTCGATGCTTGACATGTCTTCCTGCTTGGCACATAACTGATTCATTCCAATTTTCAAATATGAAATTGTATTAATCACGATGTCCGCTAGAAGGCGTTGGCAATCTGAATCTGTGGCTGACAAAAGAACTGACATGTCATCTATCAAATTCTTTCCTGTTTCGCACATAACTAAATGCTTCAAATTTTCGAATATGAAATGTCATGGCGATGTCCGCTAGAGGGCGCTCTGTCGAACTGACACTCTAGCGGACAAAATAATGTCATGAATGCAATTTGTATAGTTTTCCAACGTCCGCTAGAGGGCGCCTTGACTATCTGACACTCTGGCTGACATGTCCACCAGCAAATCCTCAGTTGCTTGGCACATGGCTTGATTGACTGCAATATTCGAATATGAAATATGAAAACAATGATTGGTAATCACTCGCTAACTCGTTCTTGCAGGCACTCCCACTAAGAGCAGCAGCCGCACCAGTCCCACATTTACACCAACAACTGCCAATACAATATCAAACACTTCAGTTGCTGGCGGTGCGGGGGCAGCTGGCGGTGGAGCAGCGGGATCAGCGGGGGCTGGTGGCGGAGGCGCCTCTGGCGGCAGCGGAGGCGCAGCTGGAGGCGCAACTGGAGCTGCAGCTGGAAGCGGAGGTGGCGGAGGCGGAGGCAGCAGCGCAGGTGGCATCAGCAGCAGCAGCGCCAGCAGCAGCGGCATCAGCGGCAGCGTTAGCACCGGCCTGGAAACACTCACCGATCGACAATATATCGTTATAGCCAGCGAAAAGCAAACAAAAGTCTTCGATGTGGCAAATCAATGCTGCATCAATCGCATACAATTATCGGAAATGGATTTTGCAGTCAAGGCAGAAACTATCACGATGAAAGGTCTTCCATCCATCTATAAGAAACTAGTTCCATCTAGAATATTATTAATATCGAGTTTTCATTTCTATAGATGGCTCTTGCTTAGCAACCTATCTTTCGAATGGCCATCTAATGGTACATAGTCTTCCTAGTCTAAAACTGTTATTGGATACTGATTTCTTACCGCTTATGGACTTAAGGTGAGCTAAAGATCTATGTAACAATATTATCCAATTTCATTTCTTGCCGTTTTTTCTTTTGCAGTTTTCAAACCAAATGTAAACAGGGAATTGTCGATCCAATGCTTTCGATATGGGGTCAACAGATCATTGTTCATGAAGATACAACTCAGTGCGTTTTCTCTTCACTTTTCTCTTCCTTCACTCTTCTCTTAACTTGTCCTCTTTTTTTTCGTAGAATATCAAAAATATTTTGCTTTAGTCATAAAGGTCATGGATTGTACATGGCATCGCCCACCGAAATTCAAAAATTCACGATATCATCGGAATTTTGGTAAGTTATAATTAACGATATTGTAATATTTCTATTCTACTATATAGAGTAGAAGGTTATTGTAACTTTATGCCTGTAGGAAATTTACAGCTGTAAACTTTGAAATAGCAGTGCTTAACTAAAAATTAAACACAACTTCCATACATAGTGCAGTTAAATCGTTGTGCACATGTGTAAAAATATTAAAATATCATAAGAACTAAAAAAATCTAACGGGATTTTTGTTTGTTTCTTATCTCTATGTTCTATTTACAAAATTAATGTGCAAGCGATGAACTAACAAAAAAGAATATGAAAAAAATCCGTAATGTAGTTTTGTTTCTGTCGCACTGCTATTTCAAAGTTCACAACTGTATGTAAAATACAGCAATAGTCATCTCTGACTTTAATTTCGATCAGCGTCAATAGCCAAGACGATATAGCCATGTCCATCTGTCTGTCTATTCGTCTGTCCGTCCGTCCGTCCGTCTGTATGAACAAATAGATCTCAGAGACTATAAGAGATAAAGCTATGACTTTGTAATGTTAGCTAGCAGATCAGGTTTGTTTGAAATGTTTGCCCCGACTGCATATAAATATATACCAATTATAGCCTTTGGTATATTCTAGGTAAATTTGCAAATTTAATTGTACCAAGTACAGCCTTTGGTATGATTTGAGTATTTTTGAGGTATTTAATTTGGTATATACAATATTATAATTTATACCGAAATGTTTTGCTTTCATACACAATGGATATCAGGTATCTCACAGTCGAGCTTTTGGTATATTCTTAGCATTTTTGCAGTATATTATTTCGGTATATTTTTTAAAAAATAAATTGCACCAAATATAGCCTTCGGTATAGTTTTAGTATTTTTTGAGGCATATTAATTTGGTATAATACCGAAATATTTTGCTTTTATACAAAATGGATATCAGGTATCTCACAGTCGAGCACACTCAATTTTCTTACTTTAAGATCAATTTAACATTTATCACAATTCTGCGTTAACAATAACATTTTGAAGTTTCTTGAATGTGTATTTTACAAATTTGCTTAAAATCATTTCTCGTTTTCTCTTTCAATTGCAGTCAATTTATTTTGGAGATGATGGGTGAGTTATATACGGTACACGAAATGCCCGAACAGCCGAAGGAGGGTTTCTTTAAGGGTCTATTTGGCGGTGGCGCCAAGCTTTTGGATCGCGAGGAGTTATGTAAGTAAATCGAAATACTTGTAATTGTTTAGATTGATTTAACTTTTCATTTATAAAGGTTTCTTATTTCCATCTATAATGCATATTTCTATCTATCTGACAATTCTCCATTCTTGCTTGCAGTTGGTGAACAGAGCGGGAAAGCAAATCGTTCCGTTGCACGGCATATACCCGGCCCCAATTTGGAGCAGTTGGGTCAACGTGCTTCCACAGCGGCGTCGGAAATTAGCCGGGCGCATCAGTTGGCCATGGAGCGTGGCGAGAAGCTCAATTTGTTGGAGGAGCGCGCGGAGCGTATGGCCAATACAGCTCAAGATTTCAGCGGTACAGCGCATCAATTAATGCTTAAATATAAAGACAAAAAGTGGTATCAGTTGTAAAATATCTATTTTAGGAGCCAATTCTACCACAGTTATTGTAATATTGCTTTTATAACACTTTCTACTACATTACGAGTAAAGTACACTTATTTAATTTCTGTTTTCAAGTCGTCACGTTATTTACAAAAACAAAAACAACAAAAACCAAAAAACAAACAAAAAAAACAACAAAAAACCAAACAAAAAAACTGTTTTTAATAAAAATATATAGACCAAAAACAAACAAAAAAAAAAAAAACAAAAAAAAAAACAAACCAAGTTTTCTCTGTGTTTTCAATTCAAATCTAAAGCATTTCGTTTTCAGTCTGCTCTCAACAAACAAATCGTAAACATCTACAATTAGACTTATCACCAATAATATTTTAAATTTATATATTTTTGTACATTTACTACGTGGATTATCAAGACTATTCAATAAGCTGTTGATAAACAACATTGAACTACAATTGTTGGTACGTAAGAAAGCTTAACTGATTTTTTGATGAGCCCTGGTTCACAAGTGCACCTTACACTGATTAAAGTACATTGTTCAACACTGCACTTGCATTGCCAACACAAACAGGTAATCGATAGTCACGCGTGCTTACCAATTATTCGTTCAATTTGTTGTCGATAATTCACGAATGACTCGTGCTGCAGACATCGACTCGTACAAATACTAATAAAATCTACCAGAAGTTTTTTTATGGTATTTCGAAATATTTCCAATATTCGTAATAAAAATACCAAATTCATTTTGGTATTTCGCAATTTACAAATAAACAAGAATAATTTATACAATTAACAATTTAAACATTTTATTAACAATTAATTGGTATATTTAATATATACTGCTTAATCACATTGACGCAAAACAAAAATGTAAAAAAAACATCGATGCATCGATAGTAATTTGTTTATTGTTGCCGTATTTATGTATAAATAAAATACGCAATTGCTTAGTTTTTAAATAATGCAATTAAAATACATGCTGTAGTATTGTTGATCGTGTTGAGTAATTTGTCTATATTTCGAAATTGTATACTTTTATTAAACAAAAATGGCGTATACGCATTGTGTATTGTATCGTCGGAACAAGTTCACCAGATCTCCGATTAGTCATTCATTTAGTTTGAACATCTGTTAAACGACATAACCCATAAAAGCCATGTGTTTAATTACTTGTAAATTAAATGAACATAATTTTGATTATTAAAATAGAAATATAACTACAATATGGAATAATTAGTCATTTAAAATGTTGCGCCGTTGTTGACAAATCAGCAGGCGCGCTACGAACGAACCAGCGAATGGATTGTGGTAAAATTTAGATGATTTTTGTCATTGCGGAAGTGGTATATTGTGCGCTGCAGAACGGTATATTTTGAGATGGAACTTGCGGCCACACTGGAGACAGCTCTACTAACCATTTTATTTTAGTTAATAAAATACATATATTTCCTCTTTTTTTCGTTGTGCGCGTACGAAAAAGTGAAAAAAGACATTCACGCGTCCGTTTGCAAGTACAATATCGGGCTTGCTCGCTGTTTAAAGACTACGATTTGATACGAAATTTCACACATATAGCTTGCTCAGTTCCAATTTTTTTTTTTTTGTCGTTCGTCGTTTGGCCCTCCTACAAAATAGTAAAAACGCCAACCTTGAGAAAAACACCCAGCACAGCAGTTTCCAACAGTTTCACTGCTCTCGCTCTCGTTGTTTCGTGGTAAGATTTTCGCCTCAACAAAATAATATTCGTAAACGGGAAATTTTTAATGAAATCGCAACATGCGATTCCAATGCGGGCTCAATTTTTTTCTTTTGTGTAAAAACGAATGAAAAGAAAAAAAAAGCGATGTGAAAAAAAAACATGTAAGGTGCAGTAGTAGCAACTATATCTGTGTGTGTGTATGTGTGTGAGAGTGAGTGAGTGTGTGTGCTTGCAGCTGTATGTGTGTGTATATGCTGTGTGTGCGTGTGTATGTGTGTGTATGTATCAATGCTAAAGTGTTGGTGTCTGCTGCTGCTGTTGTTGCTTAAGTGTGTGTGTGTGTGCGTTTGCATGTGCATACGTATGCGTGTGTGTGTGTGTGCGTATGTGTAATGTGCATTCCAACGGGGTAAAGAAGAAGCGAAGTACGTTGTACCTGTCATCGTAGCTGTTGTTGCTGTTGTTGTCGTTGTCATTGTTGTTGCAGTTGCCGTTGCTTATCGATTATCAGTGGTCCGTCTGTTTATATTGAAATTCATATATGAAAATAAATAATCGATCAACAATTTGAAAGAGTCTGTTTACGTCTCCTCTCTGATGACTATACGACACTGCTGTTTCTCTATTGTTGTTTCTGTTGTTGTTGTAGCTGTTCAATATACACACACACACATAGACAGGCTGAGAGACAAACTCAGTGTATGCTTGGTCGGTCTATCGATTCCAAATGTTTTAATTACGTTATGAAAAATGCGCAATATTCGCACAATTTTTTTTTGGGGGAAACGAGACGAAAGCATAAATGTGAAAAGAGAGTGAGCCAAGCAGAAAAAAGACCATAACAAAAACAATCTCGAGTCGCAGTCACAAAAAATGTAACAACAGCAACAACCAACTGAAGCAATAACAACAACAACCACAACGACGACGACGGCGACAGCAACAGCAACAACAAAAATAACAAAAACAAAACATCGAAAAAAAAAACCAAAAATTCAAAAAGAAAGTGTTTAGTAGTGGGTTTTTTTCTTGTTGTATTTATTTTTCTTGGCGCCAACTTCACAAATGTCGCAAACTAATTTATATATTCTTTCATCTTCTTTTCACAGTTTCTTTTCATTTTTTTTTCGTCGGGAAACGAGATCGTCTGCCTTATTATATATATAAAATTGATATATATATATATAAATAAACCAATAACAACAACAATATATAAATATATATATAATTCGTAAAGGAAAAGCAATAACAACAAACAACAAAAACGAACCAATAAAGATTCTTCTTCAATTCTCCACATCTCCGAATTAATTGAAATCGAAGTCGCATTCGATATCGAAAACCCCCCGAAGAGGAGGAACCCAAGAAGAAGAAGAAGAAGACACGAGGAGAGAGACAACACAACAGGCGGAGGAGTGATCTTCACTATTCAACCGACAACATGGACAAGATGCGGCTGCTTAAGGACGTCCGCTCCGAGATAATTATCGGCGGCAAATATCGGGTGATACGCAAGATCGGTAAGCTATATACAGAATATACATACGAGCTACTTAAGAAGTCACTTTAACTGTTTGTTTGCTTTGAGACCAGCATAAATATGTATATCGTATATATTATATATGTAGATATATACTCAATGTTTTGTATCCACAATTTGATCCAATTCATTCCACGATTTCATGTCCGATTTCTCATGTACAGGATAAAGTGTTAGTTAACGCTGGAAAAAAGCATACAGATCATATAGACACACAGATATCATGCAGATAAAGTAAAAATTTGGGCTGTCCTATAATTAAATAGGCATATCGAATTTTGATATCTGATTTTAATGTGCAGATAGATACCGCTGGCAGAAATTTATCATACAGATAAAGTAACGTTTAGGCTATCGTATAGTTAAAAGTGTTAACTTAGGAATAAAATATACTGCGAATTAACAAGTAAAATTATAAATCAAACATTGAGGGAATTAACATGAAAGTGCTTACTTCAAAGTTTGATTATCTATAACTTAAAATAATCTAGTTAATATATTAGCTCGTCTTGTATATAAAGTAAACTACGGTTAACTTTCAGATATTTAAGTAAATTTCGATTATATTGTTTAGTATCCATATTTATCTATTAGGCATATCAAATTTCGATGACTGATTTTTAAGTTAACCCTGGTATAAATTTGTTATAGAGATAAAGTAACGTTTAGCCTATCCTATAGTTACAAGAGGCATGTCGAATATTGGTGTCCGATTTCTTATGTACAGGATGAAGTTTTAGTTAACGCTCGGATGAAGTTATCATACAGATAAGGAAACATTTAGGCTGTCGTATAGTTAAAGAGTTAGCATAGAAATTATATATTGAGCGCATTAACATGAAACTTAAAAGTTTGCTTAGATACAACTTAAAATAATATAGTTAATTTTCGAATGTTGATGTTCGATTTCTCATGAGCAGGAAGTGGTTAGTTAAAGCTCGAATAAAGTTATCACTCAGATAAAAGACGAATTTAAGTAAAGAGTTAACTTAGAAATAACATATTGAGCGAATTATCGAGTTAACTTTGAGAATTAAAAGTTTATGAAAATTTGCTCATCTACAACTCAAAAGACTATAGTTAGTAAATATCGCGTTGCATATAAGGCAAACTTCGACTAACTTCCAAATCTATATAGAAATGGATAACTTCAATGATAATTGCTGCTTTTTGTCTCATCAAATGTGACAAAATAGTATTCCAGGCTGCATAAAATTACAATTCACATGGCAGATTAATTAGAATGTCGGTGTCAAGGCGACTATTCCTTATAAACAAAAGAAAAAAGCTACAGCTCATATAATCATATTTACATTCGTATTGTTCATTTGTGATTTCGATTCGTGGTGAAATTCGAGCTCTGAGTAGAGAGATAAAAGCTAAAGCTTGATTTCTAGAAACTTTTAAATGCATATCGCATTAGCTGAGAGAGTTTCCATAGTTTCAACTGAGACCAAAGACAACAAAATGCAACTTGAGCTATGTAAATTCTATAACTTCGTTTGTTTGCTTAAGGCAATAAACTTTTTTTCTGAAATAAAGATCAGCGAAATATTCTTAGACTAAACAATGCTTTTATGGTAATTGAATACTGTGACAAATCCATCGATAGATCACGACTCAAATTCAACAATTATTCCATAATTGAAGTATCTTATTGGTTAGCAATCGTAGTAAAGATGGAAAAGATTAATATGGGTAATTATCTAGTAGAATTTGTCGCTTGTGAAAAATACATGACTGAAACAATTGTAAAAATAAGTAGAGATTATTTTTCTAGCTTTGGATTATCACTATATTTAGAGCTTAGAAGGATTTTAGGAACTTTTTCTGTTTTACGATGAAATATATCTATCGGATAAAAAAAATGTAGAAGTTATTCAAGAAATACTTTTGCATCGGTTCTTAGCTGCTTTGGCTGACAATCTGGTATATTTTGAATGAAGCACTTAATAGATGTACCAAATATGACATTCAGTATAATTTTGTAAATTTTCGGTATATTTTTAGGTATAATACCGCACTGTTTTTCTTTTATGCAAAATGTGGTACTACGTCAGTATACCAAAAAGTGCATGCGGTACATTTTAGTATTTTTGCAGTATATTTTATAGTATATACCAAATAAAGCATACATTCCAGAATTCTATGGTATATTTTCAATGTGATAGTATATCGATATACTAAATATATTGTTTATTATTTGTAGCTAACCAAACTAATCCACATACTTTTCCTCTCTTTCCATGCAACGTGTGCAGGCAGCGGCTCGTTCGGCGACATCTATCTGGGCATGAGCATTCAGACCGGCGAGCAGGTGGCCATCAAGATGGAGAGCGCCAGCGCACGCCATCCGCAGTTGCTGTACGAGGCGAAACTGTATCGCATATTGAGCGGTGGCGTTGGCTTCCCCCGCATCCGTCATCACGGCAAGGAGCGCAACTTTAATACGCTGGTGATGGATTTGTTGGGTCCGTCGCTGGAGGATTTGTTCAACTTTTGTACGCGCCACTTTACGATCAAGACGGTGCTGATGCTGGTCGATCAGATGATCGGACGCCTTGAGTACATACATTTGAAGTGCTTCATTCATCGTGATATTAAGCCCGATAACTTTCTCATGGGCATTGGTCGGCACTGCAACAAGCTCTTCTTGATCGATTTCGGACTCGCAAAGAAGTTCCGTGATCCCCAGTCGCGTGTTCACATTTTGTATCGCGAGGACAAGAACTTGACGGGCACCGCACGCTATGCGTCGATCAACGCTCATCTGGGCATCGAGCAGTCGCGTCGCGACGATATGGAATCGCTTGGCTATGTTATGATGTATTTCAATCGGGGTGTGCTGCCCTGGCAGGGCATGAAGGCGAACACAAAGCAGCAGAAATATGAGAAGATCAGCGAGAAGAAGATGTCAACGCCCATCGAGGTGCTGTGCAAGGGTTCGCCAGCTGAATTCTCCATGTACTTGAACTATTGTCGTAGCTTGCGCTTTGAGGAACAGCCCGACTACATGTACCTACGTCAATTGTTCCGGTAAGTGAAATGCTATATAATTGCTATATATGTATATTCCTTAATAATCATGCATTTTTCTCTCTTCGACTTTAGCATTTTGTTCCGAACGCTGAACCATCAATATGATTACATCTACGACTGGACAATGCTGAAGCAGAAGACCCATCAGGATCAGGCGAATCCTGCTCATCTCTTGGAGCAGCTGGAGCCGCGCAACGATCGCGACAAGGAGAAAGAGAAACCGACCATCAAGCCGCTGCTCACAGATTAAAGCAGATGCGTGAGATGATGATGATGATGAAGAGATGCAGCAGCAGATGATTAAGAGATGAGATAAGATGGGATGATGTAGGAGAGCAGCTCTCAAAAAGATAAAAACACACAACAGAATCGGAGCAGAGTAGAGCGAGAGGGAGGGACATGCCGAATGAGATAGAGAGAGAGAGGGAGAAAGAAGGAAAGTTAGGATGTTTCTTAATATTAATTTAAATTCAATACTAAACATATAAGGAACAAACAAGCAAGCAAACAACACAACAACAAAAACAATATATCTAAATGGAATTCACCACAACAACTTCAAACATACACACACCACACACACACACACAACACTCACACATAAACACGCCGAACATAGCAACAGCTAAACTTAGCATAATAATAATAAAGTGAGAGAATCGCTGCAGCCTGGAGAAATGATGCTGCAGAAGAAGAGAGCAGAAGAAGAAGAAGCAACAAACAATTATGATAAAAAGCAGCATCAACAACAGCAACAACAAAGTATATATATACACGCATATATATGTATATGTATAACAATAATATTAATATTAATAATAACACATAAATGCAAATTATATATGTATATAACAACAACAACAACAACTACATATATACACAAACAACAATTTGTCTCTCGTGTGTGTATATTTGCATATACATATATAAATATATAACTAAATATCTATATATATATATATATCGCCGTATATATATATACATATATATATTTTGAATTGATTCATATAAAATGCGAAACATTAATACAACAAACAAACAAACAATACAAAAACAATGCATATGCAAATGCAATAAAAAAATAAAATAACTAATTAAAATTGAAATAAGCAAAAAAAAAGTGAACATCATGATGCAAGTAAGGCCAAGCGAGAGAGAAGAGTAAAAAAAAAAACAAAACAAAACAGAAAACAAAAATAAAAAATAAAAAAAAAAACAAAACAAAAAGAAAATAAAAAAACAACAAAAAAAGAAACAAGATGAAAACGCAAAACTGCAAAGTAATTTTGCATATTAAGAAGCAGTAATAATTATACACATAACTTATATTTAATTTTTTGAATTACATCAATAAATATGTTGAAATTAAAATACACACAACAACAACAACAAAGCGGCAGCCAGTCAAGACCAAGATGTGAGGACGTTTGTTGAGGCGTTGTCTGTCCTCTTCCAACTCCTCCTCTAGCATAGTAAACAGGATCAGAAGCAGCAGCTGGACTGGACAAAGCGCTTCCTCTCTACAACAAACTTTTATCAATAGGAACTAGGTCAACTAGGAGCAAACAGGACAACGACAACGGGACAACAAAGATGAGGATTGCTCTTCGACTTCATTTCATTTGGAGCTGTTGTCCTGCTCAACCAACTCCTTATGCATTGCTTCACTATCAAGGATAAAGCTTTATCTTCTGGACAATTGAAGTATATCCTTTTAGACGCATAAACCCGTTGCTTTTAGCTAATATAAGTTAGACAAGAAGTTACAGCTTTTCGGTTAATTTGTAGCAATAAATAATATGAAGTTGAAAATACATACAATCTGTTAAGGACTAAGCTAATGTCCTTTTGTCAAGCATGATACGTGAGAATATAGCTTCGTTATGCTTAAAGTCTTTGTAACTCGGTTATTAAAAGGACTTGCTTCATTTGAGTTATAATTTAAGCTAAAGTTCTGTATATAGATCAAAGGATTTCACGTTAATCCTTACTTAGCGGAAGGACTTGCTTCATTTGAATTGCATCTTCAGCTAAAGCTCTCTAAGGACTATGTGTAGACCAAAGGATATCACGTTAATCCTTAAATTGATCAAGAAACACGTGATTTCGTGTTTTGGAACAAATTTGCAATATCCATTTCATAAAAAAAATCTAGCTAGCCTATATCCTTGCGGTATTTATCGACACAATGTACTATAAGCCTTTTAAGGACCTCTCCCACAGATCATCATCAAATAATTTAAAGGTCATCTACAAAACCATTTTCGCTAAAAAAAAACTCGCTTAATACACAAAATCCTTGATAACTCGTAAACTAAAAGGACGAATTGAATGTCCTTTGGCCATATGGTAGCCCTAAGTGAGACAAGTTGATCGACATACATATCGCCAGGATACGCAAGGACATTCCCGAGTTATAGCTTATTTTCTCTACAGCGAAAAGTCCTTGTAACTCGGCCGCTTCAAGGACTATCTTCCTCGGAGTTGCATGTGCAAACTTCTTATCAAAAAGACTACCCGAGTGTCAAAGGACATCGCAATAGTCCTGCAAATGGCAAAGTTACGGCTGAATTTTCGATTTTTGGCCAAATTTCCTATGCAACCCCCTTAGAAAAATTTGAGGCGATATTTTTGGGAATATCCTGAAAATCCTTGAATGTCAATCGATAGTCTTACCGTGAGCATAAAAATATGCATCCTTCCAGGATCTGCAAGGATATGCCCGAGTTACAGCTAAAATAAGAATATCCTTTTTACAAAAATAGTCATATCTCGGCCATATCCTGCCGCAGGATGTTGGGACATGTCTCGCTCGAATCGCAGGGACGAACTCCATCGATCGGCATCAAAAAAATGTGGGGTCATCTAGGAATCCAACACTTGGAAAATTTCAGATCCAGGGCCGAAGAAAATGTGTAAAAAACACAAATTCTAGGATAACTCGCAAACCACAAGGACGATTTGCATGTCCTTTGTCCAGATGATAGACCCAACTTATATGCAGCGTTTGACACAGGACTCGCCAGGATATGCAAGGATACAGACGAGTTATAGCGAATTTTGTGTTAAGAAAAATTTCACATTATCTCCGCTCCTGTAAGGACTTTCGTCCTTTTTATTTTGCATTTCAATAGAGCCCAATTAGTGTTAAACGTGTACCAAAGGACATACTTCTAGTCCTTTAAATAACGGAGTTACGCCTGAATTTGCGATTCTTGGGAAATTTTTCAATGCTACCCCCTAAAAAAATTTGAGGCTAAATTTTTGGGAATATTCTGAAAATCCTTGATTGCCAATCGATAGTATTACTTACCGTGAGCATAAAAATATATGTGCTTACAGGATTCTGAAGGATATGGCCGAGTTATAGCTAAGATTAGATTATCCTTTTTTCGAAAAAAGGATTAAACATGTGTTTATCCTTGCGTATTTGAACGAGACTTGATTTGCTTGGTTTGTAAGGATCTGTTTTACTGAACTGCATTAAAAACGTGTTCGAATTATCTAATAAAGCAATGATTGCACAATTTTTGTTTCAAAGTTAGCTTAAAATACAGAATCCTTGATAAGTTGTAAGGATGAATGGAAAGTCCTTTGGCTAAATTAAAGAGCTAATTGAGAAGAGTTGTTTACAAAAGGGTACGCAAGGATAGAAGGACTCAGTTGAAGCCAATTGATAGCATATTTGTACAAACTTTGAGAAGAGTTGTTTTCAGTTGCGTACGCAAGAATACATTATACAAGGACTCGGATGTAACCAATTGATATCATTATGTTGGACATTTGTACAATATTTGAGAAGAGTTGTTTACAAAATTCAAAAGAATTGTTTACAAAATTGAGAAGAGTTAACAAGAACGTACGCAAGGATACATTATACGAGGATTCGTTTGTACAAACTTTGTTTTCGTTTATTTTTACTGCCAAGATGCTCGCTCGTGACGAGTTACACAATAAAATGCAAATTCCAGAGCCAAGACGACAACACGACGATGACGATGATGATGACGATGACAATCAGACGAAATACGCCGCCAGCTGAGCCATTTTATCCTTGGGCGGTCGCCCGCCATGACGTCCGCCACGCCCAGCGCCTCCGCCGCCAGCAGCAGCGCCAGGACCTCCAGGACCTGCGGCCGCATTGGGTCCACCGCGTGGCGCATTTGTGCGCACCTGACGCGAGGCGACAGCGCGATGCTTTTCCACCAGATGCGAGAATTCGGCAGAGCAAAAAATGCAGCCTGTCTTCTCTTCGCTGCCATCCTTGAACTTGGATTTATCCGAT
This sequence comes from Drosophila kohkoa, assembly GCA_019972355.1. Taxonomy (NCBI): domain Eukaryota; kingdom Metazoa; phylum Arthropoda; class Insecta; order Diptera; family Drosophilidae; genus Drosophila; species Drosophila kohkoa. Next base: position 5,029,247 of record BJEL01000071.1, on the reverse strand, counting down.
TTGTAGACGACGTTGACCAGTTGGGCGCCGCAATCACTGCACTTGGATTCTGCACGAATGGGAATAATTAATAAGCAATCGAATTTATCGAGATTACATTTGTGCTTACCTTCAACTGCAATTTTGGTGGCACCCTTAAAGCAATTGATGATGACATCGCAGCGATTGCAGCCGAGTTTCCAGCTCGGTGAGAGCGTGCTATCGAGCACAAGGACACCCGTCTCGCATTCCACACAGCTGGAGATGCCCAGCGTGTTCAACGAATGGGGGCAGGTGGGATGCGTGCAGGTGTTGCAGCCGCCAAATTTGGGCATATCCCTGAACGGCGGATGATTGTAGCAATACGGACAGAAGGGATACGATCGACCCTTCACTCCCGTCGAGAAGGCCAACAGACCAAAGTCATCCAACGGGCATTTGAACTCGCGATACACTTTCACATTGCCATTGGGCAGCGTATAATTCTCATCGCAATGCGAGCAATACAAACGCGCTGGTTTCGTCTGCAAGAGAAGAGAACAGAAGAGGACTTTAAAGATATATACATCACAAATTACAAGATAAGGAACTCTTTCTTAATCTTTGCGATACAAAAGTACTTATTAAGTAAATTCTACAATTTTCCTAACCAAGGAACTCCTTCTAAGGAAACCATAATGAAAATGTCTAATTCTACAATAAAAATTAAACTTAATTGATGATAAACAAAGTTATTTTCGAGTCAAAGACCCAAATAGCCAGCATTCTCTTTTCTCTTTTAGTATTTCATACTAGATTTAATGTAATAACTAAATTCGCATTACAAGGATTGACTATTTTTCTTGTAATTTTGTAAAATAAATGATCTGCATTACACATTTAAAAATACGTACGAAAACTACAAAAGTGTGTGCCTGTTAAAATATACCAAAAACATACCTTAAAAATACCTAATACTTTATATACCAAAACCCTTTATTTGCACTACATTTCAAATATACCAGATTGGTTGCTTTGGCTACCAAGACCCGATTGATTGAAACTATATTCTTAAAATGTATCACAAAAATACCAAAGCCATTATTTGGTGTACCATAGAGTACAAAATATACCAGATTGTCAGCCCAAACAACTAAGACCCGATTGATTTAAACCATATTTATAAAACTATACTAAAATACTAGAACCTATATTTGGTATACCGTTATGGAACATCATAATATACCAGATTGCCAGGCAAAGCAACTGAGACCCGATTGAAGGCATTGTTCTTAAATAAATTCTACAAATTTTCTAACCATATCCTCAAAATATACCACAAAACTACTAAAATATACCAAAGCCTATATGCGGTATAACAATATTGTACTATATTCAAAATATACCATCAAGTATATCCAGTTTTATTTTGAATGCTCAAAAATAATAATCATTAATCATCAACACTTCGTAGGAGTGAAATTCAAAATAAATATTAATGACGATTAAGGTCTATATTATAATTAAGCAAAGAAAATAAAACTAGAAAACAAAAAACTGCTATTTATGGCTTTCAAATAATACTTATTCTAAGAAGAAATAATCTATAAATAACTTTCTATATGGAAGTTACTTATAAGTCCAAGACAAAAGTGAGCCTGGTTAAGTGATCAAGAATATCAAATTATACTTGAGTTAAATTACTTAAAAGTCTGTCTTAGTTACTCACCTGAATATACTTCATGTAGCGCCTGCATTTGCCGCAACGCGAATGCGCCTTCCCCGACTCGGCGAGGGGGGAGAACGAGGACTCAAAGAGCATGTCCATGCTGGCAATGTTTTGCACAAAGAACATGAATTTGAGCTTAAAGATTTTCGTTGCATGGCGTCGCACATCGTTGAAATCCGCCGAGCCTTTGGCAATCAATGTGAGCATGCGCTCCACCTCGGAACGCATTGTGGGCAACACCAGCTCCGGATCGATCTTCTGATAGCCATGGACGAGGACAATCCCGAGAGTCGTTGGTATCAGTTTGCGTCCGCTTTCGATGCGCACATAATTGCGCTGGCAAATGTTATTGATGTGCACGGGAATCGAGGCATCCGTCCCAATGCCATGCTGCTCCATCAGCGTTATCAACTCCGCTTCGGTGAGATAATCGGGTGGCCCCGTTTGAGACTCGGCGAGTCGGACATCGTTGATGGCCACCTGGCTGCCCTGGACAAACGGCGGAGCCGGTTCGTCCTTGCCAAAGGCTTGCCATGTCATCACCTTGGTGAATCCGGCATCGAGCAGCACATTCGCCGTGCACGAGAATGACTCGAGGCCAGCGCGCAGCTTGGCCGTTGTGGTGCGATACTTTAGGTCACGCGACACCGTGCCCATAAAGTGACGGCATATGAAGTCGTAGACACGCCAAGTGTCGCGATCAAAGTCGTTGCGCGATGCCAGCTTCATTGGTGTGATCGGAGGATGGTCGCCGGCATCTTTGCCCTTGCGTGGCGTCTGGAAATCGGAGGCAATCGATCGCGCCTCGTCGCCAAATTCACTCGACGGCTGCAGCACACGGAGCACGGCGTGCAGATCAAAGTTCTCGGGATACTGATTGGTCTCGGTTCGCGGATAACTGATGTAGCCCTGCGTGTACAGACGCTCCGCCACCTGCATCGCCTGGAAGGGACCAATGCCCAGGCCCGAGCTGCAAATCCTCATCAGCTCGACGGTGTTCAGCGCCTGCGGTTTGCTCTTGAACGATTCCTTGCTGCTCACGCTCTCCACGCTGCAAAGAAAAAGAGAGAAAATGGTTTATTTCAAGACATTTTGATTATAATGGTAGAAGAGTTTGTTTCAAAACTTACAGTTCTTTTATTGAATTGAAATTGAATACAAAGATTGTTCTTTCTTTTGCCCACTAAACTTAATTTACGCTAAGAGACAATTAAATAGGACAGCACTTTGCTAAAGTCGTTCTGGTCACACTAATTATATTCTACTCTACTCTATCTCTCTCTCTCTCTCCCTACTCGACTTAGGAGGTCTCTTTATATTTATTTATTGTATATAAAATAAAATGAATAAAAAAATATGTACACAAGAAATCACTTTCTTTTACCCAGTAACCTTAATATAAGCTAAGAGAAACAGCAATTACATAGGACTACACTTTCCTTAAGTCGTTCTGGTCACACTAATTATATCCTGCTCTCTCTTTCCCTCTCTTTCTATAGTCGATTTACGAGGCCTCTTTATATTTACTTATTGTATATAAAATAAATTGAATAAAAAATATATACAAAAGGAAATACTTTCTCTTGCCCACTAAACTTTAATTAAGTTAAGAGAGTCAATTAAGTAAGGCAGCACTTTTTGAAAATCACTCTGGTTACACTAATTACAGTCAGCTTTACTCTCTCTATCCCTCTCTCTCTACTCTACTCAACTTACGTGGCCTCTTTGTGCTCCTTGACACGGTTCAGCAGCATGATGGCAATGTCTTTCTTGAAGACGCGTCCACGCGCCCATTCAAGCGTCACCTCAGGCTGCCCGGCGGACAGTTGCAAATACCAGAATGTTTCGGGCTTAAACGTTTGGATGTCATCGTGACGCTTCACACAAAAGCCGAGCGTGGGCGTCTGGCAGGGACCATAGGAGATGAGTGAGGAGTCCAGATCGCCGTAGCGCCCTTGAAAGAACTTGGTCTGGAAGCGTGTGAAGGCGCAGCCGATGCGCAAATCGAGCTCCTGACGTGCATCCACCGACTTGGCCTCATTCTCGTTGGGATGGCCCAACGACTCCATGGCGCCCTTGATGTCCTTGTCCGTGATGGCCGAAAAGTGGGCACGATACGTGACATTGCGACTGTAGACATTGTGTATGACATGCTGCACTGCATCCATGACCTCGTAGCAAATGTTTTCGCCCTCCTTGTCGCAATCGAGCCACAGCACCAGATAATCGCAGCCGCGTGCTTCGTGGGCCAGAAATGAGCGCATCTGTTGCTTGGGCGTGCATTCCTTCTTTTCGGTGGGGCAATCGAAGAGCTCGACGGGATCCACTTTGTCCCACGATTGATATTTGCTGGTGAAATCCAATGACATCACATGACCGCACACCGATGTCATCCGAAAATGCACCGCGCCCTCGTTGCGAAAGTGACCCGTCCATTCGTGGGTGGAGCAACCGTTGTTACCTGTCAAAATTCATTGTTATTATTGATAAATATGTACATATTTTAAATTCAGAGTCCGGTCGAACCTCGCTTCGCCGTGGAGCGTCCATTGGAGAGTATGGCAGCTAAGGAGGCAGCCAGCGATGGCTTCTCTGCCACCATCAATACATTCTTCATGGCCTCTAAAGCTGATCTGATGATCGCACACACTGCTTCCCTCTCGCCCTCGCTCTTTCACTCCAACACCTTTACTTATTGTTGTTGCTGTCGTTTTCTTTTCTTCGTTTTTTTTTTTTGCACGATGATACTGCTCTCTCATAGATTCGTGTACATGAATGTATGTGTGCGTGGGTGTGTGCGTGCGAGCGAGGAAGCTGCTGCCGGTCTTTTTGTTGTAAGCAACGCCAGCTGCCCTGCACACCTTATTGTGCTTATTGGTCGATATACGCTCCTCGGGCTATTGTTTAATTGTATATTGTTTAACGCACACACACGCACACATTTAATACTTGCTTTTTTATCAAATAGTTTTTGCAAAAAAAAAATCGCTGTAGCGTAGCTGTGTGTGTTGTTAGTGATGCATGAAAAGGCAACAGCGCAAAATGCACCAATTTTTACCTTGGAAATATACCTTGCATGGTTGCATTCACGGCTGGACACATTTTGAACATTTATCATACTGCTTTTTCACACTGCACATTGAAGGAAACATGTTGCGAAAAAAACATAAAGAAAAGGAAATATTTTTATGTTAAACATTATAAATATACATGCAGCAATTGTATATTTTCAAAATATACTAAAATATGTGCCAGCAATAGTTGACAACATATCGATTGCTCACATAATCGATTGCGTTTTGTCGATATATCATCGTTGCTATCACCGTTTTTTTTTTGCAATATATTATAGCATAGGTAAAAAAAACGACGAATAACAAGAAAAATAAAACTTATCAGGTTTATAGTTTTGCATTTGCCAACGGTGCTGATTTTTGTGTTTTCTAGTGTACAATTTTAAATATATTTGAAAGCTCGTTAGCTTGCCAGCATTTCAAATAGCGCGGCAAATATGGCAGCACTGGTCATAGAAACAACCACCCAGCACTGGGGGCTCTCCCACACACACACACACACACAGGCAGACAGGGAGACGCACACACTCACACGCACACTTGCTCAATCAGTGGACTGACTTGCTGCAGATGCAGCCAGAGTTAGCAGCAGAGCCAGAGTCGCAGCCACCGCCAAGCGCTACAAAATATCCGCTATACTGTTTGCTTTTGCTACTCAGTTGAGTTTTGGCCGTGAGCGTGTTCAGGTGCGCGTCATTGTCTCTCTCGTCCGTTGTCCGTTGCCGTTGTCGTTGTCGCCGCCGCCGCTTTCATCGTCATTGTCGTAGTCGTCGCCGCCGTCGTCGTTAGCGTCAGCGGTGTTGCCCCGTCTGTTGTTTACGTGTGTGTGCGTCTGCGTCTGAGTAGTGTACGTTTTTGTTGTTTTTTTTCGTATGTTTTTTTTTTTTTTGTATTTTTGGCGACAGTTAGCAAAAAATTTTTGAACGCAAATGTATACAGCATATACATACATACATATTTAAAAATATATATAGATGTGTACATAAATATATGTATAATGTTCATGAATATATAGAAAAATTTTTTAAAAAAAACTTATTCACATTGAATAAGAAGAAAAGTTCGTTGTGTTCACTTTAATACTATACAATATACACGCATACATACAAACAATTTTTTTTAAACATCATCTGTATACTGTGTTTTTGGGGTTTTGGACGTTTTTCGTTTTTTTTTTGTTTTTTCGTTTTGGCCAACAAAGCGTAGCAAAGTAAAAGCAGAAATTGAGAGTTGTTTTTTTGTGTGTGTGTTTGTTTTGTTGTTTTTGAGCGCGTTTCGAGTGCGTTGCAACAACAAACACAAGCATTGGCAACACTAACATTACCAACAACAGTTACACCTACGCATTATGGGCATCACCGGCAGCAGCTTTTTGTTGTTGTTGTTGTTTGTTGCTGTCGATTGACATGCCGTCGCTTTCTTTTGCGTGCCCATGCTCACCTCTTGCCCGCCTCTAACACACCCACTCTCTCACTTTTACACACACACACTTACAAAGAGGTGCTCTCTGTTAACGCCGCCGATTTGCAATTTCGTCTGTTTGTCCGTTGCAAATTTGAATATTTGCTTGCAGTTGTTGCTTGAATGAAATTTCTCCCCTGTGATTTGATTTGTGAATGAATTGAAGAAACAACAAAAGTCTGCAAACAGCAACAACAGCAACAAGAGCTACAAGTAACTGAAATTGATGTTTATTATTTTGTCCGTTGCTTGTTGAGCATAGAAACTTGTCCTAAATTCACTTCAAAAACAACAAATGGAAAATGAAATAAAAACTCGTTTTTATGAGCTTTTCTTGTTGTTGTTGCTGTTGTTGTTGGAGCTTTAAAGTTATTGCTTTTTTTTGCACATTTCATAGTTGTTGCCATTGTTGTTGTTGTTCTAATAAATGACAGAACAATGGCAACACTAAGCTGAAGCTCCGATTTTGGATTTGGCTTCCAAGCTTCTCTTCTCTGAGCCGTTGCTCTCTCTCTCTCTCTCGGTCTCTTCTTGCTCTCTTGGAGCTGCAACTACGCAACAAAGTTGAAGGCCTTTTTGCATACGGCAATGTTACGGAGTAGTAACAACAAAAACAACAACGACAATAACAACAAAAATAGCCATAACAGTTCCTAGGCAGCTTTAGCTGCTGATCACATAAAAATGTTAAACTGGTTTGCCGTAAAAATTGTTGTTTTCTTTTCATTGGCATTTAAATACATACATATTTACATTATATATATTAATGCGCGTATGTAAATGCGTAAACACTTACATACATACATACATATTTATGTAAATATACGTGAGTGTTTTTTGACGTCATTTTGCGCAATGCAACACAAATTAGTTGCAGAAATGCAATCGACAATAGTCATTATGTTATTGTTATTGTTGTTACGTCTACAAAACAGCAGCAACAACACACAAACACACACGCATACACAAACCCATTGAAAGCTCTGCAGCAGCAGCAGAAGCTGCGAGAGGTGAAGAAGCAGTCGCCGAGGTTGGCAACAGCAATTTAATGGACAAACCTATAAGCCAGAGTGAGAGAGCGAACGATCGAAGGCGAAGCTTGGCTGGAAAGCTAAGCTTACCACACACATACATACACCCTCTCTGTGTTTACCTGTCTAGCCTGCTCTCTCTCTCTCTCGCTCTCTCGCATTGGTTTCGCGCTCTCTTAACAACATTTTTGTTAACTCTCTCACACAGTATTCGACATGTGGAAAGTTCATAATATTTAACCCACACACACACATACATAATCACACATACATAGATATACATATAGTTGTGCATATAAGAGCCAAGAAACAACAAAACAAATTGAAAACAATGCATTTGTTAAAATCAAAAACTACGCTCGTCTTGAGAATGTCGAAACTCAAAAGAAATTAGCAAAGAATAAAAAAAAATAAAAGTGCTATTCCCCCCGCCGCTGCCTAAAAGCCGTCTCAGCAAGCAACAAAATATATATTAGCACACCTATAAAAGGCTGCAACAACAACCAAAACAACAACAACAAAAGCAGCAACAACCCATCAACATCGACATCAGCAATCAGAGAGGAAGAAGAAGCCAAATAGCAACAAGACGGCCACAACATGTTGTACACGCTAAGCAAAGCAACAACAAGAATTCGACTCAAAACAACAACAACAAATAATCGCTGGATTTGGAGTTTAACATTTTTGGCTGCATTTTGTGCGAAGGTAAGCAGCAAAAGCAAAAAGCTTTTTCTTTTCGATCATCAACTTTCTTTTGAGTCGCGCAATAAATGTTTAGCAACATATTGCGTTGCTGGCCACATTAGCAACATGCATTTCGGCAGCACACACAAGCACAAGAGAGACAGTCTTAGATGTATGTTACGTATGTATGTGTGTACACATAAATCACAGCTGCACTTGCTGCGTGCTCACATGCTGGTCTCTCTCTCCCACTCTCTTGCTCTCTGTCTGTTCTTGTGCACGTGTTGTTGTTGTTGTTGCTGTTGCTGGAGTCTTTCATTGTTTTTGTTAGTGGAGCGCACATTTCCCATGTTAATTAAATTCAATTATTTCGCATCGTGTTTTTGGTTTTGTTTGCGCCTTGCAAAACTTGTATTCTCTACAGCAACTACACACAAGTATATAGGGGAGGATGGGGAAGGGGAGAGGGGGGCTAGAGCGGAAGGGAGTGTCGGGCTATCAGTCGTGAGAGACCTTGAGAGTTAGGCAAGCGAATTATTTGCAAGCCAGTTAAAGTGAATGAAATGAATATGCATTCGATACTGACAGCAAACAGTAACAACAGGAACAACAACAACAGATACAGATACAGATACATTGGCAGATTGCGATACCCGCATGTTGTCGATCACAAGATACTTGCTTAGTTATTTACTGTTAGATTGCACTGCCAACCAATTGCATAAGCGCCCTCCTAATGAAGCCTTCCACATCAATTGATTATCTAAAATTTTTGTGCTTTTTTCTGTATTTTTTGCCAAAACGTGAGCAAGCTCTAAATCAATCAATCACGAATAACCAGAAATAGCCTCGCATACTAAACTTCCTAGCTAAAGTTCACAATAGAGAGTAGCAAAATAATACATTCAAAGCTTCCCAAAAACTTCAAACTTCAAAACTTAAATTTCATATTGAATATATTTTATATTTAGATATTTATATTCCGATAAACTTTTTCAATTTCATGTTGTTTAAACTTTTTAAACTAGATAATTTAGTGTTCTAAACTTGAGTTTACTTCGAAGCTTCGTCTTTAAATTTACATACATATATTATATATACTTTGTATCTAACGAAATAAAACAGATAATACTATACTAATAGAAAAGCTAGATAAGCAAAATAATTTTGTGTTTTAAATATGAGCCTTATTTATAAGATTCTTCACTATTAAAAGACTATTATATCTATCCACAATTTGAATATCCAGAACAATATTCTAAATAAGTGTAGAAAAAATGTTAACCAAAAAATTGAAAAAAAAGATGTACTTTCTATTATAAGTTGAACTTTTCTCAATCTTTATAGAATAGGAATAGCCTATTGTTTTATATTTTAAGTTTTTTTTTCAATATCTTTTCCAAAAGTTTTTTACTTTTTATTTTAATATATGTTTTTCCTTATCTCTATAGAAAAAGTCTATAAATTCACACTTTTTCCTGAAAATTGTAGTAATAACATTAGAAACCAAAAAATTAAAAAGAAATATCTACTTTCTAATTAAGTTGAGCTTTTCTCAATCAAGAATAGTCCATTACTTTCTATTTTAAGATTTTTTTTCTCAATCTCTATAGAATAAGTTTGTTTTTTTTTTAAGAATTTTATTTTTTGAGAATATATTCCTAAGTCTTAATTAGAAATATGATTCTGTAATCAACTCAAGTATTTATACTTTTTTCCTTACAATATATGTTAATACCATTTAGTGAAATCTATGAAATAAATTCTAAACATTCTCCGAGTTCAGAAAATTTCGAACATTTGTCAAGTTGATGTTAAATAGAATGATTTAGCATTCCAAAAAAAAGGTATTACAATGTATGCAATTTAGATAAATTAAAAATGGTACTATATAATAAATATATTACAGTTGTCGCAACTATTGGGTTGAGTGTTTATTTTCCTGGTATTTCCCAGCAATTTGCTATGAAAGGCATCTTTATTGTTTCGTTCTGTGCTGTTTATTTACGAGTGCAAACGATAACCGATTACCGAATGATTACCGAGGCAGGCAAAAAACAGGAATGTGCTCATTAGGAGCGCTCTCGGATCGTAAAACCGAAATTTAGAGGCGCTGCTTTTGGGGGAGGAGGAGTTCGCAATAACTAACTAACTAAGAAACTAACTTGCTGGCAAATCGCAAATCAACGTCACGTACTCGTCATAAATAAATGGAGAAACATGTTTAGTACTTTACTATTTACCATTTCGCAATTCGCATCAATTTTGCGAGTGGCGTTTACCAAATTGCAAAGAGTAAACAGACTTCTTCTTCTAGTTCCTGATTGTGTTGTAGGACAGGTCAAAAAGTGCTAACAAATGGGAAATCTACAGTCGAGTGTGCTTGACTGTGACATAAACGCCACCCATTGGGAATAAAAGCAAAACATACAAATAAATATACCGCAAAAATACTAAAAATATATCAAATGGTACATTTGGTACTATACTCAAAATATGGTATGAAAATGCGGTATACATTTTAAAATATACCAAATTAATACACCATAAAATACTAAAACTACATTAAATTATACATTTGGTATATCGATATAGTATATCGATACGGTACATAAATACTAAAAATATAACAAATGGTACTTTTGGTACTATACTCAAAATATGGTGCAAAAATGCAGTATATAATTTAAAATATACCAAATGAACATGTCACGAAAATACCAAAAATATACCAAATGCTACATTTGGTACTATATTCAAAGTATGGAAAATATGGTATAAGAATACGGTATAAAAAATATTTAAAATATACCAAATTGATATACCACAAAAATACTAAAATACTATACTATATTAAATTATACATTTTGTATATCGATATAGTACTATATGCAAAATATGCTACATATGGTGCAAAAATGCATTATATAATTTAATATTTTAAATATGAAAATGAATGAACATGTCACGAAAATACAAATATACCAAATTCTACATTTGGTACTATATTCCAAATATGGAAAATATGGTATAAGAATACGGTATACATTTTAAAATATACCAAATTGATATACCACAAAAGCACCAAAAATATACCATCCGTTGTATTTGGTATATTGTAGTATAAAGTACTACATTAAAATACACCATAGAGTGCAAAATATACCAGATTGTTAGCCAAAGCAACTAAGACCCTTAGTTAGTAGGTTTTTTTTTGCCCATATCAAAGTATTTCTTTAACAACTTTCTTTAATAACAATTTGGATCTAGTCACAACCAATTTTTCAAGACTCATAAAGACTAAAAATTTTAAACAAAAATTTGAGCTATGACCGATAAAAACTTAAAAACGAACTTTTTGTGTATAACTTCTTGTACATTTCATGAAGACAATAAGTTATAATACCCTTCTACCCTTTGGGTAGCGGGTATACAAAACAATCGCAAAAATTGTCATTGTTTTGTCTATTCGATAAATGTTGGCAAAAATTCGCCATTTAGTCACATACGACGACGAATTACGAGCCCAACAAAAACAAGCAACCAAAAGTCACGTACGCCGCACGGCGCTTTATAATAACCCAAAGCAAAGCACCCGATCTTTGCATACAAACAGACAATATATACATATATTGGTAGTACCTACGCTATATAGATATTATATAAATATATATATATATATATTTAATATTAATGTGCATGGGTTGAAAGCAAACATTGCACTCAGGTTTGTCTGGTTCAGCGAACTGCGAAAGTTGTTGCCAAAAACACAAAAAAAAAACCGAAATGTTTGTTTGTTTGTTTAGCGTCTGTTTCCCTTATTTTTAAGTGGAGATAGTTGTTCTTCTCCTCTTAAATAGTATTAGAGCTTGAGTTCATTAAAAATCGATATTAAATGCATTGTTTTAAGTGAATTTTTATAGATCAAGATAGTTAACTCGTAGCTTTTAACAATTATTTGGACGTTAACCAACACTGAAACTTGGCTGTCGATCTTAAAAGATTTTTAATTTTACTATTCTTGGATTTCACAACAAATAACAGATTTCTCCAACAATGTGTTTACTTTAGTACATTGTTTTTCCATTAGTTAAACTGTTTAAGAAGAAAACTTTACTCAAATTATATAATATATATATAATATATATATTATATATTATATTCATTTAAGTTAAGTTTCACCTCTTAAATAAAATGCTATGCATATCTAAAGTGTATAATTTTAATTGAATATTCGAAATGATATGTCAGCGGCAAGCAGGCGACAGAGTTTATCTGCTTGGCGCAGTGCAGATAATGCCAAAGAGACAAAAAGATACAAAGATACGCAGCTACAGATACTGATGATGGCTAAGTGCAAAGGGTTAAACGCTAGCTGATAAATTAAGCGCAAAATGCGGCCTAATTTGTAACAACCACAGCACTGAAAAACAATTAAACACAATCCGAATCCGAAACTGAAACCGAAACAGCAACAACAAAAAAACAAGTAAAAAAGCTACAGTCGAGTGTACTCGACTGTGAGATACCCGCTACCCATTTTGAATAAAAGCAATATATTTTGCGGTATTATTCTCAAAATATACCAAATATGCTACAAAAATACTAAAAATATACCAAACGGTATATGTGGTATATCGTTATAGTACCTCATTCAAAATATACCATAGACGGCACAATATACCAGATTGTCAGCCAAAGTAACAAAGACCCCTAGTAAGTAGGCGTTTTTGCCCATACAAAAGTATTTCTTTAATAACTTCGACAATTTTTATCTGATCGCAACCAAATTTTCAGAAATCATAACTACTATAGTTGTTATTGTATATACCAAAACTCTTAACTCTATCTTTAAAATTACGCTTGTTATTCGATTTTTTTGATTTGCGGGGGCGGAAGGGGGCGTGGCAAAAATTTGAAACAAACTTGATCTGCGTGCAAACATAACAAACGCTGTCGAAAAAAAAATATAGCTCTATCTCTTATAGTCTCTGAGATCTAGGTGTTCATACGGACAGACGGACAGACGGACAGACAGACAGACGGACAGACACACAGACGGACAGACGGACATGGCTAGATCGTCTCGGCTGTTCACGTTGATCAAGAATATATATACTTTATAGGGTCGGAGATGCCTCCTTCTACCTGTTACATACATTTCCTGCCGGCACAAAGTTATAATACCCTTCTACCCTATGGGTAGCGGGTATAATAAAGACAGACGCAGAAGCGAGGCCAATTCGGTATGGGAATTGAAATCGGCCGAATCGAAATCGGAATCGGAATTGGTTGTGGAATTGTGCGTCTGGCCCGGTTTGATCTGATCTGGTCTGGTCTGGCTTGTTTGTTTTTCGCCGTTTCTCTTCCCCGATTACTTGCTGCTGTTTCTTTTTTTCTGGGCGTGGGCTCCATGGCAATTAAATGCATGTCCGCAAAAGACTGAGAGAGAGAGAGAGAGAGACAAAGGCCATGGCCACAGATGCGTGTCGCAGATAAAGTCCGCCCACCACACTGAAACGTGCCACGTGGCTGCCCAAAACTAACAGACTCAACAGCAATAGCAACGGAGGGGGAGAGACTTTTGAAGGGCAGCAAATTGCAAATCAATTAAGCCGCAGCTTTCAAAAGATTTAAGCTCTTTAAGACGTCTAACAACACTGCAACACTGCTGTCGCAGTATAAGTCTCAGATTTTGAAAAAAAATCAAGCCGGCTAAACTGCAGATTTGAAAAGATTAGAATAGATTTAAACTCTTTAAGATGTTTATCAAGACTACAACATATTGAAGCTCTTCAAGATGTTTACCAACACTACTGTTGCAGTTTAAGTTTCAGATTTTTAAAAGATTCAAGCCGTCTAAAACGCAGATTCGCTTACCAACCCTGTCGCAGTCTAAGCCGCAGTTTAGATAAGATTCAAAGACTTTAAAATGCTTACCAACACTAAACCACTGATGCTGCAGTCCAAGCTGCAGCTTAGAGTAGACTTAAACTATTTAAGACGGTTATCAACACTACAGTCGTAGTCTAAGCCGCATCGTAGATTAGTTTACCAACACTACAACACTGATGCTGCAGTCTAAACCGCAGAAAGAAGAAGAAGTAAAATAAGTTTATGAACTTTGAGACGTTTACCAACACTACAGCAGTGCTGTAACAGTCTAAGTCGTAGCTTAAAGAAATTCATGCTGTTTACTAACACTGTCAATACAGTATAAACCTCAGCTTATAAAATATTTGATCTCTGTACGACATTTAAGCAGTTTAATTCACAGCTTAGTAGATATTCAAGTACTTTATGTCGTTTACCAACACTGTAGCACTGCTAACATAACTTAAGCCTCGGCTTACAAAAGAGTCAAGCTGTTTAAGATGTTTACTAACTTTGCAACACTGCTGTCGTACTTAAGCATCAGCTTAGAAGAGATTCAAGTACTTTGTGTCGTTAACCAACACTACAACACTGCTGCTGCGGTCTGCGCGCATTGCGTGCGCCACAAGCCAAAAATAGAGTGTAACATCAACATCAAGTTTGCCGGAAATGTGCCATCAAATGCAAAAAGCGAAAAAAGAAAGAAAAAACACAAAGCAGCGATATGGATAAAGGAAAAGTGAAAAGACGAGAAAAATGTTAAGAGAAACATGCAGCGAGACCACTTTGAAGTGCCAGAGACATCGGAAATGGCAAACGCCACTTTTTTTTTGTCTTTTTTTATTTTCGAGTCGAATGAAATTGATGGACAGACACGACAGACAGACATACAGACAGACAGACAGATAGGCAGACAGACAAACTTGAGTGATATTTCTTACATCGTAACGTACTTCACTCATTTATGGGCTGCTCTCTCGGTAGGAGTCGCATTCGAGTAGTGTTGACAACCAACTAAACAACTAACTGAACGACGACAAATCGCGGAAGTATTTTGCACACACACATAAATCAAATGCAGAGCAATAGTTGCCACCCTCCCTCGCTTCCCTTTAGAGTTTATGTCAAACTGCAACTGGATAATAAAAGCGGTCTAAAAACGTATCGAGTAGAAAAGCTAAATATAAATACCCTACTCTATTGAGACTGAATTCGAAAATTTGAAGAGATACTAGTGTATTTTTTATATAATTTTGATATGT
Source organism: Drosophila kohkoa (assembly GCA_019972355.1). Classification (NCBI taxonomy): domain Eukaryota; kingdom Metazoa; phylum Arthropoda; class Insecta; order Diptera; family Drosophilidae; genus Drosophila; species Drosophila kohkoa. The sequence goes on along the minus strand of BJEL01000071.1, from coordinate 5,014,171 downwards.
TTTTGGTATATTCATAGAGTATATTTGAGGCAGCTTAACTGTATTCTAATATTGAAAAATATTTTGAATTTTCGAAGATTGTGTATTTTGGTATATTTCATTTGGTTTATTTGGTGGCTATTTAGTTAAACTCTGAAATTCAAAGACACCACGCACTTCTAGGGTATATTTTGGTATATTTGTGCATGTTTTCGGTATGTTATGCTGGTATATTTTGAGGTTATTTAACAGAATTCAAAAATTCGAAGAGATTAAGCATTTCTATGCTGCGTTTTGGTCTATTTTAGGCATGTTTTCGGTATATGTATTTGGTATATATTGAGGCTATTTAACTGAATGCTAAATTCTAAGATTATGCATTTCTATAGTGTATTTTGGTATGTTTTCGGTATATGTATTCACTATATTTTGAGGCTATTTAACTAAATTCTCAATTGCGAAGAGATTATGGCGTAATTTCGGAAGTTGTCAGAATTTTTTGGTATACTTGGAAGCTTTTTAATCGATTTCGAAAATTCGAAGATACGCATTTCAATTGTATATTTGTTCATTTGGTATATTTGAAGGCTATTTAACTGAATACTAAGATTCAAATAGAACATGCATTTCTTTGGTATATTTTGGTATATTTTTGTATGTTTTCGGTATGCTAATTTGGTAGATTTTACCGGCATACCATATCTAGTATCTGAAATAGTTTAGAAACTAATTTCGAGTGAATTTCTAAATAAGCTGCGTAGACACAAATGTATGTAAAACTTTTACTAGATTTCTACAAAAATAAAATAAAAATTAATAACAATGCTAAGCGTTAGAGACCCGTTTGCAAAGGACAAGAAGAAGATTGTGAGAGTATTTGGATATTATTTGCTCCCACACTCAGCTAGCGAGGGGTGACTTTTGATGCACTGAGTGTGTGTGCGTGTGTGTGTGTTATTTAGTGTAATGTAGTGTAGTGTTCTCCCTCTCTCGCTCTCTCTCGCTCTCTTAATATTTAGTTGTATGTTGTAAGTGTAGCATGAATCATGCATTTCTATGTATGATGGACTGAGACTCTGAGACACGACGCCACGTCGAGGGTGAACTGCCCGCTGTCCCCTGCCCCCTGCTCTCTTGCCCCCTGATCCGCCACGCCCAGCCTTGACTCGCCCCTGGCCACTGGATATATTTTGGGCTTTTGGGATTCGAGTCTGAGTTCAGCCCTCGTGTCGCTAGTTTTTGCACCCACTTCAACTTTATTAAAGTCATTAGATACACACAACGAAACAATGCAATATAATACTCAACAAAATACACTTGACGAAAACATGCCTCAACTTTGCCTCGCTCGAAAAGTATTGTCAAATATTATGGCACAACTATTTCGGGCAGTGTATGGTGAACTAATTATATTGCTACAGAAAGCAGAGCACACAAAACATGTCGAAAATGTTTACTAAATTCGTAATAACTCCGAAGTAAAGCAAAGTTCATAAAATTATTACAGCTAGCCAAGAGCTGAGTGGAGTGTATGCGACTGCAAGATACCCTGTACACAGAACAGCTAAGCAGTGAAATAAATGTATACTTTAACTAATAAAAAAACTTGAAAGAAACAGAAAATGTTAAAGAAAAATAAAGAAAAATTAAGATAATAATGAAAAAAGAATGAAAGAAATAAAGAAAATAATGAATAAAGAAAGAAATAAAGAAAATAATAAAAAAAAGAAAGAAAATATTGAAAAAGAAATAAAGAAGAAAATAATCAAAAAATAAAGTAGCATTTTAAAAATATAATTACCACAAAAATACTAAATTTATACCAAATGTTATATTTGGTATATTGCTACAGTACTACATTCAAAATATACCACAGAGTGCAAAATCTACCAGATTGTCAGCCAAAGCAACTAAGATTCCTAGTGAAAAAATGTATTTCTTTAATAGCTTCGACTATTTTAACTGATCGCTATCACTTTACACTTGTTTTTCGATTTTTATCGATTTGCGGGGTCGGAAGGTGCGTGGCAAATTGACACGAACTTGATTTACGTGGAAACATATAGTAAATGCTGACGGAAAAAATTGTATCTCTATCTTTTATAGCCTGTGAGATGTATGTGTTCATACAGACGGACGGACGGAATATATGTATTTTATGGGGTTAGAAATGCCTCCTTCTGCATGTTAATAGTGGGTATAAAAATGCAAAACATAGAAACTAGGATCACACATACATATGTATATTTCGAATATTTAAGTCATTTTGAAATATATTACTTATGTACATATTTTAGAGGAGTTGAGACATTCGTCATATTATCGTTCGACATACAGACTATTGTTGCTGTCGGGATCATAGCAAAACATAGGAAAAATAATCTCCTTCGGTTTATCAACGGAATCATAGGGCAATATATGAGGATCTTTAGTGCAATCATATCCTCTCTTCAAAATATCCATTTCTTTTTCACGCAAGGCAGATGAAAAACTAGAAATTTCCGCTGGCTTCGATGGATTCCCAATAAAGTTTCCAGTGAATCGATTTCCCGTTTCTCTTTGCGAATCCATTTTAATCACAACAAAAATAATTTATAACTTTTCAAATTTAAATAAAAAATTTTAAATTTTAGTTTTGGGCTGTGCTGTTTGTTTTAGCTCTGAAGTTTGAGAAATGAATGAGCTCAGAATGTGTGAAATTTGTATAGAAATATGAAATGAAATTAGTTTCAAGGCATACTAAATACTTTTCATTAAGAGGAACTCTATTCTGGAATTTTAATAAACTATTCATACTTGATTTCATTTATAGCAAAAGTGTTCTCTATAAAAATGAAATAAAATTAAATTAGTTGCCTTTCCCTTTCTCTCGCAACTATTCGTAATACACCTACGTAATTAGCATATTGAAAAGGCGAAAAAAACAAAAATGAAATTGAAATCGATTTCCACAATGCTGCAACGCCACATAAAGCAATGAGCAATGTGCTAAGCACAATGAAAGCAATTTCAATTGTGCGACAAGTATGCGACTAGCAGATACCCTGTGTACTTAGTATGAAATGTAGAGACTTTATACTCCTAACAACGAAATTTCGATATTAATTGAGTCTATTTTTTTTTTTTTTGAGATAATAATTAAATATAATATATTTCGATATTAATTGAGTCTAATTTATTTTTTTTTTGAGTTAATAATCAAATATAATATATTTATTTTATTTTTTTTTTAAGATATTTTGAATATAAAAAATATTCACTTTTTCATATCTTAAAGTTCAATTCAATTTTACTTCACATCATCAAATTGAACTGCAATTTAATATATTAAAAAGAGAATATTTAATATTCAATTTATATCTTAAAAAAAATAAATATGTTATTCTTTAAATATCTTAAAACAAAAACTAGATATTAAAATATTCAAAAAAAGAAATACAAAATATTTGTTGTTGAAAAGTATTTCGATTTCATTCGTTGTCTGATTTCAGTAAAAAGATCAAATTCTTTAATTAGCTTAGGAACAAAACGACCCTACTTCTTGGGCACTTTACAGGGTATGCACAGCAAAGAAGGCGAAACAAAAGAAAAACTATAAACAATAAAAGCAAGTCAACTGCAGTGGGAAAATACGATGCACTGGCCGCCGTTTGCTTAATTGAAATTTATTGAGTGCTCATTGCAATTGCTCGCCTTGTTGTTGTTGTTGTAGTTGTAGTTGTTGTTGCCTAGACTGGGGATGGGAGAAAGAGGGAATTGGGGGATTGGGGAATAGGCTCTTTACACTCCCCAATACAGCGACTACTTGAGGCTGCTGCCGTCTGTTATGATTACAGGATATTGCCCCTTGACTTTATTATTTCTGATTTGCTTCTCGGTCATCTCTTTGCATCCCACTCTCTTTCATTCCCACTCCCTCTCTCTCTCCCTCCTTTCAACTACGCACTCCATTAGCCTGCTGTCTGCAGCCGTTTCCCCATTAGCATCTCGCAGTGCGTTTTGTTTTTGTGGGCGCCATTCAAGAGTTTTAATGCCATTTTAATCAAACACTTCAGTTGGCGAGGAAGTGCTTGAGTTATTATTAAATGATCCCCAGCCAAAAGAATGCCAAACTAAATTCTTGATCATCTCCGATCGAAACCAAGTTCGATACTCTTATATAGAGAATAGAAAAATTTACATCACAATTCATTTTACATTCATTTATATGTGAAAAACAGTTGAATAAATCTAAATATTTTGCAAGCTGATAAGCTGCTGATAGAAACTTATTGATAAAGAACATTATTTGGAAAAACTTCAAAAATTACATATTTACTTTACTAACTATTATTATTTATTATTATTTAAGTATTTCAATTATATTCATATGAATCGACACTATCGATAGTAAGACACTAACGAGCCACAATCGATAGCAGCAGACACTAACGATGGTGCACATTCTTTTGCGTAAAATTGTTAACAATCAAGAAAAAACAAATAGATATGGATCGCTTTTCAAAAATTGGTATGTTTAAAGAATTAAGCATAACTAATTTGATCGATAATGTGTCGAATTTAGGATAAAGGTTGAATGTCCGCAGAAAAGTTGGACTGCGATTCGACCAGCACAGACTTGAGAAAATAATGATGTACAGATAGGCGAAGTACTACAAAAAAGAGTAAAATTTCACATGTCTGAATTTCACATGACTGGAAGTGTTTCAAAAGGTCAGACGACTAAAAATTTGCCAAATGCTTTGACTATATTGATTTATATGTGGGGTCATATTATCGGCGACAATCGGTGGCTCAAAATTAGCAAATCGTCGAATATTTAGAAACTATTATTTAGACGCAGAGAATACATAAACATGCAGCGCAAATGAATTAGAGTGACTAGCTCAGATTAAATGTGTTTTTAGAAAGTGCAATTTGATATTGTGCTGTACACACTTCCATTGCATTTTCAAGGCAGTAAAATAACTAATCAAACACTTTAGACAAAGAAAAACCGGAGCACGAAAAAAGTATTAAAGCAAGAATATTGAAATCTTGGCTAAAAGTTCTAAATATTTCGAAACTTGTACAAAAAAACTCTCGTAAGATCATAAGAGAACTCATCTCGCTGCGTTTCCTTGTGAGCTGTCAATCATTTGAGTAGTGATGTCTGCGTGAGTCACGTGAGTGCATGAAAACTATCGCTAATTGGCAGTGTGGCCAGTCGTGTGCGTTGATTGACACCTGGCAGCGAGGAAGAGAGAGAGAGAGAGAGAGAGAGAAACGCAACAAAACTGGGCCTTGTATATTAGCGCATCTGTCAGTCAAAGAATTTGACAGTTTCTCAGCTCTGACAACTCTGACTATGAGTGTGAATGGACTTGGATCAAAGCGAATCGAATAACTAATGCATTCTGTTGCAGAGAACATGCAAAGTTTATGACATCCATTCAGTTTATAAGCTTTATAAGCTTGTGCGTTCTCTAATTGTAATGAACTGTCAATTGTTGCATCTGAAATGACAATAGCCTAAGGGACTACTCATTTCCTCACCCTCTTTGGTTGTGGGGTGTGAATTCATTTGTAGTTTTAATTATTAGTTTCTGCTCTAGCAACGGGAATCGAATAGTAAAAACGACTACGCATCGCAAAAGGGGGCAGAAACAAAGAAGGAATGAGCTCTGATCTGGGTCGGGGTCAGGGAATTACAATTGAAACGAGTTCAGGAAATGCGTGCCATGTACTCATAATGACCGATTTCGTATCGCGAGCAATGCGAGGGTGACTCTCAATTTTCTTCATTCCGTCGTCTATTATTATTTGTTTTTTGTTTTCTTTTTGGGATTCTCCAACCCCTGCAATAGAGTTGCCTCCCCCAACTTTTCGACTCAACCTTGATCGAATATCTTTGAGGCTAACCCAATAAAATACAGAAAATATATTGCAGCAGCAGATTCTGTGATATGGATACAATAATTCGATTGAGAAGATCTTAAGGTACTGCCTCATAAATTGGATCAATTGCTAAATGCTGATAAAGCGCATAAAGACCCAGCAAAGATGAAAGCAAATCGGTAACAATTTGATTAAATGAAGAACTCGAATTTTTCCAGAATTTAGAGATTGACAAAAAGCAAGAAAGAGAATAAGTGTTATCAAATTAGTTTAAGCATTCGTATTTTTTTGGAATGTGAGATGAACATTTTTGAAATGCATAAAATTCTATTTTTTTTTTTTTTGAAAATTTACAGATTGGCAAATAGAAAGAGACTACTTGACTATTAAATTATTTCTTGAATTAAAAAAACAAGGAAAGAGAAGAAAGTTTGCTTCAATATATAAAAATAATTATTTCCTGAATTCGAATTTTTCCAGAATTTAAGAATTTCAATGAAAAGAAAAAGAAGTGATGGTTAATTCTAATTTTTTGTTAGAATTTACAGATTGATAAAAAGCAAGAAAGAGAAGAAAAATTTCTTAACATAAATAAAATTATTTACAGAATTCGTTTTTTTCTTGAATTTAACGATTAAAAATGAAACAAGGAGAAAATTGTTTGCTTGAATATATAAGACTATTTTCTGAATTACATTTTTTCCCTAGAATTTATAGATTGACAAAAAGAAAGAAAGAAAATTGAGATAAATATAAAATTATTTCCAGAATTTGAATTTTTCCAGAATTTAGGAAAAAAAAAGAGAAGAAAGTTTGCTTGAATATAAAATTATTTCCTAAATTCGATTTTTTCCAGAATTTAGGAAAGAACAAGAAGAAAATTTGCTTGGATATATAAAAATCATATACAGAATTGGAATTTCTTTGGAATTTAGCTATTGAAAATAAAAAAAAGAGAAGAAAGGTTGCTCGAATATGAAATTATTTCCAGAACTCGAATTTTTTTCAAAATTTAGAGATAGGATAAATAGAAAAAAGAAAGAGAAGATAGGTTTCTTTAAGAGACTTGCATAACATAAGTAAAGACCAGAAAGTTTGCTTGAATATAAAATAATATAAAAAGTATAACTAATAATTGGGCAGTACATTTTATAATTTCTAAAATCGGTTCAATAGCTAATCTAAATACGTTATGCAATATTTATACATGAAATTGATGACTCTTAGGATATGCGAAATGTTTGTGAATAATTTAGTTGCCAATCAGTCGAATGAATAATATGCATGCATTTTGTTTGCGAGTTAATTTTAAATAAATTATGGCTACCAAGAGCAGTCCCGAGTGAGGAGTCGGAAGTTCGGAAGTGCTTAAGGGATTGTCTGTCCGTGACAGTGGCTGAGAGTAATGTGCATATATTTTGCAAGGAGCTAAAGCCGTATTCGTATTCGTATTCGCATCCGTATCCGGACTTGAGTTGATGCCAAGTGCTGCTGCTGCTGCACACGTCTGTCTATATTTTGTATGTGTGTGTGTGTTGTGGCAATTATATCGTCTGCCTGCCACGAAATTTACGACTCCCTGGTGCATAGTTTTGTGCCGTTTGCATCCCTCAGAAGAGTCGCTGCTTGCATCTGGCATTTGGCCAATGTGTTGCATCTTGAGTTCTGTTGTTGTTGTTGCCGTTGTTGTTGCATGTAACTGCAGGTTAAACAAACGTTTAGCATACGAGGAGGCACAGCTCAGCACTGCATCTAAACTGTTTGCATAAACAGCGAGCACACTCAAGCAATGCGATGCGATGCAACTACGTGCTAAAGTGCACTGGAAGCTGTTGCCTCGCCGCAAAGGCAAATTGAATTCGCAACAGCTAGAGACAAGGGGACGGGGACAAGGGCGCGTCAGTTATGAGCACGCCTCCTTTGTAATTCGCAACTCGTTCAAGCCGCAATTGAGTTACATTGCTGCCCACTTCGCGTCCCCCTCCCCCCCCTTTGCCACACTTGCCACGTGCCACAGTTGCTTCACTTTTAATGTGCAGCAAATCACTGTAGACAGCGGCGTTTTTTTTATACCCTTTACTCATAGGGTATAGAAGGGTATCACAGTTTTGTGCCTCCAGCAAATGTATGTAATAGGTAGAAGAGATCATCTCCTACACAATTTATATAGTATATACATTATTGTATAGCGTTAAAAGCAAGGAAAATCAGCTGTATGTGACGAGTTTATAGTTTATAGTTGCAATGTAATAGAATATTTATATACAAAATATATCATATGGTATATTTAGTATATATATTTATAGTATATTAATATACCGAATATATCCTACGGTATATTTTAGTATTTTAGTATGTTTCAGTATATTAATTTGTTATATTTTAGTCATAATACTACATCGTTTTGCGCTTATTAAAAATTGATAGCAGAGACGAAAATCTAGTATATTGATATACCAAATACAGTCTACGGTTCATGTTAGATATTTCAGTATATCATTTTTTCAGTATATTGATATACCAAAAACTACCGTATATCAATCTGGTTTTATTTATAGTATATTAATATACCAAATATTATCTACGATGTATTTTAGTATATTTCAATATATTTATTATATTATTATAGTATATTTATAGCATACTGATATAACAAACACAACCTTAGTATATTTCAGTATATTCATTTGGTACTGTCTATGGTATATTGATATACAAAATATATTTTATTTTGCTATATTGCAGTATATTATTTTGGTATATTTGAAACGCACTGTTTTGTACTTATTGAAAATGTGTAGCGGGTATCTCAAAGTCGACTGTAACTTGGTTCCTTCATTTTTTTTTGTTCGTTTGTGGCCTGCATTTTTAACACTTTTGCAACGCGCAGTTTTGTTTCGTTTTTTTTTCGCTCACTTTTCCCAGGGGTGGCAGACTCTCATTCACTCACTCATAGTTTTAGTCGCTGTCATGCTCGCTTTTCGTGTCTGTCGTCCTTTCAGGGTGAGTTCTGTGTCCTGGCCGCTGGCTAACTCCACAACTCGCATCTTGCAACTGCTGCTGTTGATGTTGCTGCTGCTGATGCTGCCATCGCATACCGCGTTGCCATTATTGTTTATCGATTGGCATTCGATTGGGCCTCTGGCAGATATATACGAGAGTACATATACATATATATATTTTTTTTTTGGGCTGCCAATAACACGGGCTGTCAACGCTCTCCAAGGGGTTGCTTTTCCCCTTTGTCTGCTATTCCTCAGTGCTTTTCTATCGCTTCCCTGCTATTTTTCATTTTTGTCGTGCCAACTTTACGCAACTTTAAAATCTCAATCTTTGCAGTTTTATAATAGCCAGCGGCAAAATTTTGACGGCTATCGAAATGATTAACCAAACTGATTGGAATTTAATTGGTTTTGGGGTTTTTTTTTTAAAGAGAAATTTATGTCATTTAGGAATTTAATTATGTTGCAATATAATAATAATATTCGTAGTAATTATTCATAGCAATATTTAAGCCTTGGTCTAGTTAAAATGTGTTTAAGGGATCGATCAAACTGATTGCATTTAAGTTCTAATTATACCCGCTACCCATAGGGTAGAAGGGTATTATAACTTTGTGCCGGCAGGAAATGTATGTAACAGGTAGAAGGAGGCATCTCCGACCCTATAAAGTATATATATTCTTGATCAGCGTCAACAGCCGAGACGATATAGCCATGTCCGTCTGTCCGTCTGTCCGTCCGTCCGTCTGTCCGTCTGTCCGTCTGTCCGTCTGTCCGTATGAACACCTAGATCTCAGAGACTATAAGAGATAGAGCTATAATTTTTTTTCGACAGCATTTGTTATGTTTGCACGCAGATCAAGTTTGTTTCAAATTTTTGCCACGCCCACTTCCGCCCCTGCAAATCAAAAAAATCGAATAACAAGCGTAATTTTAAAGCTAGAGTTACGAATTTTGGTATATACAGTAATAGCTATAGTAGTTATGATCCCTGAAAATTTGGTTGCGATCAGAAAAAAATTGTGGAAGTAATTAAAGAAATACTTTTGTATGGGCAAAAACCCCTACTTACAATGGGTCTGAGTTGCTTTGGCCGACAATCTGGTATATTGTGCCGTCTATGGTATATTTTGAATGCGGTACTATATCGATATACCACATATACCATTTGGTATATTTTTTTAGTATTTTTGCAGTATATTTGGTATATTTTGAGAATAATACCGCAAAATATATTGCTTTTATTCAAAATGAGTAGCGGGTATCTCACAGTCGAGTACACTCGACTGTAGCTTTCTTACTTGTTTTTTATAAGCGATCTTTTTCTTTTTCTTTTTGCGTAGTCTTTACTTAGGTATTGACATAAGTTTCAGTATAATATTTATGCATTATTATTATTCACAACAAAAGTCTAACTTCTATTTAGCTTAGATTTATTTGAGGGATGGAAGTGTCTTTTGTTTTGTTAGTTATATCTAATGTTGAATGGGTATAAATACTATTAAATACTATTCTATACAGTTGGAAAATTAAGAAATATCCTCTACATATTTTCAAAAAAAGCAAAACAGTGCGGTGTAATTCTTAAAATATACCAAATTAATATAATAAAATATAGTAAAATATACTGAAGGTATATTGATATAATTATTACTGTCAAAATATAGAGTACAGTGTATGCCAGATTGTCACCTAAAGTAACTACTACATTTTAAATATGCCATAGAGTACTAAATATACCAGACTGTCGACTAAAACGACTAAGATATACTTTTACATTTAAAATATACCATACAGTACAAAGCCAAAGCCACTAAGCAAAAACCGAAAACAAACTTGATCTGCATCACATTACTATATAGCTGATATAACCGTTAAGTTAAGATAGTTCACGATCATTATAAGAACATATGTTTTATCTGAACAGATTTGAGCAGTTTTCCCATTCTCTCAGCTCGCCTAAGCTTAACTACATTTTGAGCCACATTCATCTGCTTGACTTTAATCCATTGGGGACTATCAAACCCAAGCAATATTTCATATGCACTGCACTGCTATATTTTTGAGTTGTGTATGCAAAGCAGAGAGGGCTTATAAAAAAAGGGACACACACAAAGTGCAGAAAGGGCAAAGTTGATTTAGAGATGCCAACAGATGTGACACACAACATCGCATTGTTGTTGTTGCTTGTTGTTGTTCTTTTCCCTTTGACGGTCAGGTGATGATGGCAGCGAAAATGATGCGTGGAAATGCGGAAAAACTTGATGCTGCAAGGTTTTGCTGTTGTCTGTGGAAAGGTTAATGCACCCACCCGCCAGTCAGTCAGTTAGTCAGTCCGTCCGTCTGTCCGACCGTCCGTCTGTCTGTCTGTCTGTCCGTAACAACCACCCGGAAAACGCTGTCGCTTTTCTTTAGACTCCTGGCAGGCAGGCGACATAAAAATTGAAATGTTTGCGCTCTAATTTCATTGCGCCAGGGGTTAAATGCAGCACACACAGACACACAAGCGAGCAACAACAACAACAACAACAAATGACATTAATAATGCTTAGCACAATTACAACAAACTCACAAGAAGGGGGCAAAAAAAAAGAACAGAAAAGAGGAACTCGGGTCGAGCATTTATAATGACAGCAATAACAATTCCGCTGCAGTCGGTCATGACATCAAATTAAGTTGTTCCATCTCTGTCTCTCTCTCTCTCTCTCTCTCTCTCTCTCTATCTATCTCTTTCTTTTGCTTTCTTCTATCTCTTTTCATTAGTTTTCTTTGCCATTGACATTCGTTCTCTTTTTTTTTTTGCTCATAATTTGAACATGAAAACAATCTCAAGCATTTGCAATGTTCGCTCATTGTTAGCTAGCTTTGATTGATTGATTGATTGACTGGACTGAAGTGGACTGGCTGCCTGATTGATGGCGTGTCAATTGCGCCAAATAGTTGCTCAACATGCAAAGCATTTAATAAATATTTCATAAGCTTACGTCTTCCACTCAATGGAGAAGAAGCATAAAGAATTTTCGCATGAATCATAAAGAACAATTGCAATTGTTGAGAACTGGGCAAAGAGGCCAAGGCATGCAAATATTTGTATTATTTAATTATATGATTATTACTATATATGTATGTATATTCTCGACTAATACTCTATTCAACTAATTTATTCCCGTTGCAGGTATGTAACTTGATGTGGATATAAACATGCTTCTCCATTTACCTGTAACACTTTTGCCGCGCGGGTTACAGAAATTAAAAAACAAAAAAAAGGGTCGAGAACAATGCGGTAAGCTTAACTCAAGCTCAGATCACGGCCTCTGCATTGTCGACAAGTGCTGACAGCAAGCGTGCCACAGATACAGCCACAGATAGAGATACAGCTAAAGATGCTGATGCAGATGCAAATGCAGATACAGACAGGCATAGACTTATGGAAGCTGGGGACTTATGCATTTATGCACAAGTCTTGTGGCCATAATTCAAGTTTATTACCACAGCGGGACAAGCGGATAGGAGGAAACAAAAGCCACTCTCCGCAGTCAAGTGTTTTTCCTTGTATGAATGCATAAAAGGTGGCTGCTGCCCACAACTCTGCATCTAAATCAGGCGCAAACAGAGGGACGATTTTGAATTCACCTTTTCCCCAAATATTTCAGCTGCCGTTTTAACCAGTTCCTTCCATGTTTACTATCGATATTTTATGTATACTGTACTAATCGATATCTGGTATTCCTCGTTACTATCGATATTTTCTTTATTCTATGATATGCGATATTTGACATTCCTTTTTACTACCGATATTTCATAAATTGTGCCCTAATTGATATTTGTCATTTATTTTGTACTATCGATATTTTATGATATCGATACTTGATATACCATATTTACTATTGATATATTGTGTATTCTGTGCTATTCGATATGTGGCATTATTATCATCGAAAAGGTTTATTCAAAATTAATGTTTACATATAATTAAAGCTGCCCTATCAAGGCAAACAAATAGTTATTCAATGTTTTGCATTCGTTATTTACTATCGATATTTGATGTATTGTGTAGTAATCGAAATTTCGCTATGAAAATGTTAATTCTAAAGTTGGTAAATTACTGAATAATAATTGAATTTGAAACCTCATTTTTATCAACTTCTTTTATGCTATTCAAATAAAGTCAACTTCTTTCACTCAAAATAAGCAATATTGTATTTTTAGTTGTGAGCTTAGTCGAATACTAAACTCATTAGCTGTTAAATTTCCTTTTTCTTTCAACAGTACCGTTAAAATGTGTTATCGATATACGCGCTATCGCTGCAAATGTTATCGTCTGACTGCTTTCGCTTCCTTTAGCACACGTTTTTCAAGTGCGGCGTCTAATGGGAAAGAGAAATCGCTTTGCATGCAATTATGCGAAGAACGACACAAGCAAAGTCACAAAGCCAAAAGCCCCCAATTGAATGTGGGGCGTGGCACACACAAACACAAACGCACACGCACACACACATCAAATACTCGCCTATTCAGTGTGTTTGCCTGACTCTCTTTCCGCTTTCCGTCTGTTAGGCGACATTGCACTTGTTAGCAACCTGTGTCCGTGTCCCTTTTTAATCTCCCCACTCTCCATTCCCAGTTTCACCCTCTCTCTCTCTCTCTCTCTCTGTCTCTCTCTCTCTCGCTCTCTCACTCCCCTTTTGGCACTTCCCGCTCAGTTTGTTTTGCACTCTTTTCTGTGGTTTATTTCTGTCGTCTGCCTGATTTCCGCTTTTTAAATGCTTCTCTGTCCTCAGTTGTTGCTCTTGCTTCGTCTGCTCTGTCCTTCAAACTCGCTGGGCTTTTTCTCCCTACGCACACACACACACACACGCACTGCTGAGGTGTGACTGTCTGTATGTGTGTGTGTAAGTGTGCATTATCATTGCGACAGCAACTGCGTCGCTCGTCGGACCACGTAGCCTAAAACAGATTTATTACCCTGGCTTATGCACTGCAGTTAATTTTTTTTTTCGCATACCCATTCAATGAGTGTGCTATGCAGCGGGTATGCTCTCTTTTTAGTGATTGAATATAATAGTATATGTATATATCCTTTTCATATATTAGCATCTGTCTGTCCACTTGCATTAACAACTAGAATTCAGAAACTATGATAGTTACAAACTCGAAAATTGGTAGGAATACTTTTGAGCTTCAAATCTCAAATATGTTTAATGTATTTAAACATTTCACAGCCGAACATAAGTTCTGTGTTGAGTAATCTCATCTGTCTGCCCACTTGCATTAACAACTAGAACTAGGAAACTATAATAGTTAGAAATACCAAATTTGGGGAGAATACTCCTAAGTTACAAATCTTAAATATGCTAGATGTATCTTAACATATCATAGTCAAAAATTAATTCACATTTGATCACTTTCATCCGTCTGACCGCTTGCTTTAATATGTATATCTAAGAAACTATGATAGTCTGAAAAACCAAACTTGATCAAAATACTTTCTGCTTTTAACAGTTAAGATTCAACAATGAAAATATATATTTAACCTATCACATCTAGTTTGGCGATTGAACACCCTCATCTGTCTGTCCACTAACACTAATAGTTAAATCTTGGAAACAAAAATAACAAGATATGCTAAACTTGGTAAGAACACTCTTGAGTTTAAAATCTCAAATACGCTAAATGTATTTGACCACATATCATAGCCGAAAGTTAACATTTGATTACTCTCATCCGTCTGTCCGCTTGCATAAATATGTATATCTCGAAAACTATGATAGTATGAAATACCAAACTTGCTCAGAATACTTTCTGCTCTTAGTAGCTTAGATTGTGTATTCAAAATATATATTTAATCTATGACAGCACATTTGACGATTGATATCCTCATCCGTCTGTCCACGTGCATTAATAATTAAATCTTGGCATGAAGAAGAACAAGAAATGCCAAACTAGGTTGGAATAGTCTAAGATTAGCATCTCTAATATTAATCTAAGTAATCGCGAAAAAAGTAAAATCACATTACAGTCGAGCACACTCCACTGCAATGTTTTTTGAGCCCCATTCGCAGCAGTTTTTCTCTATCTCTTTGGCTGACTTTGGCTGGCGCCCAGGTGCTAAATGGAACGGCATGCGCGACCCTGACAATTGGATGGATGGCTGGATTGTTGTTGACTTGCTCGATGGTTGGTTGGGTTGTAGTCGTAGTCGTAGTCGTAGTAGTGGAGTGCTGTCTGGCTGGCAAAGGTAATGCAAATTGCACGAGGGTCGTGCAAACTGTCAATTGATCATTCAGCAAATAAATTAGCAGCTCGTTAAATGTGCGAGCGAGCGACTGCATTACGAAAGTGTTATTGCTAACAAACTTTTGCTTTATAATTGAGATAAGTTTAGAGAGTACTTACCAAATGTTGGCTGGCAAAATGATTTCTTCGAATTCACAACAATTGTTAAAAAACTGCAAAAAAACAGAAGTTGAATGAGTGAGTAAATTTTGCATTAAAGCAAAGTGCTTTCCCCGTAATCTAGTATATTATATAGTATATATAATAGGTATATAGTATATTATTAGTTCACATTAGACAAACTATAATAATAAACAAAATTATTGATAACACTTCCATCTCTCTCTCTCTTCGTAGAGAGTTGCATTAGCTTTTCCCTCTCTGCCTTTCTCAGTCTCTCCTCCTTAATCGAAACTAATCAAAGCGCTTTGCATAAGCTCTTCAAATAGCCTAATCTCGAGCATGAGTGTGTGTGTGTGTCTTTCTCTCTCTCTCTCTCTATCTGGTTTATTGCTCTGCCTGACGACTTAATTCAATCAATTAATGTTGACGGGGTGACCAGACCGCAAGAAAGGGTCAACCGCAGTCTGGTCAGAGAGTGAGAGAGATAGAGAGAGAGAGAGATGTGGGCCATTAACTGTGGCTTCTGCTGGTCACACTTGAATCGCATATGCAAATTGTTCTAATTATGCGTGTGATGCGAACGATCATCATCTCGTTGAATGGGATGCAACGAGGGTAACTTTTGTCCAAAGCGAAGGCTAATCATCAACTCGGGTGACGCAGGGCGAGGTCACACTTAATTGTGCAACAGTTACAGTTACACTTTTTGTGTGTGACCAAAAATAAAGCGGAAGATGTGCAGTGGAAGCCATTAAGGATACGCAAAAACGGAAAGCGAAATGTTAAAAGCAAAATGATTAATTGCATTTGCAGGTAGCTGGCAGAAATATCAGAAACAAACCCCAAAAGTTGTTGAAAAGAAATCAAAATAAACTGGAAGCAAGAGAGAAAGAAAGAAAGCTATACCGCCCCCTTGGGCGCTGTTTCTTACGCAAAATACCCGGTAGTTAAAGTATGCAAGGGGTAGACAGAGTTAAGCTGAATATTCTTAACTTTTACTTGGTAAAAATGTAAATTATATAATGTTAGTATTTTTAGTAAATTAAGCAATATTTTCAGTTTTCACAAGATTGAAAAATTGGTTTTCAACAAGTAAGAAAAATAGTCAATAGCTATTCTCAATTAGAGCAAAACCACGAGGTATTATACTTAAAATACACTAAAATACTATAGTAAAATATACCAAAGGCTACATTCGGAATATTCATATACTACTAAGCTCGAATTATACCACAGAATAACATATATACTAGCTAGCCATTTTCATTGTGCACTATTATTTTTAAAATTTACCAAATTAATATAATAAAATATACCGAAGGGTATATTTGGTATATTAATATACTACTACGCTCAAAATATACCATATGAGTACCAAATATACTAGACAGTAAATCAATTAGAGCAAAACTTCGAAGTTTTACTTTTAAAATTTACTAAATTACTGTATTAAAAGATGAAGACCATATCTGGTATATTAATATACTACCAGGCTAAAAATATACCATAAACCAAGAAATATACCAGATTGTCAACCAACGCGGATATAAAAAGCAATTAGGTAGTTTAAAAGTGTTTCGAACAAAAATAAATACTACTTAAAATTTAATTGTAGTTAGTTTTGAGCGTTTTAAATTTGTCAAACTTGCTTTTTTCTTTTTTTTTTTGAGCACAGGTATATTACAGTTGAGTGGAGCCGAACGTCTTTGGCTTTCTTGAGGGGTTGTTTTGTTGCCTTTGCCGCTGATTAATTAAATTGAATTTCGTGCCAGTGTCGAAATCCGTTTAAACACAACTTTGTGCAGCAACCAAGTCCAACCCCCCGAGTCGCACTTTTTGCGCCCCATTCTATACGCCCCACCTTCATCATCATCATCATCATCATCAACATCAAGTGTGTAGTTGTTGTTTTGGCAACAAGCAAAGAGCAGCTGCTCCCCTCGCTGCGATTTTCGGGTGGTTTGCCCTGATAATTTCAGCATTTCTCTATGTATTTGTCCCTTTCCCTCACTCTCATCTCCTTCTCTCTCTCTCTCTCTCTCTCTCTTTCTCCCTCCCTCGCTCTCTTCCCTTTGACATTCCCATAGTCTGTTTCTGTTATTTAGCTTTTCCTTATTCTTACTATTACCATCGCCTTTCCCCCTTTATTTCCCTTTTACCAACAAAAATCCTGCTGTGCTTTGACAGCTGTCACATTGCTTTCATCTTATCTGGTTGTTGTTGCTGATGTTGTTGGTGTTATACATCTTGTTGTTGTAACTCATTTCTCATTTCCGTTGTGATTCGACTTTATTAATCGACAACATGAAACAGACTCTCCAACATTTCCCACCTAAGAATATGTAATCAAAAGGTAATGGATGCGTTTGCAACTTCTTAGTGAAGTCTTGAACTTTGTAGTTCGAAAATAAAACAATGAATATTGGCATTAAAACTTGGTCTGGAAAAAGAAATAGGAATCATGAAATAACGATTGTTATTTGAAATTATAAAATCACTTTATAAACATCGAAGAAAGAGAATAGAACAAATATCTGTAAGCGAATGACAAAATTATCCTTTTTTGCCTTTCCTAGATATTGAATAAGAAAAGAAAAAAGTTGCTAGACAACATATAAAAAGAAAAGAGAAATATGTAAGTTCTGCATTATATTGAAAAATTAAACAATGATGGTGAAGAACAAAAAATAATAATCATGAAATAACGATTTTTACTCAACATTATAAAAACACACTATAAACATTTACAAACAAATAAGTTCAGCAGAACAAGAAATAGGATTCATGAAATTTCGATTATTATTTGAAAAACCGGCTTTTAAAACATTAAAGAAAGAGAAGAGAAAAGACGTAAGATAAAGATGTAAGCTACGTTTTAACTTAAAGAAAAGAGAGATAGAATCGAAAAAAAAGGCTAGACAAAATACAATAAAAATTTGAAAAATAAGTTGAGCATAATATTGAAATTTCAGGTCAATAGTTGGACACTTCACAGCATTTCCCATTTGGCTGGCAAATGATTCTCAAGTGGTTCATAAAATAGTTCAAAAGTGCTTCATGACCACAAAATTCGTTCACTGAAATTTGGCAGACAGCAAGATGAGATTTACTGGCTGCCAAACCAAAGACACACAATTCAAGCCAGACGCCAGCCAAAGTCTTTAGTGGAAGTGGAAATGGAAGTCGACGTCGTGTAAATGGCGTCTCTGTCTTCCTGTTGCTTTCACTCGTCTCTGGCAAGAATCCATTTGGATTTACGACATTTTTCAGAGACAACTGGCGACACACAATGCAATGTAGTGGGAGACATATGTCAATTGCTCATTGTCATCATCATCATCTTTGGGTTTATCAAGTGGTTCAGCGCTTTGGTTCGCGTTGATTATTGTGATCAGAATTGAGAGCCAGCTTACAAATCGCTGGCAATTGGCCAACTTGTTTATTTGTCAGTTTGACAGTTGCCAAAAAGCTCTCAAGAGTTTGGCAACATTTTTGCAAAAACAAAAAAACAAAGAGAAAATAAGACTGCTCAACTGTGAAATACCAGTTGCAATAAAATGGAATAAAGTTCCTCAAATTTTCTCGACTATTGATATATAAAATATATACTACAACATGAAAAATATACCGTAGAGTACAAAATATACCAACTTATGATTATACCCTACTATTAAGATACTTAGCTTACGAGGGTGGGCTGATAAATAGTCGGCATTACAAAGAAAAAACGTTTTTTTTTTAATTTTGCTTTTTTATTTCTCAACATAATCTCTTTTTAGACGTATGCACTTGGACCACCGATCCTCCAGTTTCCCAATACCTTCCATAAAATAGGATTTGTCCAGGTCCTCAAAATAGGCGTTTTTTCACAGATTACCTGTTCATTCGAATGCAATTTCTTACCCCAAAGCCATTTTTTTAAGTTTGGAAATAAATAATAGTCACAGGGTGCTAAATCTGGAGAATAGGGTGGATGGGGTAGAATTTCGTAGTGCAATTCACACAATTTCGACATGGCGAAAACGCTCTTGTGAGCGGGAGCATTGTCCTGGTGAAACAAAACTTTTTTCTTCGCCATGTGCGGCTATTTTTCTTCAGCTCCGAATCAAATCGTCCCAAGAGATTGGAATAGTATTCTCCCGTAATTGTTCTGCCTTTTTCCAGATAATCCACATGAATTACACCTCGGGCATCCCAGAAAACCGTTGCCATCACCTTGTTGGCCGACAAACCGATCTTTGCCTTTTTCGGTGCCGTTTCTCCAGTTGAAATCCATTGCTTTGACTGTTCCTTACTCTCTGGTGTATGGTGATGAATCCAGGTTTCGTCAACAGTCACAAAACGACGAAAAAATTCGTGTTTGTTTGCGTTAAGCAATGCCAAACTCTCCTTAGCAATGTGCAAGCGGTTGCGCTTATTTTCCATTGTGAGCAATCGCGGCACCCATCTTGACGAAAGCTTTCTCATGTGTAAAAATTCGTGTAAAATGTTTCCAACGCGTTCCCGAGAAATGTTTAGAGCATTTGCTATCTCTCGCAGCTTGATTCGGCGATCATCCAATATCATTCCATGGACTTTATCCACAATTTCTGGTGTTGTCACCTCTCTAGGACGACCCGGGCGATCATCGTCAAAAATGCTTGTCCGCCCGCGTTTAAATTCAGCAGTCCAATATTTTATTGTTGAAAACGATGGAGCTGAATCCTTATAAACTTTGTCTAACTCATTTTTAATATCGTCGTTGGATTTCTCTTTTAAAAACAGAAATCTTATGACAGCACGATATTCGATTTTATTCATGTTGACGACAATGCAAAAATGAATGCGCTAAAAGTCCCGCCAAAATTACCAGTGTTGATAAAACCGCATGAAACTTTCACAGTAATCAGCTAATAGAAAACACTAATCGAATAAAATATTTACGAATTTTTAAAAAATTTTTTTCTTTGTTATGCCGACTATTTATCAGCCCACCCTCGTATATTAGTTGATATACTTTATATACCAGATTATTGAAAATATACCATACCATATACAAAATATAAAAGTTTAACAACCAATAAAAAAAAAAAAAGTTGTATTAGAGAATTTCAAAGCAAAGGAGAAGGTTAGAAGAGATGCAATGCATTAAAAAAGTAGAGAGCAAAAGCAAAGGGTTAGAGTCTAGAGAATTATAACGAACAATTTATTAGAGAAGTAAAAAGTCAACATTTAAAAGACGTTTGAGAATATGTAACAAAAAGATACAAGGAAAGATCCAAATTTTGAAATTTGAAAATCAAATTTCCTAAACTTTTCTCTACTGTCATTTCTGGTATTAAGATTCTTAGCTTATATTTGTTGACATACTTGATATACTAAACCATGGAGAATATACCATAAAGCACAAAATATTCCATCGTTAATATCCTTGATATTCTACAGTATTGAAAATATACCATAGAATACAAAATATACCATTGTTGATATACTTGTATGTAACAATATTGAAAATATACTTTAGAGTCCAAAATATACCATTGTTTATACACAACAATATTAAAAATATACCATATAACTCAAAATATACCATTATTGATATCCTTAATATACTACAATATTGAAAATATACCATATAATATACCAGTTGTTCGACCAAAGCAACTAAGCACTTCAAATTCTTCAATTTTAGAATTGCTTTCTTGTTTTTAGAAGCTCTCTTTACTCTAGCCAGATTGTGATTATTCCCTTCTAAGCATTTGGGCACCGGGTAGCAAAAAGTTGGCAACATTACAGCGATTGCCTCGTAGTTTGTCTCATTAGCGGCATCATTAGCGGTTCGGCAATAGTTCAACAATATAGGAGAGAACCGGTGAGGAGAAATGAATTGAAGAGAAGTAATGGGAAAGGGGGAAGGGAGCTTTAGCAACGAGTTCAACGAGTCAGTTTCATTTTGCAGTCGTTAACAAAGGAGTTGCCTCAAACATTTCCGCTTTTGCTGGCAATTCCTGTAATTTGCCGCAGAGCATTTGCCACCGGCCGCCAGGTGTCGCTTAATGTCGGCCATTGTGCGATGAGGAAATTGCATTTGCCTGCAATCTGCAATCTGTTGTCCTTCCAATTCCCATTCCCATTCCCTGGTTGTTGTTGTTGTTCTTGTTGTCGTCTCGTTGCCTACATTTCCGTTACAGACAAAAGGGGCGTGGCTGTTAGACGCCCCCTTGTTGTTGAGCCGCCACAGCAACAGATAGTGAAAACAATGTGAGGAGCATTAAGAGAAGCGTCAATTGCTAATGAAATGACGAAAGGATTGCGACAAGCGAAGCAGAGAGAAGCATTGAGAAGCGGCGAAGAGAAAGAAAGAGAAAAGTTGTAGAGAAGTCATTCAAGAACAAAAAGAGAAGAGATTAGAAAAGTAAGGAGAAGTTTAGAAGAGAATTTATGAGAGCAAATGCAAAGGGTTATAGATCAGAGAAGTACAAAGGAATAACTAGGGGGAAAAATGTTAGGAGAAGTAAGTGTAAAAAATATAAAGGAAAGTTGCAATGAAAGAGAAGAGATTAGAGAAGTCAGTGCTAAGTTTAAGGAGTTAGAAGAGATGCAATGCAAGAAATTAAGAGAGTAAATGCGAAGGGTTCAAGATTAGAGAAGTAAAGGGAAAAAGTGATTAGAGAAGTCAGTACTCAAAAGTTTAAAGACGTTTGAGAATAAGTGAAAAGAGATGCACCGAAAGAACTAAAGAGATAAATAAAGCGAGAAGTAAGGGAAGAAGTGTTTAGAGGAGTACAAGTGGGAAATAAGGAAAAAGATAAGTATAAAAGAGAAAGCAATGACAAAGCTAATTAGAGAAGTCAGTGTTCATAATTTAGAAGAAAATTGGGAACAAGTCCGAAGAGATGGAAGGAAAGAAGTAAACAGAGAAGTTAAAGAAGAAGTGATTAGAAAAGTACCAAGGAAAAGTAAAATAGAAGTACTCCTCAGAAAAGTTAGTACTCCTCTTTTCACTCCGATTGTGGAAAAGTCCAAAGAGTTGGTGCGAAAGAAGTTGAGTGAGCAGGCAGATAAAGACTCATTAGAGAAGTTTACAGTGAAGTAGCTATCAAAGAAGCAGGAGTTACATATGAAAAGAGAGCTGCCAGCAAACGAATGACACTTGGTGCAAATGTGAAAAGGGCTCAAGTGGAGTCAATATGCAAAAATGAAGTTGAGAGCAATAAGATTGCATTAGCTACCATTCAGTGGCACAATGTCTGTCTTCTCACTCTCTACCTCTCTTTCCCTTTCTATCTCTCTCCTCTCTCTCCTTCTCTCTCTCTCTCTCTCTCTACCTCTCTCTCTCGCTTGACTTCACACTAAAGTCAGAGCAGTTGCCCTTGGAAATGGACGCAGTCAAAGCTAATTTTCCATGCAATTTCCCAGTCTGTTTAGTCTACGTTGGGGGACAAACGACACTAGACAGATGTCAGACGACAGACGACATACGACAGACAGAGTGAAAGGATGTGTGTATGTCCTGTGTATCCTATGTGTGTTTTCCTTGTACCCCAGAGGCGGGATTTTTGTTGCTCGATGCTCGTTTTAATTGCATCAGTGACGCTTGATTTAACCACTTTGCACAGATTCAATATATGAAAAATGGACACTGCAAATGCTGGACAAACATTCGCTGACACCAACACACACACACACACACACGCACACACCTGGGCAGGATAATCAATGAAAAGCTCCTTTTTCCCCTTTTTTTTGGTGGGGTGCTGGCAAAATGGGTCAGAATTGGAAATAATAAAAAAAAGGCTAAACAAAGGCAAGCGAAGCACGCAACCGCGCAACAAAAGCAAATGCCAACAATACACAGAGCAAGAGTTGCAAGTTTGACTGACGCAAAGATACCCTGTAAATATTCAAAGAGACTTAAATTCAAATATTTAATCCAAAAAGCAAAAAAAATATGCAAAAAAAAGAGTGGCAAGTTTAACTGACGCTAACATACCCTGTAAATGTAATAGAAAGTCTGAAAGAGACTTAAACTGCAATATTTAATTCTTTAATTCATTGCAAATGTGCTTGAAAAGCAAAAAAAAAAGTTATGCTCGAAGTAACTTGAAGTAAAACTACAGCAAAAGTCGGCGATGCGAATGCTTTTGATTTCAAGATACTTTGAAGCAGGGGCACTTGAAGCTCACATGGCGTATACTTGATGTGCAATATGAATGAAAATGTTGAGTATACACTGTGGAAAAAAAGACCTAGTTCTAAAATGTGTTCTTCAAATAAGAACACTTGAAGAGCAAATAATATCAAATTTTCAAAATAAAACAAAATCCTAGATTTGGGTTACAAAATTTTGTAATGCAACGAATTTCCAATAAGTTTATATCTAGATTTGAGTGTTTTGAATCATAGCTCAAACATTCTCGATTTAGAGGTGTAGAACTATCGATAGTCAATTTTGAGCCATCGCTAGTTTCGATGGTGCCATCGATTGTCACCTCTAAGAGAGGTTCTGGGTTCTAATCGATGATAAATATTTCGTAAGTAAAGTGATCAACAGACACTTGAATAACTGAATGCGCTTATTAAATCATAAAATGCGAAAAATAATAAATAATTATATTTGCTTTTTCGATCTTATAATATAAGATTTAGACCTATACGATTGTTTCTTCTTATTAATAAGAACTTAGGTCTTATAGGAAATATTTTTGTGTTTTCGAACATTATGATTTTCGTGTTCTTGACGCACTTTTGAGACCAAAATTCTTAGTACAAAACCAAAATCTTGTTTCAAGAACTTTTTTTTACAATATTACTCTAACTATGCGAGTGCATAAAAAAATCCATATTGTGCTTTAATCAATTCGAAAATTCAAGTATTTAAAGTGCGCATAAAAATTCATTGTTCATTTCATTTGCAGGGTATGAGAGAGAGTGTTTTTGTTAGGTAATTTATTTGGGGATGAGCAAATATTTACGACAGCAACAACAACAACAACAGTAACAGAGATGTATAATGACAACAGCAACACTATAATAAAAATAATCATAACCATCAAAATTCAAATTCCGGCAACATTTTTCCCTCCCTCGTTGCCTTGCTTCGCTCTCTCTCTCTCTCTCTGAGTGCTGTACTCTCTCTCTTTGCCTGTCTGTTTATGCTTGCTCTCTCTCTCCCTCTCTCTCTGTCTCTCTTTCGCTTTGCCTTTGCTTTGGCCTCTGCTCAACATTGCGTATACATAATAGCATCACATAAAGTCGCCGGCAGCATCAGGAAGTTGCCTTTGTCTGTCTTTCTGTCGCTGTGTGTGTGTATGTGACTGTATGTGTGTGTGTGTGTGACTGTATGTGTGCGTGTGTGTGTACTCTGCTCTGTGTGTATCTGCCGAAATCTATTGATTTTCTCTGCTCCTTTTTGAGCATTCTCGCTGCTTTGTCGTCGTCTGCCAAGCTTGCTTTTATTATTGTTGTAGTTCGTTATTGTTGTTGTTGTTGTTGCTCTTGTTTGTGTTGTTGTTGTTGTTGTCGGCAACATTTTGTCAGACACTTTTTTTGTGTGCTGTCGCTTCAAGATATGGCACAACAGCCACGGCAACAACAGCCGCCAACTGCAGATGAAAGTTTCATTTGCCTCGTTTTTTTTCCTGCTGCCGGTTTTCATTTTCTTGGCAACAACAACAACAACTTTGTATATATATATTTATATATACATATATATGCCCACAATGGGCAACTATTGGAAGCAGAAGCTGCAGCAGTGTCAGAAGCAGAGGTCTCAACTCGGGCAGCCCACATGTCGTATGCTTGATAAAGTTTCGCATTTTGCCATTTTTGCTGTGCGCTGCCATTTTGCACAAAAACAAGTTGCAAACACCTTGCAGCTAAATAACCATCCAAGCTATGCATTTAAAGGCTGCGAACTCAACGGTGAAAATAATCTGCAACTCAGCAAAAAAAAGGTTTGCAATTCTATTCACTAAAATCTACCTTTTGAATGCAATAGAATGGGAAATTAAATTAAGAAATTTGCTTGACTAAGTGAGAGCTGCTTACAGGGCATATGCTAGGCGATCACATCGATGTTACCAGCTAAGCATTAGGTTGAATAGTTTCAGTAGCCCAATCCTTAATTGTGCTAAATTAATTCAAAACTAGCACTCAGTTTTTTCAATGTATAAGCTTTTACAACGAATGAACTAACATTTAAATTCCAGAGTTGATTTTTTCTATCGTTATCAAACCAGGTTTTTGTTTTAATTGTAACCCTTCAATTAGAAATAATTTAGAATGGCAAATGGTATGTTTTGTTGTAGCAGTTGAGTATCTACGAAATATAGCCTTCGGTATATTTATTTGGAATATCGACGATTGCAACTTTCGGGTCTTGCCGACTTTGATTGACAGTCTGATATATTTTGTATTTTGTGGTATATTTAATATACCAAATACGTCTCGGTATATTTCAGTATTTTTCGGTGTATTTTCACAATAATACTGCACTATGTTACTATAGTTGAAAACGGAAAGCAATAATCTCACAGTTGAGCACATTTTCTCTTTATTTAATGATTTTTAGATTTAAACCCCATAAAAGGAATTGACAAATTTATCAAATTATGCGAGTTTTTAATGTGTGAAATAAATAGAAAATGTCGAAGAGCCTTTTATCAAATTTGTCAAATACTTTAACTTATTTAAATGAAGAATTTAATATATAATTCTATAAATGAAAGACTAAAAATGTCTCTATACAAATTTCAAGCGAATTAAATTGTTATTCTCATTGTATGTTGAGAGCATTGCGATATCGTTGTGTTGGTTAGTCTTTGAGAGAGAGTTCTTTTCGTTTTTATGTATTTTGCTTGCTGTTTCGCACTTCCGCTTTTGCTTGCCGGCAACTTCCGCTGCCTCTCGACTATGTCTGTGTGTGTGCGTGGGTGTGTCTGTGTGTGGGTGTGTGTGGATGTATAGTAGGTGTGTGTGTTAGAGTTGTTGTGTCTGACGTTATTGCTGTGCCAAGCACCTTTTTCAGGCCATGAAAAAACCATTTTGCCGAGTTGCTCGAATTCAATTCAAGCCCTAAAAAAAGAAACGAAAAGAGCGAGGAAAAACTGCGTGGAAACGCTAGGAAAATGTTAGGAAAAAACCATATGAAGAGTTGTTTTGTGTGCTGTCATTTTCTAGTTTTGAGGCAACAGGCAAAAGTGAAGGTGCTTCTGGAAACGAGATTTACGATTTACCCCAAAAGCTAGAACCTGAAGCCGAAGCCCTAGCTTCACTTTCAGTCCGTCTGTTTTTCTGTCTGTCTGTCAAAGGCAGCCACCGCACAAAAGCTCAGCACCCACATAAGACTTTTTTTTTCTTTTTGCCGCCCACTCAGACGCATTGTCAGCGAGAAAGAGACAGGGAGAGTGACAAAGAGAGAGCGAGAGACAGAGAGGAGGAGAAGGAGACAAACGTACTTTTGGCACAAGAATATTTGTAGGCTTGAAATTATTAAAGTGCGATTGGCGTTTACTTTTTGTTCTCTTGCTTCGCGTTTCCCTTTTCGTTCCTTCTCCTCTTTTTTCGGGTGCAGTGAAAGTTTTTCCTTTGAATTTCAATGCGTTGATTAGCCAGCGGGGAAATGCTGTTCAGGCATAGAAAATATGCCTGGAAATAGGCAAACATTTGCTTTTGATGTGGAATTTGATGCGTGGGATAAAACTGCGCACTCTACTGGATTCTATTCGATTTCATCATCCTATTACAATCGAGAAGTAGAGCGAACTGGCAAAATCTTTTAAAAGGCGATTATAAATATACATTGTATATATTTCGAATTGTTTAAATGGAAGCTGGATCAAGAGAGAACAGTAGAAAATACTTAATGTTATAAAACATACCAAACTATACATTTAGTATATCGATATACTGCTACATTTGAAATATACCATACCAGAAAAGTAGCAATTATCAAATCAATATACCGAAAAGTAATCAAATATACCAAACTCTATATTTGGTATTTCGATATACTGCTACATTCAAAATATGTCTTACTAGAAAAATAGAAAACACCAAATTAATATACCGAAAAGTTATAAAATATACCAGAATCAATATTTAATATGTTGATATACTGCTACACTCAAAATATACTATATCAAGAAATAGCAAATTAATAATAGTACCAAATAAAGAGTACCAAATATACCAAAAAATATAAAACATATCAAAGTCTATCTATTTGGTATATCGATATATTATTGCATTCAAAATATACCGCACCAAAAAAGTAAAAAATACGAAATTAACATACCGAAATGTAATAAAATATACTAAATTCAATATTTGGTATATCGATATACTGCCACACAGAAAATATACAAATTATCGACATACTACTGCATGCAAAATATACCATAGAATACAAAATACACCAGATTGTCAGCCAAATTAAAACTGGACAGCTGCAGCGGCATTTATCCCTTCTATAGCAATAACGATCTATTTCAAGTCGTATGCGCTTTGGCCTCGTGACCGCCGTTAAAGTCGCAATTGATTAATCAATCAATCAGGCAGCAAAGAACTCGCAAATCTTTGCGCCACCCTCAGAGCGCTTCTTCAACCCTTTTTTTTGTTGTGTTGTTTGCTAAATGCGTTTCTTATAACAAGCAAGAAACAACAACAAAGCAAACTGAATGGCCCATGTTAAGGATGTGAGGACAGGACACGTAATGCCAAATGCCAAATTGATGTGAGTTCTATGCGAATTTGATGGTTTAATGGCCAACCATAAAACCGAAAGGATAAGCGCAATAAAAAAGCGGATTTAACCTCACTTTCCCGCATTCACCCCAAAACTTGAAATCTTATGTTTATTCTTGTTGCTTCGTTTTGCAGAAAGAAATTTGATATGTTTTTATTTGAGATTTGTCAACTATAACATTGCAATGTTTGTTCTTTTATAATTCCAGAAAAGTTGGAGAGTAGTTTTCTTCGATTTATTTTTGAGGTTATGGAGATGTGAATCTTAAATACTCTAAAATTTATTTTAGTCTTCTACTTTGATTTCTCTTTTTTAGGTTATGAATTTATGAATCTTGATTTCTATAAGATTTATTTTATTTATCTACTTTAATTTTTCCAAATTTACTTTTCCCAGAGTATCTGCTAGTCGAGCAAGCTTCTGTTTGTTTAATTGCTTGAGCATTTTCGTGTGCTTTGCACGTTTGCAACCCTAGAAACGGAAAAGCAAACGAGGAACCTAGCAAATGCTTATGGAGTGTTTGTTGTTGCTTTGCTCTCGCATTTCGATTGTCTGGGGAAATGTGCTAAACAAGGAAACAAAGCACAGGGAGAGAAGGAAGAAGCAGCAGCAAAAGAAGAAGAAGAAGAAGTCAAAGAAATGGCGAACAGAATTAAACAAAAGTAAAAAGAGAAATGCGACGGCAGACGACGTTGATTTATATGCAGAGGCAAGCAAAAAGTGGGAGACTTCACAGCTAAAAAAGTGTCCTTGAAAGAATGCGTGTGTGTTGGTGTATGTTTGAGTGTTTGTGTGTGTGTGTAGGGATAGGGTAGCCACTTCACAGAGCACAGGTGGCACATAGCCACTGGCAATAACAACAAATAACAGCAACAACAACGGCAACAAATACAAAATTCGTCTCACAAATGGACGCCATTTTGTTTGTTGGTAACAGTGACAACCCTGGCAGCTGCAAACAGCATTTTCAATGTGGGCTTTAATTTATAATTCATAAAACTGAATGCAATTCATTTGCACAAGATTTTAAAGCAAAATTACAGACACAAAGTTTGAATTTTGGTAAAGTTGAAGATAGTGACGACAACCCTGGCAGTAGAGACGGCAATTAAACTGCCTCCAGCAATAAACACAATACAATAAATCTGCATAATTCAAATGCCATTAAAGAAACAATGTTTCAGTCAAGTTGAAGATAACGATGGCAACCCTAGCAGCAGTAAACTGATTTGAATATCATTAATTTTGGACAGCAATTATTTAAAAAGTGAATAAGAATTTCATATTATAGAATCATCTTCTGAACATTGTTTCAGTTTTGGTAAAGTTGTAGATAGTGATGACAACCCTGGCAGCATTAATCTGAATTTATAATGCGCGCTACGATTTGAACATCATTAAAACTGAATTCCAATGTGAATTTTATATCATAAAATCATCTTTTGAACATTGTTTCAATTTTGGCAATGTTGAAGATAACGATGACAACCCTGGCAGCAGTAAACTGAACTTATACAACTGAATATTGTTCAATTGCAGAACAGAACAGCTTTAAAACTGAAGTATAATCTAAAATGTATATCATAGAATCATCTTTTGAACATCGTTTCAGTTTTGCCAAGCTTGAAAATAAAGCTTAACACAACTCTGATCCGTTTGCCATATCATATAGTTAAAAAAACAAATTTAATATGTGAATTAAAATCATATCGCTGTTATGCAATATTTAAAGTTACCTGGAAAGAACAAATTGAAGAGTTCAGAAGAGTACAACAAAAAAATGCCTGTCTACTCAAAATACCCTATAAAACGAGTGGTTGCAAGTTTTATTTGTTCGCGTTGCAAGTAGCAACGTCTCGACAGCGAAACAATCGTAAAGTTGCAGATGCAGAAAGGCGAGGCAAATAGTTTCATTTTGGTGTGCAACTTTGTGCCGCATTTAATGCAGGCAGCTAAGCAAAAAGTTTCTTGAACTTGCTGCGGCGACACACAAAAGTGGCCAAAAAGAAGATTGCACAACATAAACTTCCTTGGGAGTGACGCGCTGAATACCCTGTAATAAAGTAGCGTCTTTTGTTAGGCAACTGCAAGGCATAAAAAAGGGCAGAAAGTAGGAAATGCTGTCATTGCTGCTGCTGTTGTAATTGTTGCCCCATAAAAAGAGACAACAAATTGCATCATTAATGGAAATGTAACAATGCGCGAAACTGCAGCCGAGATGTGAAGAGTGAAGAAGAAGGGCACACAGATAGAGAAAGAGAAAGAAAGAGAGAGAGAGGGAGATAGAGATAGAGAGTGGCACCTCGCCAAGTCGCGACTCGCGAGTCGACAACAATTTAAATCATGAGAGCAACTGTCGCGCCCATTTTCATTGTTAGCTGCATAGATAGACCAGCTACGAGTACTCGAGTTGCCTCACAGCAATGTAATCCAATGAAAATCTCACAAAAAGCAAAAAATGCCCAGATTTGCACAGAGAAAAATAGAAAAGTAAAGGCGGAAGTTGATTAAATATCTTTGAAGATCTCACATTATTTGCTCGTTTTTATCTTTATCGTTGTTTAGCTCTACTAAGCAACTGAGAAGTGTTTATTTAATACGCATATCAATCATTCAATCAATCATTTAGCAGGCAATCAGCTAAAAATTTTGAGGTTGAAAACATTTGAACACATTTTGCTGTAAAGCACATTTGATCAATCAATCCATCATACCAATCAATCAATCAACCAAACATTTAACAACAATTATGTTCAATCAATGAATAATGCAATCAATCAATCAATCAACCAAACATTTTACAATAATAATTATGATCAAACAATCATTCAATCAATGAATTATACAATCAATCAATCAATCAACCAAAAATTTTACAACAATTATGGTTAATCAATCATTCAATCAATAAATAAACCAATCAATCAACGAATCAATTAACAACGATTATGATCAATCAATCATTCAATCAATAAATTTTACATTAATATCATTGATATATACAACTCATATAATTAGTCAATCAATCAAGCCACCATTTTAACACCGATCAAGCACCTTTCTCTGAAATGTTCATATGATCAATCAATCAAGTTGACATTGTAATGATAGTCGAAAATTGCTTTTTGTATAGCTAATTTTATGAATCAAGCAGACAATATTAAAATACCAATCAAAATTCCTTTTACTGTAAAGCTAATGGAATGCTTCAATCAATCAATCAAGTTAACGATAATCAAATATCTCTTTCCGCAGAGCTAATTTGGTCAATCAAGTAATAGCAATCAAAATTTCTTTTTTTATAAGGCTAATGGGATGCATCAATCAAATAATCAATCAATGTTGGAACTATTTTTATTTTACTTCTCTTCTTGATCTCAATCAATCCCAGAATTCCCAGCTAACTCTTCCTCTCTCTTTTTCTTCTTTCTAAGTAATGACAGACAAATGGAAGTGCATCGCAGGAGTCCAAGCTTTTTTGCTATGTCTGGCTTAGATTGGCTTTTACAGAGATTAAAGAGCCTGACTCGTATAGAAAACAGATTGCAAGTTATCGAGCAAGATAGCAGAACGTATTCCATGTTTTTTTTTTGTTGTGTTTTGTGTTCACAGCCTCTTTTTTGTCGTTCTTTGTTTTTATCAGCTATCATCAGCTATGGAATGCAGCAGGTGATGTGAAGTGGGCTTGGGGTTGGAATTGAGGATGCTTTTTTTTTGTATGTTAGCTAGGAATAGGGACGATGCAAACAGCTTTTGGTTCAACAAACTTCAATTAATGTCGCACGGCTGTCGCTTTTGTTGCCTTTGTTGTTGTTTGTTTGTCTGTTTGTGTGTGTTTTGAAACTAGCGAACGGCGAATAAGAAAAACATCAGCAGCAGCAGCAAACTTGCAACACTTTCAAGTGTCGGCTGCTGTTGCTGCCTCAATAACGAGCAACCTCCTCCAATCCCGTCCCCTCCGCACATTTGTGCCCCTCTGGCCACGCGGAACTGTGTTCCATTCATAAAGAAAATACTCTGAAGCAAAAAAACAGAAAAAATGGGAAAATTATACTGAAAAACTATTCAGCAAACTAAACGCAACGCCTCAACGAGCTCGCCCATGTGGGCGTGGTATCATTTGCTCATTCATGCACAAGTGTATGTGTGGGTGTTGCTCCTCCGCCCCTCCCCCTTCTTCTTCTTCCCCTCTATTCACCATTCCCCATCCATCCCTCCCCATGCTCTGGTTTAGTTTATGCTGCGCATTTGTTGATTTTTTTCTGCCTTTTTTTTCTTGTTTAGGCAAATGTTGATTTTAGTTAAAATGTTGCCATAAAGCGAGCATTGAGAACGATTGACGGAGAGAGGGAGGGGAGGAGAGGAGGCGGAGGCGGAGGCGGGCGGAGTCTGTTGCGCAAACATTTTTGTGTTTAGCAAATTTTAAAGGCATTTTTTGTGTGGTCTTTGGAGCATTTGTTTTTGCTCATAGATTGCTTTTGGATGTGACAAGCATAAGCTTATGATAGTTTTGTTCGAGACACCGAACAAAACGATTTACGGATCATAGAAAATGCTATGAACACTGAGAATTTGCACACAGCGAAGGAAAAAACGTTTAATCAAGGCAAACATATTTTCCATTTTGCAAAAAATCATTGATTGATTAAGAATGTGCAAACATTTAATGCACATCCTAAATAAATTCTTAAATTTTCGTTCTTGCTTAAGGAACTCCAAAACAATGATAATATAAACTTGAATTTTTGCAATTTATAATGCCAAATGCTGTTAGTCTTTCATAAACGTCCGAAAAAATACTGTAAAATATATCGAAAATATATCAGTATACTATTACAATCAAAATATACCAGATTGTACACTACATGTTAAAGAATTCATATTATTGATTTAAGCTGCAAATTGCAATGCCAAAAACTGTCTAAAAAAGTAAAAAAAAAAAAAATAGTAAAACACTACATTAAAAATATACATTACAAAATATACCAAAATTATACACTATGGTTGCAGGAATCAATTTCTTGATTGAAAGTTATAATGTTAAAATCTGTTAGTCGTAAAAAAGTCTGAAAAATACTAAAAAAAAAAATATGGAAGGTATATCAATAGTGTATAAAATATACCATAGACTACAAAATATATTCTACAGAGTATGAAATATACCATAGATAACAAAATATACCAGATTCTACACAATGAGTGCGGCAATTCAAATTCTTGATTTAAGTTGAAAATTATAGTCGTAAAAAAGTCTGAATGATACTCAAATATATTGATACCACAAAGTACAAAACATACCAAAGGTATAAAATATACCATAGATTACAATTTTTACTATAGAATACAAAATATACCATAACCCATTATATATACCACAGCCTATAGTATATACCATAGAGTACAAAATACACTATAGAGTATAAAATATACCATAGAGTTCAAAATATACTCTATGGTATACCAGATTCGACACTATTAAAAGTAGCCGGTATACAACTTTTTAAATTCAAGAAGTCTTAGCGCATGAAATCAATGTCAAACAATTTATCTACTCTTGATATTTGAAACAGAAAACAATTTGTAGAAACAGCGTAGAATATTTATTTTTACGCTACACAATTGGGGAGAATCAATTAGAAGGCAACACTTCTGGCTAGACGACCACCTCGCAATCATCGTTGGTGTAGAAGAACGTGGAGATGCAGGCACAGCTGCCAAAGGCGATGGCATGATTGTAACGCCTGGCCAAATGGATCATGAAGATGATGATGAGCAGCATGACAACAAGGCAAACAATTGGCAATTTATTTGCGAATTGATATCGTGTTGCGGCACTTTTAACCGCTGCCTTCTGTTGTGCAATCTCGATGCGCATTCGATGGCCGCATTCGCAGCAACGCACCTGACTGAAGATCTTGAGCAGTTGGACGCATCGTTGATGATTGTATCTCTGAAATGTTGCATACAACTCATCCAGCAGCCTCTGCGCCTCACACATTGTCGCCTCTTCCTCTGCCAAATTACTAAATCAATTGATTCGATCACTTTTTTGCCAACACACAAGAAATTTCATCTTCTACACTAAATTCAAAACTAAATTGTAATCTGATTTTAAGAGTGATTAGTAGTGCTTAGACATCTGAGATTTGTTTGAAGAGCAGCTGATAAAACTCCACATATCCTTGGGCTTATATTCCACATTACGTATACGCATTAAGTATACGCAACAAATTTCAATTCATAAATAGTTTTGTTGCCTATTTAGCTCTTATTCCTTTTACTTTCTGCTCAAATCTATTTAATCGCTTTTTAACTTTTCATCGAAATATTGTGTATAAACTTTTAAGCAACTAAAGTTTCTTGAAATAAAACAAGGTAAGCTCTTAATTGCACTCGCTTTTGTCTTTAACCGGGTATTTTGGTCGTCGAGCACACTTAACGCGCGCTAAACACTTGCATTCAGGCAAAAACATTTGCCAAACGCTACACGTAATCTCAGTGCCAGCAAATTAAGGCCACATGAGCTAACTACTCTAAAGCAAGGGAAATGTCGACTGTTGCTTGCAACTTGACGCATTTTGGAAGATATTAAAAGAATGTTCATATGATCAATCAATCAATCAATCAGTGATGTTAACATTATAATGATAGTCAAATATCTTATTCTGAAGAGTTAATTTAATCAATCAAGCAATACCAATCAAAATTCAATTTTCTGTAAAGCTAATGGGATGCATCAATCAATCATTTATAGATACATTCAGTCAAGCAATACCAATCAATCAATCAATCAAGGTAACATTATAATGATAGTCAAATATTTCTTTTTTCCAATCAATCATTTATAGATACATTTATTAAAGCAATATCAAGCAAATATCTTTTTGCCGAACTAATTTGTTCAATCAAGCAATACCAATCAAAATTTCTTTTTCTGTCAAGCTAATTGGAAGCATCAATCAATCATTTTCTAGTACATTCAATCAAGCAATACCAATCAAAATTCCTTTTTCTGTAAAGGTAATTTGATGCATCAATCAATCAATCATTTATAGATACATTTAATTAAGCATTATCAATCAAATATATTTTTTGCAGGGCTTTTTTGATCAATCAAGCAAAACAATCATAATTCCTCTTTCTGTAAAGCTAATAGGATGTATCAATCAATCAATCTATCAATTAATTTTTTTAATATACTTATTTTCTTTTTGCACTTATTTGTTAAAGTATTTCTTTAAATCAAAAACACTTTTCAGAGCATTCAGAGATCGGTCTGTAAGCTTGGTAATTGTTTGGCCAGTTGAGTTATGAGTTGAGTTGGTAATACGAGCATTTGGGTCGCAATGTTGCAAGCTAGTTTTCTGGGCTAAGATGCGCTTGCCCCAGCTGCTGTTGCAAGTGCAGCAAAGTCGCAGCCAGGCAACCAGCCGGTAAGCCAGGCTAACAACATCGACATCGAATCCTTTCAAGTCGCCTGACGCTTAATTAAAATGTTGTCGCATGCCCCTTTTGTGCAGCATTAATTAGGATTAATGTAGTTTGCTGCACAAACAATTGGACACCGTCACAACTCCTCAAACTCTGCCCCGCCCCCTCTTTTACTGCCTATGCAGCTCATCAAAGTCGTAACTCGGTTTTGCTTATTTGTTGTGTAGTAGCTCAACTGACATTGACTTAATTAGTTTTCGCCAGGCTAGAACAACAACGGCAATTTGAAATCGCAATCCCAACTGACATTTGAGAAGCTACAAAAAGAAAAACTAAAAAAAAAAAAAGAAAGCCAAAACGCTTTGCGCTTAAATGCTAAGAGTCTAAGGGCCAAACGACAACAATTGTAATTCCCTTCCTCTCACTCTCACTCTCTTTCTCTCTCTCTCTCTCTCTTTTAGGGTTGTATTCGCATTTCACTTAATTGCATTTCGATTTCTTGTCGCTAAATACCCTGTAATTAGGCATCTTTGAAATAAACAATTTACATACGAAAACATGCAAGAAAGCTACAGTAGAGTGTGCTCGACTGTGAGATACCCGCTACCTATTTTGAATAAAAGCAAAACAGTGCGGTATTGATTCTAAAATATACCGAATTAATATACCACAAAAATACTAAAATATACCAACTGTCATATTTGGTCAAAATATACCGAAAGCCGTATTTGGTATATCTATTAAATACTATATTCTAAATATACCATAGAGATAATTAAATAACAAAGCAGTGTGGTATTATTCTTTAAATAAACTAAAGAATATACCATAAAAAATACGAAAATATACCGAATGCCATATTTGGAATATCGATGAGGTACTCCATTCGAAATATACCAAAGCAACTAAATCCCGATTGTCGCAAAATATTCTGTAGTTAAGCAACTTTGAAAAAAAAATAATTTACTTACTACATAATTATGTTGAACAAATACAAAACAAAATAACCGAAAAAATGGCATTTCGTTTTTGAGAGTTCTGTCATTTTTCATTTAAAATCCATTCCATTTACAATTCAAACTAAGTACAGGGTCTCTGACAGTTAATACTTCTTATTTGTTACCTTGCCAATTTGATTTTTTTTGCCATTTCCGCGCTAAGCTATGATTACCATATAAATCATTAATAAAAGTTGAAACGATTTCAACGTTTTTTTTTTTTTTTGTTTCTTTTTGAGCATTTTAACTGTTCCCAATTGGGGAGCTATACAATTAACTGTTATAACCAATTAGCGAACCTGCTTCGCCAGTTAAAATATTATGAGTTACACAAAAAACACACAAAATCATAAACATAGAAAAGAGAAACAAGTAAACACACAACCAGAAACATAAGTTCATAACTTTGGATTTACCAATCAGTGTAAAAAGCGCAGGGGAATTAAAAAAAATAAAAGTATTTTTGATATGGGGAATTTTCTAGTTCTTTCCTAGACTAAACTCGGATTTTTATTTAGCATTTAAAGTAAACTCGCAACCAAAAACATAAACTCATTGCTCTGGATTTGCTAATCATAGTAAAAAGCGCAGGGGAATTGAAAAAAAAAAATAAAAGTACGTTTGATATGAGAAATTTCCTTGTTCTTTCCTAAAACATTCGACAATCGTTCAGAGATATTATTCCATCTATTCCTAGACGAAACTCGGATTTTTATTTAGCATTTAAAGTAAACTCGCAACCAAAAACATAAACTCATTGCTCTGGATTTGCTTATCATAGTAAAAAGCGCAGGAGAATTAAAAAAATAAAAGTACTTTTGATATGGGAAATTTCCTAGTTCTTTCCTAAAACATTCGACAACCGTTCAGAGATACTATTCCATCTATTTCTAGGCTAAACTCGCATTTTTATTTAGCATTTAAAGTTGCACCATCAATTTGCATGCATTGCACATATTTTCGACATTTATTGGAATACTACTCGGTCGGGCAGTATATCATTTCCCATAATAGATTACCATCGCTCTCTCTACTCGTACTATTTTCATTTCTTCCCTCTGCCTTTCCCTCTCTCTCTTTGTGGCTATATTTCTTTCTTTTTTCATCTTTTTTTTGCTTTGCTTTTATGCATCTCTCTCTCCTGGTGTCATAACGAGTATTGATTTTCATTGTTGCCAGGCGTTTCTTATGCTATGCAAATGATTCTCCCCTCCTACTCTACCCTCCTCCTTTGTGGCCCCATCGACTCGCTACAATCATAAAATACACATACAATAACTTACCTCCGTCTCTCTCACTCCACTCCACTTGGGGGCAAGCATAATTTATGCACTTTAGAGCAAATGTGTGCGGTTATTTGTGGGTTGAGATGGCAAACTCTGGCCAAGCCCTAGACCCAGTCGTAAACTTGGGCCAACTTAATGAAAGCTTTTTTCTGGCATATCCTTAAAGTTACTCAAGTTTACTTTCTATTCGACTGCAACAAAATTAAATGAACAATATATTTATAGTTATGAAAGTTTTCTATTGGTTCGGTTGGCTTAAAGTTTATTGCAGACAGGAAACAATAGCAAAGCAAAGTAGTAGAATTATATTAACACACCGAATTAGCCGTAAAAATTGAAGAAAATAAAAACTGAAGTTACGTTATAAAATAAATCAGTCGACCACACGAAAATTTTCATTTTTATGTGCGGTATAATTGCAAGTAAATGTTGGAGGCGATTGATTGATGGCTTGATTGATTGATTGATTGCAGTAAACAGTGCAAAGTGAAAATGAATACGAGCGTGTTGTTGTATCAATATTTAATACGTTGTTTGTGAGGTGTTTAATTACTCGACTGGGCGAGCACGTTAAATAATGCAAAATGCTCTTTTTTCCCAACAAGACAAACAAATAAACGCAGACCGGCACTTTCCTCATACTTTTCACCTTCCCCTCCCAATGGCAGGAAACAACGACGACGACGAGGGGAAAAAAAATTGTAAAAATGTGTGAATATGAAAATGTTCAACTGTCTGCCACTCGTTGCCTCTCTTTCTCCCCTGCGAAACCTTCTCTCTCGCTCCTGAAGGCGCGCGAGATGTTCAATAATGCAAGAACATTTGCGGAAGGCAACAGTGCGACATAAAAGTCAATATACGAGTATGTTCGTATCGAGATCAGCCACATTTATGTAGGAGAGCAGTTGACACGATGTCAAAGAGAAAAATGCCCGACAAAGATATGCATAACCGGGTGAATGAATGAATGCACATTTTTGTATATTCAAATATTTATGTAATATTAATAAAGTGTATTTTTTGGGAACAACACAATATACCCGCTATAGTTGATAGCCCCATTACAGGGCATGCGAACAAACAACGAGTCTATAATTTATGCATGACTTTTCAATTTGCAGCAATGCTACCGGGCTGCGATAATTTGTGCCCAGCCCTGGCATCGCCTATCGTACCTGCCTCCAACTGACAAGTTGTCAATTGTGCCATCGAAGGCGAGAGAGAAATAAATAAATAAATGGTTCAAATAAAGACATATGCTCTCTTTCGGTACTCTTTATTCTCGTCGAAATGGAAAGGATTAAGTGCAACTGTATGAAAAGTATGCAAGGGAAATAAGCATGAACTTTGGACTGCAGTCGAACTCGCTGACGCCATCTTTTGTAATTGTCTAGGCTCTAACTTTATGGGGCTAGAGTGAGTGTGAGAGCAATTAACAAGATGGCGCCTCAGAGCATCAGCATAAAACTTAAGTCGCAACTTTTCAACGCACACACACACACAAATGAAGCTCGTTGTCACGCACAGAGCCTGAAAGCTGCTTGCACTCTTCCCTCACCCCCTCCCGCCAGCAACCAGGAAGCATCCTCTGGAAGTCGTAACCATTCAGCAAAGCTTCTTTTATATGCCTATTTGTCACAATATTTGCTGTGAAAGGCAACTAATAAATTCTCTTACTCTCTGCTCCACTTTGACTGCAAGTTTCACATACACACACACACACACACACACACGCACACACAAGAGAGTGATGTGTGTGCGTGTCTCTTGTCAACACTTTGCAAATTGCGTTGCAAAATTGCGATCCAAGAGGAGGCCAAATGTGCCATGTCTAAGTGTATAGTCATGTCATCTCACTCCCACTCCCGTGCCCTGAACCTTGCAAATAGCTTGAGGCAATTTTTTAATTCCATGACTATATGACTTTGTGTGTGTATTGTGTATTGGTTGTTGTTGTTGTTCTTGTTTGAGTATCTAATTCGCATTGTCCAATTGTTGTTCATTTGCTATGATAATTGATTTGTTATTGTAATATTTCAATTATGCAAAAATCAAAATAGAAACTGAAGTTGAAGCTAAGAGTTCACAAGAACTAGTTCACTATGGAACTATAAATAATCGATGCGCTTTTATTGTACACTCACGCACACACACACGCACATACGCAAAGCGACTATCCAATGGCCCCTGAAGCAATTTCAATTTAATTCAAGCTTCCTGTTGTCATTGCTGCTGCTGTTGTGCCCACTGTCTTTAAAGTATTTTTATGTTGCTGCGCTGCAATTGTCGTTGACATTGTTATTGTGGTTGTTGTTGCTGTTGTTGTTGTTGTTGCTTTGTCGCGCATTTCTTATGTGCGCCGCTGTTATGACAACAACACAATCAACAAACAAACAAGCAACAATTCTAGTCACGCACACACTTAGTACATACATACATACATATGCACAAACATTTAGCATCAGCTGAGCGCGACTTAACGAAAAGTCTGAGAGAGCGCAAGAGAGCTGAGAGCAATGCAGTTGAACAGACGCGCGCTCGCTCAACTTAACTAAGCTCAGATCAGTGCTGTGCTGTTGTTGTTGTTGTTGTTGTTGTTGCTGGTGTAGAGGCGGCAATGCGAATGGAACGTGCAATGCATGTCAAAAACTAACCGAAAATAAAGAAGGAAAAAAATGCAAAAAGGGGAAGCGAGCAGCAACAGTAGCAACAGACAGAGACAACAACTACTTGTACATACATAAATGGGCATAAATTAAACGAGGGCTGACTGAATTGGACTGGGTGTTGTACACACACACAGAACTACATAATTGTGTGGGTGTGTTTGTGGGGTTTCTTACACGCAATGCACAGGTACACAGACAGACACACACACACACACCCACATCTAGACTGGGCTTAGCTTACAGACTGACTGACTGACTGTCTGACTCACTCACTCACTCACTTAGTCAGTCATTCAGTTACTCACTCACTCACCTATTATTTGTGCTGCGCTTTGTGGATTCTCGTCGTCGTCATCGCCAAGGCAGTCAACCTGAAACTTGCAGCCAACTTTTCACACTTTAACACGGCAGCAAACTAACCAACTATGCATTTACATTCAGCAAAGCAGTCGTGTCTGTCAGTGCGGCACTTTATGCTAATTGCGCTACGTTTGCCTTTTGGTCAGGTAGCAAAGCAACAACTACAACTACAACAACACAACGCGCGCGCGGACCCATCGAAAAGTCAAGTGCGGGTGAGAGTGCACAGCGTACTAGAAAAAAACAAAAATGCAACTACTAAAAGGAATGTCAAATGCGGTAGATGGCGCTGAGGAGGCGAAGCTTTTACAAGTGCGAATGCGGCAGGCTACAACAAGATGGCTGATGACAACTACTCATTAGAAATTTGCAAGGAAAGGGGTGGGGGCCACCTGTTGGCAATGTATATCGATAGACATATTTATCGATTAGCACGCAAAGCGTTGTCGCACATTCAAATTATCAAATTATAGTATTATCCTGTTATTATAAGCACAATTTCTATAGCATACTTTTTGTGTGCCACAATAAGGAAGTTATTTGCTAACGAGTAGTATAATTTTCTATGCAGCAAATGCAATGCGAGTATCTTGTCATGTGTTTGGGGTTGACTCTGACTACTTTGCTTGAATTATTCAAATAATGTTTGCTTATTATGGTTGTTGTTGTTGTGTATTATTCATTGTTGTTTGTTTTAGCATACGCTGCTGACATGTTTGTGTGTTGTTGTTTGCTTTGGTTTTGTTTTGTTTTGTTTACTCGCTTGTTGTTTATATTGGCCTTTGTTTGCCGCCTGTCACAACAGCAATGCAGCCAAAGTTAAAGTTTAGTTATATAGTATAGACATATGTATACAATAATTATCTTATACTTGTATCTTGGGATAAGAAATTGCAAATATTTGCAATAATTGTCTAATTTATTTCTAATGCGTAGATTGCAAATAAATGGACAAAGTACAACATTTGACCGCATAGATGGCGTTGTTGAAATAAACAGAAAGTAGTTCAAGTGCTTCCAAAGCGACCTCTCCTTTTCATACATACTTTTTTCATAGCTGACCACGATATACTCGAATATACTCGATAAGTTTCAAGACGACCCTGGACGAGTCAAAGCCAAAGCCAAAGCGAAAATCAAAAGCGAAGGTTAACCGCCACTTTTGTTGATAATTATTATTAATTCATTCTCTTACTGTTGATGTTGTTGGTAATTTTTGCAAATACATAAAAAAAAACTGGTAATTGTTGTTGGCTTGAACCAATTTGAGGTGACGGGCGATGAGTCACATTAAGCGACAAAAATGCCCAATAATTAACTCTGCCAATAGCAAGACGTTCACTATTAAAGAGAGAGAGAGAGAGAGAAAGAGCAAACTACCAAAAGATCGCAAGAGCTTTAAGTTGTGCTTTGCGTTTTTTGTTGTTGCTGTCGATAATCGTTAACTCCATTGCTGCGAATATTGGCAATTGCATAACGATGTGTGTGCGCTAATTATCATGATTATCAGCATTCGCCAATGATCATAAAGCACAGCAGCGAATGTCTTAAGAGCAGAAGCAGCACCAGCAACAGTAAGCAAAGCATCATGTAATTCGCCCAAAAGCGAAAAATGAACCAAACAAAAAAAAAACAGCGAAAGAAATGAAACGCACAAATTATGCA
This sequence comes from Drosophila kohkoa, assembly GCA_019972355.1. Taxonomy (NCBI): domain Eukaryota; kingdom Metazoa; phylum Arthropoda; class Insecta; order Diptera; family Drosophilidae; genus Drosophila; species Drosophila kohkoa. The sequence continues at coordinate 4,971,778 of BJEL01000071.1, read as the reverse complement.
ATGCACAGACTGTGCGTGTGTGCGAGAGTGTAAGAGGGAGGGCAGCAGGTGGCGCGCACTCACACACACACACACTTTTCTACTTTGCTTAGCAGCCAGCCATATTGCTATTGTGATACCCTGAGTAAGCAAAGCATAAAAGGGTATATAGTTCATAAATTATACATTATTAAATTATACAGCTATATATTCAAACTGTAAACAAATAAAGTAAAATGAACATGATTTTACAAGTACATATAGTTTGTATGCCCTAAAAATTAATCACGGGTATCTCTTAGTCGAGCAGATGCCATTGCAGCTTTCTTTCGTGTTGCTGTTTTTGTCATTTCAGGCGCCGCCGTTTCGACGAGTTTCGTTGTGTTTCATTTCTACTTTTTCTTTACCTACTTATGTTTGGCATGCACGTGTGTGTGTAAGTTGTGTGTAAGCGAAAGCGCAACATAAATTGCATTTCAAATTGCCGCCCAGTTGAACAACAACAACAACAACAATGGCAACAAAAAGAAGAAAAACGAAACGAAAAAAAAAACTTGTTACAAAAAATGTTGCGAAAAATGTAGAAACAACAAATAGAAGCAGAAATGTAGAAAAGTGTAACATTGCACACAAAGTAATTGATTATGTGATGACAGACAGCGAGCAGCTAATTGAGCGAAAGAGAAAGAAACAATAACAGTAACAGCGGCAAACGTATAAAAGCTTTGCAATTTCAATGCATATGCATGAAATGTGAAAGAGAAGCAAATAATTAACTTATTAACTGACTGACTTAATTGATATGCTCATTCCACTTTTTTTTAGTCGTTTTTGCTCCCATATTATTGCCATAATAACAGTAGATGATGTAAATTTTGAAATGTGGCTTGGGTTTCTAATTTATGCTGCCATCATTCTGCACTTAACTGGAGAGTGACAAGTTTTATGGCTCTTCTCTATGTTCGTGCTCTCCGCTCTCGACTCTCAATATGAAGTGCAGGCAGAGCGTTTATGCGTGCGCGCATATCATGATAATTTATATTTTGGTAGAACATATTTTAAATCACTATATTGACCAAACTAAATAAAATATTCAAAAATTTTAACCCGAAAATAGGTCATTTTTTTTTCAATAATTAAAAAGAAAATAAAAATCATCTCCGCAAATTAAAAAAAAAAAAAACAAATACACACAAGAATACGAAAATTAAAGAAAAAACCTTTTCTTTAACCATCTAAAAATTAAACATTTCAACCGATTAATAATAAAATAATTCATTACTTAATTGTCCGTTTCTCTCAGTGAACTGAACGCATAAACGTTGCCGCTTGTAATTTTATTTACATTTTACGCTTTTTTCGCGCTACTCATCAATCATTTGAGCGCGTGCTTTTTGACTGCGCGCCGCCATTTTGCGACCCGCCCACAGAGCAACGGTTCATGCGTCCGTCTGTTCGTCTGTCCGCTGCCTTGTTGATTTGATTAAATTGCAGTCCTCGCAGCCAAATAATTCAATTGAATAAATGAAATTCGGAGCGTTTTTCGTGTTATTCGTTTTTTTTTTTTTTTTTTTTTTGAAAGAAGAAAAAAGCAATTTGCCATAAATTATTGTTAGCTGCGCGCAAATGGTTGACAATTAACGTAAAATTTTGCCGAATTCGCGCAACAAAAAATAAAACCACACTATTGATTTTAGTCGAAAGCGTAGTGAAAACAATTTGCTGCAGTGTGAAATTAAGGGGACTGGACTTAATGATGCGACAGCGATTTATGATCAATTAAACAACGCTGCGAATTAACTAAATTTGCTATAATTTGACAAGCAACAATTTTGCACACCTTAATTAGAAGTCAAAAAAAGCTTAATAAATAAATATACAGTAAGTAAATTGTAAACTGTTCTTTTGAACTCTTTACAACACTGCTAGCACCGACATTTTGAAGTTACAATGCAAGTCTCGAATTTCACAAGTCTGAGGAACGGACGAAAGTTCTCAAGAGCCAGACAGACTGGAGTCGTAGACGGAGTCGGAGACGGAGTCGAGGTCGGAGCATTGAGAGCAAGGGCGTGCCCAGCGCAGTGCATTAAAGGAAACAACTAATGCCACACTCTTTGCGCACTTTGCAACACTACAAACATTTCAATAGTGCATAATTTGTGTGCACAACTTGCCGGCTCTTTTAATCCATTAAACGGGTGGCGCCAACTCCCCACCCTTCTCCTTTCCCCCCTCGAACTTTCTGCATTCATTATGTGTTGCAGCTTCCTCTTTATGATTTTCATTCGCGACGTCGCGAGCAACGAGCAGCGTCATTGTTTGCGGTGTTAATATTTGGCGTCTGCCACCACCAGGCAAGGACAGCAAGGACAACAAGGACCCAACATCAACTCGTCATCAGTCATCAGGCGCCGTGCGCCATTTTATTGTCAGCTTGTTACTTTTGCCGGCTTATTGTGAATGTCATTGCACTTTTTGCAGCCTTTTCTTCTTCCCTTTCCAACTTTAACTCCCCAACACTGCGAAATAAATGTCCCAACTATAGTATATTCACATTGTTATGTCCGCTTCTTTTCTTTTAGCACGCTCTTGGCGCAGATCTAGCCATTAGCATACCGAACAATCCGGGCCTAGACGATGGCGCCTCCTATCGACTGGACTATAGCCCGCCCTCGGGCTCACCGGAGCCAAACACAACGATTGCCTCGCGGGACATTGGTGACGAGATCCAATTCTCCAACGCCTTGCCCGGCACCAAATACAACTTCTGGCTGTACTACACCAATTTCACGCATCACGATTGGCTCACCTGGACGGTAACCATAACAACAGGTAAATTTAATATTGCAAGGAATCATTTTCAGTCTCAATTTGGTAAAAGAAACCACTTTTGATGCCAATAACTCTTCTAGTCTTTGAGATTGAAGTGTTTAAGAGCGCAGACAGACAGAAAGACGGAAATAAGTCTATATATGGATTTGAAATTGTTGAATACTCCCATTTAGACTGTCTTAGGTCAATCTATGAAAGTCATGAAAGTAGATTCTTTGAGATTAAAGTGTTTAAAGGCGCAGATAGGCAGAAATAGGAAAAATATATGATATATGGATTGAAATTCGTCTAAATTGTCGCGATTTAAAATATTTTATGAAAGCCATGGAAGCAAAAGCCACTTTTCATGTTAATACCGCGTCGAGTCTTATAGATTGAAGTGTTCAAAAGGACGGACAGACAGAAAGACGGAAATAAGTCTTCATATGGATTTGAAATTGTCTAATACTCACTATTAAAGTCCTGGAAGTAAAAACCACTTTTGATGCCAGGAACTCTTCTAGTCGTTGAGATTGAAGGGTTCAAGAGAGAAAGACGGAGAAACGTCGATATATAGATTTGAAATTGTCGAAGAAGTTTCAAGGAAAACTTTTAAAGAGTAAAGAATAAAGAGAGAATAATTGCAGTACGACTTCATTGAATTTCTTTTAAATACCTTTCAAGCTCAATGCAGACATTTTTTTTTATAAATTCTCAACAACTTTGCTAAACAAATGAACTTCACAATGCTTCACTTTTTCATTTCACAAAATTTGAAAAAGATCATAGACAGATAAATAAATATAGTTCCTATTCTTGCGGTCAAAAAATAGACCTCAATAGGTGAGAAATTAGTGAAGCTTTCGTGAGTTGGCGAAATCACGAAGCATCGGTGGTTCAGTGGTAGAATGCTCGCCTGCCACGCGGGCGGCCCGGGTTCGATTCCCGGCCGATGCAAAAACCACTTTTTTTAATTACTTTCACACAAAAAAAAAAACAACTTAGTTCGACGTAACTGAGGTCAACAAATCTTCGTAGCACCCACTTGCCGTTGACCAATGCGTAAAAGAAAACTTTAAACTCATATATTTATGAGTTTACATTATTATATCTTGCATAGTGTTATCTCACTCTCGCACGCACACTTGTTTTTGTGCCGTTGTGTCGTTAAATTTGTTTTCATTGCTGTCAAAAGTAGAAAGTGAAAGATTGCTACGCAAGCAGATCGCACGATTAAATGCAAAAACAAAAGCAAAAACACGCTGCGCCTCAGCAGCAGCAGCAGCAACAACAACTACAAGAAAGAGACGAGACGAGTGAACGAGCACTCAACTATGGCGCTTAGCTAAAAATAGACACACGCACACACACAGAGAGACAGGCAGACATGGCTAGAGTGACAGACTGAAAGTGCGGGAGAGACACAAAACAGCATTGATAATGTGAAAGCTTTTAAGCTACGAGCTTGCATGAAGCATCGGTGGTTCAGTGGTAGAATGCTCGCCTGCCACGCGGGCGGCCCGGGTTCAATTCCCGGCCGATGCAAATTTCACTTTTTTTCGATTATTTTATATTAATTTACGATTTTTTTTAACTTTTCAGCACCCGATCCGCCATCGAATCTGTCGGTGCAGGTGCGCAGCGGCAAAAATGCAATCGTATTGTGGTCACCGCCCACACAGGGCAGCTATACGGCCTTCAAGATCAAGGTGCTTGGCCTCTCGGAGGCATCGAGCAGCTACAATCGCACCTTCCAAGTCAACGATAATACATTCCAGCACAGTGTCAAGGAGCTGACACCGGGCGCTACCTATCAAGTGCAGGCCTATACCATCTACGATGGCAAAGAGTCTGTCGCCTATACGAGTCGAAACTTTACCACAAGTGAGTATATTAAATTATATTCTTCCATTCTCTGCTTTCTGGTGTCGGAAAATATTAATAACTATAACAACAACAACAACCATATTATTCTCTGTTCTTTACACACTCTTAACTCTCTTGTGTGCATCTCTTGTAATTGTAACTAAAAAAAAAAATAAATAAATAAAAATACAAAATAAAAAGGTCGAAGGACGCGGCATAAAGAATTGCTGGATATTAAAATTTTGAGAGGTAATGTAATCCCATGAAATTTTCGGTTCGTCTACAAAAATTGCATGCCGCACAATTTGCTCGTCGTTGTTTGTATTTTGTTTTTTGGTTTTTCTATTTAAATTACTATATACTATAACTGCCACCCCTGACTGGTGTGCAACCCTGACCCCAAGCCAAGCCAACCAAAACTGACCGCTGGCAATGCGCCAAATTCATTTCACCAGCCAAAAAAAAAGTAAAGCTAAAAAAGAAAGAAATTTCACAGCAACCATTTTGGCACTTTCTCCAACCACAGTCGCTCCCTCTCACTCTTCCTCATCCCTGGCTCCATCGGCCTTAACCTCAACCCACATTGTGCACGCTATTTGCATTTGCCACCACAACAAAGTGCGATTACACACACAAATATCCGTATATCCCAGCTGCACAGTTGAACATTTAAGCTATGAATTGCATGGATTTTTATGCTGATGCGACAACTCTATGCAATATGACCATTTGGCAATACTGTTTCATAAGCCTATTAAGTTGGCTGCGGCTGACATTAACCATAATAAATGAAAGGTAAAAAACCAAAAGTAGGGTTAGGTAAACGTTGTAGAAGAACTCATTTAACAAACAAACTTTTACAAACTTAATGTGTTCCCACTTTGAGTGGGTCAAACTACGTAACTAATCCGTCTATTGTCAAATGTAGCTATTCATTTGAACTAATCACAACTGATAGCTTTATTTAACTACTTATATATTCGTAATAAACCTAACCTAACAAATTTGAATACATTGTTGAATTTTGTAACCACTGTGCAACTGCACAAAAAATACTTTTGTTTGCTTGCACATCAGTCAACGCAACTTAGTTGTATGTTAGCATATGCATGGTACAATGGGTCGTATACGCAACCCGCTAAAGGAACATTTCCTTTATTTTAATCCTGTACTCACTCTCTCTCTCTATCTCTCTTAGAACCCAACACACCTGGCAAATTCATTGTGTGGTTCAGGAACGAGACAACGCTGCTGGTGCTGTGGCAACCGCCTTATCCAGCGGGCATCTACACGCACTACAAGGTCTCGATTGAGCCGCCCGATGCCAACGACAGTGTGCTGTATGTGGAGAAGGAGGGCGAACCTCCCGGTCCGGCGCAGGCGGCCTTCAAGGGTCTTGTGCCCGGCCGGGCGTACAACATATCGGTGCAAACGATGTCTGAGGATGAGATTTCACTGCCAACAACGGCACAATATCGCACGGTGCCGTTGCGACCGTTAAATGTGACATTCGATAAAGATTTCATCACATCCAATTCGTTTCGGGTGCTGTGGGAGGCGCCCAAGGGCATCTCCGAGTTTGACAAGTATCAAGTGTCGGTGGCCACAACGCGACGACAGTCGACAGTGGCCCGTAGCAATGAACCGATTGCCTACTTTGATTTCCGTGACATTGCCGAGCCGGGCAAGACGTTCAATGTGATTGTAAAGACCGTCTCCGGCAAAGTGACCTCGTGGCCAGCCACGGGCGATGTGACATTGCGACCGCTGCCGGTGCGCAATTTGCGTAGCTTCAACGATGACAAGACCAACACAATGATCATCACCTGGGAGGCAGATGCGGCAAGCACGCAGGATGAGTATCGCATTGTGTAAGTACGGATTGACAGAGTCCTGAGAGATTCCTGTGATCTAATTTAAGCTCCCTGCCAAATTCCTGGGGTTTCCTCTTCGAGTACTGATCGAATTCCTGTCGAATTTCGGAAGTTGCCTCTTCCGGAGTTAAGCTCCCTGCCAAATTCCTGGGGTTTTCTCTTCTATTACTGATCAAAATGAAACTTCCTGTCGAATTCCTGACGTTGCCTCTTCCGGAGCTGATTAAAATTAAGTTCCCTGTCTAGTTCCTCTTTCGGAATTCGTATACATTTAATTCCCTGTCGAATTCCTGAGGTTGCCTCTTCCAGAAAAGGACAAATTGAACTCCCTGTAGATTTTCAGCGGTTACCTCTTCCGCAACTAATCAAAATTAACTTCCCTATCTAGTTATTTTTCGGAATCCATCTAAATTAAATTCCCTGTTCAATTCCCGAAGTTGCCTCTGTCGGAACTGACCGAAGTTAAACTCCCTGTCGAATTCCTGAGGTTATCTCTTTCGAAACTGATCAAAATTAAGTTCCCTGTCTAGTTATTCTTACGGAATTCATATAAATAAAATTCCCTATTCAATTCCCGAAATTGCCTCTGTCGGAATTAATCAAAATTAAGCTCTCTGTAAAATTCCTGTGATTGTCGCTTTTAGAAGTGACTTCAATTCAACTCTTTTCCTAGATCCTGAGGTTTGCTCTATCAAATTTAACCTAAATTAAACTTTATTTACGCTTAGCTACCACGAGCTGGAGACGTTTAATGGCGACACCAGCACTCTGACCACAGGTCGCACTCGCTTCACCCTCGAGAGCCTGCTGCCAGGCAGGAATTACTCGCTCTCCGTGCAGGCTGTCTCCAAGACAATGGAATCAAACGAGACGAGCATTTTTGTGGTCACGCGTCCCTCATCACCGATCATTGAGGATCTGAAGAGCATACGTCAGGGCCTCAACATAAGCTGGAAGAGCGATGTCAACTCCAAGCAGGAACAATACGAAGTTTTGTATTCCCGCAACGGAACGAGCGAGGTGCGCACCCTCATCACCAAGGAGTCGCGTTTGGTCATCAAGAATCTGCAACCAGGCGCTGGTTACGAGCTCAAGGTCTTTGCCGTTAGTCACGAGCTGCGAAGCGAACCACACGCTTACTTCCAAGCAGTCTGTGAGTACACAATTTATGCAACATTTATTTCCGCAACTCAATTTTTCAAATTCCCCTTTGTTCAGTTCCCAATCCACCACGCAACATGACGATTGAAACTGTGCGCAGCAATTCGGTGCTTGTGCATTGGTCACCACCGGAAAGTGGCGAATTCACCGAATATTCCATACGCTATCGCACCGACAGTGAACAACAGTGGGTGCGTTTGCCTAGCGTACGCTCCACCGAAGCCGACATCACAGACATGACCAAGGGCGAGAAATACACCATTCAAGTGAACACCGTCAGCTTTGGCGTCGAAAGTCCCAATCCCCAGGAGGTCAACACCACAGTGCCGCCAAATCCCGTCTCGAACATTATTCAGCTGGTTGACTCGCGCAACATTACGCTGGAGTGGCCCAAACCCGAGGGTCGCGTCGAGTCCTACATCCTCAAGTGGTGGCCCAGCGACAATCCCAGTCGTGCGCAGACCAAAAACGTTTCGGAAAACAAGTCGGGTAAGTACGTCAGAGGAGTCCTCTGAACTAGATCTAAAATAAGTAGCAATGTGTGTGAAAAACAACGACAGAATCTATTCTAAACATCAGAAGAAAGCAGGAACATTTTGGAGATATACCTAAGGCAAAAAAGGAAACAATAATAGAATGAGAAAGCAGGAAAAACAGAAAGCTGTTGAATACTCCCGTTGAGTACATCTAAACTAAGTGGATATATGCGAGAGGAACAGCGAAAGTATAGATTCTAAGCTTCAGGAGAAATCGAAGCATTTCGGAAGTTTCCCTAAGACAAAAACAAACAACTACTTATAAAAATCCGAGAATGAGAAATCATGATAGAAAGAAGACTGTTGAATGCTACTATCAAGCTGGTCTAATCTAAGTAGAAATGCGTGAGAAGAACAACGAAAAGATCGATTCATAGTTTTGGATGAAAGCAGGTACATTTCGAAAGTATCCCTAAGGCAAAAAAACAAAGAAGTAGTAGAAAGTAGAAAGCAGAAAGCAGACTCTTGAATGCTACTGACGAGCAGGTCTAATATAATAGAGGGATCGTTTCTAGGCTTCTAAAGAAAGGAGGAACAGAAAACAATAATAGCTTAGGCTTAGGAAAACATAATAAATAGACTTTTAACAGATTATAAAAAGCTGTTGAATGCTCTGAAGTAACCCAGAGAAAAGCATACTCATAAGATAACCCCAATTCCTGAACGCAATGTGCTACACAAATAGAAACCAAGTTCCACAATCAAATAACACCCCCGAAATTCTTAAACACAGGAACATCATTGCCCCCAATTTGTCTTCTCAAATAAACCCTTAACTTATAAACGACTTCTTGCTACCCGTTTTCTTACAGCGGACGATCTGTCGACGGTGCGCGTTCTCATTGGCGACCTGATGCCCGGACTGCAGTACAAGTTCGACATTCAGACGACATCCTACGGCATACTGTCGGGCATTACGAGCCTTTATCCCCGCACCATGCCGCTCATACAATCCGATGTGGTGGTGGCCAATGGCGAGAAGGAGGACGAACGGGATACAATCACACTGAGCTATACACCGACGCCGCAATCGTCATCGAAATTCGACATCTATCGCTTCTCGCTGGGCGATGCCGAGATCAAGGACAAGGAGAAGCTGGCCAATGACACCGATCGCAAGGTGACATTCACCGGTTTGGTCCCGGGACGTCTGTACAACATCACCGTGTGGACGGTGAGCGGTGGCGTCGCCAGTTTGCCCATTCAACGACAGGATCGTCTCTATCCCGAACCGATTACACAACTGCATGCGACAAATATTACGGATACGGAAATCTCGTTGCGTTGGGATCTGCCCAAGGGCGAGTACAATGACTTTGACATTGCCTATCTGACGGCCGATAATCTCCTGGCCCAGAACATGACCACACGCAACGAGATTACAATCAACGAGCTGCGACCCCATCGCAATTACACCTTCACCGTTGTGGTGCGCTCCGGCACCGAGTCATCGGTACTGCGCAGCAGTGCACCGCTCTCGGCGAGCTTTACGACCAACGAGGCGGTGCCGGGACGCGTGGAACGCTTCCATCCCATGGACGTGCAACCGAGTGAGATAAACTTTGAGTGGTCGTTGCCATCGAGCGAGGCGAACGGCGTCATAAGGCAATTCTCCATAGCCTATAGCAATGTGAATAATGCCAGCGATGCGGGCGCCCAGGACTTTGATTCCGAGGAGTCGTTCGGTGTGATCAAGAACCTCAAGCCGGGCGAGACGTATGTGTTCAAGATACAAGCGAAGACCGCCATTGGCTATGGACCGGAGCGTGAGTACAAGCAAACGATGCCGATATTGGCGCCACCTCGACCAGCCACTCAGGTGGTACCGACTGAGGTGTATCGCAGCTCGTCAACCATACAGATCCGCTTCCGCAAGAACTATTTCTCCGATCAGAATGGTCAGGTGCGCATGTACACGATCATTGTGGCCGAGGATGATGCTAAAAACGCGTCCGGATTGGAGATGCCCAGCTGGCTGGATGTGCAATCGTATAGCGTCTGGTTGCCGTATCAGGCCATCGATCCGTATTATCCATTCGAGAATCGTTCGGTCGAAGACTTTACCATTGGCACCGAGAACTGTGACAATCACAAGCTCGGCTATTGCAATGGTCCGCTCAAATCGGGCACCACATATCGGGTGAAGGTGCGCGCTTTCACCGGTCCCGACAAGTTCACGGACACCGCGTACAGTTTCCCTATACAAACAGGTATGTTTCAATTGGCAAACCTTACGCCCGCCCCCGCACCTAATCATTTAACAACCCTTATCCACTTTAACCCCTTATCGTATGTCTTGCCTTTTTGCATGTTCATAATAGAACTGCTGAGCTCACCGGGTAAGACACTTTATTGCGTTTTCATCATCAACAAAACAAAAACCTGCTGCTGCTATTCCTTGCATTTAACTAATCAACTCTTTTTCGCTTTTGCTTTTATTCCCCCCGAACGAACTAGATCAAGACAACACATCGCTGATTGTGGCTATCACGGTGCCGTTGACCATCATCTTGGTGCTGCTGGTCACACTGATGTTCTACAAACGGCGACGCAACAATTGCCGCAAGACGACCAAGGATTCGCGTGCCAACGATAATATGTCGCTGCCCGACAGTGTCATCGAACAGAATCGCCCCATTTTGATCAAGAACTTTGCCGAACATTATCGTCTAATGTCCGCCGATTCGGACTTTCGCTTCAGCGAGGAGTTCGAGGAGCTGAAGCATGTGGGTCGAGATCAACCTTGCACATTCGCTGATCTACCCTGCAATCGTCCGAAGAATCGTTTCACCAACATTCTACCCTACGATCATTCACGCTTTAAGCTGCAACCCGTTGATGATGACGAGGGCTCTGATTACATCAATGCCAACTATGTGCCCGGCCATAATTCGCCGCGGGAATTCATTGTCACCCAGGGACCTTTGCACTCCACACGGGACGACTTCTGGCGCATGTGCTGGGAGAGCAACTCGCGTGCCATTGTCATGCTGACGCGCTGCTTCGAGAAGGGACGCGAGAAGTGCGATCAGTATTGGCCCAACGATACGGTGCCCGTCTTCTATGGCGACATCAAGGTGCAGATACTCAACGACAGTCATTACGCCGACTGGGTGATGACCGAGTTCATGTTGTGTCGGGTAAGTTCTTCTTCTACTTCCTAAGTCCATCCTGCTCGCTCTCCTTTTCTTTCCCTCCTGCCATGCGCGCCTCATTTTTGACTTCCTCATGCAGGCTATTCCAATTCCAATTCCTATCTTCTATTGAATCCAATTAACGCCGTTAGGTTATTAATTCAATATATTCCTTGTCCTTGACTCAAAGCATTGAATCCTAGTCACTCCGTTAAGTTGTTAAGTCCATATATTCCTTGTCAAACCTATCCATGTTTTGCTCCTCTTTGTCTAAGAAGTTTTCCTAATGATTGATCTTTGTTCCCTATCCTGTCGGTATCTTTGTTGTATCCCAATCTTCGGGATTTATGTTTCAATTAAATTCTTCTTGATTTCATTAGCTCTCCTATCCATTGTATTCTTTGTCCACTTAATATTTTTCCATTCGTCTTGGTTGAAGAGGAATTCTATCTCCCTTAGATGTTTTCCTCGTAATACTCAATTGATATATCCAGTCTCTATTTAAGTGGAATACTATCTTCCTTAAAAGTTTTCGTCGTATCTTTATTGAAGAGTAACTCTGTATCCCTAAGAAGTATTTCCCAATTGATCTACCCAGGTTTTATCAGCTCTTCAGCTCTTGATTCTTAGAAGTCTTTCTCGTATTTTCCAATTGATCTGTCCAGTCTTTATTGAAGAGGTACTCTACCTACCTTAGAAGCTTTCTTAGAATCTTTATTAAAGAGGCTTTCCTTGTATTTCCCAATTCTATTCTATCTATTCAGTCTTTCCCAATCTATTCAGTCTTTATTGAGGAGGAATTCTATCTCCCGTTGAAGTTTTCCTCGTATCTTTATTGATTATTTATCTGTATTCCTTAAACATTTTCCTCGTATTTTCCAATAAATCTGGCCAGTCTTCATAGACGAGGAACTCTGTCTTCCCTTAGAAGTTCTTCTCGTATTTCCCACTTGATCTGTCCAAGTTTAATCAACTCTTCAACACCTGTTTATCAATTAAAATTGAACCTTTTTTCCCCCTTTGTTCTCTTCTCCCACACAGGGCAGTGAACAGCGCATCCTGCGACACTTCCACTTCATCACCTGGCCGGACTTTGGAGTGCCGAATCCGCCGCAGACGCTGGTGCGATTTGTGCGCGCCTTCCGGGATCGCATCGGTGCCGAGCAGCGTCCGATACTGGTGCACTGCAGCGCTGGCGTTGGCAGATCGGGCACCTTCATCACCCTCGATCGCATACTGCAGCAGATCAATACGTCCGACTACGTGGACATCTTTGGCATCGTTTATGCCATGCGCAAAGGTCAGTTCAAAATTGGGGATCTGAATTCAGGACATTAATATTCCCTTCCTTGCATTGCAGAGCGCGTTTGGATGGTGCAAACCGAGCAGCAGTATATCTGCATACATCAGTGCCTGCTGGCGGTGCTCGAGGGCAAGGAGAACATCGTGGGACCCGCCCGTGTCATGGAAGACAACGAGGGCTTCGAAGGTATGTACCCAAAGTTCATTCCTTCCCTTGTTCCCTATTCCCTACACAAAAAATTACGTTGCCTGGTGCTGGGCCTGCTTTGGTTTTTGGTAAAGCGACTAATCCTAACCTGAAATTCCTCAAAACAATTAAAAGAAAAATCCACAATTTGGTGACGGGTTCTCTCTCTCTCTCTCTCTCTCTTCTAACAAACAAATTTCTGCTAACACAAAATACATTGCACACGCATCATCAAAAAAACAAAAAAAAAAAAAACAAAACGAAAATGAGTAGGCGGCGATGGTCAAATGCAGCAACAAGGCGCCATTGTGGCGACCATTGAGGAACATCATCAACATCATCTACATCAGCAGCTGCTGCTGCAACCGGACGAAGCCGAAGCGATCGACGATGAGAACGCCGCCATACTCCACGACGATCAACAGCCGCTGACGAGCAGCTTTAGTGCTCACATGACAAGCTTTGGGGCAACGAATGGCTTGGGACTCCAGTTGGCCTCGAATTCGATGAGCTCGTTCGGTGTGGTGGGCAATAACAACAACACCTCGGCGGGATCGACGGGAGGAGGTGGCGGACAGGATCAGACGTCACAGGACAGATGACATTCGGTTGTCAATCAGAGTGATAACAACAATTCGGTGGTTATTGTTCTGGTTGACAACAAGCCCAGCTCAATGATCTGCAAGGAGGGCAGCAGCATCGATATCGATGTGAAGAAGGAGCCCAATCAAGTCATTGCCCCCAATGGGGGCTACACAACATTGCAGCATCGTCGCAAATCCCAGCTGATCACATTTAGCGCCAGCTCATGTGACATCAAAAACAGTCTGAGCCATGAGCTCATCACAACAGCAGCAGCTGCAGCGAATTCCTCCGCTGCGAATTCCGGTGGAAATTCCGGTGCCGGTAGCCAACGAGCGAGTCGGGCGAATGTGCGTCTCAGTTTCGCCGAGGAGGATGTCATGATATTGCCCCCAGCTGTGGCAACGAACACAGTTGCACCTCCGATGGAAGATGATGTCTTTCGACGTCGTCGCTCGCTCCTCAGCGAAGTGGAGCTCGGTGTTGAGGCGGGTGAAGAGGGCGTCGAGCTGCAGCTCGAGGAGGAACTCGAGGAGGAAATAGAAGAAGAAGAGGAGGAGGAAATCGAAGAGGAAGATCTTTATTTGCACGACGAGTTCGAGACGCACATCGATGCCAAGTCGAATAATGCCAACGATGACAGCGGAGGCGGCAGCTATGAGGATTCCCATGCTCTGCACAGTTCGTTGGGTGGCAGCAATCGGAACAGCTTGGAGAAGGATGACGATGACATCGAGGTGGATGTGATTAGCACCGATGTCAGTTGCTACGATCAACTCTTGGGCAGCAGTTGCAATACGACGCGAAATGGCGATGACGATGACATTGCCACGCTCATCGGTGATGGGGATAATTACACCAAGCTATCGAGCAAACATCAGTCGGCTAATGCGGCAACTAATGTGCCATCTAATGCTCAGCATAATGCTGTTACTGTGGGTGAAACAGGCAACGCAGGAAGCGGTGGAGGAGGAGGTGGCGGTGGCGGTGGTGGAGGTGGTGGCATCATCTATGCCAATCCCTTCATGGGTTTGTAGTCTTCTCATACTTGCTCTCCCTCTCTCTCTCTCTCTCTCTCTCTCTTTCTTTATTTTTGTATGTTATCTCTCTCTCTCCCTCTCTCTCTCTCACTCTCTCTGTCTCTCTCTCTGTGTATCTCTCTGTCTTTTGCTTTTGTATGCCGCATGCAACTTGTTGCCGCTTTTTTTTTAATTTACTATCAACTTTTTTATATGTACTTTTTTTGTAGCATGTTTTTTGTTTTGTTCTCCTCAAAATGATCCAATATCTAATTTGTTTTTTTCCATTTTTGCAGATGACGAGGGCATCGCGGAATCGGGCATGTAAATGACGATGTTTCTTCCTCAACCCTGCCTCCCCCCAACTTTGCCTACCCTCCGCAGCATCAGAAAAGAAAAGGAAAAACACTACATAAAATTTAATTTACTTAAGTAATTCGAAAAGCAACGCTTGATATTATACTTGATACATCATATATATACATATATATACATATATCGTACACCATATATATCGTATATCGTACAACGTACTATACGAAACCCACTCAAAAAAAAAAAAAAAAAAAAAAACATTGGATTGGATGCGCAATAATTCAACTTTTATACATACATCTCAGAAAAATAAAAATCTAAAATATTTCGAGAAAAAAAAAAAGAAAAACAAAGACGAACTCAACTGCGGCTAGCCGAAGTTTTAATGCCCTTTCAGAGAGTGCTTACAACTTCTAAAAAAAAACCGAGATCAAAATTCATCAAAAAGAAAAAATTTTTATAAAATGATTTTATCTATTTAAAAATAACCATTTCATAACCTCACTTTAAATAATTCCCTGTATGTACTACAACTAGCCAAGCTTAAATTTGTTACAGTCAGGCATAAAAGTTTTTCAAGCAAAAATAAGTCCGATTTCTACTTTTAGACTTACCCAACGACTATAAAGCAATCATATAGTACATATTCCAATTCCGATTTTAAAGATATCGGCAAATCAATAAGTTCATGCATCGCTCGCTCTCTGTCAAGGTGCGCTAAAGGGTATAAAATTAGAATATCTACTAAAAAGATCCAATCCTGTATTTGTATTTGTAATTTGTACTATCCGTATTTGTATTTGTAATTTGTAATCGCTGCTAAAATACTGATACTACCGATATTATATAACTGATTGTCAACCTAAACATATTTTTATTGCTAGCCACAATTTTTTGTAATGTTATATAATTATACATATATATATACAATATATACACTATATACCATATATATATATATAGATATCAATATATATATATCGTATGTATCTTCCAATTTTTGTACACTAAATGTTAGTTGAAAACGACGAAGTTGAAGAAAAGCGCTAATGGTTTTTTTTATATACATATATACTAAATATATATATATATATATATACCATACGAAGATTTAGGGTATATATGCCCGATATTGGGGCGTCAAATAACTACTAAAACCGAAATGCTTGAAAATATATATATAAATTATATACATATGTACATATAAATGTATGTAATCAAATGCAATAATTCAGTTACATAGTTTTTAAATAATAACAACAAAAGAGAAAAGAATTAATTTTTAGTCCATATTCCCCCCGTTTTTTTTTTTTTTTACTTTTTACTTTTTACCGATTAAATCTACTTACTGTATATGTAAACAGTATCTTTGTATATGTGTGTAATTTTGTGTATGTATGTGCTACTTTAATGTTGTTTCTACATAATTAATATATATAGAATTTTATTTAAAAATCATCGTTTTATTTTTGTGTTTCTTTTTCGTTCATTTGAATTTTTATCGATTTCGGTAACGATAACGATAACGATGAGAGAAAAAACAAAACATGGCTAACAGCGCACAATAACTGTTGAAAGCACAAGACGCTGTTAGCTTAACGAACTGTACACCGACAACAGCAGCACAACAACAACAAGAACAACAACAACAACAAAAAAGAGAACAACAAACATGAAGAGAACAAATGACCAACGCATTTTGTAAGGCGATAATCATTTACAAACAGCAAACAGAACAAAAACACAAATTTTACATTTCTTTTGCCTTGTATATGTATGTATGTTTGTATGTATAAGTAACGGAACTTGCATACAACATGGCTGATTTACATTTTAGTGCTCAGCAGGTGCCAAAGCAATACACACACACACACAGACAAGCATAATCATGGAGTAGGGAAGTGTGTAAAACAATAAACATGAGAATGTAGCAATAGAGAAAATGTAGTCAAATTAATTTGCCAGTGCAATAGAATGCTTTTAGACTAGGTTAATACTACACATCAACAAAATGCAATACAACGAAAACAAAACTGCCCCTCCCCTTCCCCCACACACACATACACACAAACACAAAGTGTCATACATACCATATATGCAAAACACATATGCAAACACATAACTAACAAGTCTGTAGTAGAGAACGCATACACATACATATGCTTGACTTGATATACATACATAGAAGCATAGACTATATATGAATGGAATACATATGCATATGCAATATATACATATATAAATACGTATATATATATATAAATACACACACGTCTATATCATTGTAATAATTATTTGTAATGTTTATCAGTAGAATTATGATATGAAAATGAAAAATGCATATTAAAAACGCAAAACTCACCAAATGTATTCTAACGGAATCACTTTCACTGTTTTTTATTTGGCGCCCTTTAACGCATTACTAGCGATGCAGTGGAGAGTATATTTTGCCTATCGATTGGAATATACTGCAAGCCAGCAGTTATCGATGGCAATCTAATGTTTGAATTTAAAGCGATGATTTTGATCTGACAACTCTCGCCCGTTTTGAATTCTCTACATAAATCGTTATTAATTTAGCTTTATTTTGCGCCCAATATAGATTGAGTTTTGATTAATATCGATTAAAATAGACTGCAAGCTTTTACTTTTATCGATGACATCTCAATGATTTGGCGGCTGATTCAAAGCGAGGATTTCGATTTACAATTTAAATTACGTCTTTTTTGTTTATAACAATTAAATATACATACATTATCTTACAAATTAGGCACAACAGAAATGAGTAAACTAAAGCTAATGCAATCTAATTTGACGCCTTCATATTTGCCAGCGTTGCATCCAACTCAGACTGAATATGTTCGAATTGATTGAACAGCTGCAGGAGCTCCGGCTGCGTCATCTCAAAATTAATATCCTCGCCGGCGCCCGTCTTCAATTGCAGCACTGCCAGCGCCGTCTTCTCCCGTTGCTGGCAATGCGAGGCAATCTCAACATTCAATTTCCATGCCATGTCCTCAATCACATTCGACTCGTAGCGTTCGCTGGCCAAGTTGTTCATCATGGGCGTCGTTTGACGCACCCACAGTCGCAATATGGCATCGATTTTCGCCTCGTCCTGCAGCTGGAGTTTCTCGCGCAGCTCACGCTGCAAATGACTTGGCTTGATGATGAACGTGGAGATGCGACGCAAAATGTACGAGAACGTTTTGATTAGCAGCAGAAAGTCGGCTCGCGGAACGCCCACCAAACGCTCCAGCTCCTCCAGCGTATATTCCGGTTCACTGCTTGTGCTGCTGCCAGCTCGCTCCGTTGTTGTAGTCGTCACACTGGTGCCCACTGTAATGCTGGGCGCTGGCAAACCAGCTCCACTGGCGCCACCTACACCACTGCTTGCGGCAGCGCTGCTCGAGGGGCTCATTTGTCGATGCACATAGAGGAGCACCGTTGTGAACGTTTCGTAGGGCAGTGCATTGATGATTTTGATACCCTCGCGTGCCCTAAACAACAATATTGAGGAATAAGTGCATTCAAGTCGGTTTAACTTTACACTTACCGCTCGGTAATCTTAATCCAGTTAATGCTCATTGCAATTGCAAATGTATCACAAAACAAAACAACAATCAACTTACAGAAATGCAATGATTTATACTGTCCAGTGTGACCACACCATATTCGATCAAAAAATATACCACAAATGCATTACTGGCTTGGTTACACTTCTGCTAACAAAAAATCCTAATGTCAATGCATAAAAATACCAAATTAATAATAATGCAAATGACTGTAGTGTGACCAACCAAATAGTACACACATTTTAATAGAAACGGATATCATGACTGAATCTGACATCGCTGAGATAATATTCTTCGTTCGTTACAATTTTTCTACAATATAAATGCACATACAAAATTTATTTAGACAGTTCGATTAATTTTTAATACCTATCGTCTAGCTCTAGTATTTTCGAATATATGTTGAACAGTGCGACCAGCTGTCAATTGTGAAAGCAGTATATTTTGTGGTATGTTTGTGGGCTTTACGTAGCAAATTTTGAAATCGGACTTGCGGTCACCCTTGGGTGCAGTGAAAGAAAGTGCGCGTATATAGAAATTATTAGAGACGAAACTAATTTTATTAGTAATTAATAAAAAATTATCAAATGCGCAGACAACTATAAGACTTATGTGCACAAATACAACATAAATCCCACCACTTCAAATTGGACGTAAAAGTAAGAAATTCTTAACATAAAAAAAAGCAAATTTGTTTATGTTTATTAGTGCCGAAGTAAATAAACATAGGGGCAAGGCAAAAGGATACACAACAATAGGACTAAGAAGAAGTAGAAAAGGACGCTTAGTCCACAAAGTGTGTAGGAAAAAATCGTGAAAAATGAAAAAGAAAAAATGGCTAGGCAATTATTTACCATTTTTCCCGCAGTCAAACAACATGTTAATGTGCGGCTTTTGTTGTTGCTGTTTGCTGTTGTTGGTGTTGTGTTAGACACTTTCCCAACTCGAAATGTCAGACTTGGGTGCTCTTTCAATACATATGCATATTAAGCTACAAATGTATATTATCTATGTGTTTGTGTGTGTGTGTGTATTTAATTTTTAATTCATGGTGTTTGTGTGTGTGTGTGTTGGCTCAAAAGTTCTTGCAGCTCTTGTAAAAATCGATAATGTGCAGAGCGCAGCAGCAGCGCAGCGTTAACGCTTGTTTATTTTATGCTTCGTCTGCAATTTGCAGCCCTTTCTCTCTCCCTCTCACTCACTCTACCGTTTCACGCTGCTTGCACCCTTGACTACTCACACACACACACACACATAGACAGACAGACAGTCAGGCATGCCCACAGAGATACAGACACACACTCACAATTAAATGCAGACAATATTAAAAACTATGATTTAAGCTCAGCTCTCAATTTGACACTCGCGCTCTCTCTGTGTAGCGGCATCCCGCTTACACTTCAGCCTCGCTGTATCCTGAGCAAACAATCCTCTTTCTCGCTCGCTCTCTTTCGCTGCCGATCGTTTTAACTGATAGCGGCAAAAACAAAACAAAACAAAACGAAACGCAAACGATACGCAATGAAATGAAAAGTAATTCACTTGCATTTTTATATCTTCATATTTAGCACATTCTTCTGCTTCTGCTTCAGTTTCAATTTCTGCTTCGGCTTCCTCGTTCCTCGTCTCTTCTCCACCATTTGCAAATATTGAAAAACAACAACAGTTAATCCAATTAACAAAAATGCAAGATAACAAAAACTAACGTAGCCAAGTCGACTTGTCGAATACTCTTCAGGAAATGTTTTTGTTGCTTCTTGCATAGGAATAAGGAAATAAAAAATATGAATTATAAATTCTAATAAATTTCAAAATTTTCGACTTTTTCTCAATAATATTCGAAAGAATTCAATTTTTCTTAAATACAAAATAATTGTTATGCATTATTTTGTAATAAAAAGTTATGGTAACTTTGAATTTTCGTTTTGACTTAAGAACTTAAAAATTTTATTCTTATAAAATGTCAAAATGATTTAAGAATTTAACTTAAATTTGTTTAATGTTTCATTTCTATTAAATAATTTGAAAAACATTGCATTTCTTTTTTAAATTTTTCATAAAAACAAAACAAAAACATTTTCCATTAAAAAAAAAAAAACAAAAAGTTTAAAAGAGGTGAAACTTATTGACAAATTTTGGAATTTAAAATTATTTGAATTTTTTAAATTAATAAATTATTAGAATCTTGTAATTTAAAAAGGATAAGTTGATGCAGACCTAATTAATGAGGAATTAAACCAAATTGTGTTATTTTAATATTAAAAACAAATGAGAATTTTTAGATTTAGAATTACATATTCAAACTTCGTAAAGTAATCTACTATTTTTCATTTAAAAAGAATATATATATTAATTGACAAATTTAAATAAGAAATTAATTTAAATATTTATTTCAAAATTAAAAATGAATGAAATTAGTAATTTAAACTGAATTAATTGATAAATTGAAATAATTAGAAATTAAAATAAATACTCCTATTTTTATTTCAAAATTCAAAATAAATTAAAACTAGTAAAGGAAATGCAATGGAAATGGAAAAGTTTGCTTGTCAATAAAGTTCATACAAAGTTCGTCTAGACCCTTTCCGTATCATTTATGGGGCCAGAGCTATTGACAGGTCTGCAAGCCAAAGCTACGCTTCAGTCTCTTTGGTAGCGCGTTTGGGTCAAGACGTTAAATACGTTATTGTTGTTTTTTTTTTTTTTCGTTGGGAGAGGGTCAAAAAGAAGAAGAAGATGCACTAAAGATATAACCTAACATAACATGCCATCATTTGCAGCGATAACGTCGTCGTTAGCCAAAAATGGAGCAACAGCAACCGAAGCGTTCCTCATTGCATTTTACTGCCGAGCTCGGGGCACTGGGAACTGGAACCGGAGCTGGAACTGGAGCTGGAGTTGAGACGGGTTCAAATTGTTCGCCGGCAACAACTCCGTTGGGCGGCGGAAGCAATGGCAACGCTGGATTTTTGCCCGATATGCCGCAATGGAAGAAGGATTTGATACAGCGACGCAAAACGAATGTGGCACGTACAAATGCAGCCGCCAGCTCACCCACAGCGTCCACAGCTGATGGCAACAACAGCAGTTGCATGGCTTTCACTGAACCTGCAGGTGAGTTGATTCCAAATGCTCTTATGCAACTGCAAACTAGAATGCATTCAGCTCACAGTCTCAGTCAGCATATCAAGTTTCAATGACGTAGCATGACTACGAAGCGAGTTACACGCTTCAAACGCTGCTGAACCGGTTCACAGCATTTCTGAAAAGTATTTTTGTATTGTTGTGGGAGTAATATGCAGTAAAAAGTATTGCTTTAATTATCTTAACAATTCCTGAACTGTTTCAAATCACTTGCACAGCTCCGTCACATACAATATAAAAACTTTTCGCTTTCTGAACCGGTTCACAACATTTCCATAAAATATTTTTGTAGGTGTAACAATCAGTATTTATTTATTTACTTTAACTATTCCTAAACCCTTTTAAATTACTTGCCTAGCTCCGTCTTTAACAGCACAATAATAACCTTTCGCTTTCTGAACCGGTTCAGCATTATTTCAAGCGCATCGAACTCTTTAGCCGGATCATAGGTTTTTTGAAAGTAGTTCATCGCCTTTCAAATCAATTCACACACAGCTTTCAAATAGCTTTGCTCATGAACCGGTTCGCAGAGTTATCAGCAAGACAAAAGCAAAGAGATCGCTTGAGTAATTATCAGAACAAGACAAATATGTGTATGAGCGTGTGTGTGTGTGCGTGCGTGTGCATGTTTGTTCATGTTTCGAGGTATCGATATCGATTCATGAAATCGCAAATGTGCAAAGTGGCAAATGCAGCTGGTGCTTAATTAGCCACGTTAACAACAGAAAACGAA
Organism: Drosophila kohkoa; assembly: GCA_019972355.1. Taxonomy (NCBI): domain Eukaryota; kingdom Metazoa; phylum Arthropoda; class Insecta; order Diptera; family Drosophilidae; genus Drosophila; species Drosophila kohkoa. The sequence goes on along the minus strand of BJEL01000071.1, from coordinate 4,949,560 downwards.
AAGAAAAATAATCATTATCAACAGCTGTGTTTCGTTGAATGTTATTGCAACTGTCAAGCAACCGCATCTGAGTTGTGCTATCGACAATCGATAACGATAACAACACAGCAGTGCATTCAGAGTTTTTAAAATTAAAGTGAATTTCTGGAGAAACATGATTTAAAAAAAAAAAACGTGTAAATTATTATTTCCAGTCAAATTTAGTAATAGACAAAGGCACTTTTTGGTCACTAATTCTATAAATATAATATAAATATATATTTTTTAGATAATATATGAAAATATATAATTTAGCATCTTAGCAAAATTGAATAAAGTAAACTGAGAACTGACTTTGTGGCTAATAAATAGTATTTAAGAAACTTAACCGAATTAAATAAAACGCGCAATAGTTAATAGCTCGCCGTTAAAGTAGCTAGAACTAACCATAAAATAGCTAAAATGAAATCATACAAAAATTTAGAATTTGAAAATGAGATGACGATCAAATTTATAGATAGGAAAAAATCTCAATTCTAGTCACAAAATGGCTAAATTAAACACGCAACAGTTAATACTCACTGTAAAAGTAGCTAGATCTAACCATAAAGTAGCCAAAATGACATCACAATCACAAAAATTTAGAATTTGGCATAAAATGAGATAACGATTAAATTTATAGACGGCAAAAACAAATCAATCTCAGTTCTCTCAAAATAGCTAAGCAAACAAGCAGCAGTTGAATTGATTCACACAAAAAGTAGCCAGATATAGCCATAAATTATCCAAAATGACATTACAATCACACAAAAATTTAAAATTTGGCATAAAATGAGATAACGATTAAATTGATTGATAGAAAAAACAAATACATCTTAATTCTAGCCACAAAATAGCTGAACAAAATATGCAACAGTTAACACTAGATTTATCGACAAATTTCTCGGTAAATCTAGTGTTAAAATTACTCACTCTAAAAGTAGCTAGATCTAGCCATAAAGTAGCCAAAGTGGCAGCCCTAATATACACACACAAACGCAATCCCTTGGTTATCAGCAGTTAGATCTAGCCATAAAATAGCTAAGAGTGGCATCACTGATACACACGCACACACACACATGCAATCGTTTGGTTATCAGCAGCCAAAGCAAAGAGCGAAGAACAACGACGCTTTATCAATTAATAATTGGCACTGAAAATTCGCTTCGTACCCCATTTATGACTTTTTACTAATAATAATATTTTTTCGTCCGTCGTCATTGACAGTTAGTTTTCGAGCTTGAGCAATTCACATAGTTTAAAGTTGTTGTCATCATTTCTTTTTCTACATTGTATATTTCTTCTTTTCTTTTCTTTTCTTTACCTTTGCTTTTTTTTTTTGTTGTGTGTTTTGTGTTTTGTTCGTTTTTTCGCTGCTTCTGCAGAGTCAGGTGCGACTGACGCCAGTGCAACAGCAACAGCAACAACAACAATAACTAGTCAACAGCAACAACAACAGAAGCATGTGAAACGAAATGTAAGCCAAACAACAACAACAACATTAAAGACTTCACCAACAGCAGAGGAAAAGTCTGAGAAATGTTTTATTGGAGCTGGAGGTCATCAAACGCTTCCAGCAGCAGCAACAACAACAACAACAACTACAGCATCATCCCAAAGTACACAACAAGGCAAAGAAGCGACCGCGGCATTTTCAGCAGAAACCGCAACAACAACAACAACAACGGCACCAATACCAAAGCAGCGATCAAGTTTATTTAACACAAGAAGTCAATCAACTGGCAAGGAGCAACAGCAAGAGATTCTAAATTTGGACTCTGCAGAGCGCCGAGAGCAAGAGCGAGAGAGCGAAAGAGAGCGTGCGTGCGGAGAGCGTGACGTTGAGGTGGTGAATATGTTGAATAGCAGCAGCAATCGAGTGCGCTCTCGCAGCAGCGGCGTCGTCAGTGGTGGTGGTGAAGTTGAAACTAGCACAGCGACAACTGGAGCATTAACAGCACTGGGCAGCAGCAGCGACGTCGGCGCAGCAACAGCGGCAACGGCGACATCGTCGTCGTCAGCAAATCAGTTGCAAACGAAATGCAAACTTGGCCAGAGCGTTGGTGCTGAAGCAGCGGCAGCGATCTTGCCAACAACAACACTTTTTGTTGATAAAAATTGTAAAACGAAAATATCCGATAAATTGCAGAGCAACAAGTTCATACAAAATCAACAGCAACAACAACAGCAGCAGCAACAACAACAACAACAATTGGCTGCATCGCCCACGAAAGTAGCGGTAAAAACAACAATGGTCGCCATGCAAGAAATGAAAAAGACAACAACACAAAATGGCCAACATCGTCATCATCATCATCATCACCACCATCATCATCATCACAATCAGCACAATGTGAAAAACGACGACGTCGTTGGCGTCGTTAGCATCGATGGCGGCGGCGACGGCGGCGTCGTCGTTGGCGTCGAGGATTTAAGCTACGGTCCCGGCATTGTGTCGAAGCTGCGCTGTCGCTATCTAAGCTTGGCGCTGCGTTGCGAGGCGACGCGCCAGCAATCGCAGCAGCAGAGCCAGCGACTGCAGCGTTCGACCAGTCTCAATACGCTGCTCGATCGCAGCGATAACGATCACGACGATAACGTCGATAACGATGACAACGTCGATGTCGAGGAGCCGGTTAAACAATGCAAAACTGCTGTTGTTGCTCCGCCGCCCATTTTGGGCGTGAAACCAACGGGAATTGCAACCACAGGCAGCGGTTATATTAAAAGCGTAACCATTGCTCAACAACAGCTGCGCCAACAACAACAACACCAACAGCAGCAGCAACAACATCAAATCGAACAGGAGCAACAACAACAACGTTCGCGTCACTTTAAACGCGGCAACGAGGTGATGAAGCGAGCGCGCAGCGTTGAAGCTTTGCTCTGCGAAAAGTCACCGTGGAGCAACAACCACAACAACAACATGGCCGCCTCAGTTACACCGTCAAGCAACAATGTGGTCTCCATCGAGGATAAAATTAATAATGCACGCGAACGTTTGCACAGCGGCACCGATGCAGCGCCCCCCAAGCGTCTCAGTTCGATAATCGATGACACCGAACGTCCGCCGCCCGATTTGGTAAAGCAAACGTTGAAAATGTTCGAGGCGAGCGCCAATCGGCGACCGCGCAGCGCACAGCGCAGCAACGGAGTTGGCGGCGTTGCCAGCAAGGTGGCCAATTATAAATCGATAATAAAGGAGCAGAAATCGAATACGAATACGAATTCGATAAGTTTGCCGGGTGGCGCTTTGGCTGCCTCAACACCGAAGCAGACGCAACACCAACAACAGCAACGTTCATCGACAAATTATGGCAACAATGTGCCGGATATAATACCGCGTCAATTGGATGCCAACAACTATGAATCGCCGATGCTTGGCAAAATGTTGGCACGCAAACAGCAGCAGCAACAACAACAACAGACTGAGGTGGGTTCGCCTGCAATTGTTGTGGGCGGCGGTGGAGGTGGAGTTGAAATTGGGGGTGCAAAACAGCAACAGCGCTTAGTCAGCAGCAGCGTCGTCGTCGTCGATCAGAACAGCGACAACGACAACGACGATGAAAACAACGAAGACAAAGTCAATGACGATGACGTCGCCGTCGGAGCCGAAGACGTTGGGGAGGAGAACAACGAAGACGGAGTCGGAGACGACGGCAACGACGGAGACGAAGCTGATAATAGTAATGAGCACAACGCCGACAACATTGACGAGGTTTGCAATGGCGTTAAGTTGGGTGCGGCAGGCGGCGATAAGTTAATAGCAGCAGCGCAGTCGCTGGAAGAGACGACGTCTACAGCAGCAGGAGGAGGCGTTCAGCGTTCATTCGCGAGCGCCTTGCAAGAGAATGCGCACGTAACATCGACAACGACGAGCAGTAACATCAACAGCCGAAAATTGCCTCAACGCGCCGATAACAACGATTCCTTATCGATAAACAACACAACAACAACAACGAGCGTGACGACCAAACAAATTGGTGTTATACGGCCGCTCTTAAATCAAGCAGCAACGAGCGGCAGCAGCAACAGCAACAACTCTTCATCATCCACGCAATTAACCAGTCGCGAAATTGAAAAGAATCGCATTAATGAAATGAAAAAATCAAACGCATTGGCCGCTGATGCAGCAGCTCTAGCCGCCGCCGCCTCTGGTGGAGGTGGTGGCAACCCTAGTCTCGATAACGTGATAAATACGAACAAGGATGCCAGCGAAACGGACACAGCTGCTGCGGCATCGAATGCTTCACCGATCTGGCCACACTTGCGTAAACGCCGTCAGCCCACAGCAAGTGGTGGGGCGGGTGGTGTGGGTGGTGGCGGCGGACATGGCAACTCATTGGCGGATAACAACACATCGATGGTGTTCAATTTCTCCAAGAGCAGCAAGGAGGTGCCCGACTACATTGAAAGCGACGTTGTGATCTACAGGCGGAAACGGGAACTGCCAAAGGTAAGTCTATCTCCCTTACACTCCCTTACCAAGCAGCAGCTGTTTTGCTTTCATTTCTCTCGTTATCAGCAGCAGAAAATCACCCAACCCACACTCACCCCCTTCCCCCCTTTCCACCCCTGGAATGTGGCGCCGTTGCGCATTATTCATGCTTATTTTCATTATGAATTATTTTGCTTCTTAATCTTTGCAAGCCCCCCTTACAAACACACACACACAAAGCCCCAAATACAAACACATTTTGTTTGTGGTTTTTTTTTTTCTCTCGTCTCGTTTCGTTTCGCTGCCGTATAAAAACAACAAATACGAAAACAAAAAGCGCCCACCAACTGTGTGCGCGAGAACGAGAGCGAGAGAGAGCGTGTTCAAGTCAAGAGAGCGGCATAGGCAGAGCTAGAATGAGTCGAAAAGAGCGTGAAAGAGATCATGCGCATTTTGGAAAGTTCAAGCAGCAGCAGCAACAACTATAAGAACAACAGCAAATATGTTAAGAATGTCACAACTCACTTTTGGGCTTTCCCATGGTCATCAATTCCAATTTCCAGCTGTATTTAGAGTTGCGTATAGATCCTTCATTTTTAAATATGGCAATAATAATCAGCAATATATTGTTCTTTTAGACATGTAGGAAGCACACACACATACGTACACACGCAAACAGTTTTGAAATTCAATTCCTTTTACGACACTCGTGTTCTCTCATTCACACACACTATGCTAGGCGTCGTCGTGACCTTCTAAAATGTGCGAGAAGACGTGATGATGATGCTCCATGCATGTGCATCTATGCAAGTGTGTGTGTGTGTGCAAATTGCATGCACTCTTCCAAGCCTGACGTTTGACGTTCGTCTGTTGTTGTTGTTGCTCTTTCCAACCTTGCAATTGAAACGCAGCCGATTAATCGATTATTGCAAACTATGCAAATGCAAGCTGATTCATTTTGCCTTATGCACAACTCACAATACATGTGTATATGTATGTATGTATAGCGTGCATATGGCAGTTGCTTTGTTTGATATTAAAACATGTTGCGATTGGCAAATTCTTGGCTCCTGCGATTGCATTGCGAAAAACCAGTTCTTTACAAACACACACACACACACACAGTCATATGTCAAGCATGTGTTGCGATATTTTTTTTTTGTTCTTTGCTTCCTGCTGCCGCTCTATATGCACACATGCAAACATACTTACGTACATCTGTACATATTTACTATGTGCGACAGACAAAGATATGTACATATATATGTATGTATGTAGACTGTTGCGTGGTGAAGCAGGAGCAGTGAACGCAAGGCATGACAATCAAAAGGGGGGAAGGGGGAGTGCTGCTGCCGCTGCTGTTGTGGTGAAAAGCGAGCAATGTATGGCGGGGAGAGAATGGGGAGTGGGAAACAGTTGGACAACGCATTTGGGTGCACAGCTGTTTTGAAAAAGTAACCATGTTGAATAAACTCAACTGCTCTCGCTCTCTCTGTCACTCTCGTTCTCCCGCTTGCGCGCAAGCTCTCTCGGCCTAAGCTGTTAAACTCGTTTGGTCTGATGTATATTTGTTTGTTTGTTTGTGTGCGTTCTTTGCGTTCTCTCCGGCACTGAACTCAATTTTGTCAATTCTTTTTTGATGTACAATTCTGGTCGGTAGCTTTTTGCTTTGTATGTGTGTGTGTGTGTTGTGTTGTTGTGTGCTTGTTCTTGTTGGTCTCTTTATGTTATGTATGTGTTTTTTTTTGTGTTATCTGTGCCCTGAACTTTATTATTATCTGCCGTTTTCTGACATGGCGAGAAATGGGACAGCTGTGATTCAGTTTGTGCTTGTCCCACTCTCTGCTCTCTCCTCCTCCCCCCCCCCATTCCCTCCTCATTCATACCACTCACTGTTATTCCTTTTAAAAACGTTTTTGGTTTTTCTTGTGTATTTTTTTTGACAGCCAAATGAGCCTGGCTTCGTGTTGCTGGGCGACCTCTCGGTGGAGACATCGACAGACACCGATTACGATGACTACTCCATGTGCCCGCCATCACCATGCGATGTGGAATTCGAGAATGCAAATATTGTGATCGATGGCAAGTCGAGTATTCGACAAAAAGCCAAAGATTCATCGGTGAGTATTGTACATATGTATGAGAACATTCATTTATTGTTTGCGGAAATGGGAAATGCGTTATTTGGGATTGACCTCAATACAATGATGATATGATGACTAACGACATGTATTGCTTGATTATCGCTATCGGTTTAGTACGTAGGCTGTGACTAATCGGACCCCCCCACCACACACACATACTTGATTACCGATAGTGTGGGTTCTTTTTTTCTGTGGTATTTTTTTTGTTTTGTGTATTTGCAAAGGATAAGATAAGATTGGTTGCTGACTGGGCTTCCAATAATTTTTCGTCGGCGTTGCAAGAATTTTTGTGTAATAAAAAACGGCTTCGAATTCTACAAATTTTCTGCTTGACCATTCCGGTGGTGTCTGTAGCATAAGTAGATAACACATATCTAGTATATTTTCTTTGCCCACAGGGTATGCTGAGTGTGACCCACATTTCGCTTTCGTTTGGTATTTTAATAGCTGGTAACAAAAAAAAAGTGTTGTCAAAACAATTAGCAGTAATTATCGTGCAAATCTCTCCATCTCACTCGCACTGTGTGCAAAAGCTAATGTCGCACATTTTTTTTCTTCTTTTTTTTGCAATTAAGGGCAAACAATTTGTTTGAGCCACTTTCATTTGTCTCGTTTCGAAGCTGTTTATCGTCTTTCGATACATTTGTAATCGGTGCTCAGATTAAAAGATGTTAACAAGCTGTTAACACGGCATTTGACATGCTTTAACATGATTTTAGCACTTGTCGAGGGTATTTCAATAGTCGTGCATTAGTTAGTGTTTTACTTTTATGTGTCGCGTTTTTCATTTCCTTGTGCGTTATCATTACTTATTTATTTATTCAGTCGCTATTATTAATCAAACTGCATTATAAGTGGCTTATGTGGCGACTTAAATAGATTGTTGGAGAGAGGGAGGGGGGTGTGTGGTGAGTTTAACAATAGGTGGAGAAGGGAGGGAGGGGGAGGCCTTGGGTGCGTTTCATCAATCGGACAGATATCGACAGGTTTTTTTTTACTATATGTATTTTTATTTTGCTGCTAATAACAACAAATAATAATGTGTTTGTTTGTCTTGAACTCGATTTCGATACAGTTCCGCGTACAATTCAACGATACGTTAACGTCAACGTTTGAATATCCCTCCGAGGCATCACAGATCATTGATGACCCACCGTATGCCGATCCCTATGGCGGCAATGTGAACAAACATCATCAGCTGCTCTATGAGGAGCAGCTCATTTTGCAACAGCAACAACAACAACAGCATCATCATGTGACTGTCGATGAGATAATTGAGCTTCCAACATCCACAACAACGCCATCGACATCCTCGACGAAAACATCAGCGACCAGCGGCATGCTGGGGAATTTACCACTAGGTAAGTCTGCAAATTCAACACAACACACCACACACACACTTCTATGTATGTGTGTGTGTGTGTGTGCATGCATGTGAGCATGGCTTAAAAAATATGCGCTCTTTGCCTGCCGCCGTCGTCGTCGTCGCCTTTGTCGTCGCGACATCGCTGCCTGTCGTGTCTGCCCGTCACACTATCATTCTCTCTTTATCTTTATCTCTCTTTCTCCGTCTCTCTCTCTCTCTGTCGCTGTCTGCCTCTATTTATTTTATCTCTCTGAATTCTCCGTTTCTGTTCTGTGTGTCTTCAAATTATATACATACAACCATACATACTGTAGTTATGCTGTGCTCTCTTGAGTTTGTATCGTTTAACACTTTTGTCGCGGGGGGGTCAAACATTAACACTAAACTCACCACACCACATCACACACACACTCTCTTTTAGCATCCTTATTGTTACACACACACACACGCACATACATTACACATTCGTGTCATAGCAATCAGCATTTTGACAACACTCACACTCTCATAGTCCTTAGCGTGTCATAGCAATCAGCTTTTTGACAACACTCACACTCTCATAGCCCTTAGCATTTGCATGTCCTCTAACTACCGCCCTGCCTGCGTTGCCAGACAGCCAGACAGTTTTACAAAACAAAACAAAAACGAAAAGAAAAAACAACAAATTTCTGCACTTTACAGAAAACGAAAACGCCACTGTTACTGTTAACATAGCGATTAAGCACAGCACAGGCCACAACGTTGATGTCGCTGCTGCTGCTGCCGCTGTTGCTGCAGTATCCGAATCCGTCTCTGCCACTGCCACGCCCACAGCCAAACCAACTACCATGACCAGGGACAGTGCCAGGGCTGCACATTGCGGCTGCAGCAGCAGCAGCAACGGCAGCGGCGACTGTGACAACTGCTGTTGTTGGCCCAGAGTGCAGCAGTCCTGGCAGTTCTTCGTCTTGCCACACGGCAGGCAACTGCTCAAAAGCTTACGCAAACTCAGCCAGCTAATCAGGTGGGTGTGCGTAGCTAACTTCCACTTCCACCCACGCCACCCGTCGTCCCCTACGCCCCCTTATGTATACGCTATTGACCTCAACCTCTTACCACCTGACTTGCTTCCTTGACATTTGTTTTGGTGTTAAAACTATAGACCCAAACTTTTCCGGAGATCCGGAACCCAGGGATTTGAGCTCTGACGTTTAAAACCTGAAATCTGAACCCTAGGATTTGAATCCTAAGATGTCTTCTCCAATCTTTACGCTATAGACCTCAAACCCTTTCCTGAAGTCGCTCCTTTGACATTTGTTTATGGCGTTGAATTATAGACCTGACCTGAAGTTTTTCTAAAGTCCGTTCCTCCCGGAGATCCGTAACCCAGAATATTTGAATTCTGACTTAAAACCTGGATGCTGAATCCTAGAATATGAACTCTGAGATATCTTCTCTGATCCCATATGCCATAGACCCTAAACCTTTACCTGACGTCGCTCTTTTGAAATTTTTTTTTTTTTTTTTGGTGTTAAAACTATAGACCTGACCCAAAGTTTTCCTAAGATCCGTTCCTCTCAGACATCATGCAACCAGGGATTTGACTTCTGACTTTTATAACCTGGAATCTGAACCCTAGGATTTGAATCCTAAGATGTCTTCTCCAACCTTTACGCTTTAGACCTCAAATTCTTTCCTGACGTCGCTCCTTCGATATTTGTTTTTGGCGTTGAATTATAGACCTGACTCAAAGTTTTCCTTCCGTTCCTTCCGGACATCCGGAACCCAAGGACTTCTGACTTATAACCTGGAATCTGAACCCCAAATGCTTTAGACCTCAACCCCTTATTTGACGTCGGTCCTTTTACTTAGTTTTGGGGTGTTTGACTACAGACCTGACCTGAAGTTTTCCTAGAATCCATTCCTCCCGGAGATCCGCAACCCAAGGATTTGAGCTCTGACTTTCAAACCCTGAGATCCGAACCCCCCTAAGATTTGAACCCTGAGATCTCTTCTCCGACCCCGCACAGTCCAAACACAGCGCAGCTGTTGTCTGTTGACATTAGTTTTAAATGTGACAAATAAGAGTTAAGTTCGATCTATGAATTGGCAATGCAAATTTATCCTGTTTCAATATTTATGAGCTGCATAACTCTTATTTGCAAATCCCTGAAAGAAATCACACAAACAAACAAACAAACACACAAAAAGCCTCACGCATATTTGCAGATTACCCAAGTTTAGGGAGGGGTATTATTTTGCCAGAGCCGGAGACGGAGCTGGAACCGTCGCCGCTGCCGCCCAAGGTATTGCCAACGACGTCGTCGCGTCCACTTGCCGTCGCAGTCAGCAGCAAGCCCAGCATCAGTCTCAACAGCAATAATCCAACGCAACGGCGTCGAGCTTCGGTGCTGTTGAAGCCCCAGTACGCCTGCTTTCTACAAAATGATGCAGTGCAGCCTTCGTCGTCGTCGTCGTCGCATCCAGCACGCAAAGCGGCCTCCTTCTGTGGCAAGCAGCAGAGTAAATATGCAACTCCATCAACACAACTAGCAACAGCAGCAACCACCTCGAACAGCAGCAGCAAGCGATCCAACAGCAGCATCAGCAGCTCGTCCTCGTCCTCGTCCAACTCCAACTCCCTCGCCAGTCGCCGTCGCACCAGTCTGCCTAGCAATAGCATCATCAGCAGCACCTTTGCGTCCTCGTCCACGTCGCTAGCGCTACCCAATGCCACGACAGCATTGCTGCAGGCACGCATACCAGGCAACACGCTATACTATGTGTGATACCTTCCTTCCAACAATCACTCGTCGTCAGCAAAATCCTCAATCGTGTGTTGTTGTACTTGAACTCGTCCGTCTCCAACTCTCCCGTCTAACTATGTCAACGAAAACGTAGGCAAGCGCAATTGCTTTTATTTAAAACGTATATTCCCTCCACACTATCAAATCTCGTTACTCGTTACTCGCTACTCGTTATACAAGGCTCTGGTATTTGGTCCCCTAATTGCAGTTGTTGATGGTAACTCGCAGTGCTCGTTACTCGACTTTGGTACTGGCCCTTAAAACCCCAACCAAATAATTGTGAATTGTATTTACTCGCTATTTGCTAACTCGACTCGTTAGTTTTGAGCGTGACTTGTTGCTTTTTATTGAAGGTTACACAATTGCGGTACTGGTCCCTAAAATTCAATTTACACTCGTTACTCGCTACTCGTTAACTGGTCCCTAAAACTTCAAATTACACTCGTTACTCGTTAAGTTTTCCCGTTACTCGCTAATCGCTACTCGTTGATTGGCCCCTGGTTAAAAGACCCCACAACTGGCTCGTTCCTCACTCACTGTGGTATTTTGTTGCTAATCCGTCGCTAATCGTCACTCGTTACTCGTCACTACGCACATGTACTCGCCCTCGCCTTGATTGATCAGTTGGCTCTGCTGTTTAACTTGATATTGACATCATTGACGCAACCAATAGAAAAAACTGCATCTCCCCTCGCCCTCGCACACTCACAATCCTCCTCATGTAACTGTAAATACTCGTTACCAAGTCAATCGAACTGGCAACGCAACGATTTCTGCACATTTTATGTCTTTTTTTTTGTAGTGCATCCCTAGCAGTAGCTGTAAAAATGTAGCGTATAAACCATCATCAATCAATCCATCATCAATATTTATATACATACAACTAAATGCGATATTCTTTTTTCATTTTGATCTTTTGTATTTTTCTCATGCTCCCAACAACCTCGTTTTGTGCTCTTTTTGTTTTATACTAATTTCTTTTTGCAGATATTATTTAAATCTAAATAACAGACAGCTAAGCAAAAAAATAAAAAACCAAAAAACCAAAAAAAAAATCCAAATCCAAAATACTTTGAAATAATAATATATATATAAACTGTATAACCACAAACAAAAAAGAAGAAAAATAACGATAAAAAAAAAATATAACGAAATAAAACAGAAGCCAAGAAATTTGTAAAATGAAATGAAATATAAAATGCAGTCAATCAATCAATCAATCAGCCAAGCAATCTAACCAATCCGCTGCTGACCGCTTCTGGTGTTGGTGAAGAGTCTAACAATTCCAATCAAAACTAATCGCCAATTCATATTACTTCTTAAGGTAACTAACCCCCAACTAGACACGAACACACACACAACTACACACACACACTTGATTTTTCAATTTCAAATTGCACATTAACCAACAAACTTTGTTCAGCGTTTTGTGCCACTAACCAACACTAATCAATCAATCAATCAATCAATAAATCAAATTAATTGCAATCATAAACTAATTAGATTCTCCATTTTGCAGGCTCCACGGCTTTAGGTTTCTACACGCCCGTCAAGGCCTCGCCCATGGACAGCCTCTTTCAGCTGGGCGTGACTCGCTACACGACGCCCGATAGCAGCAACAGCAGCGTTGGCAGCGCCGGCAGCACCAATGGCAGTCCCTCTGCTGGCGGTGGAGCATCGGGAGGAGGAGGAGGAGCAGCTTTTAATGGCAATGGCAGCATTGTCGGCATTGGCGAAGGTCTCATCAAGGCGGACGATGACGGGGCACGAGACGAGGACGAATATCCGCTGGCGTCTGTCTATAGCGAGGGCGCCCAAAAGACGGATTTATTGTACTGAATCGATCTGGGATATCGAGAGACTCCATCGCCTCGCCTCGCCTCTGATACTGATCTATCTATAATAATATATTTATAGATATATATATATATATATTACTATTTTGTAAGTTGTAGGGCTAAACAAAAAAAAAAAAAATAATACGATATGTGTACAACAACAGAAATGATAAACAAAAAAAACAATTGCAACATTTTTTTTTTTATATATATATAAATATTTACATATGGCATAATACTACATACATATACATATATTATTATGATTATTATTATTATATTATAATTATTATTATTATGATTGTAATGTATTCTTGTGGCAAGTGCATTTTGTATTTGTATTCCATATATACAGCAAGCAGTATCTACAAGCCTAATTTTTTTTTCTATACATACTATATTTAAACAAATATACTTATGATTGTGTACTTTAAAAGAAAACAAAAAAACAAGAGAGAAAAGAAAACCATGTAAACACCGAGGTTGAGCCACTGGTAATTAAAAAGCCCCGTTGTGTGGAGTATTAATAAACCATAAGCGTTAAGCAAACAAAACCCACTTGCAAACTTTTTTTTAACACCAAAATCCACCCATAAGCGAAAGACTATTTCCCTCATTAATTGCAAAAACCGAAAATTTGTAAACATTTGCCTCATAAATATTACATGCATAAACATTAGCGTCTATTTAATATTTTTTACAATTGTATTCCATAAACCGATATAATTAAAATATATATACATACAAAATACAAAAACATATATGTCAAGAATAAAATCAAATCAAAAATACATTTAAATTGGAATTTAAATCCGCAATTGGCGCACCAATGACGCAGTGGCAACGCTGCTTGTATAACTAGCGCAGCGTTGCTTCGAACACAAAATATCGATATGCATATGCGCAACTGTGTGTGATAACCTTATCGAAATTATTTTTGCTTATGCTGCTCTGGATTTTGTGATGAAAGAGTGAATAAAAATAATATAAATGTTGTTTGCTTAAAATGAAGCATATTTTTACACAACTGATGGTAATTATTTGTGCAACATCAAAGGCAGTGTAACCAGTTGGCAATTTTAAGTATATTTTTGGTATATCACAATGACGTTAAAACGAATATTTTAGAAACACGACTTGTGGTCACACCGCATCACAGGTGTTAAGAAAGCTCTTGTTTTAAGATAGAAAAAGTCGGAAATCATCGAAAAGAATTATTGATTCAATAATAAATGAATTGATAATATTATTTGGCTGCACAAAACATCGATGTGTTTGAGTAATTGCAAAAGCATCGATGCATCGATAGTGCCATCGATGTTTCACCACCTCTATTTGTGATTGTGTGTGATCCCAAAATACAGGTTTTGTGTTTTATTTTTATTTTGGTTTAAATTTGACCGTAAATCGCAAAGCCGCAAAGTGATGACCGGAATTGTTACAACACAAGATAACAGTGCACTGTTGTTCGCCAGACGTATGTGCAGCAAAATGTGTTAAACTCCCCCCAAAAAATGGACAAGAGTATTACTTTTAACCTTAGTTGACATTGAAATGTACCCGCTGCTAGAGGCGGAGACAGTGCGTCGACGTCTCTCTGTCTGTTTCAATGTGTGTGAGTGTGTGCTAGAAAAGGAGAACAAACCAAAGACAAATAAACTGCATGCAGAGTCTCCCAATGAATTTTTATTATTTTTTTTTGTATTTTTGTATTTTGTGACACATGTGCTTTACAAACGATTATCGTCGTCGCCGTTGCCGATGCCGCGCCCCCAAAACTCCAAATGCGAAAAATGAAATGATGAAGAGTGTAAAATGATAAAAGACTAAACGAAACTGAAACTCACCTGCTGTGTTCGTCGAATGGTAAAGGGGGGAGAGGTGGTGGAGGCAGGTCGATATGTATGAAACGAAAGCAGCGGCGGAAACTGCGACTGCGGCAGCGCGACTGCAGCTGTGGCTCGGCTTAGTTGCAGTAGTACATGAGAAACAGATCAAAACAAACCAAAGTCAAAATAGTAACGGTAACAGAGATAGAGCGCAAAAGCGAGAGCGAGCGAGGCAAAACACTGAGTGTGGGTGTGATTATTGAATGACTGAGTGAGTGGGGGAGGGCGATCGTATGTGCTTCTGTGTGTGTGGGTGTTTGTGTGTAATTACAAAATGTGATAAAGTTGGAAAGCATTTGTCGCCGTTTAGATTTATTGGGCCGTCGACGCGTTGTGTAATCATTCATAAAGCGCACTCACTCAGAAGTAGAAAATAGAAGTAGAAGAGCAAAAGCAAAGGCAGAGAAAAAAAGGCAAACGCGAATGTGAATGCTAATTCTATTTCATTTCAATTTGATTTTATTTGATTTCTCTTCTCTGTTCTGTTTTAAATCGATTTGTTGTAGTTGTTGGCATTCGCTATTAATTAAATCAGCACCCGACTCGCAGCCTTTTAACAAACCAACAGCTGAGAGTGTGAACGAGCGAATGCGAGAGAGAGAGCGAGCAAGCGAGCAATGTGGAAATGAGAGAGCAGCAACAGCAGCCCACTTTTGACTTCCACAAGAACACCAGCAACGAAAGCAGCAACAACAAGAACATCAACAACAGTAATTGTTTCTTACACCAGCCCAAGCTGCAAAACACCGGCACAACAGAAACAGTAAAAGCAGCAACAGCAGCAGCGCTGCCAGCGATTTGTTGGTAATTAAAAGCAAAGCAAATACAACAACTACGCAGCAGCAGCAGCGTAGCAGCGACGTCGACAGCAAACGGCAAGCGACGACGTCGTATAACGGAACAGACTCAATTCGTGCATTGATCGTGTCGCGTCGCGTCAACTTGCGTCGTTTTATACAAAAATAGCAACACGCCAAGGAGTGAGCAAGACGGAGTGAGTGGGAGAGAAAGAGCATTGTATTCTGTGTTGGATTTGGATTACACTTAATAACCACAACAACAAAAGCAACAATAATCATACACGACAATAATATCAACAACAACAACAAATAAACAAACAAACAACAGCACAAGCAACAACAACAACAGCAAGTGCGAGTGAGACAGAAGCGACGCTGGTGTCGCTGCGACGTCTCGAGTTGCTGAGAACGCCGCCAAAATTTCACTGGATCTAATGGCCAAAGACGAGGAGGATGATCTGCTGCCTGACAAGGATGCGGCCAAGGGCTTCTATGCCAAATATGAGCCCAAGGAAATACTGGGCAGGTAAGATCAGCCCGATATAACCCCTAAAACGATTATTCCATATATATAAGTTGAGACTTAAGATGACTGAAGAAAATGTTAGTATATTATACTAATGAAGAATGCTAAATAAGGATAGATAAATAATTATAAATAATTCTTTAATAAGCATAAGACCGATTTTATGGAGATCATAAAATTTCTATATTATAGATTTCCTTAGTGACAACTCACCTTTATTTGCTGTTTTCTTATAGAACAAAATTAAATCAATTTATTATATAGATATAAATATATTTCGATAAATATTACATAGATCAATATAAACTATTTCACGTAATCAATTTATTCTAAGTATATAGAATACATTTATGGATGATCCTGACTAGATAAAGACAGTTTCTTAAATAGTTTAGTTGACAACAAGTATGAAAACGTATAACAATAATCTTCCTCATCTAATTCTTACAAATTTTTCATTCCCTATTAAATTTCCTTATCCAAAACTCAGTTTACATGATACCTTTATTTGCTAGTTTCTTATAGAGATAGATGTTGAGATAACAAAACAAAATGAAATGAATTGTTATTAATATAGTTTTATAGATATTATATAGATCAATATAATTATTTAAACTAATCATTTATTCTAAGTATTTAGGAGAAGTTCGGTTAATCTTCATGGCCAGATTTCTTAAATATTTTAGTTGGAAAAAAGTATTCCAAAGTACGATCCTGGTTAGATAAATAAGATTTGACTATTTCAATAGGGGAAAAAAGTATTTTAAATTCTATTTCATGTTAGATAAAGACAATTTCTTAAATATTTTAGTTTAAAAAATAAAACTATTAGTAGTTAAACTTTACGAATTTCCCATTAAATTTCCTTAGTCACAACTCAGTTTACATGAGACCTTTCTTTGCTAGTTTCTTATAGAGATAGTGTTTCAGAAGCCTCAGCAAAACACGCCCCACAACACATATCATTGACCTTTTGGGCAAAACAATTTCATGCGATCGACAAAAATTACTCATACAAGTAAATTTTGTGGAAGACTAGACTTACTGCGAATTTAGCTAGAAGTGGGCTAGAATTACAATATTTCTTCTTATTTGGGCACATAATGTAGAATTCAAATTTTAATTGAGACATGTTCAACTAGAAGACATAATGCTGATAGAAGGATTTAAAAATATCAAATTACTTTCGTGATATTCAAGGTTCAAGTTAAAAGAATAATAAGCGAATATCTGTTAGTTGTATAGAATGGGAATTTGCAATAAATCAAAAGAGTTTTATGACTATAACGATTTGAATAATATATTTTAAGGCAAACTACAAGATATTATGCTGACAAGAATAATATTTTAATATAGTATGTGTCTTTACATTCAATAATAAATCATCAATTAAATATCAGTAAAAAATCTTATTTCTGAAATAAAGATTATATGTTATCGTATACAATATTTTATTCAATTCATAGAAATTGAAAAAATTTCTCAACTTAAAGAAAAAATAAGCTGAAATTATCCTATTATGTTATTCGAAAAATTCCCTAAAATTAGAGGAAAAGTAAGCTAAAATTTTGCTATTTCGTCGTTATCGTATATAACATTTTATTGAATTAATCGGAACTGAAATATTTCCTTAATTTAGGAGGAAGCTAAAAGTATGGTACTTGAAAACTAAAACAAAAACTATAAAACTATTAATTTCTCTCTTAAGTTAGAATATAAGCAATTAAAATTTTGCTACTATTATTAAATTCTCCCTTAAGAAATTGAAATTTTGCTATAAGAAAAACTATTAATTTCTCTCTTAAGTTAAAGGAAGCTAAAACGTTGCTATTATAGAATCTATTAATGTGTCTCTTAAGGAAGAAAAAGGAATCTAAAACTTGCTACAAGAAAAACTATTAATTTGATGTGCAGAATAACTAAATATTGAACTAATATAATGATAAATTATAAGCAATCTTTTAGTGTATATAGTTTTTCACCTACTAGACAAAATCGCGCTATATAGAGAGGGCATTTGTGGGTGCGAATTGTGCTCAAAATCGAAAGATCCAATGCGGGGTGCATAACATATTTAATGTTATTATCGTTGGCTTTATGCAGAGTTAGCAGAATTCTAGACTTTTGTTTATGTTTTTTGAATTGGAGAAAAGACGCAGAAGGGTTGCCTCAATAAGACTATAAGACTATGACTCAGAGACAGAGGCACATGTGGAGACGTGTGAGAATTGTCATTGTTACATTACGATATCGAGATCAACCTTGAGTTGAACTTCACAGCGAGGCAAATAGATCGTAAAGCTGTAAAAGTGATTATGATTGTAATATCCTCTCCAAGTCGTATCTTTTTGATAAAGTTGCATGTTCAAACAGTGTGTTAATTTCTGCTTCAACATTTTTACAGGGGCATCAGTTCGACGGTGCGACGATGCATCGAGAAGGAGACGGGCAAAGAGTTTGCCGCTAAGATCATCGATCTGGGCGCCACAACGGAGGCGGGCGAAACGAATCCATATCATATGCTCGAGGCAACGCGACAGGAAATCTCAATTTTACGCCAAGTGATGGGTCATCCCTATATAAGTGAGTCGTAAAATTTTAACTAAATTAAACATTAATAATAATCTTTCTTTTCTATTTCCTCAGTTGATTTGCAAGACGTCTTTGAATCAGATGCATTTGTATTTCTCGTCTTTGAGCTGTGCCCAAAAGGCGAACTCTTCGACTATCTGACATCGGTGGTAACGCTATCCGAGAAGAAGACACGCACCATTATGCGACAGATCTTTGAGGGAGTCGAGTACATACACGCCAAGAGCATTGTCCATCGCGATCTGAAGCCCGAGAACATATTGCTCGACGAGAATCACAATGTCAAGATCACAGATTTTGGTTTCGCCCGTCAACTGCATGATGGCGAGAAACTTACGGGTAAGAAAGGGATTTTAAATTCCCAAAGAAGATGGGGTTTTTTTCCATACTTGTCGTAGTAGTCAAGTATATTAAAACTTGTTAATTTTTTAACTTTAAATTAGAATATACAAGTTAGAGTACGATCTACTTTAAGATGATTTTAGTGGTATATTTCTTTCGTTAAAAGAAATTGTTCTTTAAAATTTTATGAGCTTAGCTTGTGTATTAGCTTAGTTATATGAGATGCATTTCTGTCGTTCTGTCCAAATATTAGAGTTTCTTAGATGCCTTGTTGATTTTATATAAAGTTAAGTTAAGTTACTTAACATTGAATTAACTATTTAATTTTAAATTAGAAAATTGAAAATATAATAATATATACTTTAAAAAGATTTTAGTTGTACATTTCTTTTGTTAGCAGAAATATGTCTATCAAATTTCATGAGTCTAGCTTGTATATTAGATGAGTTATATGAAATGTATTTCCAAATTGTTTCCCATACATATTCTGTCTGTCTCTCTCCAGAGTTTCTTAGGTGCCTTGTTAATGTTATATAAAGTTAGTATAATATTGACTTAACCATTTAACTTTAAATTAGAATATTGAAGAATAATAAGATCTAAACATTCTGTCTAGATATTAATATTAGAGTTTCTTTAATAGAACATTTTATAGAACATTGACTTAACGTTTACTTTACCATTTACCTTAATACATATTTACATTTAAATTAGAATATGTGCTACACCAAAAAGATTTTAGTTATGCATGTCTTTCGTTAACATAAATATGTCTTTCAAATTTCATAAGCCTAGCTTGTGTATTAGCTGAGTTATGTGAAATGCATTTCCAACTGATGCTCATGCACATTTTGTTTGTCTCTCTCTCTCTTTCGCTTTTGATTGCTATCATGCTGTCTCTCTCTATTCCATACAGATCTGTGCGGCACACCGGGCTACTTGGCCCCCGAGACGCTCAAATGCAACATGTTCGAAGGCTCTCCAGGCTACTCACAGGAGGTGGACATGTAAGGAAGGAAATCGGAATCGAAGTTCTATTTTTAACTATGGTATTTTTGTATTGTTTTGCAGTTGGGCCTGCGGCGTTATAATGTTCACTTTGCTTGTCGGTTGTCCGCCGTTCTGGCATCGTAAGCAGATGGTCATGCTGCGCAATATTATGGAGGGTAAATACAGTTTTACCTCACCGGAGTGGGCCGATATTTCAGGTAAGTTTATCACATCACATCTCGTATAATCGAATCAATTGTTGATCGCTGATTTCACTTCATTCTCGACAGAGGATCCCAAAGATCTGATACGCAAATGTCTAGTCGTTGATCCTGCGCAACGTATCACCGTCAAGGAAGTATTAAGACATCCATTCTTCAATCAAATGGTAAGTGACGATCCCATAGAACCCATTATAAATGCCCCGATCCGGTCCCCTAGGCATAACGTTAGTCGTGTTCAGGTCTACTACTATCACACAATAGATATCTATGCGTATTTATATTTCGTATTCTTAAGTCCAACAAACTTCAGGAATTAGAATTATACAAACACAAACACTCAACAATTGTGACTCACACATATTCCCGGAAAAACACAAACAAACAGCCAATTAACTGCTTCTTCTTCTTTCTATAAACTTCCAACTATATATTCACATATATAATATATATAATCCAAACCAATTGATATTGTACTGCACCTTGGGAGTCGACACATTTTCTATTTCAAATTTTTCCCCTCAAAGAAACTGATTTCCCTTCCAACTTTTTTTTTTTGTTCATTGTTTTACATTTATTTTAGTATTTATTTACTTAATTTATTTTTATTTTATTTTATTTTTTTTTTGTTTTTTTTTTTGAGAATTTATTATTATTCTATATACGTACATTTTTCTCTTTTTCTTACATATAAAATACGTTTATTTAAAACTTAAAAAAAAAAACATGCAATTATAATAATAAAAAAAACGAAAAAACAAAACCAAATACAAATGTATCGTACCTCTGTCTCTCTCACGTCAATAATCGAATAATCGATATTCGATAACACACGTAGTTGTTCGAGCAAAACATTGATGGCCTCAAGCGCAGCCTCTCGACCAAGTCCAGAAGAATGAGTCGCATCACTGAAATCGCACTGGTAACGAATAATGTCTGGACTAACAAATACTCTATAATAACAACCACAACCACCACAATAATAATAATAATATCGATGATAATAATAAATAATTACAAGAAATCAACAAACAACAAATCACATACATATAAACTTTGTTGCATTTTGTTCTTGATCGAAATCGAATCGAATCGAATCAAAACTTGTCTAATCCGAATAACTCTCAACTCTTTAACACCATGTTATTTTTTTATCTCTTCCTGTTTTCGTGCTCGTGCTTGTGCTCGTGTTTGCTCAGGGATTAAGCTTGAGCATTGTCCCATCTCTATATATAACCTTCAAAAAAAATATATAGTTGCATACTATAATTAATTAATGATTTAATTACTTAATCGTTTGTTGCTGCTTTCCATTTCCTACTTTTTATTTATTTATTTCTACATTATTGTTTTTGTTGTCGCGTTCTTTTCTACTTATTATTTTGCTTGTCTAATTTATTTGTCTCTCGCTCTTTTCGTGATCGTGTCGCCGGTCGTCGCGATAACAATAACGATAACAACCGATAACAAAAGCCGCGTGCATGCATGCCATCTCTCTCTAGCATTTAACGAACCCATTTGTCCTTTTGTATGTGTGCGTGCAATGAGCGAAAAAAACAGCAAAAAAAAAAAACAAGATTAAAGGTGCATATAGTAAAAAAAGAAGCAATGAAGAAAATGGTCCTTTTAAGCTAGCTTAGGTTTATTTATTTATTTATGTACTCGTATATTTATTTGATAATTTAAATAATAAATCGATTTATGTCGCTCAAATGAAACAATTTAGGTATTATTTTTATTTGTATACCATTTTTGATTATATTTATAAAATTCTTTTGATTTCACTTTCGTAAACCAAAATCGTAAAACCTCAAAAACCAAATCCAAAAAAACACCCAAAACACAAACAAAATCGATCGGTTATCGATCTCAGGTTCTAATGAACGATTTGACAATGGCGTGGCATCCGCCAGCGATGCGTCAGCATTCGCAAACAGCGACCACATCCAGCCGAACCTACCTCAATAATGCGATCATGGAGCCAACGAGCAGCAGCAGCTACAGTGGCAACAACAACTCATCCTACATTTACTACAGTGCACCGCAGAGCTCCTATTCATCGAATCGATTGCGCGATGTTGCGCTCTCGCCCGACGCCGAGCGACAACAACAACTCCAACAGCAACAACAACAACTCCAACAGCAACAAGTGTTGGAGGCAGCAACAGCTGCAGCGGCAGCAGTAACGGCAGCAACATCGTCGCTTTCCAACACTGGCGGCTCGTCGATGACGCTAACGGCGACTGTTTACTATTCACAACAGCAACAACAACAACAGCAGCAGCAGGCATCGATACCAGCGATAAGCGGCGATATCGATAACGATAAATTGCTATATGCAAATGCCAAACAGCAACAACAACAACAACAAGCACATTTATTATATCCCACAGTGCAGGCAGGTTTTTCCTTATCCTTTTTGGTTTTGTATTTCTTATTTTTATTGCCACTTAGTTTTTGACACACACACACACTTAGTTGCTTTTGAGTTGTTGAAAATTATGTTGAACACACACACACGCTGAGATGAAAGCCATCAAAAATCACAAACACACACACACACACACACCCCAATACACTTACACAACGGCGTCAAGGCACTTGAAAAATCATGCTCATATTCCACTATCTCTTTCTATAACTATACTATATAATATATATTTATTGTATTATTGGTAATTGGAGTCATTAATGTTAATGTTTAGTTTTTGAAACACACCTTGTATTATTATTATTATATAATTCTTTTTTTTTTTTGTTGTTTTAGCCAAGTAAATCAAACTTTTGTTTGTATTATATGCACCTTTGTAGAAGTATTTAGTTTATTATTATACATATCTTATATCTAAAACGATAATTTTAATGGTGGTTTTTATTTAAGTATCGCTTTTGCACCCTGATCACTAATAATTGGCTCAATCTGTGTAACTAACATTGATTTCTTCTCTCGCTCTCATGCTTTCTGTCTCTTTCTTGCATGCCACTTGATTAAGTTTCGATTTTAGCGTAGCGTTTAATACATCACAAAATACTATATACAAATACAAATACACCATTTACGAATCGAAATGAAAAATGATATTAAAAAAAAAAAAATTTATACGCTTTACCGATTTTCACTGACGATGTCTTTTGTTTTTGTTTTTAATTCTCTCTCCTCTGTATGATTTGTTGATATACACGTTTTGTTTTGTGTGTCTGTCATGTTCTCTCTATCAATATTGTCAGAGTCTCAACGCCCTTATAGGATGTGTGTCTATAAGTCGGTGTTGTGGAGACTCCCTTGTGAGTAAACCAAAGAAAAATGCTGAGAATATACAAAAAAAAAAAAAAACAACCAAACTATTAGTTACACCTACCACACATACACCTACATACATACATATACATATACTAGTCTCTCTCTCTATCTCTCTATTATATATGTGTGTGTGTTTTGTCCTAGAGTGTCGCTCACCCATTATACTATATACATATCTTGTCAAAATTAATACAAATTTTCTGTTTTAATTATATTTATTTGCTTTTGCTTACAAATAACAAGAAACTGAATAATAACTCCCCCTCTTCACATTGCACATCAAACTCACGCACACTAACACAAATGCAGCGCAGTTCAGGGAGAGAAAAGAGGATCTAAGCAAAGCAATGCGAAAGCTTTCACTCTCCCACTCACACACACTGCAGTTAACACAGCATGCAAATGCAAATGCAAATGCAAAAAAAAGTCTAGCCTAAGAAGTCTTTCCACCCTCTATCTTGATCTCTCTCTCTCTTGGTCTCTTTGGTAAACACACAACATACACACGCACACGCACACTGTACATTTGTCTTAAGGCGCAAGTTGTGTTGCACTTTTCTCTTTATTGCTGTAACCGTCTAACAACATAACGTAACGTAACAAAAGAAAAAACAAAATTATTACTCACACACATACACACACACATTTTGTTGTATCAAAAACAGCTTCTAACATTCATATTAACCCCAAAATGGCGAATGGAAACTAAATCTAAACTAAAAACAAAAATAAGAAACCCAACATAAATCAAATGAAAATAATCATAAACTATAAGTATCAGTATATGAATTAATTAACAATTTTCTCTTTATTTTTTTGTTTTCTGTGTGGTATTCATATAAAAAATATAGCTGCGGAAACAGAGTCGCTTCAATGCACGCAAAAAGTTCCAATTTGCCATATTAGTGATACGTGCCGTGATCAGGATACGACGACTGCGCTACACTGCAGAGCCGCTGCATGTCGAGGAAGCCATACGCGATCCATATCGCGTCAAAGTGCTGCGCAAGGTGAGTGAAACGCAAACACACATGCATACATACACATACACATATTCACATCTCACTTTGCAGGTCATCGATGGCTGCGCTTTCCGCGTTTACGGCCATTGGGTGAAGAAGGGCGAGGGACAGAATCGTGCCGCCCTCTTCGAGAATACTCCGCGCACCGAACTCCATGCGCTCTACATCAACAATCTCAGTCGATAGGCATCGATAGGAAGCGGAAGACGCACACCAAACACAAACACATGCACATATAAACACACACATACATACACACAAAACACGAAAATTAGCAAAAGTAATTAAACGACACACACACATAAAATACGTATCAAACACACACACACACACCAATAACAACAACAAAGTGTAATCAGCAATCGGTTCGGTTCTGTTTGTATGTACAATTAATTTTTTTTCTTGTTTTTTGAAATCTCCACATCATTATTATATTGTGTATGTACAAGAGCTGAAAAGAAAAATCGAAGGAGTTAGTGTAGAAATTAATACTATACACAAAAACATACATATACTACATACATACAAACATATAATTAGTATGCTAGTTTTACCTATGTACATACTTACTTACATACATACAATTAAACGCGAATTGTCGCCAATAATACAACGACAAGAAGCACAACTACAACATGAGAAGAAATGAGAAGGCAACAGATGTGCATGTAGTAGTGAGAGTAGTAGTAGTAGTGAGTACGAACCGTAAAAGGCCTTTGCCTCCCCCCTTTGCCCACTCCCGCGCTCGACATACATGACGAGTGAGTGAAGAGGAATAAGAAAACACCAACAACAACAACTACCAATCAACAAATCAAGCAAAAACAAACATACATAGATGCATATGTATTTTCTGTTAACGATTTTATTAAATTATTTAAATATATTGCTAAGCGTTTACATTTTAATTGTTATGTTGTAGTATACAAAATAAATAAAAAAAAATACACAAAAAAAAAAACGAAACAAAAACAGAAACAGAAAAGTGCAACAACGTGAGTTATCGCTGCTGTTATCGTTATCGATGACAAAGCTTAAATGTGCTTGGTGCAATCATACGAGCGCTCACAGCATTCGGGATAGTTACGGTTCGTGTTGACAAAGTCGCGCTGCTTGCAGCCCTTTGGCGGTGCCTTTGCCTGGCAAGTGCGGAACTCCACATAACCGTTCTCCAAGCAAGTGACGCCGGCGCACAGATGATCGGGTGCCTTGCCAGTTTGTCCAGGGGCCATAATCACGTTCGAGTTAAGCACACATTTGCCGGGATACGCTGCAAAAGT
This sequence comes from Drosophila kohkoa, assembly GCA_019972355.1. Lineage (NCBI taxonomy): Eukaryota > Metazoa > Arthropoda > Insecta > Diptera > Drosophilidae > Drosophila > Drosophila kohkoa. The sequence goes on along the minus strand of BJEL01000071.1, from coordinate 4,924,007 downwards.
ATCGAAGTAAGTTATTTTTTTCATTTTCATTTTATAAATTGCCACTTACAAGGATTGCTAAACTTGACGCGTGCAATGGCCGCTTCGGCAGACTTCGTGCTCAGCACGAAGAGAACGACAGCGCAAACGAAGAAAGCGACAATTTTGAAGTGCGCCATTTTGTTTTTGTAGTTGTAGTTGTTCTTGTTATTACTGCTGGTGAGGTGAAGGTGATGCTGAGCTGCTGCTGATGCTGCTGTTGTTCACAATTGGATTGTAGGACGGCAAGTGCTGTTGATTCTGTGAATGCGGCAATGTTTTATACGCTTTGTTATCACAATCACAAAAAATACGCCGTCGACTTGCGGCTTATCGAGAGCTAAGCTGCCAACCGAACTTGACCTTGTCCAATCCCAATCCCCAATATTGCGCTCCTTTTCGCGCCCATGCCGGTTTTAGCGACAGCTGCCTGTTTGGCGACTTTTTGTTTTGTTGCCGTTTGTTATTGTTGTTGTTGTTGCTGCTGATGCTGCTGCTGCTGACTTCGACTTCCCTGCGGTTCATTGAGTACTTAATTATATTACGCGCTCAGTATATACACGCATATAAATAATTTTGTGAAATACTTTAATTGTTAATTGATGCACACACAAACACAGGCGTTTTTTATGAGCCCGCTGCTGGCGCTTATCACGTTTTCCATTTCGTTGTTGTTGTTGCTGTCAATTGGCGCCTGCTTAATTCTTGTTGTTGTGATTGTTGTTTGGGCTTTTTTTGGGAATTCTTTATTTTTTTATTTTGGCATTCCTGTGGTTGCTTCAACGTTGACTCAACGTTTCGCACACAAATCATAAAAAAAAAACAATGCACAAACTTTCACCGAACAATCAACCGGCTGCTGTGGGATCTTCAACCTTTGCGCCAAAAGTTCAAAATATCAATCGATATTTGATGATGTGCGTGCGCCTGCGTGCGTTTGTTTATCGATAAGTGTCATTGACACTACTCAAAATGGCAGCAGTGCGTTGGTACTTTTCACAGCGGGGTACACACTTGCAATGGTACATTATGCTTTTGCAGTTGGTAACCAATGGTACTTTATTTGCAGCATTGACAAATTGTGTTTTTGATAGGATTGTGGAGGAAAATGAAGGTTGCTATGCAGCTTTACTAAAAAAGGTTTTTTTTCGCAAATGGGACTTTTGGCTTTGCAAAGTAATTGGCAGCAATTGCAGAGCAATGATTATGGGACATTTCGCTCCGGTACTTTTCGCCTAGTAAATATGAATAGTACTTTTTGTAGCGACGCATAGCAACTTCTTCGGTACAAATTAGTGCAAATAGTACTTTGCTTGCTTTGTCCCATTTCCTGTTGCCTGTTAAATTGTAATTGGTACTTTTGTGCTATCGAAATGTTTCGTTTGTTAAATTAAAACATTACTATTTATTTGTTGTTGTCGTTTCTTTTGTCTATGTTACAGAGGATAAACTATATTGCGCGTACTTTGAACCCTACTTTTGCATGCTTAAACTTAGTCTATATAATATATATATATTTAATTTATATATATATTTGTGTATTTATAATATTACTATATATATGTATATATTCTTTTCTTGTTTGTCAACATTATTTTTAACTTCTGCGGCTTACGAGAAATGCAACATTTGCTTGCTAGTTTTGTTTTGTTTTGTTTTCTTTTTTTTTGTGTTACTTGTTTGCTTAAGAATGAGATTCGAATGCGTTGCGAATTTGAAGAAAAAGAGAATTCTCGATTAATATCATCAAAAGTGTCACGTTACGTTACGTCACGTTACGCGTTACGTGGAATGAGAAATAGTGCGAGATTCATTAGGAGTTGTGTTGTTGCTTTGCTGTTTGCTATTTGTTGTTTGTTGTTTGCTATTTGTTGTTGGACGTTTAGACACCGTTGTAAACGGGCAACTTGGCCGTCTCGACCTTGTCGACGACCTTAAAGGAGGGGAACAATCCACCCTGATTGGTTCGCGTATTCTTGCCCTTGGAATTTCCATCCCAATGGTTGCCCGCAACCGAAACCAGATCGCCCACCTTCAGCTGCAGATCCTCATGGGATCGCGGCTTGTGAGCAATTACCGCTCGTCGATTATGTGGATTCTGTCCGCCATAATAGTAGATGTCATCCAGGGACTTGAAACGATCTGCGGCATTCGGATACATCGTTTGCATGATCTCATAGGCGACGCGACACACCTGCGAGGAGAATGTGCACACCAGGTAATCGGACATCGAGAGCAGATGAATGTCCAGGATGATGCCATTGAGAGCGGTGTCGGTGTAGCGTGTTGAAACGGCGGCCATGCGTGCCACCTCGGGATCACCGACGATCCTATATTGCGGATACTTTTTGCGCGCCTCCTCGATGACACGCGCATCGTCCGAGGCGAGGAAGATGCGACGCACAACACTCGTGCCGTTGATCTCCAGTGTGCGGTAGTAATCCTCCACATGGGTCATGTACTCCTCAATGCTATGGAAGGCAGCCTCGGTGCCCACTTTATCCGTGCGTCGGACATGAACACTAAGAAAGGTTTGGAAGTGGGAATAGAACATATAAGAAAACGAGTACGGGACAAAAGTGATTTCAAGCTGCAAATATAATAGAGTCTTAATCCTAATCTAGTTCAGTGTACCTACCCGACTATGGGACGCTGCCAGCCCAGATTGCGCATCCCCGAGTTGAGGAAGTCGCGTGTGCTCGTCTGCGGTCGCAGCAAGTATTTGAGAAACTGTCCCACCCACCAGACAATGGGATCGCCATGCAGACGCTTCAATCGCGGCGCCAGATCCTCGGGCACTGCCAGCGGCAAATACGGCGGACGCGGCATCAAAGAATCAATGATGGGCAACACCAGCACCTGAGTGTTGGGCTTCCCCGGCCAATTGTACGCATTGGCGGTGCCAGCATCGTGACAGCTGTCGGAGACGGGTTTGAAAACCTCTTCCCAGCCACCTTTGTGATAGCGCCAACCGCGTGACTTAAGGATGAGCGTACGCTCCGTGGCGTAGGCCACAATGAAGCAGTAGACCACATGATGCAGCTGACAACCGTAGCCGCAACCCTGGAAAACGATACGAGAGATAAGACGAGGAACGATGAGAGAGAGATAGAGTAAAAGGTTGCTCACCTTATTAAGCTTGCAGACCAGCTTGCGTGCATTGGCACAATCGCTGGGATTCTGCAAATGATGCAGACGTCGCTGCACCAAATCGCTCAGTTCGCTCGCTTCCTTGTGACGCCACGCTTCGTAGCCATCGACGCGACGGAGGTGCTCCATGTCGCTCAGAAGCGAACGCTTGTGCTCGGCACCCTGCAACAGCACCTGCTGTATGGACTCCTCGAGATCGGCGTTATTCGGACCGAGAGATTTGCGTATTTTGCCCAGCTCGCTGCTAAAATAATTCCAAATCTCTGCCACATTTGTTTGCACCCGACGTCGTGCCAATTCGTACTCGAGACTCGGCTCGACGCCCGCCACGCCTCCAAGTGGAGGTTGCCCAGCTGGTGCTGAGTCCATTGCAGCGCCGCCCGCAGCCTCAAGGCCACGCTCCATGTCCGAGTCGGCGGGCACGACCTCGAAGAGCGTGTCATCCACAAGAAGTCCAGCATCGTTGCCACCTCCGGCTCCTCCGTTTTTGGGTGCAGCATCTTGCTCCAGTCTTTGGATAAGCTTCAAAGCACTCTGCTTGTCGAGCTGCTCACTGTAAAAGAAGGGGAGAACAGAAAGAACAAGAGAGAATGAGAGAATGCAAAAGAACAGACTGTGTGTGTTTGTTTGTGACGTGTTCACTGCTAGCGTGGATAATTCCTCATTACACCAACGTGTCAGGGGCCGTTTAGCATATGAATGCCACGTGATTATAAAAGCATGTCGAGTGCGGATTTGGGGCGATTTCTGTGCTGATTTTGGTGGTCATTTCAACGAGGTCTCAGCTGAGATTTGAGGTAGCGTTAGGGATGACTTAAGAAGCAATTTTACTGCACGCGCTTTCGTGGGGAGACTTCAGGGAGTTTCTGGGGATTATAGCGGAAATATTACGGCGCGTTTTCCTGGGGAGACTTCAGGGCGATATCATGTGATCTCAGTGAAGTTTCAATGTGGCATTTATGGAAATTATAACGAAAATTTGAAAAAGATTGTTGGGTACTTGGGAGCTTCGAGCATAGTTTAGGAGATAAATTTAAAGCTAATTCGAGGGTATTTCCGGTGAAGCGTTTTCACGGCCGAATTTCTGAGCTCATGGTTTCAAAACAGCTTATGTGATATGGTCAAGGGTCACTTGCGATAAAAATTAAAATCGGTTTGTGCAAACCACATAATCAGCATAAGAGGAAGTTAAGCAGGTAAATTGCAGCCGGCGTTCCCAGGAAATTTGAAAGATTATGAGGGTAACATTAAGCGTATTTAAGGAAGGTTTCTTAAGGAAATCTTATAGGAAATAAGTAAGCTGCTTTCAGGGAAGATTATGGAGGGTAACATTAAGCGTATTTAAGAGACTTTTGTTAGGAAATCTTATAGGATACTAGGAAGTGATTCTAGTGATCAAATCAGAAGATTTCAATGGGGTAACCTCAACCTTCCAAAAGGACTTGCATAGAAGGTGATTTCAATGAGGAAATTTTAGTATTATTTAAGGGGCGTTTATAGTTGAGATGATGAGACGATTTCAATGGGGAACGAGAAGAACTTTGAAGGTTTTTTGTTGTACCAGACCAGACGATTTCAATGGAAGATTAGAATGCGGTTTTAATGGAGACTTCCAACGCAGGATCTCGGCGATAAATTCGACGTGTCATCAGCGTTGTTTCCCCTTTTGGCAGACTCACCTCATCAGCTCATCGATGAGCAGCTTGAGCTCCTCGTTGCGCTGCTTCGTGTGCTCAAGCAGCTGCATCGCCTGATTGATGCGTCGCGTGTTTAGCTCATTGTCACCATTTGATCCCAGCGAAGCGGATCCATAACTCTGGCCTCCCTGTCCACCTTGCCCTTGACCAGCAGCCTGCTGCTGTGTGTTGGTCAACTTGAGCACAAAGACGTAGACGAGCACCGCCCACGCAAGCACAAAGATGATGAGAGCACGTACCCAGGAATTGGATGAGGAGCCAAACAGCTGGCGCACCAGCAACATTGCTGCAAATCTTTCCTACTCTCCAACTCACAATAGCTTGCGTCGGTGTGTGTGTGTGTATGTGTGTGCGGGTGTCGTGTCCGGTGTGTGCGTGCGAGAGTGTATATGTGAGAGTGTGTGTGTGTGTGTGTGTGTGTGTGTGGTTGGCACAGCTTGTTAATGGAGTGTTGTTGCTTGAGCGTTTTTTGGCCGTTTGGCTCGTCGTCGCATAGTCAGCAACCAAACGAGCAGCGCTTTAGCTGCTAATGCTTATCATTATTGCGCGGCACTTCATTGCTAACCACAACAACAACAACGACGACAACAACGTAAACAACACAAACGGCAATGCAATGACACAGTTTCCGTTTTTCCTTTTTTTTTCTCGTTCCTTTTGGCGAGAATAAATAAATAACAAAATACTAGAATAGGGATGAAGCTGCAGTCTATCGATAGATATCGCCGTGCACTTTATTCTTATTATCGGTATATTTCAGTGTTAGTATATTTTTGCGTTCGATAAAGCCCGATTGCTGAATAAAACTAACGCCGGCAACAACAACAGCATATTCGCAGACCAATATCATATTATGAAAGTCTGTTCTCCATCTAGAACGCACTTGAAAAACATGCGAATACCAAAGTCGGCAAACGACACGTAACCCAAACATCACACATGCTGATATCGATTGGCAGAGTGGCGGTGTGCCGATGGTCCAACTTGATTGCATTATTGGTACTTCTGCGGGACATTCAAAGAGGGAAATTCGCAATGTTCTGTTCCATGCTAACAAGAGGCATCGTTGTTTTTGGATTATTCATTTTGTTTTTGTTTTTTTTTGCAGAATACTTTCACCATCCATTGGGACTTATGCTAAGTGATTCTAAGGAATCAAATTTCATGTTTCCCCTATTCGGTGGAAAGTATCTGTGAGCAACTCTCTCACACTTTCCAATAGCTACATATTTCCAAAATTTCCTCAGCAACTCCAACTGCAATTAGCTTTTTCTTTTGTTAGATCAGCGCCAAAAATGAATGCGTTTGTTTGTTTTTTTTTAATGCTATTAAAATTTAGGTTGTAGTTGTGTTGTTAAATCAAATGAAAAATTATCGTATAAATTATAAAAAATTCAGTATTATATATATATATAGTATTAAAAAAAACGTCGTACACATAAATTATAAATTATATTATTACAATTACGACCACAAAAATTTCGTACTGTTTCAAATGAGTGTGTGTTGTTGTTGTTTTGTTTTTTTTTTCTTTTCATTCTTTTTGCTTAGTCGACGGCGGCGTCTAATGCTCCATGAGTGTGTGTGTGTGTGAGGGAGTTAGAGATGTGGGTGTCTGTCTGTCTGTGTATGTGTTTGTGTGTGTGTGAGAGAGAGAGAGAACGCTTGCCGATCAAGCGGCAGGCGGTGTTTTTTTCTTGTTGAAGGGGGCGGGGCGAGGGGTGTACGATGAGCTCTGAATTTGTATGCGACAAGTTTTGATTTATTGTTAAATTTAAATACTTATATAAATTACTTTTTTTTATTATAATTATTGTTTTTTTTTTTTGTTTTCTTTCATCCATTTCTTGTATGTTTCTTGTAGTGGGCAACTGCGGCATTTGTAAATTTCTTTAATATTTAAATGTTGATTTCTCATATTTGTTTTTGTTTTACGTTTCGCTTCTCATTTGACTGTGTAAAAATATCAATTTGTTTCTGATTTAATAGTTACTATGTTGTATTTTTATGGTAATTATGGTATTTTGCTTTTCGTTTTCGTTTTCTCATCATCTACATAATTCTTCACGTGTTTTTTCACGTTACGTTGACGTTACGTTATCGCTGCGGCAAATTGGGGACCTTTTTTGTTGTTGTTGTGTGTATGGCTATTTGCTATTTTGTTTGTGTGTTTTGCTTTTTTCAACATTCAATTCGTTTCCAACTTCATTTACTTGGTTTTTTTCTTATGTTTGCCTCCTCTCGCTCGCACTAAATATTTTATTTTTGTTGATTCTCGCTTGCTCCTAACATTACGTTCTATGTCAGTGTGTGTGTGTGTGTGTGTGTACGTGAAATGGTTCTGCTGCGTTGTGTATTTGTGGTTCTCTGTTATGGGGGCTTTTCTTACGTCTCTTCTCATCCGTTATGCTTACGTTATGCTCTAGTATGTGTGTGTTGTGTGTGTGTGTGTGTTGGTGTGCTGTGTGCTCCTTGCTATGTTAAGTTTCGTATGTTGTGTGTGTGTGTGGGTGTGGGGATCTCGTTATATGTGTGTGTGTGAGTTGTATATATATATATATATTATATGTGTATAATTAGTTGTTTTTTTTGCTTAATAGTAAAATTTCTTGAATGTTGTTGTTGTTGTGGCAAAGTGTAGGTAATGTTTTGCTCTCAATCAATGTCGACTCAACTGCACTACATACATACAATGTGTCTTTCCACCAGTTATCCTTTTCGCTTTTCTTTTTTTTTCATCTTCTTACGTTTATATGTTGTTGTTGTTGTTGTTTTTTGTTGTTGTTACCCTTACCCAACCAACAGATCTGGGTGTATGTGTATTTGTCTGTGTTGTGTTGTGTGTGGGCGGTTGGGCGTTCGATGAGCAGCTCAGTCGCTGCGCAGTTTCTTTAGCTCTGGTGATTTATCGGCGCCTGTGGCGGCTGCAGCGGTGGCGCCATCTGGCGAGCTGGCATCCAACTCGCAGTGCAGTGCCGTACGCTTTTGGCCAATAGATGGCGCCGTTAGCGTTGCACTATCTGTTGCTGCTGTCGCTGTTGCTGTCAATTGCTGCTGCAGTTTCCTGCTGGCACGCAAATTGTTGCTGCTGCTGTTGCTCTCATCAGCCTCTAGCTCCTCATCCTCATCGTCTTCGTCATCCTCCTCCTCGTCGTCTTCCTCGTCCTCATCATCGACATCGTCGTCATCCAACTCGTCTTCATCCTGCGCCGTTGTCGCCGACGCTGCAGCAGCTTTTCCATTGCCATTGGCCGGCGGAGGAGCAGCTCCAACTTCAACTCCAGCAGCAACAGCAGCTCCATCAACTGAAGCAGGAGCAGCTGTTGTTGTTGTTGTGGTGGTGTTGGTTGCAACTGTTTCGCCATTGTTGTTGAGCTGCTTGTTGTTGTTGAGTTGTTGTTGTTGTTGTGGAGACACTTCAGCAGCGACTCCAGCTGCCGCAGGCTGGGGATGATTCTTGTGTTGTTGTGGTGGGGCCTCAAGATTGCTTTCGGAATCATCAGAGGCCAAAGGTCCTCTGTCCTCGCCATCCTCTGTGGACGTGGTGGTGGCCGTGGTCTGTGTGGTATTATCATCAATGATGGGCTCCTGCGAAGTGGAATCATTCGACACGAAATTCGAGTCGCCGTCCTGCAAAGCGTTGTTGTTGCTGTTGCTGTTGTTCTTAGCTCCGACAACGACGACGCTCGTTGCCAACGGCGGATTGATGTTGTCATCAGCAGCTGCAAGAAACCGAAACAAAGCAAGAGATTAGCACACACACAAAAAATGCGAGAAGATCGATTCAATTTTACCTGCACCAAGACTTTCGTCATCGACAACTCCAACGCCATCGTTGGTATCATCGCCATCGAGCACTTTGCTGCTCGTCGTCTTGCCATTTGTGGCCATCGCTGTGGCCGCCACTCCCGGCGGTGGCATCTCGTCGAGCAGCTCGGGACTGAGGTCGTTGGCCACATAGTGCGCCCAGAGCGCGAGCTCGACACGATGCGGCGACCAATGCGGCGTCTCGCCGCCGACCTCCGCATTTAGACGCTCCACTGTGGACTGTATGTGTTGCACAAAATTGAGGTACTCCTTGGTCGTATAATCAATGCCCTCGATCTCTGGTATGGCCATCAGGCACTCGTCGGCCATAAACGGTGCCGAATCCGGTGCGGCGGCGGTCAACAGAGCCGATGCCATTGTTGTGCCCACACCCTTTAAATTGGACAACGCTGTGATCGCCTGCTCCAGATTGGGCAGCTTGCGGAACGCTTTTTTTGTCTCCTGAATGACGGCACGTGGTGTATTCACCTTGACCAGATACGATAGCTGTGGATAGAATTTGCCACGCGACTGTTTCCATTTCATCGCCTGAACGAGCTCATCGTACACCAAATGGGCGTCCTTCCCTCGTGCCTTGATCAGCGTGGGCAGCTCGTTTTGAAACCATTGATCGAGTCGTATCAGCTCCTGGGGCTTCTTGCTGCGCTTCTCAGCCTTCATTTTGAGCACCTCTGGATACAGTTTGTAGCAGTATTCGAATTGTGTGGTGCTGCCATTCTCGAAGAACGACGCTGTCGCTTTGCCGTTTGCCATCTTTCTTTAGTAGTCTGTCTGTGTGTGTGTTTGTGTATGTGTATGTATATCGATCTCTGTCTCTGTGTTTATCACTTTACCAGTTATCGCTCCTTGCGTGTATCTCTAACAATGTGTTATCGATATATGCCAATATGTCGATTGATGATTGTTGTTGTCGTTGTTGTTATTGTTGTTGTTGGTGATGCGCCGGCGAAACGTTGGCATGATGATGAACACACATGATGAAGAAGAAGCACCAGCGGCAGCAAAGGAAGAGAGCGGGAGAGAGAGAAAGAGAGAACACAAATTAGCATTACATTTTAAAAACGCAGCAGACAATGAGAGCTTTTTTTTTCGTTTTCGTTTTTGCTTTTTCTTCTTTTTCTTTTCTAGCGTTGCTGCATATGCGTGTGTGTGTGTGTTGTTGCACGTGTGCGTGTGAGTGACGGACGGCGAGAAATGTTTGCGAAAAATGTGAGAAACAACAATTTAATTACTTTCACTGTCCGTCTGACTAGCCAAGCTGCTGCTGTTTGCCGCCTTGTGTCGTTTTTTGGGGATATATTTATCGTTTCTTTTTTGTTTTGTGTGTGTTCAATTTCGTCGTGAATTTGTCAGCATTTTCAATAATAATAACGATAATCACATTTCGTTTGCAAATTTGCAATTTGCAATTTTTCAGGGCAGCACACACAGCACAGCGCACACAAAAAACACACAGGCACAAAAAATCAAATCGAATTTTTACTCTCAAAAGCAAAAGCAAGGCAGCAGCATAGTCGCAGTTCGCAGTCGCTGCTTTCGTTGTGTCGTTGTCGCTTGGTTCGCACCAGTCGGGTTTTTTTTCGTATTTTTTTTTTTTTTTTTGTTTCTCGTTGTCGGCGAACGTCGTTGTCGTTGCTTGTGTCGGTCTTTCGCACGCACACATTCAAACACACACAAACACTAGGCAGCGGCAGCTTTAGCAGGCACACACACACATACACACAGTGACTGACAGGCAAACGCACACACACACACACATATACACGGGCACACTCACACTGCTTGCAAACGGGGCAACGAAATTTCTTTTCTTATACGTTCTCGTTTTGCTTGTTGTTATTGTTGTTGTTGTTGTTGTTATATTGCATTTTGGAAATATGCGTTCGGTTTTAAACTAAAACAAAACTAAAAACATAACAACATTGGCTGTCAGTCACATTAACAGTCGCGCCGTCACAATCGCAGCTCTTCAGTGTTCAGAGCTGCCAGTGTGGCCGTCTCTCAGTCTTTGCCGTCGTTGTTGTTGCTTGCTTGGTTGAGACGGGTGCCAAAGAGGCCACCAAGCAGCGAATTGGCGAATTTGCGAATGCGAATCTCGAACGCGAACCGTGAATAAAATATATTCAGTGTATGCAGCAGCTGCTGATGCTCTTGTTTGTTGTTATTATTGTTATTGTTGTAGTTGTTTTGTGGTGCTTACCTCTTTGTATCATCAAAAAAAAAAAAACAAAAAAAAATAAATAAAACAGAAACAAATCAACAAAAAATAAGAAGAAAAGCAACGTTCGTTGCTTTTTTAGCCGCCGCTCTTCGTTATCCGTTTGTTTCGCTGTATATTTGTTGTTGTTGTTGTTGGTGCTTCGTTGCGTTGCGTTGCGCTGTTTTCTTTGATTATGTATGGTTATATTCCTCTTATGATTATTATTATTATTGATATATATATATGTATATATATGTGGGATGTACTCGAGAGTTTGTTCTCTAGTTTCGGATTTGAATTTAATATTAAAAACAATTTCGCTTGCGACCGCCGCTGTTAGTTGCCGCCTGTCTTTCGTTCTGTCCACAGCGAGGCAGTCAGCCAAACAGCCAAACGCCAGCAATCGAGCCAAGGCAGCCAAACGCAGAGCGCAGAGCAGAGAGCCAGCCAGCGAGAGAGAGACAGAGAGAGAGAGAGAGCCACTGTAGTCGAGTCGAGTCAGCCAGCAATAAAGCTGCTTCTCTGTTCCTCTGCCGCTGCTCTGCCTTCCTCCTTCCCTCTCTCTCTTGCCTGCGCTGGCAGTGGCGTCGCTGAGCGGGGTTTTAACTGTCGAGTGTTTGTCGTTCGTTTCGTTGCTCGCATCCGCATTCGTAATTCAAGCAAAAAGGATGCAGCTGCCTTCGCGAATCCAATTACGCTGCCTTCGCTCTCTCTCTCAGCAGAGCAGCTAAAACAATAATAAAAACAACAACCACAATAAGAACAGCGGCAGAAGCAGCAGCAGCAGAGCGCGCGCACCCCTCATAGCCAAAGCCGCACGTCTGTGTGCGCACCGCTTTATCGTCGTTTCCACTTTCGAGCGTTCATTCGTATTCAATGCCTGTCGCTGTTCGCTTCAAGCGACGCTGCTTCTACTGCTGCTGCTGCTCGCAAAAGGCACCTCGGCAGCGGCGTCGACGTCGTTTACAATGGGGGTTGTTGGCAATGCAGATGGTCGATGGCGATGTCGATGACGATTAAACGACTGTCAAGACATGCACAAAACTAATTAGACACTTTTTCTGTCTCTGTCAGTGCGATCAAAGAATGTTTTTGATAAATCGCTTAACGATCTCAACTGCTTAAGCGCAACAATTTTAAAGTAAAGCACATTTTTATATTTTCTTTGTATATCTATTTTTTTTATTTTTACATATTGAACAACATATAAGTTAACTATTGAATCGATGGCCTTAGTAGCTAGCACTCCACTTATTTTAGTTATTATATTATTTTGTATAATAATTAAACACGTAAATAAATAATATTTTTTTTTATTCTAAGCCAAATATGTCGCTAAGCGAATTTTAGTAATATAACATATTACTAGTTTGTTCTTAAGCATTTATTAATACATGCCCAGAAAAAAATTAATTATTTATTTATTTACATGTTAATTATTATACAAAATAATATAGCTAAAAGAAGGGAGTGCTAGCTACTAAGGTCATCGACTATAAAAAAAACACAACTTGTAAAACTAAAGCAACATTAATTGGTATTTAGTATATTTGGTTGTTTACGCGAATTTTCGTAATGTATTATCATTCATTCTTTTTTATTCGAAGCTAAATACCAAGCGAATTTTAGTAATATATTTTTATTCACTTAACGAATTTTAGTAATATATTATTCGATCTTGTTTATGCGACGCAAAATAAGTCGCTAAACGCATTTTAGTAATATAAATATATTACTAGTTCGTTCTTAAGCATTTATTAATGTATGCCAAGGGCAAAAAAACAAAACTATTTCTAAAATGAAAGCAACATTAGTATTCAGTATAAAGTATTTAGTATATTTGGTTGTTGTCTACGCGAATTTTAGTAATATATTATTATTCCTTTTGTTTTTTATTTGAATTTAAATATACCGCTAAGCGTATTTTGCAATCTAAATATCTTACTAGTTCGTTCTTAAGCATTTATCAATACCAAAAAATAAAATCATCTTGTAAAACTAAAGCAACATTAATTAGTATTCAGTATAAAGTATTTAGTATATTTGGTTGTTGTCCCCGCTGTGCTTTAATCGCGTTACGCCTCTGACAGTTTATCGCTCCGTCCGCTCTGCTGCTTTTGCTTTTGCCTGCATTCTACGTACTCGAGTAGTGTGTGTACGTTCGGCGTTCGGCGTTCAGCGTTCCCGTTCGTGGTTCGTGGTTCGCATTCACATTTCGCTTCGTTTCGTTTCGTTTCGTTCGTTTGCCATCTGCGCCTTGTGTCTCGGTTTTATCTTCATTTGCGTTTTGCGCTCATGCTTCGTTGTTGTTGTCGTTGTCGTTGTTGCTGCCCGCCTGCCTGCCTGCCTGCTTGCCTGCCTTCATTTTACTTACCCTATTCGCTGTCGCTGTCGTCGTCGTCGTCGTCGTCGTTGAACGTCGACGACGCGTATAGCAGCTGCAATTTAGCTCTGTAGCGCTGTTGACTGTTTGTGGTTCGCTTATTTTTACCCTATGTTCGTTCGCTTCACACAACACACAACACATAGACAGAGGCACATCTGTATCCGTCATGTTAATGTATTGTTTTGTGAGGCGCGGCGTTGCCACATCGTCTCAACTTGGAAACGAGTTTTACACAACATGCATGAAATGAAATGTTGAAAATATGAATCTGAAATTCAAAGCTGCTGCTGCTGATGTTGCTGACTCTCTTACTCACGGTCACACACACACACACACACCGACAGACAGAATGTCAGTTGTTGGTGTGTACAGAAATTATTAATGATAATTAGATGAGAAGACAAATGATGATAAAGCAGCAGCGTCGGCAGCGTCGTTGACAGCGACAGCGGCAGCGGAGTGGTTCATTGCGCTTGTTTTTACGCTAAGATACCCTACAATAGCAAGCTGAATGTTCGCTTTGCTCGTTTTTAATAAAGCGTTAGAATACGACAAACTCACACACACACACACACACACGTAGACCCATGCATACAATGTACATGTGCACATACACGTGCATACAGACAACACACAGCAAACAGCGAGAGCGTAACACACGAATGCACACACAATAAACGAATAAGGGGAGCAGAACCAGCGTTGCCAATTTAGCTATTTCCCCGCTAGATCTGACGGTTTTCAAAAGCAAAATGCGGGATAAATTGAAAACTAGCGGCTAGCGGGAATTATAGCTATTTGCAAAACAAAACTGATGGAACTTTAGTTTTTTAAAAACATCTGGTACCTTTGTGTATTTTTATGTTTTACTACGCCACACTTTAAAACCATGCAGTATTTTTGCATTGCAATGGTAAAAAACATCGATATGCCAAAAGATCTTTGCATTTTTATCGATTTATAGTTTTTACTAGTTTTATACTCTATATACATGACCATCTGGGTATTTCACAATTTCCAAAACGATCATGTGAAGCAGTTAAAATGCCCAAGATTTATAAACTAAAACCGCGACATGCTTGGTTGCAAGACCCCTTCTTTAAGAATTGATTGCATCTAGATGCAGCCGATGATCAAAAATGCTTTTGAAAATATTTCAAATGCACCATTAATGCGAATCTTTGTGATTTGCACGCACATGCCAAGACAAACAACCATAAGTCTTCGTCATCTGCGTTTTCACAGACGAAAAAATAACGTTCGTTCCGACTGTCTGAAAAAACCTGCCAGCAAGAGGCGGCATTGTCTATTCATTGGTCAGCCCCATTGACCATTTGGGATAGTTGTGCGGGTACAAATTTCAAGAACAAACTGCACCAGAATAGGACATGATTGACGAAATTTACTAATCAAAAATACTTAATAAATAAATCAAATTAATAAAAATATTGTTTTACTAACGTAGCTTTATATTTTGGCTATCCTAATTGTCTGGCGGTTTCTAGCGTTTTTCATATGTTACTTTAGCTATTTTATGAGCAGAAAAATTGGCAACACTGAGCAGAACGACAGAGAGAGAGAAAGAGAGAGAGCGAGAGAGAGAAGCCAAAGTCGCACGTTGTTTGTGTGTTTGCTTGATGAGTTCGCAAAATGTCTCTTCCTCTTCTTGTCCTCTTCGCTGCTCCCGCAAATTATGCCATATTTAATATTGTATTTTCCTTTATAGCACAAAATGTGTTAAAATGTCATTCAGGCAATTTATTGAATGAAATATTTGCGTACCTATTTTTAGAGCTATTCGTTATTGTTGTAGCAGGATTCTACTTTAAACATGCTAGCAAAGGCGGCTTCGGCCCCCGGCACAACAATTTGAGGTTAGACATGAACGCCACTTGTCGCCTGTGTAAATGGAAACCCGTTATTCCACTTTAAAAGCTGCGACGACACACTTTTTGCTTAACTATTCATTAGACCTCAATAATAATAATAAAAAAAAACGTGTGTCCCATATTGACATTTACTTGTTGTCCTTTGAGGCTTTTTAAATGAATGAGCGATTTCAACATTATTATTATTTTAACGATTATTACATACAAGTGGTAATGGTTGCAAAAAGAAAATTTTGTAAATTGTCAGTTAATGCTTAAGTAAAAGTTATATTTGTATATTCAACAAATTTATCCAGTTACTTAAGACAGTAATTAAAGAGGATTTATTTATTTTCTTTTACTTTATATACATATGATAAGGAATATGTATTTCCTGACCTAGAAACATTTCAAATTTAGCCAGTTACTTAAGACCCAATTTAAAGAGAATCTATTTCTTTTCTTTCAATTTGTATATGATTAGAAAAATGTATTTTTTCACCTAGAAATATTTCAAATTTATGCAGTTACGTAAGACAGTAATTTATTTATTTTCTTTTACTTTATATATGATTAGAAAAATTTATTTATTGATTTAGAAATATTTTAAATTTATACAGTTACTTTAGGCCGAATTTAACGAGAATTTATTTATTTTCTTTCAATTTGTATATGATTAGAAAAATGTAGTTTTTGACCTCGAAATATTTCAAATTTATCCAGTTACTTAAGACAGTAACTAATGAGGATTTATTTATTTTCTTTTACTTTATATATGATTATGAAAATTTATTTCTTGACCTAGAAATATTTATAATTTATTCAGTTACTTAAGACACTATTTAAGGAGAATTTATTTCTTTTCTTTCAATTTGTATATGATTAGAAAAATGTATTTTGTGACCTCGAAGTTTTTCAAATTTATCCAGTTGAGACAGTAATTTACGAGAATTTATTTATATATGGTTAGAAAAATTTATTTCCTGACCTAAAAATATTGAAAATATTCTTTCCATAATTTATTTTTCAAATTATTAGCAAACTTGGTAAATCAAATAAACAAAATAAAACACAATAAAATGTTCAATACTCAATCCAAAAAAATTTATTCAACATTTTTTAACGCAGTCTTCAATTTGAGAGCTGATTACCAACTGGTGAATTAAATTAGTCATCTCTAAGAAAATTATAATAGCTTATTGAATCTCGAAAGAGAGGAGAAATAAAAATATGAATTATTTTATTTGATTTTTGTTTCTTCGTGTATATAGTTTTGGTGATACTCCTTTGCTGGGCTAACAGCCATCGTGACGCAGTTGGTGACGCAGTTCGCGCATCGTAATCTGTAAAAGTCAGTCAACGATATTAGGATATATATGTACTTGTATGGATAAGCTTTGTTTTCATCTTTAGATACATTTCGGTTAGATACATTTTGATGTTGAAAATGAGAAAACTGGTGATTATGATTATTCTTATTATTTACCTTTAAGAAAATAAAGTCAGTGTTACAGTCGGCTTAAGAACTCTGATAACAAAATCGAGTAGATACTATATATGTCTATATATATATGTATGTAATAAGTATTATGAACATAACAACAAGATAAGTTAAAATTTTGGGACCGGATTAGAAATGCTGGAGAGGGGAGAACTCAAAATTAGATACAATTGAAAATTTAATAACTAAGATCTTTCCAGGTATAAAGGAATAATAGGAGTAGGAGGAGTATCAGCTTTGGGTGATCGATCAGTAATTTATAGAATTCTTTTGCAGTTAGACATAAATGCGGGCTGTATTGGTAAATTGGTATTGGTATCGGGTGGATGTATCAATTCATATCTATATCTTCCAATCGTACTGGCTGCGTGTACGGTATAACCGACTTTTTGTTCACATCTCGTGACAGCGCCTTGCGCATATCTGTAACGCGAGTTGAGTTAGATTGACATTAGAGAGGAGATTCGATTGAATTAGTGATGGGAGTGCACTTGCCATACGCATCCTCGTCTTGATCGCCGGAATAATATTCGAGTATGGTGCGATAGATGATGTAGCCCAGATTAGTGTACATGTTAATTGCCACCTTGTTGCTCTTCCGTACAAATAGATCCACAAAATAGGCGCGTTTCCTGGTGATAGAATAAATATTAACGTTAATAACTGAGTTTTTCGATGGGTTGCTATAACAACTACTTCTCAGATATGTCTTCGAGGAAGTTCATCAGCAGAGCCGCTAATCCCAATCGCCTGTAATCGGGTGAAACTGTTAGCGCCGTTACATGTCCATGCCAATTATCCATGTGTCCCTCTACTTTGCCCATGACTGTAACACACAGAGCATGCAAGAGAGTGAGAGGAAGAGAGAGAGAGTAAATGCAGTTGCAATCATCGATCGATTGCATTCTTATTATCGATGAACTTACTGTAGCCCATAATGTGCTCGCTGGGTGACTCCGCCAGTTGAAAATACTCTGGCCATTTGGCCAGATATTGCGTGTAGAACGATAAACCATAAGTTTCAGTCAGCGGGTCGAAGTTACTGCAGCAAATAGATAGATTAGCAGCCAGTGCAATTAATTACAAAATAGACTACACACATATATGAATGAAACATTTTAGTACGTACACATTATTGAATTTAAATAGGTCATCGCAAGTAAACGGCCGCAGCGTGGTCATTGTTATGCTATTATTAATTAATGCACCTTGTTGCTTATTTTTGTTGTGACACCGGGCGCCCTGAATGGGATTAGCAGCAGTGTGGCCGCACAATTTTTGTTGTGTGGTAGTATTTTTTTTGGTTAAAGTATTTTCTAGCGGCCGATAATCGTGTTTAGTATATTTGCTATTGATATGTTGACTACAAATTTTTGAGGGAGCAATTTAATTTGGATTTAAAAAATTTAACGATGTGTGAAAAATTAATTTTTCTTTTATAATATTGCACTTTTAGTTATATGAAAGCAGGTGATATTTGACAAATGTGGTCTCACTTGACACTTGCGAGCTGGTCACGTTTTCGTTCTATTGAACGCGTGCACTGCTTATTGGCGTGCATGAATAAGTTCACTTGAACCCACATGAACTGCTTGCTGCTTGGTCGCTGCTAGTTCAACTAGTTCATTTGACACAGGCTCAAGTTACAGTAAGCGTCGTGACGTCACGCGTCATTGGATTTAAAACAAAACAAAAGTTGTTTTTCTTGTAAGAAAAGTGTAATAATATGCTCAATAAGTAAGCATAAACAGTGTAATATCATGTGTAACAGGCAAACAGATGTGGAACAACACATGAATTGCGCGCTTTAATTTGAAATCGAGTGAGTTTCCCCCCCCCCGCCAAATGACGTCGTGATGCGCAGTGGCCGCTGAACAAAGCTGCGCACAAAAATTATTCGGTTTGGCCTTCGTTGTTGCTGCTTTTGCAGCATAGAGCATTTTGCAAGCGGATCAGGACAGCAGGAAATACGGTGCACAAACGTTATCCAGTCCTGGTCTAGTGGCGACTGGCGACTGAGGTCAGCAGCAGAGTGCAACCTCTTTACAATTGTCGCTACCATGCAGCCACAATTGTTGTTGAGCGATTAGGAGAGGCGCAAACGGAGCGGAACGAGCGCGTGCAACAGTTGCGTTTGCGTTGCCCTTGCAACATGGCAGCAGCAGCAACTGCAACCAAGTGTGGCAAGCCACAGGATGCGGGTAACTTGACCCGCGATGACTTTGATGGCGGCCCGGTCAGCATCGATGAAGTGGAAACGGGTCTCTTCCTAGGTGAGTTACTTTCCTTCTATTCTGCCATGTGTTAATGCTCTCGCATCTTGCTGGCAGGCAATCTGACGGCTGCCACGCACATGGAGACGCTCAAATCGTTCAAGATCACGCACATTCTGACGCTGGACTCGGTGCCGCTGCCACAGCACATTGTGGACACCAGTTTCCTGACCACCAAATACGTGCAGAGTGAGTGCGCGTTGTGTTCTTCCTTAGTATTACCGTTCCGGCCCTTATTTTGCCATGTATTACTTCTGTTCCTCTTCATTTTCCTGCTGCTATGTCTCCTCAGCATCTCTAAGCTCCTTCTCACCTTCTTTTCGTATTTCTACTATATCAATCTATCTATTATTCCCACCTTCCTTGTTAGTATTACTGTTCCGGCCCTTATTTATCCATGTACAACTTCTGTGCTTCTTTTTGTTCATACTCCTGTTCCTGCTGCTTGTTTCTTGACTTCTCATTTTCCTTTCCTATGTCAGCAATATCAATCCAGCTGCTATTTTCGCTTTCCCATCCATCTATTACAAGCAAATTTAGAAGGAGTCAAGAAACAAGCTGAAAGAATAGGAAGAAGTTTTTTGAAGGAGGAATAGAAGCAGGAAAAGCACAGAACTTCTTCGTTTTCCGGCTCCTATTCCTATTCCTAGAAGGAGAAAAAGGAAGAAGTTCTATTCTTTTTCCTGCTCCCATTTCTCGTGCTTGTTTCCTGGCTCCTTATTTTCCTTTCATATTTCTGCTATATCAATCTAGATACTATTCCCACTTTCTCTGTTAGTATTCCTGTTCTGGCTAGTTATTTTTCCATCTATTACAAGGATAATGAGAAGGCAGAAAAACAAGCTGAAGGAATAGGAACAGGAAGAGAAAGAAATTTTGTGAAGAGGGAATAGGAACAGGAAAAGGAGGAGAGGAGAGGTTCAGGAGAAATAGGAGCAGGAAGTGGAAGAAGTGCTCCTATGCCTCCTGGGCATTTTTTGGCTCCTCATTTTGCTTTCATACTTCTGCTATATCAATCTTGCTTTCCCTCTTAGTATTCCTATTCTGTCTATTACTTTTGTACCTCTTCCTTTTCCTGCTCCCATGCCTCCCACTCGCTTCCTCTACTTCTTCCTTATTTTCCTCCATATCCTTGACATTATATTCTTTCATATTTTTCTCTTATCAATCCGTTTATATTCCTGTTGCTTCTACGCCATTTAAACCTATTCTCTTTTATGTGCTCCTATTGCTTCTTTTTCCCCTTTTCATTGCTCTTTCTACTGCTGATCGTTCTCGCCTTTCTTTCTTCTTACTATTCCTTCCTCTCAATACTACTCATTTGGCCTGCATCTCCTGCTCATTCGTTGTCGTCTTTCTTCTGTTAATCCTCCCACCCAATGCTAATCACTTTGCCTGCAACTCTTGCTCATCTCTTCCTCTCATTGCAGTTGCTGACATGCCTCGCGAGGACATCTTACAGCATTTGGAAGCCTGCGTGGAGTTCATAGCCAACGCGCTGGAACAGCAACAGAATGTGCTTGTGCATTGGTAAGACAAAGACAATTCCTCATCTCAATCAATCACTAATCCATGCTCTAATCCCATTTTAGTTATTTCGGCGTCAGTCGCAGCTCCTCGGCGGTGATTGCATATGTGATGAAGGCGCATCAGCTGGACTATCAGGCTGCCTATGAGATGGTGCGTGCCAAGCGTCGCTTTGTCCAACCGAATGCGGGATTTGTGGCCCAGCTGAAGTTGTTTCGTCGCATGGGCTACAAGATTGATCCCGGCTATCAGCGCTATAAAATGCATCGCTTGCGTTTGGCTGGCGAACAGATGCGCAAAGCGAAAATCTTGCCGCAAAGCTTTCACAACGTTGTGCGTCCCGATCCGGACATAACACGCGAGAATCCCGAGCCAATTGTGTTTCGTTGTCGACGCTGTCGTCGTGTCCTCGCCACCAAGTCGCATGTGCTCGAGCATCGGGCTCGCAATGCGCCACCGCAGTCGCAACCGCAACCGCCGCCGCCATCCACAGATGCTCCGGCAACAGCAGAGGGAGCGGAACCTCCTCGACTGCTCGAGCAGCTGGCGGAACGGATAAGAAAAACATCGCTGGGTTCGCCCAGTCATGACCAGACGTCACAATGCCGGAGTTTGCTCTTTGTGGAGCCCATTGCCTGGATGCATCGCATCATGCTCAACACTCAAGGGCGACTCTATTGTCCCAAATGCGAACAGAAGCTGGGCAACTTTAGTTGGATCAATGGTAACAGTATCTATATAATAAATAGTGGACAATCATTCATTTAAATCTCTCTATTTATTGCAGCTTGTCAGTGCCCATGCGGCGAGACAATGACGCCCGCTTTCTATCTGATACCTTCCAAGGTGGAGCTCTCCAAGGCGGTGCAGAATGTGCAGACAACGGTCTAAATGAGGCAAAGAAAACGAGTAGGAAAAGGAGCGAAGGAAATGTTCAAGATTTCGACTGCAGCTGAAAAAGGGACGGAAGAAGCATTTAGGATAAGCGTGGAAGGATTCAAGCATGAAAAGGAGAAGCTTCAATAAGTTGTAAAGAGCAAGTGGACCAGCCATTTGAAGCGAGTTCCAAGGTTGTTATTTAGTTAGAGCTCAGTAAAAGAAACAAAACTAGCTTCGATTTGGCAGGCCAAACAAAAATTGAGAGAAAAGCAGCATAAGCAATGTTATGTTAAATGAACGAAGAATGTTATAGTTAGCAAATGAAATTCGCTAATGCTGATATATATATATATGTATATGTATTCCATATTGAAATCGGTTTTATGCTGTTTCCATTTTGCATTTTACATTTGCATCGCTTTTTTGCATTACACACACCTAAAACAAAATAAGAAAATATTGTAATAACTAATTAATGATTATAAATGTACTTTTTGGAAACATATTTTGCGCATTGTTGTGTGTGGACCAGCAAATGAAATGGCCACAAAAACATAATATTATTAATATGATATCATTTTGCAAAAGTGCAAAGCGATTACACAAAACAAAACAAAAAAAGAAGCGAAATCAAAAAGAGAAGCAAGCGAAAAACTGTAAAGATTTTTGTCGGTGACAATATTTAAAGTTAAAATTTTTGCATTACGCTACTATAAATGTTGTACGTCGTTATATTGTTAATAACACACTCACACACACACACACACACAAATTGTCCGCCAATCTTAATAATTGTATCATAACAAAAAAACTAAAAAAAGAAAAGATATTCAAATAATGTTTGTTCGCCAATTTGACAAAGACGTCAAGATGAATGTGCGCTCTCTCTTTCTCTCTCTGGCTTTCTCACTCACACACACACACACACACTTTGTCTCGCTTGCAGAATTATCGAAATGTGCATAGAAAAAACAAAAGAGCTTCCCGTTTAAATCTAGTCATTTATAAGTATATATATATATATTGTATTATATCAATTTGTGATCTAATTTTGATAAGGACGCTCGAAGACCGAAAGTTTACTTTAAGCAACAAGCACCTGAAAACTGAATAAGCTTTTGCACTAATTGAAATCGATGCTAATCGACATCAAATTGTTATCGATAAACGATTATTGTGGCAGGAGTGAGAGGGAGAGAGCAGAGGGAGACAACCTATCGATGTGCTTTTGAATTATATTGTGAAATATTCGAAGTCGTTTTTTTCATTTGGGTGGTTTTTTAAATTCTGATCTTAGCAATACTATATTCTCTATTAACATATCTTGACACATTTTACCAGGACATTTAACAATTTGAAAGCAAAAAAAAAGTTTAGGATGCGACAAAATTCAGGACCAAAGCTAAACTACAAGAACATCGGGATTGTGCTGTGATCAGATGGTAGCTGTCATCATTACACAAAAGATCCTTGTAACTTGGCAACTGAAAGGATTTTGGTCCTTTGAAAAAGGCATTCTGTTAGCATATCATTAGCACTATGTGCATGCCAAAGGACATCGCAATCGTCCTGCAAATGGCAAAGTTATAGCTGATTTTGTCATGCTTGGGCATTTTTTCATGAACAGTTTTAATGCAATTTTTAAAACATTTTTTTCCATTTATTTTTCTTTATTGCTGCACTGATTCATCTACTCAATAAATCAAATTAAAAAAAAAAAATTTTTCCGAGATGCTGAGTCGCTAGATTAGAACTTTAATCTCAACTGTGCATGTGTGTGTGTGTGTTCATCTCGTTTGCAGCTCCGGCAATCGATGCAAAATGCCAGCTGAATACCAGGCGAACAGAAATGAGCAGCAAGCAGCTGCACTAAAATCAGCGAGCATCTTTTAGGCGCTAGTTATTAATGCTTGACCGCAAAAGTATGCAATGTTCTTTTGCGGGCAAATTAGGCACTGCTTACTAAGCACTGCTTTTTAAGCACCTGAGGAGCAGCAAATGAGGAGCAACATTTTTTGAGCTTGAGTTGAATTTTGTGCAACAGCTGCAAATCGAGTGCAAAATTAAGCGCTTATTTTGAGTAACATTTCATTGGGCAGCAATGATGAAAAATTGCATTTTTTTGTGATAATTATATTGCAGAATTGCAAAAGTAAGACAACAAACTACATATGTTGAACTATTTTTTCAATTTGAAGGCTAGAAAAGAGAGGTTAGTTTTTTCCATCAGAAATATTTTGTTACGTATAACTGATGAACAATATTAAAACTAAACTTGCTGCAGTTAATTGTAACCGCTTCAAATATGATATCAAAATTGAATTTTCAAACTCAAAATTTGCAAATTCCAAGGCTAGAAAAGTGAGGTTAGTTTTTTCCATCACTCAGAACGAATATTTTATTAAATGAAAATTACTTTGAGCTGCTGTTAACTATTTAAACCGCTTGAAATATGATATTCAAATTGAGTTTTCAAACCTGTAAACACTGTATACATATTTTCTATAAAAAGTGAGGTTAGTTTTTCCCATCAGAAATATTTTGTATACGTAACTGATGAACAAAATGAAAACTACACTTGCTGCTGTTAATTATTGTAACCGCTTCAAATATGATATCAAAACTGAATTTTCAAACTCAAAATTTGCAAATTCCAAGGCTAGAAAAGTGAGGTTAGTTTTTCCCATCACACAAAACGAATATTTTATTAAATTAAAATTACTTTGAGCTGCTGTTAACTATTTAAATCGCTTGAAATATGATGTTCAAATTGAGTTTTCAAACCTGTAAACACTGTATACATATTTTCTATAAAAAGTGAGGTTAGTTTTTCCCATCACCCTTGACAAATATTTTGTATACGTAAACGATGATGATAATGAAGATTGCTGGACACGTGCTGCGACGACAACACAGAACTTGGGGGAGTACGAGGCTGATCCATCAACGACTCCTCGCCAGCTTTGACTTTGATCACACGATTCTCAATGGCGATTGCTATGAGACAATCGAATCATTTTTGGATCCGCGTTACAATCGCGACGAGTTGCACTCGCTGAAAGCGAAATTCGGATGGATGGCGTACATCGAATGTCTGCTAAGAGTACTGCAAGAGCAAGGAGTGCGGGTCGAGGAGATAACGGAGAGTGTGCGAAAGTTGCGAACGATGCCGGGCATGGAATGTTTGCTGCGACGACTGGAGAAGCGACCGGAAACGGATCTGTGCATTATCAGCGATGCGAATAGTTATTTTATTCGACAGTGTCTCGAGGCGAATGATTTAAGTGATATTTTTCCCCCCTCACGCATCTTTACGAACACCGCAAACGTGTTGGAAAATGGGGAATTGCAATTGGCGCCGTATGAGGAGCAATCGCATTGCGATCGCTGTCCTGCCAACTTGTGCAAAGGCGGCATAATGGCTGCCCTGATGCAGTGTGACCAGCCGCAGCAAAGTTACGATCGCATTGTCTACTGCGGCGATGGATGCAACGATTTGTGTCCCATGCTTCAGTTGCGTCCGCAGGATTTCGCTTGCATTCGGCATGGCGAGGAGCTGCACGATCGATTGTCCGTCCATGGGGGGGAGATTCAGGCGCATGTGTTGATCTGGCGGGATGGCGATAATCTGCAGCAGCAACTAGAAAAAGCTGGCTGCTTTGAATCCACTTTCACTTCCACTTCGACTTCCTCATCTTCATTCTCAACAACATCTTTATCATCTTCATCCTCTTCTTCTTCTTCTTCTTCATCTTCTTCGTTGTAGTTGCACACAGAGCAATCAAAATTTGTTGGTAAGGCAAAATTATTAATGCTGCTTGTTTATTTTCGACTTATTCTGCGTAAATATATATATATGTATATATATACTATAAGTGTATGTGTGTGTTGTTTTTGTGTTTGTTGGGTGTGTATTATAATAATTCACTTAATAAAGGACTTATTGCATACGAGTTTCTGAATGGAAAATTAGATTTTTACCAAACACTGCTGATGCGTTTAAGTAGACCGATTGCATTACGTTACGTTACGTTACGCTACGTTACGCTACACGTTACGTCGTCAAGTGTGGCCACACTTTTTCATTTCTCTTCTTGTGCTTCAAAGATTTTATATATACGAGTGTGAGTGAGTGTGTGTGTGTGTGTGTGAAGCATTAGCGTTAATTACATGTATAATACATCCTTAATATCTAATCTCTCATACATAGTAAATATTCTTGTTGTTGTTGTTGTTAAAGACACTACTAATATGTACATACAAACACACGCATACATACGCACACGCACGCACCCACACACACACACATACACACACATATGCATGCGTGTGCATTTGCATTTGTATTTGGCTCTTAATTAATTTACATCACTAAACTTACAACTTAAACAGAATACACATAATTAGTTTCTTTTTTCTTCTTTTTTTTAGGTAGTATTTAGAAGTACAAACACAATTTCTAGTTGTTTATACATATATCATATATGTATGTATATATAAAAAAAAGGTTCAGCCCAATTAGCGCAATAATTTTTGTTGTTTGTTTTTATTATTATTACATACAATAATGTTAGTTGTTTTTTAATTTATCCATAGTGTATATATATATATATTTATTTATATGTATATTATTTGTATAGTACAATTGTATAAGCTAGCCATACATAGACATGATTTTTGTATGATATTTCTCTTTTGCATTATTTCGAACGTGTGTGTGTGTGTGTGAGTGGATGATGAGGGGGGGTGTGGGGGTGGAGGGGAGGTGTGTAGAGACAACACGGATAACAATTGTAATTTAAATTAGTTAAAACACATACTAAATAAAGTTTGTAAATACGTTTCATAAGTGTGATTTGTTTGCTTGTTTGTTGTTGTTTCTTAGCGAGCGCAGAGTTGCCAGACGGTTTGCAGTACACTACATGATGATGACGATGATGATGATGGTTAACAGTCTGGCAACGCCAAAAAGGGACGCACACAGAAAAACAATTAAAAATAATTCAACTAAAATGCAGCTACTAATGAACTCTTTTTTGTGTCTATGTGTGTGTGAGTGTGTTGCATGTGTGTGTGTGTGTGTGTGTGTGAGAAAGTGGTGTGTTCTTAGTTGCTAAATATACTAAACAATTGAACTTAGGCATAGAACATAATTTGTTGATCATTTTCGTAATTTGTTATTGTGTGTGTGTGTGTGTTTGTCATGTATGTGCATGTGTGTGTGTTGTAATTAGCATAATTCGCACTTGTTGCTCTCTTAAGTAACATAATTGTATGTGAATATAATATAAAACAATTACAAATTAAACAAAAAAAAAAAAAAAAAATTATAATAATTATTTATTAACATACGCCAAACCGCAGACATGTACAAAAATAGCGGCGCTTTCTTTTCGTTTCCTTTTCCTCCTTTCTTCGTTAATACTATGCACGCATTTGTGTATGTGTGTGTGTGTTTGGGTGTGTGAGGGGATTGGGTGGTGGGTGTTTTGGGGGGAGGGGTGTGGTGACTGCACCGCGACCCGCGCTATCTCTCTGTCTCTCTCTCTCTCTGTTGCTCGCTCGCTCGCTCTTACTACAAGTCCGTTAGAGTGCGCTTGGCACAATAACGAATAACCCCCACTCAGGCAACAACCGGCGGCGGCGCTATGCCAATTGATGATGACGAAGACGACGACGACGACGACGTTGCTGTTGTTGTTGTTGTCGTGATTGTTGCTGTGGCTGTTGCTGTAGTCGACGACGACGAAGAGTTGCCTCCATCAGCAACCAACATGAGAGCACTATCCACCACATTGCTGTTGCTGCTGCTATTGCTGCCATTATCCTGTTGCTTCTTATAACTAATGTACATGGGTTCAAATGCCGCTTCCCTGCTGCTGTTGCTGCTGCTCTCATTCATCATCTCGACTGCCGTCGTCAGCTGCCGTCGCTTCGCTGTAACGGGCGCCTCGACGGGCAGCGTCGTCGTTTGCACCATTGGAGACGCTGTGGGACTCAAAGCTGGCTCCGTTGTTGTTGTAGTTGTGGAGCCATTCGCCTGTTGTTGTTGAACTGGCGATGCAGCTGTTGCTGTTGCTGCCGTGGCTGAAGGAGCAGAAGGAGGAGGCGGAGGAGACGACTGATTGTTGCTGGCAGTCTGGCTGGCAACTGGAGTTGGAGCAGGAGCAGCTGGCGTACGTTTGGTGGGCTTGGCGCGTGCACACGGCACACAGAGCATGGAACAGTGTTCGCGCAAATTGGTGATGTGATCGATGCGATACTCGTTCATCCATTTCACCTTTTTGTGCTTCACCGGCTTGACCAGCGACGATCCATCGACAACACCGTTGGGCGGTGAGACAATCGTTGGCAATCCTTCGGGTCGTGTGGCACCGCAACGCATACAAATCGAGCAACGTTCACAGCTCCAGCGACCTACAAAATAATATACAATGATTAGTTGTAGTTCAGTTAACATTCTAGTTCAATTTAGAGACTTACCATCAGGCACTGTTTTGACACCTAGGCAATAAATGTGATAGCCGCGATCGCATTGCTCGCAATAGAGCATTTTACCGGGTCGCTGGCTGCTGCGGCATTTAATGCAACACTTGCAGTCCGCACATTGCCAATTATAATTGCGCACCCGGTTAACCATGCGCTGAGGCATCTCAATACAGCTGGGATGCACTGTAAAAAACGATGAATTTAATAAGTATTTCATTGAAAATGGTATTCTTAAGCTAGGTACACACGATGCAAGCAATTTGCAAGAAGTTTAAAATAATTTGCAATTTGTTTTATGTTTTTTAAGTTCTTTGTTTGCAGCAAAATGGTTTCCCTCGTGTTTATACAACTGTGAACTTTAAAATAGCAGTGCTAGCGATTGAAAAATATTGTTATAAACACAACTTCCACATAAAATTTAGTTATAACATCATAAAGTATTTAAATTTTAATAATTAAACACTTTTTTCACTTTGGCTAATTCAATATTTTAACGAATATCGATAATAACAAAATGTACGGGCAAATTTGATTGCAGTAATAAATTTAAACTTAAAACCTTAAATGAATATGAGGTTTGGTTCAAATAAGTTTTTCTCTGTGTTGTTATAATACTATTTTCTTCTTGCTGTATTGGTTCAATACTTAATAAGGAAATTAAATTACAAAAATAAAGTAATCAACTTGCTGCAAATTGTTTGCATAGTTTGTACCTAGTTTTAAAGCAATTAGTGCTGCCAACTTATAAACTGCTAACTAACAAGTTAGCAGCACTGTCAGCAAACACTTTCCAACTTACCTCGACGCCGACAGCTGTAGCAGCGTATAAAAGCTTCGGGCATGTTTTTCGCATTGCGATGCTGACTGCGCAAACAGACGCCACAATTCGTCGTCGTCGTCGTTAATCTTGCGTCCTGTTCCCGCTGCTGCGACTGAGACTGCGAGTTCGTTGCGCTGCCGCTGCTGCTGCGACTGCTTTCGTTACTGCTGCGACTGCTTGCACTGCTTGCGCTGCTGCTGCTACTGCAGCTGCTGTCGCTGTCGCCGTCACTCTCCTGCAAAATTTGCATATGATTTTTTTTGGGGGTGGGTTAACAAAGAGCTTAAGAGAATGCCAAAAAGAGAGAGTAAAAGATTGAGAGTGCGCGTCGTGCTTACCGAGTCGCTGTTGCTGCTGGCTTCGCTGCTGCTGCTGCTGCCGCTGTAGTACGATGCGCCGCCGCTGGACGTTGTTTTGGCTGTTGCTCCCGTTGTTGTTGTTGTTGTTGTTGCTGTCTCATTGTGACGATGCTGGCGCGCAGCTCGCTGACTGCGTCGCACCGTTGCAGTCGCAGCTGCTGCTGCTTTTGTTACCGTTACCGTTGCTGTTGTTGCTGGCTCTGCCTTGACAACAGCATCAATCAGCTGTTCTTCTTGTTGCTGCTGTTGTTTTGGCTGCTGCGGCTTCTCCAGTACTGTATTTAGCGGATAAGCTCTGCGAATTCCAGAAAAAGCAATTAGTAACAAGTAAGAGAGTTACAGTCGAGTGTGCTCGACTCTGAGATACCCGCTACCCATTTTAAATAAAAGCAAACATATTACGGTATTATTCTCAAAATATACTAAAAAAAAATATACCAAGTGTTATATTTGGTATAGTACCACATTTAAAATATTCCATAGACTGCTTAATATACCAGATTGTCGGACAAAGCAACTAAGACCCCTAGTAAGTAGGCGTTTTTGCCCACCCAAAAATATTTCATTAATAACTTCGACAATTTTTGTCTGATCGCAACGAACGCAATTCTTAGGAATCACAACTACTATAATTATTATTGTATAATGTATTCGCAACTCTAGCTTTAAAATTAGGCTTGTTTTTTGAGATTTGTCCTTTTGCGGGGCCGGCAGTGAGCGTGGCAAAAATTTGAAAAAAAAACTTGATCTGCCTGCAAACATAACAAATGCTGTCGAAAAAAAATTATAGCTGTGTCTCTTATAGTCTCTGAGATCCAGTGTTTCATACGGACAGACAGACAGACGGACGGACAGACAGACGAACATGGATGGCTAGATCGTCTCGACTGTTGACGCTGACCAAGAATATATATACTTTAAGGTGTTGGTGACGCCTTCTTCTACCTGTTATATACATGTACCCTATGGGTAGCGGGTATACAAATTCATAAATTGTTTTTCTCATCTTTCGACTTACCGTAACTCGGCGGGCGTTAGCTGGCGATAGCTGGACGAAAACTGACCGGGCACCAAAGCCAAGGGATAGGCGTAGTCGACTCGCTGATACCCGGCATCGTAGACACGCGACGGCAGCAGTGTCGGCGGCTCCGGGATGTTCTCCGCTTGTGCAGCCGATCGCACCGCATTCGTGATCGAACGATGCAACAACGTCGAACTGGGCGCCGATCGCGGCATCGGCAGATTCATTGTGAACGTCTGTAGATCGAGACACGCCACACGCTCCTCCTTGCGCCTAAGAAACGGGAAGAAATGGGAAGAGGAAGAAGATTACAAATTAGTGTGGGAACAGAGCGAAGAAAGAGAGCAACTGTGGTGAGATACTCGTTAGCATAACTTCAAGATTCTCCCATTCTAATCATGAGAAAATTCACTGAAATCATTTGAATAACTTAACTGACGATCTTTGGAAAATACTTGGAAATAATGTATAATAATTAGCTTGATATATTCAATATTCAAATATCAAATAAAAAAGATTAACAAATATTATTTGTAAAGAAGTTGGGAGGCCAAGGAAAATTCTTCTAAAGGAAGAGTTTTTTCACAAAAGAAAGATTCTTCTACAGAAAAACAGATTATTTTACAGAAAGAAGATTTTTGATTGGAAAATAGTCTTCTTCTTTTATGGAAGGAAGATTCCATTTACAAAAGGAAGATTCTTCGATAGAAGACGGATAGAAGATTCTTCTGCAGAAAGAAAATTCTTGTACAAAATAAAGATTCTTCTACATAAGGAACATTCTTTAACAAAAGGAATATTCTTTTACAACAGATTCTTATACAGAAGGAAGATTCTTCTGTACACAAAACTTCATTAAACAAAAAAAGTATTTTAACCAATGTCCATTTAAAGAATGGTTTCTCTTACGTTTTGTTGAAGTAGACGTTCCATTTGCTGGTGGAGAGCATGGCACGATCGCGGGCCTGCAAGCCGCGTCCATTGCCGACGGTGAGTCCGAGCGCCTTTTGCTTGGCCTCGATGTCGCGGAGATGCTTCTGGCGTATGTATTCCTTGTACTCCTCGTACTTGTCATAGAAATCGGCATACATAATGTCCAAGATGTCGGAGGCCCAGACCGCAGTGATGCCCAGATCGCACATTTTCTCGCTGACCAAACCCTTCTCCTGGAGCCAATTGCGTTCCTCCATGTCGACGGGACGTCGCGGTAAATCGGGATATTTGCGCTTGAAACTGGTTATGCCCAAGTAGAGGGCAACCTGCTCTTGGATCATGAACGTATCCCGATTCTTGGACGGACAACAACCCTTGGGTGGCGGCCAATCGTATTCCGCAATCGAGGAGGCATTAAATTCCGTACTGTTAATTAATTTTGAGGTTAGAAACGGCAAAGATTTTAGCGAAATTCAACTCACTCTTCGGCTACGCAAATCTCCATTTTCTTCTTCTTGGGTCGCTTCATGGCCGAACCGATGATGGCGTCCACCGATTGACCCTGATTCGAATCCATCAAACTGACGCTGCTCACCATCGATGATTGCGATTCCTCGTTGTTGAGAAAGTCCAGTTGTTGCCTGAGAGAGAGAGAGAAAGAGAGGGAGATAGTGAGTAAATGCTCCCAACAGAAAATAGAAATAGTTTACTTACTTTTGCGGCGTTAACGGTGGCTCCATGCTGGTCATTGATTGATTGCTGTTGTTTAGATCGGCGCTCATCCGTGTGTCCTCCTCAAACACCTGCGGCGACTGCAACAACAACACACAACGATTATTAATATAATCACATTTGTAAACAAACTCTTTTCTATTTAGGACATTTTGCAGTAATCTTTTATTGTTTTAATTTTTTTTTTTTGGCATTGATTTTGGGCTTCGCGCGCTCTGCTCCAAACAGCAGCGCCAGCCGAAGCTGCGCAGCCAGCGGCAGCGACGCCGGCAGCACTAGCGTCCCACAGAGAGAGAGGGAGAGAGAGCGAGTGAGTACAGCGTTGCCAGCATGCAAAAAATATACAGCAACAGCAAACCGTGGGGAGACTGCAGCGTGGTGCTGTTAAGTGCGCTCTCTCTCTCTCCCTCTCTCGCTCTGTCGCACTCTGGATGCTCTCTCTCGACGCAGCAGGTGTGGTGAAGGTGGCTTTTGCATGCCGTTGCCGTCGGACGCATATTAAAGAGAGCGAGCGAAAAAAAAGCACCAACACACTCACACACACAGTGACACAAAGAAACAGACAAAAAAATTGTTCAGCTGATTAAAATCGCAGGTGAAGAGACGACAACAACAACAATAACGTCGCGCTTCGTTCGCATGCTGCTGTCGATGCCGCTGTTTTTCTTGTTGTTGCTGTTGTTGTTGCTATTGGTGTGTAGTTAGTAGAGCTGCTACTGTTGCTGTTATTGTTATTGTTGCAATTGGTTGCGTTTTTGGTAGCAGTTGGCAATGAATGCAGCGCGCGCGCGCCTTTGATTTTAATTACGACACACAAACACACACGTACACACATAGAGCGCACTTTGTGCAATGTGTGTGAGTGTGTGTGTGTGTGTGTAGGTTGGTTTAGTTCTGTGTGTGTGTGCTTGCTTGGGTGTAAGCAAGTTTTACGTAATAAAACATAAATAAGATGCAATATAGTAAGACAATGAAAATTAGCCAAAAAATAAAGAGCAAACTCACACATAGAATACCTCCCACTCACACACAGCCATTCGCACACGCACGCTCACACACTCACAAACATTCGCATACGCACGCACATGTGCTTGGCCACACAGACAATGTGACATCCTTTGAATGAATCATGCCGCGAAGAAGAAGCAGCACACAAACTAAAAGCTTTCCTGTTGACTGAAATGCACATACCCTGCATTTGGCTTAAAAGACTACTTTTATGTGCTGTGCGCACCGCCAAATTAAGTTTTCTCTCTCTCTCTTTCACTCAATTTTTTTTTCTTAGTTTCGCTCTTTCTATTGGCATTTTTTATACCCATTTAAATTGATAATTTGATTTTCTTTGAGGACGAGTCACTTTTAAGAGCAGCTCAGCTTGAACGATGCAGTTTAAATTTTTCAAATGTTAGTTCTTTTGTGTTTAGAGTCGGAATGTTTACACAAACTATATTCCATATGGGATCGGAAATGCTTCTCGCGCAAACAAACAGTACACAAAAATGCCACTCACCGGACTGAAGAGACCCTTGAGCCGCTCTGGATCCGGTTGATGCTTGAGTCCGCCGACGCAGCGCGGTCGACTGAGTGCGATGGCTTTGGCCACGGCGCTGGCGCCGCGTCCCATGCGCGGCAAACGTGGCTGGCCAAGATTGCTGGCATTGTTGCCGCCGCCACGTCCCGTTGCGCTGCCACTACGCGCAGATCCTGAGCCGCCAGCGCCTCCCCTGGATCCACGGCCACGTCCGCGACCACGGCCAGTGGGCGTGGCAGGGGCTGGACTGCCGCCGAAAGTGGCGAGAATATTGTTGCCCTGGGCCGAAGATTCATCTGTAAATGCAAGTTGTACTAGTTATTATTTGTTGTAAAAGCAATAGAAAAGAATTACAAAGGAACGACGATTTTTGGTCTTTTCTAACGCGTCGGCGCCAAGTCACGTAAATAACGGCGCAGCAGCGTTTGGCGTGTGAACATTTGGTACAACTTTTAAGGATTAAAATATATTGCAAAATGCGATAAATTATTTCTTTAAAAATATCGCTTTAAAAAAAATTGATATATTTTTAAAAACAAAATTGCATAAATTGAAGTCTTTGAAGGATACAAATATATCGTAAAATGTGATCAATTATTTCTGTAAAGAATCGATTACAAAAATCGATATATTTTGAAAAACAAAAGTGCATAAATTGCAGACCTTGAAGGATACAAATATATCGTAAAATGTAAACAATTATTTCTTGAAAAAATTAATATTTTTTGAAAAACAATTTTACATAAATTGCAGACGCCGAAGGCCGATAATAAAAGCGACGGCTTAACTACCGAAGCCGCAGATTCACCACAAAGGCTACGCCGCCGTCGTCGTTTTTCTTGCCCTTCTAAGCCATTGCCGGTAACCAAACCAACGGCGTAAATTTCAAATAATGTTTAAATTGCAACTTTTGTAAAACTTTTTAATAAGTATTTTTGCATACTTACCACCAGAATGCTCCAGTGCGCTGAAGTTGTCCTCGTCGTGGGAGTCGCTGTTGCTGATGCTCGAGCTGTTTGTCGTGTGCGGAAAGTGCATGATGCTGTTGTTGCTGCTGTTGTTGTTGCGCAGCTGCTGCGTTGCCATAATGGAGGAGAAGTCATTGGGCTGAAAGATGACATCGGGCAGCGGATCCGACGACGACAATATCGTTGTGGGCGGCAACATGGAGCTAATCGTTGTTGTTGCTGACGCTGCTGCTGCTGTAGTTGCTGCTGCTGAAGCTGTCTGTGCTGTGTTGGCGGCGCTGCCATTGCTGGTGGAGGAAGAGGAACTGCACATGGTCAAATCGATTTGGGCCAAAGCGAACGACATGTTGTTGTTACTGCTGCTATTGCTGTTGCTGTTATTGTTGCTGCTGTTGTTGTTGTTTGTCTCCTCAATGAACCGCGAGAGATTTCGCAACGCTGCCTCCTGTGCCGCTGCCGCTTCCACCGCCAACATGGACGCCTTGCTGATGCGTTTGCGCGTCGCCTTCGCTGGCGTTGCGGCCGCTGGCGAGGCAACAACACTGCGTCGTGTGGCACGCAGTTGCCGATGATCGTTGCGTTGTCGCGTTGTTGTTGTTGTCGCTGACATCGCCGTCGTCATCGATGATGATGATGATGATGTCGTCGTCGTCGTCAGCATTGTGGCCAAACGTTGGGCTGCCTCCTCGCTGCTGCTGCCGTCCATGTGATTATGCTCCGCATGATGTTCAGGCAACAACGCATTGCTCTCCAGCTGCTCCTCAGCACTGTGCACCATATCGATGGCCAATCGCTTCCTCAGCAGCTGGACGCGACGCGACTTAGCCGCACTTTCGGCCTGCGCATTGATGGGCGTGCCTGGTGTTGCTGGTGTGCCGGGTGTTGCTCCTGCTGCCGCTGTGGCTGCTGCTGCTGCGGTGTCAATTGCATTTCTCTTCGGTCTGCCGCGCCTTTTGCCTGTTGTCGTCGTTGTTGTTGTCGTGGCTGCTGCTCCTCCTGCTGCTGGCGTGCCAGGAAATGCTGTTGTTGCCGCTGTTGTTGTTGCATCCAAGTTATTCACATCAATGGCTGCTCCTGTTACCGACGACAGCAACAGATTGCCATTGCTCAGCTGCTGTTGTTGCTCCTCCAAATCCGTGTTGAGTATCCGCTCGTGTTTCTGCTTCCGACTGCGATGCGGCGTCGGTGGCGTTGTCTGTTGCTGCTGCTGAACGGTAGCAGCAACTGTTGCCGGCGTGTCGTTGCTGCAGTTGTGCGTCTGTTGGTCGTTCTCATTGTTGTCCAGGCGCCGCTGTTTGTTCGGCGGCAACTGCAAAGCGAAAATAAATCCAGTTATTCAAATGCTTTCTTGTTCTTTATAAAGTGGTTCAGCTTATGTTGGGAGTGGTTCGCAAAGTGGTTCAACTAAATTTAGCAAATCTTAACAATAGTTATCTGTGTTCTGATTGGTTTATAATGTTTAAAATCTGTAAAGCATTTTAAAAGTTTTGCAACATTGGTTGAAAAACCGGTTCAGCTTAGTAGGAACGATTTAAATTGGATAAAAAAGCGGTTCAGTTTCTCGATTCACGATTTACTTTCGTTTCCTAAGCATCCTCTTTTGTGGTTTTAAACGTTATTCAAACTTATCTTTTACATAAATGACAAAACAAACTGAAGCAGTTTTTCACGAACGATTCAAACTGGTTCAAAAAGCGGTTCAGTGCAAAAATTTGAGAATAAACAAAAGGAAATGATACAAATATTGATACAACGTATTGTCTTTAAGATTAGAAGAAAATGTTGGTTCAAAAACCGGTTCAACTTGAGAACTAAAGTGTTCTAATAAATCTGTTGCTCTTCTCAAAGTGATTTAAACTGACCCGTCTTATAAATTACAAGATAAAGATTTAGAGAAACTCGCGAATTTTAGTAGGAACAATGTGTAAAACATTTTGGTCCGGTTCAGCGTTATAAATTTCGATCCATACTTTAGATCGTCTCTGTATGCTACACTTACGCCACTGGGAGATTCTGCGTTTAGATCCTGCTGCTGTTGCTGTTGATGGTGATGATGTTGCAGCTGCTGTGGCGACTGTTGCTGTCGCTTCAGATGGTTGTTGTCATTGTTGTTGTGTGGCGACGTCTGATTGTCGTTAGTTGTTGTTGTTTTGTTGTGGTTACGATGCTGGTTAAGATTCAGATTTAGATTCATATGCGCTTGGTAAATGCCAAGCAACTTTTGTTGTTCTTGTTGTTCTAGCTGCTGTTGTTGTTGCTGCTGCTGTGTTGGTGGCGGTGGCGTTGTTGGAGCATCCGTTGACTCGTCGTAGGCACTTTGCATGTAGGGCGTCAACTGTGGACTTCCCTCGGGCGTGTCCAGAATCTCAATGGAATCGATGATCGATTCTGATGGCGCAGTTGTTGCTGTGGGAGTTGCAACGGTTGCTGCTGCGGCATCCTTGGCTGCTCCGCCATTGGCCATGAGACGTTCGGTGAGCTGCGGATATTTGGCAGCGACAGCAGAGTTCGAGTTCTTGTTGTTGTTCTGGCCGCTAAAAGTCTTCGGCGGCGCCGTCAACTGGCTGAGCAATATATTTGAGATGTTGTTGCCAACAACTGTTGCTGCTGTGGGCGCAACGGTTGCTGCTGCTGCTGCTTGTGCCGCCTGCATGCGCAAACATTCAAGCAACAGATTCTCTTTTTGTCCCGACGTAAAGCCGCAATCGCTGCTGTTCGTTGTGCCGCCGCCGCCGGCAGCAACTGTTGCTGCGGTATAATTGTTGCTGTTGCTGCTATTGACAACATGCGCTGGCGAGGAGCCGGGCGAAGGTGACGACGTCAGGTCCACCATGTCAACGATGTTGTGTTGCTGTTGCGCTGGCTGTTGCTGCTGCTGCTGTTGTGTTGCTTCGATGCCATTGCTGGCTGCAGCCGCGGCAGCAACAGTTGCTGCTGGCAGATTGTGAAACATTTTGGGATCATGCTCCTTGGATAGTGCATCATCAATGTCCATGTCATCCGAGTTGCGACGCAGCTCATCATCAACGGCAGCAACAGTTGCTTCTGCTTTGCTGCTGCTGTTGTTGCTGACATCGCCGCCATTGGTGAGCGTCAGCTTGGAGCTGGTGTGCGTCACAACCTTCTCCTCGAGCACAGCGCGCACCTTGTGCTTGGGTGAGCATAGATTCTTGATGGTCAGCTTGAGCAGAGGTTGCTGCTGTTGTTCAGTGTTGCTCGTCGTTTTGATGGTGAGCTTGGGCACCAATTGCTGCTGCTGCTGTTCTTCCTCTTCGTCCAGTTCTATGGACTTGGTCTTGATGGTTAGCTTGGGTATGCACTGAGCATTCTTGGCATCGTGCGTCATGATCACCGTGTGTTGTTGTTGCTGCTGTGGTTGCTGCTGCTGCTGCTCCTTAATGTTGATGGTTAGCTTTGGTATCTGTTGTTGTTGCTGCTGCTGCTGTGGTTGCTGCTCCTCACTGCTGATGCAGCTACTGCCAGCGTGCGTTGTCTTGATCATCAGCTTCGGCACCGTCAATTGCTCCGACGATGAAGCCGAGCTTGTGGATGAGGCGCAAGAGCTGCTCGCTGAGGCGGGCGATAAACTGCAGCTCAACAGTTGCGTCTCGCTGCCGTTGCCCTCCAGCTTCGTTGTCGTCTTGATGGTCAGCTTGGGCAGCAATGTGGGAGCAGCTGTTGCTCCTCCTCCTCCTCCGCCACCGCCTCCAGCACTTTTGTGCGGACTTCCGCCATCGCCGCTATCGGGCATTTTTATAATCAACTTGGGCACCACGCTGCTAACACGCTCCTCGTTGGCTGCTCGTATCGTCAGCTTGGGCACAATGTGCGGCAGCTGCTCGTCATCGGCATCAGCATCGACATCGGCGTCCGCACACGATGATGAGGAGCAGGAGGATGAGGCATCCGAATTGGATGCATTGGCAGCATCTTGTGTTGTTGGCTTTATCGGTCTGATGGTAATCTTTGGCACCAGACTTGGTTGCTGCTGCTGTGCGGTTGCTGCTGATGAGGAGGAGGTTGCTGCTGCTGTTGAGGAGGATGATGACGAGCTGGGCAATTGTGTGGGCAACTGTATGCGCAGCGGTTCAACGCGACGTTCGTCATTGTTGCTGCTGCTGGACGACGACGACAGAGATTCGCTGCCATGTTTGGATAGCTTCAATATGATCTTGTGACCAACAGCTCCAGTTGTGGCTGCTGTTGTTGCCAGTGCAGCTGTTGTTGTGGTTGTTGGAACGTTGTTGTTATTGTTGTTGCTGCTACTGTTGCTGTTGTTACTGCTGCTGCTGTTGTTCTCCTCGCCATTAATGTCTAGGGCCGTGGCGGCCATTGCTGCGACAACCGGAGGCAGCTCAGTTGTTGTCTCAGCTGCTGCAGCTGCTCCAGTGTTGTTGCTGTTCGTGTTGCTGCTGTTGCTCTTGCTATTGGTGTTGGTGCTGTTTGGCAGCTGCGCATCGTCGCGCAGTCGTTGCTGCGGCGGCGATGCTGTAGTGCTGGTTATTTGACCCACCAGCTGTTGCTGCTGCTGCTGTTGTTGTTGCTGTTGCTGCAACTGTTGCTGCTGCTGGTGTTGCTGCAATTGTTGTTGGTGCGTTGCTGCTGCTGGCGACACATTCAACTGTTGCTGCTGCTGCTGTTCTGGCTGCTGCTGCTGCTGCTGTTGTTGTCGCTGTGCCGGCGACGATGTTGAGCTCACTTCCTGTTGCTCCTCTTCCTCCTCTTCAAGCTGTTGCTGTTGTTGCTGTCTTTGTCGCTGAGCTGTTGCTGATTTGTAGTTGTTGCTGTTGTTGCTGCTGCTGCTCCGGCTGCCGTTGCTTGAATTCGAATTCGAATTGGAGCTTGAACGTGGACTCACGTTGGCGCTACTTGTGTTGCTGCTGCTGCTGCTGCTGGTGTTGCTGCTGCTTGTGTTGGTGGCGGCGCAGTGCGGAGCTGCTGCCAGGCTGCTGACTGAAGACGATGTTGCTGCTACCTGTACCTGTTGCTGGCGTAAATCATTCATTGCTTTCAACTTTATCCACACCACACGCAATTGCCTGCAACAAGAAACGAGAAAAACGATTTCATTAGTTTCATTTGTATAATTAATAAAAACAAATTCAATAAACTAAAGCATATTCTTGATGCTTGTCTAAAATTAAAGAGCATTAGCATTTCCATTAAAAGTGTACATTTTCATTGTTTTCATTTTCTTTATGTTTTCCTTTCATGGAGTTTGTTTCCACCTCTTAAAAACTCCTTCAAAGTAAAACTAAATGAAAATGTGCAACTTTATAATCAAGACTAAACTTAATCCATAATAAATATAAATATTTTTTTTTTGAATCGAAGCAACCTAGCAACCAATACTCTCTCTCTTTTCTCCAACATTTTATGAAGTATTAAATACTAGATGGAATATAATCAATAAAACAATTCAAAAATGAGCTTCAAAGATAAATTGCAATATTTCTATTATTACAACTTTATATAATGAATACAATTCCTTTCTGCAATAAGATGAGACTAAAGTCTTTAAGCTAGTAACCTTTCTATTAATGCACTTAACTGCACATTAAAGATAACCGCCTCAATTA
This sequence comes from Drosophila kohkoa, assembly GCA_019972355.1. NCBI lineage: Eukaryota > Metazoa > Arthropoda > Insecta > Diptera > Drosophilidae > Drosophila > Drosophila kohkoa. The sequence goes on along the minus strand of BJEL01000071.1, from coordinate 4,884,248 downwards.
TGCAATGCATGACAATTTAGTATAATTTTTCGCTCTGCTAAGTTGGAGACATTGAAAGTGGTTTTGAAAACTATAAATTCATTCAAGCGTTTACTTATTTACGCTTTAACTTTGCCGCTATGCACTTAGCGACAGTTTTAGGATAAATGCCAAAGAGAACACTCTCTTTTCGCCTTATATTTTTCATTATTTTAACTGGCTATCAAATAAAGTTTTACAGTTTATTTCCGTAAACTTTACTTCATTGTTTAATGATAAAAATAATGCTTAAATAGCGTCTTCTCTTTGGCAATTATCCTAAAAGAGCAGTTAACTGCAAAGCTGCAACTGTAATGCAAACTCAAATCAAAAGCCGAAGATAAATTAAAAACAATGCTAACAAATGGCATCAATTGGTCAACTAATAGAGCATTAAAATTTAATGAATTTATCCACAGCTTAAGTCTTTAAGATGGTATCTATGTTTGCACAATGAAAGTAAAGCAAAGAAAGATAGAGAGCGGGAGAGAAAGATCAATATTCGCATTCTCATAACACTAAGATGTAATGCTCCATTTCCACAGTCCCTCAGTTTTTTCATATTTGATCAAGTCCCGTTTTGGCGTTTCCACAACCAACGGTAAATTTCTTAGAGCAAAAAACAGCTACTCAGAATGTAAACAAACTTTTATCACCAAATTATCAATAAATGAGCGATCAAAATCATCAAAAAATTGAATCAGAATGATTTTTAAAAAATCAGTAGTGCTATTTGCATAGCTTCGAGCCATTTTTATTATTAATTTTTGATATGGTGAGCTCCGATTCGGTTTCACATCGATAAAATATGGCGTGACTATTCAAAAAGTGTGTTCGATATTTCTACGCTTGATATCGACATGTTTACAAAGCTCACGAAACTAAAAAAAATTAGTTTTGTTCCTATGGATTATCACATGGAGCAAATGTAACATTTGAACTGAGAAAACCGGAGTTTTATGGTGCTGTGGAAAACTACTGAAAATTTCTAAGAATGTCTACTCGCTATCGAATACAGGGTATATATCCGCACTCATCACTTGGCTTCAGATTTCTCAAGAGACGCAAAGTAACTGAGGTTTTTCCTAGAGATTGTAAATCAAGATGTTCTTCGTCGTGTAAACGTAGCTGCTAACAGCGTGTAAACGCCGCTCGAAGCGAGAAGAGCAGCTGCTGAGAATCGTCAAGCAAAAAGGGGAAAAACAGGGTGAACACAACAAATGAAAGCACACAAAATTATCGAGTATCGAGGCAGCAAGCAGCAAGCGTATTATTTGTTTATCCAATAGTTAGTTTTGGAGAAAAAAGAAACACACAAAAAAGAAAGGAACAAATGTTGATGTCACTGCTGCAGCCGTTGATGGAGCATCTTTGCCTCTTTCGTGCATTGGCCACCGGCGAACGCATTCCGGGCACAAATTTAATTCTGCTTCCAGCGGCATCCATTGCGGCATCCAGCAGGATGCGTTTCGAACGCATGGAACAGCTGTTGATGGCATTGGCCGGCGGTTGGTTGCTTTTTCGTGTCATCTGCTGCAAGCTGGCCGATGAGGACAACAACAACAACAACAACAAGGAGAAAGGGAAACAACGGCCAACGAAGAGAACAAACAATAGCAGAACTACTTCGGAACTAGACATGGAACCGGAACCGGAACTAGAACTGGAGCAGCACAGTGAACAGTGGAAGAGTGACGAGGAACAAATCTATTGGCAAGGGGGAGACAAGGATAACGGTGGACTGCAGCCCATGTTGCGTTTTACACGGCGTCAGTTGGATGTGTTGTTGCGTCTGGAGGAAGAGGAAGAGAGTGACGATGATGAGACTGCGATGGAAGTTGATTCAGAATACTTGGACATGAGCGATGGCGGGGAAGAGAAGTTCGATCAACAGGAGAATGAGATAACTGAGCAGCAGCAGCAGCAACAATTCAAAGGATGCCAAAGATGAAGAAGAAGAAGCATGTGTGTGTGTGAGTTTATAGAGATCGCTTGATGCAACGAAGAGCGAGGAGAACGAACTCAACGCGCACACACGCACATACGCTCAAGAGACAAACAACAAAAAGCGTGCACACACGCAAACAATTGCAAGCAAACTTCCACACACACACACACATACAAATTACTTACAATGTGTATGTGTGTGCATGGAAATTTGCTAGCTTTGTTTGTGTCTATGATTTTAATAATAGTAATCGCTTGATTAGCTGCACATAAATTCAATGAAATCGCAATGCTTAATGTGTGTTCTCTCTCTCTCTCTCACACACACACACGCACACACAGGGATAGCCGCTTGCATATGCATATCAATTAAGCATACATATTATTTGGTTGTGTGCGTGAAAGCTAAGCAAAAGAGAGTAGTAACGAGAGAGGGAGAGCGAAAGAGAGAGAGAGCAGCGTGTATGCGCTTGTATTGTTTTGTTTTTGTTTTTTGAGCAAACGGTAACTAAAGCTTCAAACAATAGCGACAACAACAAACAACAAAAAATGCTCACTATGCCGGCAATTACGATTTTTGATTATTACACACTCCCCCCTCTCCACGAATATAATAAATATCAAATAAGTTGCTCAAATATTAGTTCATAACTAACTAAATCGATATACAGTAATTTAAATATTTGAAATAGATGATTAAATGTGATTTTTGTGCGGAGATCGCATGAAATAAGCGGCGAATAAGAATTGCCGCGTAAACAGTAAAAAAGTCAACGACAACGCACACCACCGACAAAAACAAGAAGAAGAAGCTAAGCAGCTCTGGCTGGGGAAGCCTGCAATAGTAACAACAACAAGAACAACAACAAACGTTGTTAATAATGCGCTGCGTAAGCGTGGAAACATGCGCGGCAACACAGCTGTCTGCTCCAGAGCAGGCAGAAATTGAGAAAACCGCGCCACATTGGTACGCCAGCCATACACTAACAACAACAGTAGTGCACAACACACATAGAGAGCGCTGCTAAATGACGTATGTGTTGGCAACACTGTTCACACACAAATTCACCATGGCCCCGAGACGAGCTACAAATTCACCACAGCAGACACACACACACGCGCGCAGAGATGGACACTAATACTAGCATATGAAAGGCAATCGCCCGTGCCGCAGCGCTGCATGGAGAAAAATACATACACATATGCACGTTTATGCACGCACACACACACATGCATACTTATGTATGCAATGCATTTGCATTTGCTTTGGCGACGACCCCCGCGCATCTAACGAAATGACGGCGTTTAGCCAACAACAGTTTCTTAAAACAAACACAAAATACATGCGCTAATCGCTATGCGCAAAAAATTCATAGAAAAGAAAATCAAAATACGAAGAAACAGCGAATAGGGGAAAAATACAACAGAAAAACGCACAACACAACAAGACGCCGAAAACTGACCCAACAACGACAGCGACAACAACAACAGCAGCAGTCAGGCAATAAACTCACCATGCGGCAAAACGTCAGACAAAAGAAGATGGAGTAGAAGTTGAGCGCCTTCTCTTTGCATGCAATTCGCGTGTATAACGTAGTACAACGGTGTGCGAGCGTGTGTGTGTGTGTGTGTGAGAGTGCGCGTGTCTTTGTGTGTTAAGCCATTGAACATGTTTTGTTTTTATTTGCAGCCAGACAACACATTTTTTGTCAACATTTCGTTGCACTTTTATTTTTTCTTGTCGTTGATATTACTCTTCATTTGTTGGAATATACATATGTATGTGCATATGTATATCTTAATAAAAAAAAGTAAAATAAAACACACACACTGTGAGGAGACTCTGCCGCTGCTGCTGACTGAGACTGCTGCTGCTGCTTCTGCTGTGACTGTAGTCGGTACAAATTACCCGTACTTGCACACACACACACTAAACATATACATATACACATACACTACACACAACACACAATATTAACACACATACATCCAAAAGCGTAGCGCTGCTCGGTTGTCCCACTTTCCGTGTATTGGTTTCTCGTCGTACACTTTTCCACGCACTTTTTTTTCTTTTTTTTAACGATTTCGAGGCGAGCGAACAGCACACAAAACGACGACGCAGAAATTTGTTTGTTGATTGTTAACAATTTGAATTATCCGCATATGTATGTATGTTTAAACGCAAACTGCAAATTCGGCGCGCACCTCTCGGTTTTAACATTTCATTATTAAATAAATGTATATATATGCCCTGCTCGCGCTGTCTGCCAGTGTTTTTGGGTTTTTCGCTTGGAATATAACACTAACAGCGTGACCGCAGCCATTCCCACCAAAATCGGCCATTTTCGCTCACAAAATATACTGAATATACCGTCACTTCCGCAATGCGCAAGCATAATCCAAATATACCAGCTCTGATATTATAGCGTTTTTCTTTTCTTGCCACAACCAGAAAACAAACGAATTGAACTTAATGTATTCCATTCACCAAATTTAGTAATAATACAAGTTCATTTGTCTGATCGAAATTAAATCGAATATGTGCAAGCGTGCTTCTTAAATGTTATCGCATTCGGTTTAAATAATTTGCAAATTTTCATTATACAAAACATTTCCTATTTTTTTTTAAGAATTAACTTAGCTAAACACATTAATAAAGGTATTATCACAATATATTATAATACAAATACTATGCACAATAAGAATGAGCAACACTCGACTATAATTCAATGTTTATCGATAACACGAGGACATTCAATAGCATTTGCAATCAGCGTGTTTGCTACTGCTGTTTATTTTATACATTAATTATAATTAGATTTTCATTCCGATAAATCCCAATAGTCCTGGCTACCAATAAGCTTAGCAATAAATATATAATTTATTAAATTAAAATTTATTTTATATGTGAAGCAAAAATTGAAATTTTAAACTATAAACAGTAAAATTTGTTGATTGTATAATTAAAAATAAATAAAATAATATTTATTTTGAATAATGTAATCTAAGTTTAAGGAAAATAACAAAGTTAATTTATTTTATATGCATTGATGAACCTTTTTAACTTTAACTACTATTAATTTTATAAACATATGTATTTAGTTCTAATTTAATCATACAACTACTTCATAATATTTTAGTTTCAAAATAATAATTTATTTAGGTAAAATATAATTTAGTTCAAAATGAAAATAAAAATGAAAAATAATTAAAAAAAAAAAAAAACAAGTTTTTAAACAAAATGCAAAAAGGACCAAAACTGCAAAAATACCAAAAGAAGAGTACAACTGTTACTAGGGCGAAACAGCCACACTGTTGGAAACATAATTTGGCGCGTTCTTTTATAGGTGAAGCAATATCGATACCATTTCCAGCACTATCAATGGTCAAGTACTTTCTCAGAATGGAGCCTCTTCACCACCGATATTCTATTGAATTTGTGCAAAACAACTAATATTCGTTCGTTTTGAATTCACAGGCCTTTATAATTTTTTTTCGTTTTTATAACACTGCTTTTGTCTATATCATTTGGGACTTGAGTAAAATTATTTGAATGTTAGCTTCTGAAAGTAGAGCTCGGAATGTGAAGAACTTTTACTGCTAGGAATGCGCAAATAAATATTTTTATAAAACCTACAGATTATTTATTTTTATAAATAGACATAGTGAACGATACTAATGACAACTATCGATGGCATACAAAAAACACAATCGTCCGGTATCGATGGCGCCAACTATCAAGTTTGCTCCATCTCTAGTCCTTTACCCCTTGCCAGACTGTCAGACGGTCAGCGACTGTCAGTTAGTTGAGTTGAGCAGCCTAACGGATGGCAACGCTGCCGTCGCGCATAAAGTTGCTGCAAAAGCGCAAGCCTACGCCTGGAAAACGCATACAGAGAAAAGCCAAATATTAATTGCAACTGCAATATAGCAGCAGGCGACTGCCAAGCAGTTGACAATTTGTTTGTTATTTTTAAAGTGTTGTGCTTTGCAGCAGTGCCAAAGTCAGCAACAGGCCAACAACCAACAAAAAACAAAACAACAAAAATTTAAAGATGTCCTCCAGCGACGCCAACGCAATTGCAGCGAACCTTCCCGCCCCCTCCCCCTCTGCCAACGCCTGCGGCACCGCCAACGCCACCCACTCTACTGCTGGTGGTGGTGGTGGCCTTGGGAAGCAGCAGCGTCGTCGTTTGGCCGCCTTTGATTTCGATCACACAATTGTGTCGCAAAACACAGACACTGTGGTCAGAGATTTGCTGCCCAACGAACTGATTAGTTCGACGCTGCTCAACGAGCTGATGGAGAACGATTGCTGGACCGAATACATGTCCGAGGTGTTTCGCCTGCTGCACGTGCAACAAGTGGCCGAATCGCGTATACGCGACACCATACGCTGCATACCCGAAGTGCCCGGCTTTGTGCGTCTCATCAAGCATTTGAAGAAGCGTCTCAATTTTGATTTGATCATCATTAGCGATTCGAATAGCGTTTTCATTGAGGAATGGCTGCGGGCGCACAATCTATGCGATTGCTTCGACGGCATCTTCACCAATCCCGCCCATTTCGATGACAACGGACAGCTGCAAGTCCGTCCGCATCATCAGCAAACCGATTGCAAGCTCAGCGCCAGCAATTTGTGCAAAGGACGTGTGCTGGAGCATTTTGTCATTGAGCGCGATTTGCGTTTCAATATCCGCTACGATCACGTCTTCTATGTGGGCGATGGCAACAATGATATTTGTCCCGTGCTGCGGCAGCGTGCCTGCGATTTTGCCTGTGCCCGTCAAGGATTCGCCATGGAACGGCATTTGATTAAGAATCGCAATAAATTGAAATTGCGTGCGAATCTCCTGATTTGGCGCAGCGGCTTTGAGCTCCTCGATCAGCTGTGCGCCTTGCCACAGTTGCAAGGACCTTTGCAGTCGCAGGCGGAGCTGGCACGTCGTGCCTCGGCCATAGACGGAGCAGCTGCGCCACAGCAACAACAACAGCAGCAGCAACAACAACAGCCGCAGCAGCAGTAAAGTAATTTTGTCGATTTACACACACACGAAAGTTAGTTATACGAAATGAGAAAAAAGTATGTATATAGTATGTGCATAATACGCAAAATGTGATCCTTCTACCTCCCCACCATCCAACCCCTCTCGTCACGCTGCTGTCCATTTGAAGGCGTGGCCGTGTTTCTCGGTGGGGCGGCAAAAGAATCACATTATAATAATAATAATAATTACGCTAATAATACGCAAGTGAAATTGAAAACCTTGATGTGATCAATGTTTGTACTATAAAAGTAAAAAGAAAACTGCATATATTGTATTCAACCTAGGCATATACGAGTAATTTACGCATACATTCATACATAGATTATCCTGCACACACACACACACACACACACACTGTAAAGCTGAATAATTCCAATTGTAATGGGAGGGGGGAATTCCCCTTGCTCCCCAATTTTTGTGGTGCGTCGTCAATTTTTTTGTGGTCGCAGCTGTTGCTATGTAGAATCTTTATTAAATGTGTACTTGTGATGTTGTCATTAATTATATATATATTATATATCTGTATTGTTTGTATATGTGTATATATACATGTGTATTATGTGTGTCCATAATAAATATGTGTTTTGAACGTTGCAATTGAAAATCACAGCCATATAGCATTTGATTTTAGAACGAATTTAAGCTAAGGCCATTTGTCAGTCGGTTGACAGGCAACAGATCTAGTGCAAATTGCACGCTTTTCAGATGCATAAACAAACAAGTTTCAAGAGTACACAAAAGTCCAATTAACAAATTGTTTTTGTTTAAATGCGCAGCAAATAACGTTCGCCACGCTGGCGCCATCTACAGTGCCAGTCAGTCAATTGTGCTACATGCGCCATCTATAGGCGCACTTCCAACTGGCGCCATCTATGTCTAGTTGTGCCCAACGACAGCAAGAGCAAGGTCATTTCTTGTTGTTGTTTCTTTTCTTTTCACAATCGACAAATTTGTTTTTTATTTGATTTAAATGTATACATGTTGTAATCAGTTAATATACATTAATATATTTATATTGTAATTAGGTGTAATTACAGCTAAGGACTTGTAAATGGTATTTGGAAAGAGCAACAGTATTGTTTCGATAGTATTTTAGTGTTTTGTTTGTTTGTTTTGTATGAATTTGTTATATATGCAAAGCTCTATTCGAATTAACAAAGTTCTTAGAACCTAAGATCATAATATAATTTATTAACTATCGCAGCAGCAGTGCGGACGCAGGGCAGGGCTTGGGGTGGAGGACACTTAATAATTAACCAAACAATGCTTAACTGCTAGTATGTGTTTTTGTTTTTTTGTTTTGTTTAGATAGAGTCTGGGCAGTAATAAGTAGTGTATTTGGGGTTGAGATATACTCTCAACTCTCTTTCTCTCTCTCTCACTTTATCTCTCTCTCTTGTTTGGGATGTTGATGATGATATACATATGTACAGTCTAGGAGCCCAGTGGGGACATGCCAATTTGACGGGGATCGGCGCCTGGCGGCTGTGCGGCGCCCAATTCTAGATTCTTGATGAGCATCTGCAGCCATTGCTTAGTGGATTTGTCATCTTGCAGGCACTGTGTGAATGTGCCATCGCGCAGCTGATCGGGCAAACATTGGCCAAGTGCTTTGCGGGCACTGCATACAATAGAAAGGGACAGCATGATATGCCACTTTGTGCGAAAGAGATGCAATTACTCACCGTGTGTTGTCGGAGAGTCGAAGATAGCAACGTACAACATGTTTCAAGAGGCGCGCACAAGGATCTTTAGCCAGTTGTATAACCATTTTACCCTAAAGCAAAAGAGAGTGAGATGAAGTGAGAACAATTACAAAAGTGGACTCAACTTACCAGCGTAATGGCCACATGAGAGAAGCGCTCATAGGTTTGACAAATGTACGACAATCCCGATTCGTCCAACAAGATCTTTTGAATGATGAACGTGGCGACAGTTTTGCTCAGCTCCGAACCGCTGTCCATAATGGTCAAACACAGTGGCACAATTTCGGTGGTCAGCAGAAACGTAATCACCTCCTGCTCATCCGTTTTCACCAGCGCACCAATCACACCCAAGCTGGTCAAGCGCAGATATTCAAAGGGCCGCGTCTTCGAAATGGTCGAGAGAAATGGATACAAATACAATGGGATTTGCGCCTGCAAGAACGCTGTTCGCGTCTCCGGATGCGAGGCGACGCACTGCAGCAGCGCCAACGCATTGCACACTCGATTCGATTGATGCGCCGTCAGTGTCGGTGGCATTATCGATGGATAGATGTTGACAATCTCTTGAAGCAGGGCGCAAGTGGTGCCAAAACTGTTCCACAGCATCGGTGCCAAGTCCGTTTCACGCTTCTTGCTCAGCTCCAGCAAGGCCGTCTCTCTTGTATCCGGATGCGCCAACTCGTTTATCCATTGATAAACCTACCGAGAATAATATATAAATATATGTATACACACTGACAGAAAATCATTCCTTTTACCTTTTCCTGCTCGGTAGGCTGTTGTTGCTGGGGATTCATGCAGGGACTCGGCTGTGCACTCATCTCGTAAGCTTCGTTGTGCCTATAAAACAAGTAAGAAAACTTCAGTCGAGTGTAAGATATTCACTCAAAGCAAAAGAGTGCGATATTATAGTTAAATTATACCAAACCCATACAAATTTCTTATATTTATAAAGAAAAATGTATATTTAGTATAACGATATACTACGACATTTAAAATATACCATAGAATAGAAAATATGCGAGATTTTCAACCAAAGCAACCCGACAACTACAGTCAGCTTTGGTCATGAATAACTTTTAAGTTTCTTTTTTATCTGATCACAACCAAATTTAGAAATCATAAAGACTGTGGTTTTTATTGTGTGTGCCAAAAATCGCAGCTAGAGCTTTAAAAGTGAACTTGCTATTCGTTTTGTTCGGTCTTCTTGGGCGGAAGTGGGAGTGGTAAATATGCGTGCAACAATATCAATATTATACAAAACAATTGTATCTTTATTATGATAGCCTATAAGATTTAGGTGTTCATACGGACAGTAAGACGAATATTTGCATATCGACTCTCTTGTTGACGCCGATTACGAAAATAAATACTTTATAGCGGCGGAGATAGTTCCTTTTGCCTGTTACACACATTTCTCATGGGCACAAAGTTATAATACCCCTCTACACTGTGGGTAGCGGGTATAAGAAACAAAAGCACAACACACAAATGAAAACAACTACAACGTTACAACTTTTTTGTGAAATGTACCGTAAAAGTTTTTGCGCCTATCTGGAATATTCTTTTTCGTTTGCGTGGCGTGCAAGTGAAAATTGCATGTAAGTTGAACAAAAAACACAGTCTTACAATATATTAATCGCCGGGCAAAATATTTGTATTGCAAATTTGCAATTATCACAATAAAAGAAAAACACTGACAAGCAGCAAAATGCCGACCGAAAACTAAGATGTCGGCCTAGAGCAATGCCAATCAGCTGTTTTGCATGAACTTCGCGCAGTGTGACCACATCATAGTCGTTGTCATATATCAGTCACCTCAATCAAATATATGTTTATTTAAATTACACGAATATACATTTGCATACAGCATTTAATAATTGTATATGCGTTTGGTAAACAACTTGAAATTTAGTGTACTTTTAACTTGAATACATATCAAAAGTCATGTCAACTGACACTAGCATAAGCGCCTTCGGTCACACCGCGCGACATGCAACACTGCCGCTTTGACATTTTGACGTGGACAGTTGTCAAAACAAATTCGTGCTGTAGCAGCCAGCACGATATTGCACGAACAATCATTCGTGTGGAAATTTTCAAAGTAAGTGGATGTGCGTGTGCTTGGATTTTAATTTGCTGTGTGTGCTACTCGTCTAAAACAAATAATAGTTTAGTAAATCACTTAAAAGTTCGGCTGGTATTTACAATACAAAATTAAATGTGTGTTTACTTTTACTGAACAAATAATAACTCCACGTTAAAAGTTCTTGAAATTTGTATAAAGGCTGCAACAAGTGCAATGTTTTTGCATGCGTAGCTGTCGACGCCGCAATAGAAATCTTAATTTAATTAATTAAAAGAATTTGCTAGCAAAATGCAGTTAATTAAGGTTTAAGCTTGGTTTTAAGAATTGTATTTATCAGTTAGCTGTCGGCTTCGTGTCAAGCGAAATTTCACCAATGACGTTGACTTCGTTTCTTTTGGCGACGTGGCAGCGTCGTCGACGTCGTCGTCGTGACGTTGCCGATGCCGTCGTCGTGTTTTGTTTGTGAAAGTGGTGGCAGGTCGATTCTTTTTTTTTTTTTTTTGTGTTTAACCTACATATAAGTGTATGAAAGTGGCCGCAGGTCGATTCTATTTTTTTTTTGTTTTTAACCGACATACATACATAAGTAACTGTTGAAGTACGAAAACTGAATGTTTATCCTTTTGTATTTGCAGCTCATCAACTCTTGATCACATAAATCAACAAAAGAACTATGGACAAAGTTGTTAAATTCGCTGAGCCTGGTCGTCTGTTTGCCAAGGATTCGATTCGTCTGGTCAAACGTTGCACGAAGCCAGACCGCAAGGAGTTCCAAAAGATTGCTATTGCCACGGCGATTGGTTTCTGCATCATGGGCTTCATTGGATTCTTCGTCAAGCTGATACACATTCCCATCAACAACATCATTGTGGGATCGTAAAGCCGAGATCAACAATATATATATCTATATATATGTAGCAGTAGGCGCAGAACTGGAAGAACAATAATTATAATAATAATCATCATTTTAATGCCTAGTATATTTCAAAAATGTTTTCTTTCACGCCGATGCAACAACAACGACATTATATAGATTATACACATTTTTTTTTTTGTATAGTTAACCTCCCCCCCATTCATTATGTACATTCAACGAATGTCCATTTGTTTTTGTAACAAAATTTTCATGTATTTGTGAAATGTATTGCAATAATGTCGAGAATTCCATTCACACACAACATGAACGTTAGTTATTAAGCTGTCATAATAAAAACCGAGAAAACGATTGAAATTATTGAATGATCGCAATGAGTCCAATTGGTTGAGTTAATGAGTATATATTTCAGTTGGGAATTGCTACAGTTTTTGTTTTTCAAACACATTTCGCTCAGTGTAGCGTATTCTGCCGATTATCTGCAGCTTGGGAGTTGTATCGATCAATTATCGATAGCTATGAACATTGTGGAATATGTGGCACACAAACATGACAGAAAAGTTAATTTGTTTATGTACATTTTCAAGAATATATATTGCCTATTAATTAAATAGAAAGGCAGTTACCAAATAATAATTTATTTCAAACAGTTTACGTTTTCATTGCATCAACTGGAGCTTGGTATTTTTTCGATCGATAGCTATAAATATTTGGTACGTGTAAAAGAGAAATATGAAAGAAAAGTTTATTTATTTATGCAGATATCCATTACTAAATCGCTCAACTAAGAAAATAAATGGGAAGAAAATATAAAAATTGTCTCGCACTTTGCAGTAAAATTGTAGCTGCTTATACTCTAGTATATTCTTAGCACGATGGTATATATTTCAAGTGTATTGAAGTGCGGTCACGCTGCGCGTGACGTGGAACGTATTATTTTTGTTGAATATTGTGGCCGTGTCGTTGTTAGTTATTTAGTTGGTTATTAAAATGTTGGACTTTGTGGTGGTCTTCACGAAAGGCGGTGTCGTGCTGTGGAATTCAAATGAGTCCGGGCAGAATTACTCGTCTTGCATTAACAGCCTGATACGTGGCGTCATCTTAGAGGCAAGTAAAACTTCGTTAGTTGTTATTGTTATTGTTGTTAATAAATGATGTTTTCGTTTGTTAGGAACGTAATACAGAGTCCAAGTACTTTGAGGAGGATCATCTGGCCGTGCAATTTAAGCTGGACAATGAACTCGATTTGGTTTACGCGGCCGTTTTCCAAAAGGTCATCAAACTCAACTATTTGGACAACTTTCTTACAGAGATGCAGCTGGCGTTCAAAGAGAAATTCTCCGAGATCGCACTGGGCAACGACTATGACTTTGAGCAGGAGTTTCGCAGTGTGCTGAGCGCGGCCGAAGAGGCCTCAGCCAAGCAGGGCAAAGCACCCAAAGCGATGCGCTCCTACAACGAATCCCAAAAGTCCAAGAAAACAGTTGCCTCCATGATTGAGGACCCCAAGAAGTCGTCGTCGTCGGCGACGTCAGCGGCGAGCGAGAAGCGCGTCAACATACAGGAAAGTCCGCCATCATCAACAGCAGGCTCACCGCGCAGCAACGAAGACATTATCCAGGAGAATCGTCGCAAGCTGCGCGAGAAACTCACGCCCACCAAGAAGGCGGCGCAAGAGTCGCGTGCAAGCAAAGCACAGCAGTCGACGCAGAGCGAGAAGGCGGGCAAGAAGCCGCGTGTTTGGGATCTGGGCGGTAATTCCAAGGACGCAGTGCTGCTTGATCGCTCCAAGGATGCGCCCGAGGATCAAGTGCAAGTGCCAAGCATCCACAATGAGGTGAGAGCAGCAAGGCAAAACAATTTTCAGTTTACTGAACTAAATTGTATCGTTTTATGTGTAGCTGGTGGGCACGATGCAGGGACAAATCCCCGATCTGGATGAGCAGAGCGATTCGCCAAGCGATGAGAGCGATGTCGATGACTACGAGGAGCAGCAGCAACAGCGTCGTCAGGCGGCGCCAACGCAACGCAAGCCCAAAAGTTCCTCGGGTCTGCTTTCCTACTTCAAGGGTATTGTGGGTGCCAAGACGATGACACGACAGGAATTGCAGCCGGCGCTGGAGAAGATGCGCGATCATCTTATCTCAAAGAATGTGGCCTCAGAGATTGCGGCGAAACTGTGCGATTCGGTGGCCACCTCTCTGGAGGGCAAACAGTTGGGCACCTTCGATAGCATTGCCAGCCAGGTGCGCGACGCTTTGACGCAATCGTTGGTGCGCATTTTGTCGCCCAAGCGACGCATTGACATCATACGCGATGCGTTGGAATCGAAGCGCAACGGACGCCCCTATACGATCATCTTTTGTGGCGTCAATGGTGTGGGCAAGTCAACGAATCTGGCCAAGATTTGCTTCTGGCTCATCGAGAACGATTTCAATGTCCTGATCGCCGCCTGCGACACATTCCGTGCCGGTGCCGTGGAACAATTGCGCACGCATACGCGACACTTGAATGCCTTGCATCCGCCTGCGAAGCATCAGAATCGTCAGATGGTCCAGCTGTATGAGAAGGGCTATGGCAAGGATGCCGCTGGCATTGCGATGGAAGCGATTAAGTTTGCCCACGACACCAAGGTCGATGTGGTTCTGGTTGACACAGCCGGACGCATGCAGGACAATGAGCCGCTGATGCGTTCGCTCTCAAAGTTGATCAAAGTCAACAATCCGGATCTGGTGCTGTTTGTCGGCGAGGCTTTGGTGGGCAATGAGGCTGTCGATCAGCTGGTCAAGTTCAATCAATCGCTGGCGGATTATTCATCGCATGAGAATCCCCACATCATCGATGGCATCGTCCTCACCAAATTCGATACGATCGATGATAAAGTTGGCGCCGCCATCTCCATGACTTACATCACCGGGCAGCCAATTGTGTTTGTGGGCACCGGACAGACGTATGCGGACCTCAAGGCCATCAATGTGAATGCCGTCGTCAGTTCGCTAATGAAGTAAGCAGGCGAGATGAGACGGAGAAGGAAATGGAGATGGAGACGAAGACAAGACGACACAGGATCAGGAACGAACTTTTATGCTAGTGCTCTAAATTAGTTTTGCGATTAGCGCTTCGATTATTGGATGTGACCGGCTAATAAAATGTACTTTTTACACTCTATTGTTGAATATAATATATATTATGCATATACATATACATATATCGATTGAAAAAGCTGTAAATTGGGTGAAACAAGCTGATGAATCAGTCAACTTCTTTCTAGGCAAGTACATTATATTGTACTCCTGTTGAACATAGATAAATAACTGATGTTCAGTGGATGACAGCTTATTTAAAGCAGCTCCAACAGACAACTTTAAATTGTTATACTGGCCAAATTAAGAGAGGTGCTGAATTTATTTAAAAGCAGGATTTTAATTTAATGTTTTCTCATAAAACATATTCATTCACTTATGTTCTATCTTTTTGTGTACTATGCAAAATTATTGATAAAAAGTAAATATAACAAAAAACCAGGTAAGAAACCTACACATTTTGAATAAAATCAAAACAGTGCGGTATTCATTTTAAAATATACCAAATTAATATACCATAAGCATACTAAAATATACCAAATGATGCATTTGGTATATTTATACAGTACCACATTCGAATTATACCAAATTAATATACAACAAAAATACTGAAAATGTACTGAATATTAAATTTGGTATATTGATGTAGTACAGCACTCCAAAAATACCAAATTAACATACCTAAAAATACTAAAATGTACCAAAGACAACATTCGGTATATTGATACACTACTACATTCAAAATATACCATAGAGTGTAACATATACCAAATTGTCAGCTAAAGCAAATAAGATCCCTAGTAAGCAGGCGTTTTTGCCCCATACAAAAGCGTTTCTTAAATAACTTCTACAAGAATTATAAGTGAATGTACCAAACATCACGAATGTAGCTTAAAAATTACGCTTGTTATCCGATTTTTGTCGATTTGCGGGGCGAAAGTGGGCGTGGCAAAAATTTAAGCAAACTTGATTTGCGTGTTTACATAAATGCTGTTGAAAAAAAAGTATAGCTCCATCTCTTATAGTCTCTGAGATATAAGTGTTCATACAGACGGACAGACAGACAGACAGACTACTATGCAATTATTTGTGCTGACTCATGAACGAAATAATTAACACATATGTATGCTGCATGGTAAGAGCTGGGAGGCTGCTGCAATAGAAAGTTGCACCAAATTCTTATTCAATTTAAAATCACAAATTAATATTTTCGGCATATTTATAACTTTAGAAATATTCAAATTTGTTATTATTACAATCCAATGTCGTTAGCATTTCTTTGTCTTGACTCGATCATTAACTATAAACTCATTATCAAAATGGTACGAACTGGAAGGCTGAAATTGTAACACAAATCAATTTCAGCCTTCCAGTTCGTACCATTTTGATAATGAGTTTATAGTTAATGATCGAGTCAAGACAAAGAACCCACAAACTGAATACCCAAAGAGTATAAACACTTCGCCTTTATAAAGGATATAATATATATATTTGTTTTTTATTTTGTTATTAGTCGTAGCATTAAGTTTACCAACGGGATGAGGGGGAGAATGGGGGAAGGGAAAGAAAAGTGTAATGCTAATCGGTCCGCTCTATTTGTAGAACTCGTGCTCCTGTTCGTCCTTCTTGATGTTGTTCTTGTAGCCCTTCTCAAAGTCCTTGGCCAGGACAATGTAACGATTCTCACGCACTGCATGCATACCCGCCTCCTGGCAAATGGCATTAATATCCGCACCCGAAATCTTATCTGGTCGCGCCACAAACTCCTCCAAATCAACATCCTCGCTGAGGTTCATCTTCGATGTGATGGTCGAGAACACAAGACGTTTCTGTCTGCGATCGGGCAGTGGGAATTCAATTTTACGATCCAAGCGACCGGGACGCAGCAGAGCGGGATCCAAAGTGTCGGCACGATTGGTGGCCATGATGACCTTCACATTGGTCGTCTGATCGAAGCCATCCATTTGATTGAGCAGCTCCAGCAAAATACGCTGCACTTCACGATCGGCGCCAGTTTGAGCATCGAAACGTTTCGTGGCAATAGCATCGATTTCATCGATGAATATGATCGCTGGCGCATTCTCCTTAGCCAGGCGGAACACATCGCGCACCATGCGTGGTCCTTCGCCCAAATATTTCTGTACAAACTCGGATCCCACGACGCGTATAAAGGATGCCGTTGTGTGATGTGCCACAGCCTTGGCCAACATCGTTTTACCGCAACCGGGAGGACCATACATCAACACACCGCGCGGAGGATCAATACCAATCTGTTTGTACAGCTCGAAGTGGGTCAGAGGCAGCTCAACAGCCTCGCGTATCTCCTGCTTTTGCATGTCCATGCCACCAATGTCGGCATAACTGACATCGGGCTTCTCATCCGGCTGTAGCATGGAAATGGAGCTATCTGCCTCTGGGGGCAGGACATCGACCAAGGCATTGCTATGCTTGTGCAGTGCCACCGATGCCGATGGCTTCAGCAGCTCACGATCGATGGTGGACAAGATGCGCACATAGTAATTGGAGCCGGTGGTGGAGCCCACAATGCCAGTGTTCTGATCGACAGCCTCGAGGAACTGGCCAATGACCAGGGGCACAGACTGTATACGTTTCACCTCCTCTTGTGCATGTAAATACTCCTTCTTTAGATTGCGCTGCTCATCCTTGATATACTCTTCTTGCACCTCAATGAACTCGAGTGTTTTTTGCAATTTCTACAAGCAGTCAAGAGTTTAATGTTGCGTTCACATTATATTATAGCTAGACTCGCTTACCTTATATCGCACATACAAATCATCCATGTCCAGTTCATCCAGCGAGCTGTGCGCATCTTTTGGCTTCAGTTCCAAATCATCCTGCAACAACAAAAAATTCGGCGATTAACTTTTGCTATTTTTGCCGTAAATTGAAAGGTGCATTTTACCCTTTCGGCTGCCAGCAGCATGTCCATATTGTGTTGTTTTCTTTTTATCACTTTATTTTAATGCAAAGTTGAATATTAATTTGTTTGTATTGCCGCCGTCGCTTGTTCGATGATAATCACAAAAAATATAAATTGTAAGCAGCAAGCAGAAAATCCAAATGACTCGTCAAAAACAAGCTGACCACAGTTCGGTGTGGCCGACGCAATTGAACAAAATGGTAGTACAATCAATGTGTTGGTCACACTGGTGCTATCGATATTTTTGTGCCACTTTCAAGTGTTTGTTTGTTTTTGGGTTTTGAATAAAATGTTAATTGCTACGCGCATATAATTGGTAATTGTGAAATATAAAATTGATATTGTTTTACTGCTTATGCTCTTGATGAAATATTAGTGTGTTCGCCGGGAGTCAATGGTATCGATACCTGCCAATCAGAGTTTTTTCTTCTTCACCAAAAAACAGCATGCACACACTGTTTCACCTACTGCACCACGACCATTTTTGTGTGTCCGATTTTCGATTCTTTCTCATAAGAAAAACACATTTATTTTGGGGGCCCCATATCTAACTACATAAATATGTGTGTGTGCCATTGTCGTTCGCTGCTGTGTGTGTGTGTGCGTGCGTGCGTGAAGAATTGACAAATAAATAATCTAGTTAAAAATCGTTAACAAAACAAAAACAAAAGCCCCAAATGCCTAGTGACAATTCAAAGTGATGGGTTAGTGTTGTTTCTTTTTCGTTTTCTTGTCAGTTTGTTGTATTGGAAATGCGGCAAGTGAAATGGAAATGGACTCGTGCCAGAGAAAAATCGTTCACCACCTCTAACTCTCTCAGTGTCCTGTCGCCGTCGTCGTCGTCACTGTCGACGCCGCTGCTTCTGGTTGGTGCTGCCTCTGTCTCTGCCTCTGCCGCCGTCGCTGTCGCTGCTCTCTACGCACGCATCGATTTGGGCTAAACGTTAGATACCTCCTAACGCAAGTTGTTAGGGTGGAAAAAATAATAAGTACATCATAATAAATAAAAAAAAAAAACGAAAGAAGAAAACGAGAAGAAATGCTGTGCATTTTTTTCATTCAATTTAACCATATGCAACAACAAATTCACATGCAAGTGCAATATTATCAAACGAACTAAAAACGTAACTAAATCAAAAACCAAACCCAACATAAATAATACGCCAGCACTGTGGCGCTAAACAACGACGAGCAGCAAAACAAAAAAAAAAAAACAGAAATATATATAAAAAAGGGCCCAACTAACGAACAAAAAAAAAAACGGAAAATAAAAAACGCAACGAAAAACGTTTTTTTTTTTTTTAATATAAATGTACTATATATAATAAAAGGCGGCAGCTCAGCGCACACAGGCGGCAAACAAAAAGCGGGGTATACGCCATAAACAACAACAAAAAGCGAAGAGCATCAAGAAAAAAACATAATAGTGTGTACAAAAAAAAATGTTTATTGTATAATTTTCATTACAACTCACACACAGACTCATACACACTTGTGTCGTCGCATGTGTGTCCGTGTGTGTGTGTGTGTTGGTGGTATCACAGCGTGCATGTGTGTGTGTGTATAGTTTTTTGTTTATATGCTGCTGGCTGTTGTTTTGTAGTTTTTGCGATTTGTTGCTTTCTCGCACTATTCGTCAACAACAAATTGTGCAAAGCTGGAGCCATTTTTATTTTGTATTTTTGTTTGCCTCCGTCTCGCGATTGTTTTGTGTGTGTCTTTATTGATTTTAAGCTGCTGCAGCAGTTGTGGACACACTGACAGCTTACACAGACGCACACACACACGCATAGAGTAATGTAGACAAACCACACACACACAGGCATGCACACGCACACACACACACACATTGCAATTTGTAAATTTTTGGCATTTGTTTATTGTATCTTTCGCAGTTTAACATAGCAAGGGAGAGCGAGCGAGAGAGAGCGTCGAGTGCGAGTGCGAGTGGGAGCGAGTGAGTTAGAAGATATACGATAAGACGAAGCAGGAGTGGCAACACTGGCAAAGGCGCACACATGAAGACGATGTCGCGCTTTGGCCTGCGCCGTGGCTTTAAATTCTCCGAGGAGCAGCAGCAGCAACAGCAACAACAACAACAGCAGCTCAATGGCAACTGCAGCAGTAGCAGCAGCAACAACAACAACAACAGCAGCAGTAGTAACAGCAACAACAACAACAACAGTGTTCCAATTGGAATTACACACAAGTTGGCAACACCGCCGCGCAAAAAACGCAATCACAGCTTGGCCAGAGAACCACAGCAACCACAGCAGCAGCAACAACAGTTGCCAACGGAACCTCTTGATGTGGAGTTGGAACTCGATCGACAGCAGCAACAGCAAGCGCCTCCGACGCTCATTTGCAGCGTGCCGCTCGAGCGTTTGCCGCGCTTGCTCGAGAAATTGCAACAGTTGCAACAACAACAGCAACAACAGCAGCAGCAACAACAACAATTGGAGACGACGCCATTGATAAAAGTCTTGTGTTTGTACTGTGATAAGAAGTTCGCATCGAGCAAGCTGCAAGCGAAGCATGTGGATAAATTTCATACGGAGCGCAAAGAGCGACGTTGCAGCAATCGCAACAGCAACAGCGCTGGCAGCCACAATTCGATTGGCAGCGCTGGCCAGTCGAGTGGCAGCGCCAATTTTCCCGGTTGCCAGCACTGCAGCAAATCGAGTGGAGCAACAACAACAGCAACGCCAGCAATCGTCTGTTTGCCATCGCCACAATTGGAGCAATTGTTTCAGCATTTGATACGCAATCATGGCGACAAGTATTTCGGTTGTCAGCAATGTCAGCTGCGCTTCGGGGATGTCCACCAGCTGCACACGCATCTGCGTCAGCAACATCAGCAGCAGCAACAGCAACACCAGCAGCAGCAACAACAGCCAGCAATGATTGGTGAGGAACCAGTGTTGTTTCGTTTGGGCTTGACGCAGAATCGTTTGCCGGGCCAGCGACAACGCAATCGCAAGCAACAGGAGGAGATTGCTGCTGCAGTGCCCAAGCAACAACAGCAGCAGCAACCAAGAAGCAGCAGTCGCGCTGCACAGCGGCAACAGGCAGTAGCAGCAGCCGCTGCAGCAGCCGCAGCGGCGGCAGCAACAGCAGCATCAGCATCAGCAGCCACCAGCAATGCAACGACAGCAGCAACAGGCACAACAACAACAGCAACAGGCACAAATGCGCTGTCATCGCAGCCAGATGAGCAACTCTTTCGGATGCCCGGCCATAGTCATGTGTTTGACGACAACTTCTATCAGGATGTGGTGCTCAATGTGCGTCACAATCTCCAGCATTATCTCGACGGACGATTGCGCAGCGGCCCCGCGCCCCCGCAACCGTTGAGCACAACAGCAACCGCAACAGCAACAACGACGCCTGCTCCACAGCTGACAACAACAGCCGCGTATCCAACGCTGTTGACAGCCGAACAGTTTGGTGAACTGGGCCACGGGCTGGACACGTTGCCGTTGCCGTTGGTGAAGGCGGCGCGACGACCGCACACGAAGCACAGCTGGAAATGGAAATGGGATTATGTGAAGAAGTTCACGATCATCAACGAGGGTGGGCGGCTGGTGAAGAAGCTGAAGCAACCGTTTATGGGACTGCGAGATTTGTCCAGATTGGATATGTGGACACAGCTGACGATGCGGCAGAAGCATGACTTGGAGTTGGCACAGCAACAGCAGCAGCAACAGTTGCAGCAACTGCATCAGTTGCTCGATCGTCGATTGTTGCCGCAAATCACGCGCGAACAAAACGAACAAGCGATCATCAAGTGTGAACTGGAGTTGCCTTTGTCGTCGTTGCCATCATCAACAACAGCAGCCAATGTGAATGCAACTGGGGCAGAGCAAAGTTTTCTCGCGCTGCTGCAGCTGCAACCACAACAGCAACATCAGCAACAACAGTTGCAGTTGCAACCAGCAATGCAGCAAACGTCGCGGCTCGTTTTAAGCGGCGAATGGGCGCGTCCACGTTTATATTTGTGCATCTGTTGCGGGGCCAAGTTTGAGCAACGCAAAGCTCTTGAGGAGCACAAAACGTTTCGACATTCGCACATTTATGCCACGCATTATGAGCTGGTTGGTCGCGAGTTGCTCGCCGGCAATTTGTTGCGTCATTTGTTTTTGCCCAAACGTGCGTTGAGTCGCTACGCTGCGGAGCAACATCAACAGCAACAGCAGCAGCAGCAACAGTTGCTGACAACGAAACAGGAGCGACCACTGTTGGAAGTGGAAGAAGCAAACTCGAGTTCATCGAACAGCAACAGTAGCAACAGCAACAGTAATAGCAACAGCAACAGCCATGCAACTTCTGTGGAGGACAATGACAATGACAACAGCAGCAGCGATGTGAAGCAGGCGAGTTGCAGCTCAGCGTCGCCAGCCAGCAGCTATAGCAATTGCCACAGCAACAGCAACAGTAATTGCAACAGCAACAGTAACAGCAACAGTAGCAGCAGCCATAGCAACAGTAACAGCAACAGCAACAGTAGCAGCAGCAACAACAGTAGCAACAACGGCAGCAGCAATTGCACGAAATGCGGACGCAAATGCAGCGGATTAATGGATCTCTATCGTCACATGCTTGATTGCTCCGGTGATTATGTTTGGTCGCTGGCAAAGAAGCGTAAATATCGCTACTATTGTGGCTCGAAGAAGCGTCGCAATGCTTGCAATTTTGCTCAGTTGTTGCGCAAACAGCAGCAGCAACACAATAGCAAAAAGATGCAAGCCAAGCAACAGCAGCAACAGTTGCAGCCGGGCAGCAACAACAACGATGCTGGCTCCGAGGAGAGCTCGCATTCGAATTTGAATTCGAATTGTCAGAAAACCAAAACGCCGCCACGTCAACGTCCCAGCGATGGTGAGTCCAAGCAACCAGCAACCACAACAACCAACAGCAACAACTTATTTTCACTCTCTTCTCTTTTAGCTGAATCCATACGCAAAATGCTGGAGAATTTGCCGGCGAAGCGTGTGTGCAAGAAAATCTTTCCCACGGACAACAAGAAACGTTCGAAGGGCGCCAAGGCTGGCAAGGTGAAGCCTGGCAGCAACATGAAGAAGAAGAACAAGCAGCTGACGCGTGGCGCTAAAAAACTCTACAATCATCATCATCATCATCATCATCACCACCATCATCATCATCATCAGCATGCGCTGCGCAACACACGAGCGCGAGCGCGTCTCGTGCGTGCCAAGCCAACAGCAACAGCAACAGTCACCTCAACAGCCACTGCTGTTGCTGGCAGCGAGCAACAGTTGCAGCCACAGTTGCGCAATCGTCGCAAGCAGCCAACGCAAGCGAAGCTGACAACAACAACAACAACCAACACTGCCCCAGCACCAGCAGTCGAAACCACAACAGCAACCACAGCCATAACAACAACAACAACAACAACAGCGGTAGCAGCAACAACGACGACGACGACAGCAACAATTGCTGCTCAGCAACAGTTGATGCCAACGCCGCCAACAACGCCAGCGCCAGCAACAGTCACAGCCACAACAACAACAACAGCAGTAACAGCAACAGCAGCAGTTACAGCAACACCTTTAGTCACCGCGGCAACAGTTGGCAGCAAACAGCAGCAGCAGCAGCAACAGTTGCCGCAACTGAAACGCAGCAAACGCATTAGCGATTGCATTGCAATGCTAACGGGCAAGCTGGAGGAGAAACTCAAGACTGAACAGCAGCCACCCGACAAGGAGCCACAGCAGCAGCAGCCACAGCAACAACAACCACAACAGCAGCCAGAATTGTTAGAGCAACAGTTGCCGCCAAAGACGCCAAAGCGTAAAGCTGTCTCCAGGCGCATCATCAAATCGAACAGCGAGTCAACAGCAGCAACAACACCAGCAGCAACAGCAGCAGCAACCACAACAACCACAACAGCCACAGTAACAACGCCAACAGCAACCACAGCTAAAGCGACCACAGTTGTTGCTACCACAGCAGCAGCGGCAACACTCCCATCAGCAGCCACTGTTACAACAGCAACAGCTACAGCTGCAACGGCGGCAACAGTTGTCCAAGCTGCTGCCACAGCGCCCGCAGCAACACTTGCCGCAGCAGCAACACTGCTGGCAGCAACAGCAGCCAACAACCCGGCAGTATTGCTGGCAGCAACAACAGTTGCTGTTGAACCAACGCTGAAATTGCCGCTGCCAACACAACGTGCCACGCCCACTAAGGCGGCAGCCAAGCAAATGGCAACGCCGCAAATCAAGCAATTTACAGTTGAGCAGCAACAGTTGCAACAGTTACAACAACAGCAGCAACCACCGCAGCCAAAACAATTGCCGCGGCAACAGGCACAGCAGCAACAGCTACCGCCGCCGCTAACGCATTCACAGCAATCTCAGCAACATCAGCAACCGCAGCAACCAATGAAGCAGCAACCACACCAATCGCTGCAACATCAACAGTTGCTCGCTGTGCCGCTAGCGTTGCCCCTGCCCCCGCCACCAACAGTGGCTGCTGTCAGCGCCACAGCAGCAGCAGCAGCCGGTACTCCAGCAACAGCAGCAGCAGCGGCGGCAGCAGCCACATTGCTGCTGCCAAAGTTGCCGCTGTATTTGCCGATGCCAGTTGCTGCTGGCTACGTGTTGGAGCCGTTGAATCTCAGTCATGTGAAGCCGCCGCTGCTTGTGGCCGCCGAGGCACATCAGCAACACCAACAGCAGCAACAACAACAGCAACAGCATCCCCAGCAGCAGCAGCAACATGCACAGCAGCAGCCACGCACTTCAGCAATGCCCGCGCGTCGTCAAACGATTTGCGGCTTTGAGGCGCGAAATTTGCTGCAATTGGATGAAATGCAACCGTTGGATTTGTCCAAGAAATCACAGCAATGCAAATCGCCAGTGCCAGCAGCAGCGGCAACAGTTGCTGCTGCTATTCCATTGAATAGTTGCCAGGAGTTGCCGCCACTCGGTTTGCCGCTGCCGTTGCCAGCGCATTATTATTCGAATCTGGAGTTGCTCAAAATACCGCAAGTGCGCAATCCCGTGTTGCCATTGCCCGTAGCAATGCCTGCTGTGCAGCAGCAGCAACCACAGCCAGCAACAACTGTTGCTGTTGCTGCTGCTGCTGTTGCCGCACCGGTGAAGACGCCGTCGAAGAAACGCACTTCGGATGTGAACAGTAAGAAGGAGAAACCAAGTGCAACGCGAATGGACGAGGTGATCAATAATCACATTGATGATGCCATCAATTCGGTCATACTTGCTGTCCAGGAGGAGGAGGAGGAACTCGAGCAACAGTTGCTCAAGCAACAGCAATTACTGGCTGCTGCTGTTGTTGCTGCACCCGCCAAGCATTTGACGCCAAAGAAGCGCAACATGCGCTCAAAGACAATTGACTGCCGCTCAGCGTTGCTGCTGTCAACGGAGCCAACAGCAACCACAACAGTAACAACAACAACACTGCCGCTGCCAGCAACCATAAATCCAATACCATTGCCATTGCTGCTGCCGGAGCAAAATGGGATTGCAACGGTTGCTGAGACGCCAGCAACATTGCCGCAGTTCGAGACTGAACCGCAGCAGCAGCAACCACCTCAAGAGTTGCCAGCAACAGTTGCTCCAATGCCAGTTTCGGTAATTTCAGTGGCACCACCAACATCAGCAACAACAGTAGCAGTTGCAACAACAACCACAACCTCAATATCGACAACAACCTCGACAACGCTGTTGCGTCGCAGCGCCACGCCGAGCAGCTCATTGCTGGAGGAGCACAGCAGCAACATGCACAACAACAACAACACCTCGTCTGGTTTTCACAGTCTGGCGCCCGCCAGCGCCAAGGAAGAAGACGAGGAACAACCGCAGCCGCTGCTGGAAGTGGAGGACGACGACGTCGAGGAAGATGAGGACGATGACGATGAGGAGGAAGAGGAAGCAAGGCTGGCTAAGGAGGAGGCGGAGAAACTTGAGCAGCAACGCCAGCAACAACAGTTGCTGCTGGAAAGGGAGCGAGAAAAAGAAAAGGAAAGGGAGCAACAGCGCAGGGCACAAGAGGAACGGGAGCAACAGGAGCGGCAGGAACAGGAAAGAAAGCGACAGGAAAAAAGGGAGCAACAGGAAAAGAGGGAGCGCATTGCGAAGGAAAAGGAGGAACAGGAATTGGAGGCGAGGAAGAAAGAGCAACTCCTGAGGGAGAAGCAGGAACAGCAGCAAAGGGAAAAGGAGGAGAAGCTGCAACAGCAGCGCGAGGAGAAGAAGGAGAAGCAACGCCTGAAGCAAGAGGAGAAGAAGCAACGGAAATTGGAAGAACAGCAACAGAAGCAGCAGCAAGAGCAACTTAAAAAGCTGGAACAGGAGAAGCAAAAGGCAGAAGCAGAGGAACAAAAGCGGCAAAAGGAGGAACTGGAAAAGCAGCAACAATTGCTTGAGGAGCAAAAAGTTCCTCAAGCGGAGATTGAAGCTGAGGAACTGCAACAACCGCTCAAAGAAGATCCCAACAACAAGAAGAAGCAGCGACGACGACGCAAAAATGAATTGGCTGCAATTGTGGCGGATCAGTTGCTGGAGAGCTTTAAGATCGACAATGCGCGACGCGATAATCTCAAGAAGCTGGAGAATCTGGCGTACGAGAAGAGCGAGGATCTGTTGCTCACGGGAATGTTGCTCATGTCGAGCACCAAGCGCAATGCAACGCTTCAACAGCAGCAGCAACAGGCGACGGCAACGCCAGCAACTGTTGCTGCCGAAGCAAAGCGCAGCAAACTGGAGCCGACAGCAAACGAGACGACGCCGACAGCAACTCGCGGCAGACCAAAGCGACGTCAGAGTTGTTATTATCGTCGAGGCAAAGCGCCTGCGGAGACGAACATTAGCGCACTGAAATCCTCGCTGGAATCCTTCTCCATTGGCATCGAGAAGCAGTTGCTGGCAAAGGAGGCGGCAACAGCAGCGGCAGCAGCCAAGACCCAAACGAGTAGCATTCTACGTCCCAGCATTTTGTGCACAGCAGCCAAGGAGCAGCAACAGCAGCGCGAGCAACAACAGCAGCAGCAGCAACAGCAGCAGCAACAACAGCAGCAGCAACAGCAACAGTTGCCCGCAGCAGCGGCAACAGTTGCTGCTCCCACTTACAGTCGCGATCCGAGGCTCAACAAAAACATACACAAAGAGTCAGCAACTGGACAACAACAAAAACATCAGCAGCAACCATCGGCAGAACAGCAGCAGCAACAGGAGACAACACAACAGCAACAACATCTGGAGGAAGAGGACAACTATCTCACCGAGATCGCAAAGAATGTGAACGAGAAAATCATGTCTGCGACCAACAACGAGGACTTTGAGTTCGCCAACGATGAGTTCGATCAGGAGAAGGATAACGACGATAAATTCTATCGTCCCCCCACCTCAATGAGCGTCCGCAGTGCACCGAACTTGAACGATGAGCACTCGAACTTTGGTTCGGATGACGAGGACGATGATGGCGAGAACACAAACACTGAACTGATGGACATGGATCTCGATGATGAGATGAGTGTTTACACCAGTTACTCTCAGGACTTGGGACGTTCGGGCTTAGGCAGGCGACGACGACGTCGCCGACGTAGCGTGTTGTTCACGCGACGTCCCAAGAAGCGAACCTCTAGGACCGCCCAGCAGCTGGGGGAGGATGGGGCGAAGTTTGCCTGCCAGCTGTGCGGCAAGAGTTTCTACAGTGCCACCTCGCTGTCCAAGCACAACATGACGTTGGCTCACGTCTCGAAATTATCGGAACTGGAGTATTTGCAATCGAAGAGCAATGCTCCACCGAGTCCCAAAAGTCCGCGAGCCTCTTCAGAGCCACGGGAGGACGTCACGGGGGAGTTGCCCCGCGAAGCAATCGCCGTAAAGGAGCCGCTTAAGTTTAGTGTGGAGCCGTCGACGCCACCGCAGCAGCAGCAACAGTTGCGCGCCTCTGTGCTCATGCCGCCTGTCCCTGCCGTCGCCTCCACCGCCTCTGCCTCCGTTTTAACGCCAAATCCCGCCCCCGCTCAAGTTACTGCTGCTAATGCCAGCCATCATGTCATCACCGAGGCGAGTCTGCGACTCCACGACAACCAACAGCAGCAGCAACAGCAAACGAGTCCCGCCCACAGCGCCGCCCGCCTCAATCTCAATCCCGACGAGCGGCTCTTCTACGAGTGCTGCAACATCCTCAAGAGTGCCGAGACGCCACGCCTAACAACCACAACCCTAACGGCTACAGCGACGCCAACGCCTTCGGTGATTGTTAGCGCCGCTCGCAAAACATTGGAACCGACTCCGACAGCACCTCGCGTAGTTCAGGAGTTACCCGCAACCCCGGCGTCACCCTCACCACCTCCGGCAACAGCGTGCACACCTGCAGCTTCTCCCATAGCTGCTGCCTCCGCCCTAGTTCCAGTGCCTGCTCCTCCAGCGCCGACTGTCTGCCATCAGCCAGTCATTCAGCAGCTGTTTCGCAATCCGCCCGCAGCCACACCCACAACGGCAGCTACGTAAGTATCCAAGAGAGAGAGAGAGAGAGATAGTGAAAGAAAGAAAAGTATTCGGGAATTTTTAGGAGCGAAAGATATTCGAAAGTCGGGAAAAAATAGTCAGGAATTTGTAGGAGTTTTAAGTTAAAATTTCTGTCCGTGAATATCTAAGGAAATCCGTAGTCCGGAGATAATAAAAAACAGAAAATATATGAAAATTCATCTCGGTGGAGATATCAGAAACTGCAGAGCTCGGAGATATTGAAAGGAGAAAAAAATAGTCAGGAATTTTGGAATATCAGAAAAACCGGAGTCAGGAGATTTTGAAAGGATGAACAAACATTCAGGAATATTTAAGAAAAATCCTTTCGTTGTGGTGATATTAGAAAGTCCGGAGAAAATGAAACAATGCAGGAATAGCCAGGAATTTGTAGGATTAATATATAACTAATTCCTTTCAGTGGAGATATCAGAAAGTCCGGAGTCAAGAGGAATCACCTGCACAAATTAGGTTGCGCTGAAAGTGGAACTTTTCTAACCTAACCTAACCTCTGATTGATTAGGTTAGGTCTTTAATAACTTAACGAATCTTAATCGGTGCGAGGTTACGCTAGGTTAGAAAAGTTGCACTTTCAGTTCTTCCTAATTTGATCAGGTCATTCCTCAGTCTACTATCAAGTACTGTTCAATACTCAGAATATATAAATAACTTAAAGTATTTTAATCGGTCTGAGGTTAGGCTAGGTTAGGAAAGTCGTTAATCAGTTGGCTTGATATGATGAGTTGCAGACTCAATAAACTAAACTGATATTAATTTGGACTTCAACCCGTCTTGCACAGGAATCATCATCAGCAGCAGCAGCAACAGTTGCAAGCCCAGCATCCGCATCATCATCACCAGCCACAACAACAGCAGCAGCAGCAACATCATACGCAGCACCATCATCATCATCATCAGCAGCAGCATCCTCCACAACATGGTCAACAGCATCTCAATCATCAACAGCATCCGCCGTCGCATCAGCATCAACATCGCTTGTCACCCAGTTACTCAGCAATGTCACAGTTCTCGGTGTCCGCGGTAACGAACATGACGACGTCACGCTTCAAAACGAAGGCGGCCATGAAGGGTTACGAAACGAACCTCGATGTTGTCGATGTCCTGGCCAAATCCTCAACGCGTGCAGTGTGCAAACTCACCGAGTTGGCGGACATTGCGTTAGGGAGCGAAAAGCCACCGGGTGTCGATTACATGACAACGCCAAACAGCAATGTCGAGCAGCCAGCGACGAGCATTAATGCAACCGAGCAGCAGCAGCAACAACCGCGTACGCATATTGGGGTCGCTGTGACGCCGGCGGCGGCTGTGCAAGCCACAGAACAGAGCTCCACATCCTCGAAGACGATCATGCATGCCTCTTCGATCATTAAAGCGACCGCAGCGACGGCGGCAGCGAGCAGCGCCAATTTGCCGCCCGTCTCGGGTCGCATCATAATACCGGAACGTCCGTTCAAGAACATTGGGCTGGAGGAGAAGGCGAGCATAACGTTCCAGAAGCCCAAGACGACGGTGAATCTGCTGACCGAGGACAACAACAGCGTGTCGACGGCCAGCTACTCGGATCGCGATGACTACGACTTTGGTACGCTTAGCTGCGAGGATGAACAGGAGGTGGAAGCCGAGGCGGAGCGTGAAAGGGAACGGGAACGTGAGCGTGAAAGGGAACGGGAAATGGAAAGACAAAGGGAGCAAAGAGAGCACAATATGGCGACGGGTCTGAAGCCGGGAACGGTAACGGGAACGGGACCAGGAACCGGAACCGGAGCGACAGCAGTGATTGTCGGTTGTTCGGCAATAACGACGTCCGCCTCGAGCAGCTCGAGTTCGGCGAGCTCCACGTCCCAGCAGAGCAGCAACAGCAGCAGCAATTCGAGTCGTGCCACAGCCAAAACCTTCGAGAATAAGTCCCTGATCATGGGACGCATCTTCAAGCACGTCAGCAAGCCAACGTCGTCGGCGCATCCGCATGTGCTGCCCGCTGTGCAGCCGGTGAAGACGGCGCCCAAGGACAAAGCGCAGCTGGATCAATTATTCGATGAGTTGCGTGGCGCTGCCAAGCCACATTCCGAGCCAGTTGTTCCGTCGGTGGCTGCCACGGTGGCAGTGCCCACCGTGGAGCGTTGGATGGACCTGGAACCTTTGGCTGTTCCGGCAGCATCAACGCCGCCAACCGCTGCAATGCCAGCGGCCGTGGCTGTTGTCACAACAGCCACTGCTAAGGGAAGTAAAGCCAAGAGCGGTAACCGAAGAGCAGCAGCGGCAGCTGCAGTTACTGCAACAGCTAATCCTCCCAAGAGTTCGGCGCGTAAAACTGCAGCAGCAGCGGCAGCAGCAGCAACTGCGGCAGCGGCAGCGCCTCGGAAAGATCTGTCCAAGCTGCAGACGGAGCTGGGCATGAGTCCCGAGGAGCTCAAGCAGCTGATCGATGAGGGACAACGCAAATCGAAGCGACGCTGCGCCACGAATCGTCCCAAGAAACTGGTCGAAACATGGAGTTCCGATGAATACGAAGAGTTCCTCTCCACCAAGGACATTATAGCGCTCATCGAGCAGAAGGAGCAGCAGGAGCAGCGTCGCAAACGGAAGACCAGCGAGGCAATTGTCCAAACATTAGAAACCGGCGTCAGTTCCGCTTCCAATCGTCGTGCGGATCGGGAGAAGTCGACGCAAACGATGCCACCGGTGCCGGCAAAGAGTCGCAAGAGCCGGAAGCAGCAAAAGGAAGAGGAACCACCTCCAACTCCACCATCACCACCGCCACCTCCTCCGCCTCCTGCGACGGTGGCAACGCCTGGCAAGCGTTCGAGGCAACGTGTTGCGGTGGTGGATGCGGTTGTGCCCCCCACCACGCCCCTCAAGGCAACCGCGAAGGCGTCGCGTGGCAAGCCATCGGCAAAGAAGCTGCCAGCGACTACAACGAGTGGCCGAAAGCGCGGTAAGACTGCAGCTGCTCCACCACCTACTCCTCCACCCCCTCCTCCGCCTCCTGCGCCAGTTGCAGCACCAACTGCAGCCGAGTCTCGTGCGGATCGAGCGAATCAACGCACGCGCAGCAGTCGTCAGCAACGACAGCAGACGAAGGAGCAACCGCTAGACTCGGAGGTGAATCACTACCAGGAGACAGCGCCGCCTAAGCCGAAGCCCCGCTCAACTGTTGCCACAACTCCGGCCGTTCCCCTGGTTGCTGCTGCTACAGCAGCAGTTCCTGCGGCCAACAACAACAACAATAGCAGCAGCAGCAACAAGAACCTCAACCTGAAGACGAAGCGCAAGTCGCAAACGAATCGTCAGTCGCCGGCGCGCCGGAAGCGTCCGGCGAGCGAGAAGCAGCTGTATTACTGGAGCAGCTCCAGCGACGATGAATTTGGACGCATCGTAGACCCCGATGGGGATGGAAATGATGACGAGCATGCAGCGGAGCAACAAGCGGGTGACGATGATGATGACGACGATGAGCTACAGCAGCAACATCCACAGCACCAGCACCAACATCAGCAGCAGCAACAGCAGCAGCAATCGTCCCGCGTTGATCCAGTGCTGCAAATGTTGCCGACGGCAACAGCAACCTCTCAAGCAACAACCATGCCTGCAACTGCAGCGATAGCAACAGCAACGGCAACAGCAACATCAGCTCCCAAGCACTTTGAGGAGAGCGAGCAATATCAGAAGCACGGCTGGATCGTTGGTGACTCGCACAAGAAGCTGGTGAAGCTGCTGGCCATTGCCAAGGGCAACAAGAACAACAAGGTCGACAACAATTGCGGCGGCGTGAAGCAACGTCGCACGCCGAAACGCAAATGCTAGGAGCGTTTGAACTGCAGTCGAATGGCGCCATTGTTTATTGGGGCAACAGTAGCGATAGCGATAGCGCAGGCAGCTATCGATTTCTCCAGCCATCATGAACAACAATCGGCAGATGACCACAACAACAACAACAACAGCAGCAACAACAAAAAGAACAGAAGAAAGGCTTATAATGCATACGAGTATATTAAAGCAGAAACACGAAATATTTTTCTTTCTTTAACAACAACATCTAAGCGTTACATTATTTAGGTTTTTTTTTATTAAATGTATTTATAATTAATAAACAAACAAAAAATAAAAAAAACAATGCGAAAACAAATAAATATTTGAGCACAATTTAACTATCGATCTATGGAATTCTTGGCTGGTTCGCATCTAATGCTAAATCAGCACAATTAATGAAATTTAAAACAGAATTAAAACTTAAAACTGAATTAAAATTTAATTTCGCATCCACTCGATATTTGGAGTCGCACATCGATAATTATTTGTAGTTAGCCTTCGATTGTTTGGATTTCCTAACCACAGGGTGATTACGATTTTGCCCTTAAATATACCACACAATTCTTATAGGCACACATGCGAAATTCTTGCTCAATTTTATTTATTTACACATCAATTAACTCAAGTTTAAGAAATAGAACTGTCCGTAATACTGATTCGAACACAACTAGTAATTACACACTTTTAAGAATATAGAAACACTGAAAAATATCGAATAAATGTATATCCTAAATTGAAATAACTGAAATCTTAATTCGATTTGATCATTCTATCTCAACAATTTGCTCAGAAGTAGACTCTTGAAGGATATATGCAGTAATAATTTTTTCCGTAAATGTAATTTGGTTCAAAAGATCGCGCGCTTTTTAAAACGCATTTGTGAGAATATACAATTAAAGCATTTGGAGTGTTACCAGCTCGTTGCTTTTTATAGGCATTT
This sequence comes from Drosophila kohkoa, assembly GCA_019972355.1. Lineage (NCBI taxonomy): Eukaryota > Metazoa > Arthropoda > Insecta > Diptera > Drosophilidae > Drosophila > Drosophila kohkoa. Next base: position 4,851,254 of record BJEL01000071.1, on the reverse strand, counting down.
CTTGCGACATCAATTAGTCCGCTTTTCAAACTCAATCTCCGGTCACGCTGGCTGCAGAGTTGTTTTTGCAGTTTAAGCTACGCTCGGATGAGAAAATTTAAAATAAAATAGTTTCTCTTAATTTAAATACGGTTCAAAACGCATTGGAGCTGTGCAAGTGCAATAATTGTGAGTAAATGACATTGGTGTTGTAAACGGCAGGTGGCATTTCCATTGCGAAAAATGTCGTTTACGCCTCAAAATTTTTCACTTGCGTCGGAAGTTTTTCTTTCTCTCTCGCTCTCTCCCATTTGGCTTCACTTCATTTTTTGTTGTATTTACGATGCTGATTCGTAATTGTCTTGTTGTATACACGTTCGCTCTTTCTTCCTCTCTCTCTTGTGTCTTTGCTGCGCGCGTGTGTGTGTGTTTGTGTGTGTCAGTGTTGTTGAGGTGGTATGTGTTTTGTGACTGCTGCTGGCTTTGGTTGGAAAATAATTAAAGCAAATAATATACATAAGTGAACAAACTCCAATTTGTAACACATTTCATAGAGTTCCGCAGTGGGCAATTCATAATTATATTGTGCATCAAAATAAATACATCCAGTGATTGCATTGTGATTTCAGATTGTTAGTATGCATAAGTGTGTGTATTTCTGTTAGTGTATATGTGTGTGGATGCTGTTGCTACTGATGGCTGGAAAGGAGTATTAGAAGAAGACATTTGGATGCCATTCGCAGCATCCACAACACAGCCACCATCTCCACACACACACAGACAAACGAGCACACACAACGCTATCGGAATTGGTGAATCGACCACTGGACTCTAGTTTTTTTGCTACTCCGTTTCTGTTTCTTTGCGCCCCGCCGCTTTCTTTGTGCGCAGTTGCAGGTAATCACACAGTGTCTGTCGCCCCCTTCGTTCCCCTCCGCACCACATACATATACACACATACACAGTAGTTGGGGCTGGCTAAAAAACTCAATGAAGTTACGAAAAATTGACTGGACACACATTAAACATTCGCTGCACATGCAGCTGAAACGTTCCTTCTCCCTCTCGCTCTGCCTTGGCCACCACTGCCTCCCCTCTTTGGCTCTCCCGAAACGCCCACTCCTGCGCCCAAGACAATTGAGACGAAATCAACAACAACAACAAAACGTGTATGGCAACGCAAGGCGAGAGAGAGAGCGTGAGGAAGAGAGTTTTGAACAAGGGTCGACGTCGTCGTCGTTGCTGTCGTTATCGTAGTTGTTGCTTTTGTTATTGTTGTGCAGCCCGGGAATGTACATACATATGTGTTGTACAGGAAATCTGTTGCTGGGAAACTCTTAGCACATCTCAGCTTGAAGCGAACTTGATGATTCTGCGTGCTGCACTTGCACTTCTTGCAGCAAGCAACAGCAGCAAGCAGCAGCTGCACTTTCCCCATCAAATGCGACGGCAACATTGACTGCATATTTGTGTAATTCTTCTATAGCCGGAAAAACTCAATTAAAGTTCGAGTGATGTTGATTTTTATTGAAGTACACACCCACACATACACGCACACATACAGTTGCAATTGCTTGTAGGATTTGCGTTTCATTCACAGCCCCAGAGAGAGAGAGCAGAAGCAGCAGCAGTCAAAAGAGCAGGATAAAAGTAACAAAAATGCACACACAACAACAACAAAGCCACCCACATTTTACCGAACTTTTGATGCTCCCTCTCACGCTTTTGCTTTTGCTTCACTGCTTGCTCTCTCTCAACCTGTGCACACACACACTGTGCTCTCTCGCCTCGTCCACCTACCTTATTTGAGCACGCTCTCTCTCGCTGGCTCTGCATATGCATGCGTGTATTTGTGTGTGTGCTCGCTCATGCTGTCTAGCAGCCAGTGTGCCCCTGTTGTGTTTTCCTGCTCTATGCTCCGCTCTGCTCAGCTTGCTGGTCAGTTGTGTGCGCTCTCTGTATTTCTAGCTTAGTTGCCGTTTGTCAGCAGGAGCAGCGCAGCAGCCGCAGCCGAAAAAGGATTTTTCAGTTTGTTACCAGACATTTTTGTGTGCAAATTACCACAAAAACAACACACTATCCTAACATTAATAATTAATAATGTTGTGCAACTGAACAAAAAAAATAACACAAACAAAATCAAAAAACAAGAGCGAGGTATAAAACAAACAAATGAGATGAAAAAAAAAAAACATTTCACAATTCTGTTTAATTGAAACTGAACAAACTGTGTGCGTGTGTCAGTGTGTGTGTGTGTGTGTGCATAGGGCGCGTGAGTACGAGATGAAAAGGAATGAAGGAAGGGAGTTGGGGGCAGGTGGCAATTTGCATTCGCCTGCGCCGGCTGTATGTGCGTATAAAGTGTTCGTGTGTGCTTGCGCTCAGCGCAGTCTCTCAGCACAGCTCTCAGCTCCTCTCAGCGGAGATGTCCAGTCGTGGATGTATCCCTATGCGGTCCCTAGTTCCTCAGTCCCTCTCTCTGCCTCTTCTTTTTGTGGTTCTTGTTGTTGTGGTTGCGCTTGTTATTATTATCGCCGCTGTTGTTTTTGTTTTTTCTTTTCTTATCATAGACTGAAAGAATAGCAAAGGAGTTGCAAGTTTTACATTGTACGTTTCACACTATCTCTGTAATCCAATGATAATCACAAATAGCTAGCGATAGAGCAATCTATTAATAGTATTCTTTTATATTTTTGATAAATACTTGTGAGCAAAACTTGAAGGTTTTTACTAGATAATAAAAGGGTAACTGGTGGTCGATCAATTTGTTTTATAGGTGATGAATTCGACTTGGTTTTTGGTTCATACCAAAAAGTGTCTTTGTTCTAGGCATCAAAATGATTCTAGCAAATCTGTATTTCGATGAATGCGATATTAATATTATATATTATTATAATATGTTATTAATAACGTTACATAATTTATTTCAAAGTGTTAAATCTATAGGGTATCTGCTAGTCTAGCATTCTCCAATGTGATAAGTGAAGTAATGAAAATTATTTTTCCTCGATAATACAGAGTATCTTTAATACCATATCCTAGTGATATAAAAAGCGGGGTATCTGCTAGTCAAGCATACCCTAGTGATACAAAAAGCAGGGTATCTTTAAATCGAACCCCCCAACTAAATTGCTTTTTGTTTGTGTCCCTTCGTTAGTCGGTCAAACCTATCTATCAATTTTGTTGTATCTTTTAATTGAAAATGTGTCAAGTGAAGTAAGAAAAATAATGTTCGCTCTATACTACAGGGTATCTGTTAGTCAAGCATACTTTAGTGATACAAAAAAAGGGTATCTGCCAATCGAACCCCCCAACTAAATTGCTTTTTATTTGCCTCCCTTCCGACAGGTGCGTCAAGATGCGTCAATTCAACATTTCGGTCATTGGATTATCCGGGACCGAAAAGGATCGCGGCCAGGTGGGCGTGGGCAAGTCATGTTTGTGCAACAGATTTATGCGGCCGATGGCCGACGATTACTTTATCGATCACATATCAGTGCTCAGCCAGAGCGATTTCAGCGGTCGCATCGTGAACAATGATCACTTTCTCTATTGGGGCGAGGTGCGCAAAACGACCGACGAAGGCGTCGAATACAATTTCAATATCATTGAGCAGACCGAGTTCATGGACGATTCAACGTTCCAGGCCTTCAAAGTGGGCAAAATGGATCCATATCTGAAGCGTTGCACCGCCACCAAAGTCTTCTCCGCTGAGAAACTCATGTACATATGCAAAAATCAGCTGGGCATCGAAAAGGAATACGAACAGAAAGTGATGCCCGACGGTCGGCTGAGTATCGATGGCTTCGTTGTGGTCTTCGATGTGAGTCCCGTGCCCAATCGCAGTGTGGAGAAACAGGTCGAGTTTGTCCAGAATGCCATTGCGAACATATTGAAGAACAAGAAACCCCTTGTGCTGGTGACCACAAAGAACGATGATGCCTACGAGCTGTATGTGCGGGAGGCGGAGAAGATCAGTCAACGGAAGGATTACAAGAGTACGGTGCAATTGATTGAGACATCGGCGCACGAGAGCATCAACATTGATCTCGCATTTCTGATGCTTGCCCAAATGATCGATAAGGTGAAGAATCGCGTCAAGATCATTTCATATCAGGAATCGGCGAAATCACGCAAAGAACTCCTCGACATCCGATCGGAGGCGGTCACGCGGCTGATACGCAATCAAATTACCGATTATCATGTGCTGTGGTCGCAGGGCTCCAAGATGCTGTCGCAGTATCGCGAATGGAACGAGTTCCTCAACATTTTTGGACACGAGGCCGGTCAGAAGTTGTTCCGTCGCCACATGAAGAAGCTGCGCGACGATCATCTCAACAAGAAGCTGCATCAATATTTGGATAAGTTTGCATTGGCCCTCGAGTATCTGCTGCCCGATATCAGTGCGCTCAATATTAGCGATGATGATGCGTGGGAATGCGCTCGCAACTATCTGCAGAATCACATTGAGTTTGAGCAGTATTTCTTCGAGTGTCCGCAGGCCACATGGACCGAGCTATTGGACATGGATGAGGCTGAGGATGAGGCCCGTATACCGTTCGATGTCCTCGAGACGAACGAGGCCGAGACCGTCTTCCGCAACTACTTGAACTCGGTGCAGCAGGACAAGAAGAAGATCGGGTGAGTGATCAATCGATCGACATTGATCGATCATTAATTTGCAGTGTATTATTTGGAAGATAGATTTATCTTGTTGGATTTTATGGAGTTTACTTGATGCACGATCAGTAAAATGTTTACTCAAAACGATCTTCACGATCAGTAGTCAACTTCTTCGTTTCCAAATTATAATATCAATAATTTGCAATATATTATATTATTTTCAAGAATCATTTATCTAAATTTGTATTACTTTATATAAGATCACTAGATGGTTTCCTTAAAACGATCTTCACGATCAGTAGTTAACTTCTTCAGTAAATCGATTTTTCAAGATAATTTCATTAAATTTCTTATAGTAGGTCTGTATATTTGATCTGTTCAAGATTGTTTCAGTAAATTCGTTATTGTAGATCAGTATGTTTGATCATACGATCTCTCTTTTAGGTCTTCTCTTAGTCATCAGCCCCTTGAGCTGCGCATTTCTCTATTAGCAACTCAGCAACAATTATGCATCTAATACATATCTCAAGCTTGAATCAGCAGTTAACTCAAAAGCATCTCGCATTTCAGTATTAGATCAGCAGATATTTTGTAGTAATTAGTAAATTGTTATGTCGCAACTAGTATCTTAGAATTGTTCACAAGCATCGCACATATTTTTCTTCTTTGAGTCACAGTCTTCTGTAATTAGATACAATTTGTATCTAGTAATTGATCATTGAAACTTTGCTGTAACTTATCTCGTATGTAGCTGACACCTCAACAGAGTGTGAATGTAGATACTTTTGCTTTTGCAATTGAAATTGAGATACTCTCTACACCCCGAATACAATATTCCAGCATTACAAGTTTTAGATCAGCGAAACTGTCAACAAATTTCTAAGCCAATAGGCTTCGTTGGATTCAATTTCGTTCGAGTTACTGACCATAACTTTTATAACTAAATGTTATGCATGGATGTACCTTTAGTCGTCTATTGTAGCCGCTAACCGAAGGGTGAAAGAAATTTTTAAAAATTTAAGAAATAATTGTGTAAAGCTCAAAGGGTTTGGCTGATAATTTTTTAAATGTTGTACTTTATGGTATATTTTTAATGTAGCAACATTTCTACATATATACCAAATATAGTCCGCGTTATATTTGTAGTATATTAATTTAATATGGTTTTATTTGAAATTCGATGCGAGTATTTATGGTATACCTTCAATGTAGTGCTTTATCGATATACCAAATATACTCATCGGTATATTTTGAGTATTTTTTTGATATATTGTTTTTTTTATTATTAAAATGCGTAGCGGGTATTTATGGTATATTTAGAATGTATCACTGTATCAATATACCAAATATAGTAATCGGTATAATTTCAGTATTTAGACTTGTATTTTTTTGTATACTCGGTATATATTTTTTTTTGGGTCCACTAATCTGGTATGTTTTTAGTATATACGTATATTTTAAAAATTGCTAGCGGCTATCCCACAGTAGAGCACACTCGATTGCAGCAGACTATGAGATACCCGCTACACATTATAATGAAAGTAAAAAATTGCTGTATTATTTTTAATTTATACCAACTTATACTTAGTATATTTATATAATACGTATTGTATTTAAAATATACCATAGATGTCAAAATATACCACAAAAATTCTAAAAATACACTAAATGCTTTTGGTATATTGATATTGAAAATATACCATAGAGTGGAAAATATACGAGATTGTCAGGTTATATTCAATATTTAAAATATACCATAGAATATAAAATATACCACAAAAATGCTAAAAATACACTAAATGCTTTTGGTATATTTATATTGACATTAAAAATTGACCATGGAGTGGAAAATATACCAGATTCTCAGATTATATTCCATATATTCATGTAAGAGCTGAGTTGCAATTATTGTTTTGGTTACCTTTGACTTTTTCCCGTAGGCTTTAAATATATTGTGCATAACTTTTCTCTTCTTACTTGTACCCGAAAATAAAATGTATTAAGCCTTGACCCACATCGTTTAGGAAGTATTCATCACTGCAAACAAAGTTAATGTTGTACTTTCTTGACCATATTCTTTTGCCATTGCCGTTTTTGCAGCTGGAAGCAACAGTTCAAGATGCTGCTGGAGGAGTCCGGTTTCGTGACGCCCGGAAAGCAGTTGTCGGAAGTTCGGGTGCTGTTCATGGGTCGTGAGTGCTTCGAGGCGTTGTCGGAGCATGATTGTCAACAGATCTACGATATCCATCAGGACGAGATCATTGAGAAGAGCAAACAGAATTTCGTTGAGCTGCTGCTGGAGCATGCGCAATACTTTCTGCAGTTCAAGAACGTTGATATCATCACGCAAGAGGATGTCCGGCAAATCACGGATGTGATACAGGAGGATTCGCGTTACAAGATGCTCGATCGCTTGGATCAGGAGCGACGAGTGATGCTGGTGCAGCATTTGCGCTTCATCCATTGCCCCATCCGTGATCACTGTCCGTTCTTTAACAATTGCGTTGATAACTTGATCGAAGAGGTGCTCTCCGACAAATCCTCGGCTGGCAATCACAAGTCGTCACATGCTGGGGGACAAGTTGGCGGCGGAGGTTGGAAATCGACGCCTGGAAGTGGCAGCGATCGAACATTGAATCTGCTGATCGTGGGCTCGGAGCATTTGGCCAGCGATCTGCTCAACGATATACGCATCTGCACGGGCAGCAAGGGCGAATACATCTACGAGAATCAAACATATTATCTCAACTATCGCATTGCCAACGGCGACATGGAGGCCTTCAAGGCCATCGACGTTTATTCGAGTGGTCAGTATGGGATTACAAAATGAATCAGAATATCGATTTTAATTCGTTTTTTCGAATCGTTTTGCAGGTCTGATTTGTGTGTACTCCAATCAGCAATCGTTTGAGACGCTCAAGGACAACTTGGAGCGCACTTTGCTCTGCAATCTCGAGCTGGAGGATAAGTTTGAGAATCTACCGATTGTGTTGGTCTATCAGCCGCAGGATCTCAAGGAGAACGAAGTCGAGTATTTGCGCAGCGAGGGAATGCGTCTATCGGAAATGTTGCACTGCGATTTCATTGATCATACGCAAAATCATCAGAAATACGTCTACGATATACTCAACATTGTCATTCTATCGCTCAAATTGAGCGAAATGAAAAGCTACGAGCCATATCCATCGTCCAATCACACCGATCTCCGAATTTTGGTATGCATCTACTGCGGCGATCAGTATGACATCGAGAACATTGTCCAGCCATTGTTGGCCGAGTCCAGTTTGGTCAAGGCCAACGAGCATTGCATCGTTGTCGATGTCTTCATTGGCGATGCGAAGCGACGCGTTGAGTTTATCTTGTCATCGTATCATGGCACCAATCAGTATCGCGATGAGCTCATCCACGGCTATATTTACATCTATTCGGCCAAACGACGCTCCTCGCTGGCCAATCTCAAGTGAGTAGCAAAACTTTGCCTGCATCTGTGTGTAGACTAAATGTTTTTCCTCTACATTTTCTTTGCAGCATTTTGGCAGCACAGAATGCCAACATTCCATTGCAAATTGTGGCGGTAACGGAGAGCGGCGGCGTTAATGCGTTCTTCAACAATGAGATTTGCCAGTTTCTCATCACCGAGGGCAATGCGTTGGCCGACCGCTTCAAGGGCAGCTTCATGACCTTCTCCGCCGATCAGTATGTGAAGTGTAAGTGCTTAGAGAATGCATTTTACTTTCTTGTATACTAACTTTGCTTACCTTTTCAGTTGCCTTTTATAATCCATTCCTGAAGACGGCCTGGGACAACAAATACGAGGTGGAGAATCTGCATGTGGAGGAGTCAATTACTTTAGATTCGGGCGAAGGCACGCTTGAGAATTCAGTTAATCAAATGCCACGTCCGCCACCGAGACACGAAAGCTATATGCTATCCAATACACTTGGTACCGATGGTTCCGGCAGTGAAAATTACGAAATGCTTCCTACAAGATCTCTCAACTCATTAAATGGTAAGCGAGATATTTCTTTCTTTTACGTTTTTCGAATTTTCTAAATCTCTGTTTTTTTTTTTTTTTTTTTTTTTTGCAGAAGAAAGAGATATATCTTTAGATGAAATCTATGATGACAACAACGAAAAACCCAAGCACCTGCATCAAAGTAAGTTCCATCATCGTTGACTTCTGGGCCCCCTTTCTCTCTATCTCTCTATATATATATATATATCTCTCTCGCTCTCTCTCTATATATTGTCCAATCAATTGACACCTCAGTTATACGACATTCAACCATAAAATCGATATGTATATCATCTTTTATCATGCGTCGTCGTCTCCCTCAGTAAAAAAATATCATAATTGTACATAAAAAAAAGTATTGTCATGAATCGAATCACTCGAGACGGCTCAGAAATGAGAACAGTTTATAAGTTATGAAAAGAAAGTTACAGTTAGAATACAGAATTTCGAATTTAAACCGACAAAAAAGAAAGCTAAGCAAAAGTTTAGTTCTTATTCGGTTTAAAAGAAATGGTTGCTTTCACTTTTCAATAATATTTCAAGGTTTTCCACTTAGTTGCTTATAGTAATATCTATTTGAACTAAACGAATTTAACCCTTTAGTCCCCAAGACCGTTTTTCACAGTACTTATTGCTTTTGATCTTCACTCTTGATTTTTCTAATTCAGGGAAGTCCAAAAATTATGTTTATTGCTATAGATGTCAGAGCTTTCGTCAGCTGCTAATGTTTTTTGAAGTTAAAAAAAGGTGCAATTTGGTCAAAATAATTTTGGCAAAAAAATGTTTTGCTTTAATATTTTGAGAAGTTTGTTGTTTGACACAAAAAAACTATATTTTGCTGATAGTCTCAAGGAAGCAAAACACAAAACCCACAAAATAAAAAAACTTTCCTTAATTTTTTATTCTTCTTATAAGCTCAAGGCGATCTAAAGTTTTTGTCTTATAATTCTCAATTCAACAAAAAATTCAGAACAATTCTTAACTGTTAATATTATCAAAAAAAATTTGGGCACTAGAGGGTTAACATAATTAACTAAGACAAACAGAAAGCTAAACTTTAGGCGGAGTATTCGCGTTGTCTCGTCCCCCGTATCATACTATATATCTATATAAGTACTCTCTAATGATCTCTTATAATGATTACATCTGATTAATGATTAACCATATAACAATTACATATATTTTTTTGTGTTTTTTTATATCGATTTATCTCTGTGTGTGTGTATTTGTTGTTGTCATTGCCTATTGCATACCAAAAAACAAAAAAAAAATTATTATAAATACCAAAAAAAAAAAAAAAAAACTGAAAAAAAAAACAGGATTCCAGATATTCCCTCCTCCAACAACTCCTCCAGAGCCAGCCCCTCCAGATCATCAGCTCATTACATGCACATATAAGAGTCAATTCGTTTCGGCTTCAGAATCAAGTTTGGAAGAAATAACATGTAATCTAACTAATTGAATATTTTCTTATATACTCGTTTAATCGTAAACATTCAATTCAATTCAATTCAAAACGCTCTTGATTTCCATTCGAATTTCGCTTACGTTTCGTATTCTTCTTATTCGTATTCGTAATCGTTTTTTTCTTCTTCTTATTCGTTTGTTATTTTGTGAAGTCTTCCTTTTGGTTCTATTGCTCTTCCTTTTGCCTACGTTCATTGTGTTCATTTTGTATGCGAAACGCAAACTGTGAATAATAATCGCAATTCGCGAACCTTTTCGTTCTCCTCCATGTACATAAATAACAAACATAAATAGCATACATATAGATTTTTTAATACTATACTCACGATTGTTCTATGTACATAATACGTATTTTGTATATATACAAAGATTTGTAAAATCGCGACAATCGCCAATTCTCTGTATTATATATCCTTGTATTTTTGTTGCTCTTTGTCTCGCTTTTGTATGTACATATTTTACTTGCAATTGATATATATTGTGTGTCTCGACAATAAAAACGTCACGTTGCGCGTAATATTCGCAACCTCACTATAAATATACCTTTATACTCTACAGCAGCATCAAAAGTCGAAGCAAAGCTTAGATTTCAGATATAAGCAACTATAGACTTACAAATTATTACCTAGGTTTATTCCGATATTCAATATTGAATAACAATTGAATAACAACCAGAAGATACTAAAATATACCAAAATCTCTATTCGGTACATCGATATAATACTAGAAAATATACCATACAATATACAAACTTATCAGCCAAAAAGCTGCTCAGACTCGTAGTGAGATACCCGCAACGCATTTTTTCTCTTAAAATATACCGAACAATTACCACAAAAATACCTAAAATATACCAAAGACAAAATTTGGAGAATTAATATAGTGCTACATTCAAAATATACCGTAGAGTGCAAAATATACCAGATTGTTAGCCATCGCTACCAAGATCCGTAGTAAGTAGGCGAGTGTGCTCGACTGTGAAATACCCGCTACTCATTTTAAATAACAGCAAAAAAGTGCAGTATTATTCTGAAAAAATATACCAAACTGAAAAATATTAAAAACATACCAAATGCTATAGTTGGTATATTCATATAGTACTACACTCAAAATGTACCATAGATGTCAGAAATATACCAGATTGTCAGCTGAAACCCGTTTGCAGTAGGCGTAATTGGAAGTTTATAGATTCGAAAAAGATGCACATCTTTAACAAAAAGAAAGTAAAGTACTTACTAATTGTAGTGAAAAGAATTGTAATCAAATAAAATACCCAGAGCTGCAAGGATATGCGGGCATACTTATCTGGAAACACTCAACTGCTTTTGATCTCCGCTAAGTTCGAAATTAATCACTTCTTTATAACTGAACTCAGTTTAAAAGGGTCTCGCGTAGTCGAATTGTGAAGCGAATAATTCACATTCGATTAATCGATAGCTCGGCTTTTGTTGCTGTTGTTGGATGTGTTTGCTCCATTACGCCTTTGCTTACACATACAAAATGACAAAATGTACAAATTACAACAACTCTACTCGGCACTCTTACAAAAGTACAGCCTTATCGTTATCGATTTATCGACTTCGTTTGCTTTCTTCATTTATCGTATGATTATTGTGCGTGTTATTGCTTTGCTTCTTAAATTCGTTTCTTTTCCGTTTTATTTGGTTTTCTTTTTTGTTTTTAGTATTTGCGTTGTGAATCTAACTTTAAGCTTAGATGAGAAAGCTCCGAAAGTTGAGCTTCGAAAACTGATATCGATCAATTGTTGATGCCAATTATAATTTCGTTGTGTCTTCTTCTTGTTGTTCTTGTTGTTGTCGTTCTTCTTTCGTTTCGTTTCCTTTTTATCCTATTCATGCATTTCATAAGCAGCGGATGTCAGCGGGTCGAAGGATTCATTGGCCACCCATGATGCAGGTTAACATTCCACTCTCTCTCTCACTCTTAGTCGTTTCTTCCCGCATTTCTGTCTGTCTGTCTTCTCTCTGTACCATTCTCTCTGTCTAACACACACACACACATGCATACACATTCCTGCACGAATTGTAGCTGCCTCTCTCAATCTCTCTCTCTCCCTCACTCACGCTCTTCCCCCCTCTTCCCAGCCTACAAGAAATACACTTTGGAGAGTCGCCCGCCTTTTTGTTGCCGTAGAGCCTAGAGCACTTAGTATTAGACTAAAGAAAAAAAAAAGTACTCCCTGCCTCTTCCTCTCCCCTCTCACCACTTACCCCGACTGCACTGCTCGTTCCTTTCTTAGCTGCTCTTAGTGCTTAGTGTTTTTTTTTTATTATTTATATTTTTCTCTTATTGTTCTGTCATCTTTTGAACACATGAAATTTTGATTGTTTTATGATCGCGGCATAATTGCAGAATGGCTCGAGGATAAGAACGATCCGCGTCGCAGCAACATGAACAAGAACTCGATATGGAATAATTTCAGCGGATCGACGCATGCTTATACCACAGGGAGGCGGCACATTGATTCCAATTTGAATAAGATACGGCCCAAGGGACCGAGCCAAACGCTCAAGGTGGGTGAAGCGCCCAGTCGGAACTGTGCCATGAGCTCCTCAACTTTCACGCTACCCACACAGCAACCGGGCAAGCTGAACATGAAGAACTTTCAGCTGGTCAGCGATGCCGTCGCCAAAATGAATTTCACCAGCAGCGGCAGCATGGGTGAATCCTATTTGGGTGGCGTTGGCGGTGTCGGAGGCGATGGCATTGTTGGTGTCGGAGTTGGCGGCGATAAGGATGCCAAGCGTTATGATCACGCTCAGCTCGATGGCGAGGACGAGGACTCCGAGGAGCTGGCCGAGTATGAACAAATCTACGAAAACGAAGGTAAGGAATTTTACGGTTTCTATTTGATATTATACAAAATTAGAAACTTGATCCTGGTCAAGTTGAAAGGTCTCTTTTGACCTCTTTTTCTTGATTATCCTGGTAAAGTTGAAAGGTCTTTCAGGAATACTAAAATCTTTCTTAAGAGACCTGGTAATACTGAAAGGTCTTTCTTGAATAGTAGACTCTTTCTTGATTGTCCTGGTAAAGTTGGAAGGTCCTTTTTGAAGTCTAGACTCTTTCTTGATTATCCTGGTAAAAGTTGAATGAACTCTCTTGAAAACTAGACTCTTTCTTATTTATCCGTATTATCCTGGTAATACTAAAAGGTCTCACTTGAATACTAGACTCTTTCTTGATTGTCCTGGTGTCCTGGTAAAGTTGAAAGGTCTCTTGAATAGTAAACTCTTTCTTGATTGTCCTAGTAATGTTGAAAGCTCTTTCTTGATTGTCCTGGCAAAGTTAAAATGTCTCTCTTGCATACTAGACTCTTTTTTTAATTATCCTAGTAAAGTAGGTATTTTTTGAAGACTTGACTCTTTCTTGATTGTCCTGGTAAAGTTGGAAGGTCCCTCTTGAATACTAGACTCTTTCTTGATTGTTCTAGTAAAGTAGATATTTTTTGAAGACTAGACTCTTTCTTGATTGCCCTGGGTACTTTCTTTCCTACTAGAGCATTTCTTGATTGTCCTGATAAAGTAGAAAAGTTTCCTTTGAATAGACTCTTTCTTGATTGTAATATCGGACTCTCTTTCTCTCTCCCAAACTGTTTGTTTAGACTGCACCGAGTCGGATAGCTGCGCCAGCTCGACGGAGCGTCGGGTGCGACAACAGAACGCCTATTACAAGGCCAACAAGAAGGCTGCTACTACCAAGAAGAACAAAAAGAAGAAGGTCGCCATTCCGGTGCAAACGCCACGCGTTCCTCCCTTTGGATCCTACGTCAGTCCCCCGGAGATACCGTCGCACTATCAGCGCATGGCCGCCGTTGCCGCTGCAGGTGAGAAGAGTATGTGTCGTGTTCTTTTTTATTTCATTTCACTTAATTAGTTCTCATTTATGTTAAGATTATGTTCAGTTTTAAGTACTTATCCCGACTTAAACTATTATTATTATGTTATCCCGAAAATAGAGGAAAAAACGAATAGGAAACGTAAATTTCAAATTACCCATATATATATATAACATTTGGTATATTAATTCGGTATATTTTAACAATAATGTGTCACTGTTTTTGCTTTTATTGAAAATGTGTAACAGGGAATATGCTTTTATTATTTTTGTGAATCATTTGTAATTTTATAATTTATAACATCTAAAATGATTATCATCGTTTAGTATTTCACTTGAACTTACTCAAAAATAACTTCTTTTTGTATTATGATTATTATCATTTAGTATTTTATATTATTAACGTATTCTAGTTCTAAAATATGATTAGTCTTCGCATTCCCATTTATATTTATATCTTAACTATTAAGAACTCTCCGCTAACTTCCTCATTTTTCTCTCATTTTCTCACTCACTTTCTGCCTGTAGAAAAAGCTGAGGCTGTGCCCGACTTCATGAAGAGCGACAAATCGCCCGAGGTAGGAACATGTGCTGATAAATTAAGCATTCAAAACAATCTGAATATTAATCTTTTGACAATTTGTAGTATTCCATGGTGCCCGAGTTAACGGCAGCGGGTATTTTTGGTGCGGAGAATTCGCCCGAGTTCAATATGAATGCCAAATGCTTGAAGGACTTTGAGAAGCTGGAGAAGCGACGCATCAAGGAGGAGACAGCACGATTGCGCAAGCAACAGGAGCGTGAAAAGGAGCAGGAAAAGAAGCTGAAGCGTAAGCTCAAACAAAATGCCAAGGGTCTGACCGAGACAACCGAGGCACAATTTGGCAAACTAATGATCACATCCGACAAGGACGAGATTCCCATTTTCCTCATCAAGTGCGTGGAGTTCATCGAGAAGGAAGGTCTCGACTCTGAGGGCATTTATCGTGTTCCCGGCAGTAGAGCTCACGTCGACATGCTCTTCCAGCGCTTCGAAGAGGGTACGTCGCAGTCGCATAAATCTCTCGACTCCCTAATTGGATTATAATATGAATATTGTTTCTAATGACTTTTTAGATACCAACACGGTGATTGATGTGCTCGATATTCCAGTGAATGCTGTGGCCACAGCGCTCAAAGATTTCTTCTCGAAACGTTTGCCGCCGCTGTTCAGCAAGGACATAATCAAGGAGCTCGAAGAGATTGCGGGTGGGTAACAAGAGAAGAATAGAGAAAAGATAACAAAAAAAACCGAAAGAAAAGAAAAAACAAAATTGCAGAATTAAGTCATTTAAGGAGTAACATCAGTGTAAAATTTTCAAATATTCAATTATTTTTCGCTTAAAAGAAATATAACTATCCTAAAATTCAATGACAACAATTTAGGTGGAAAAAACGAGGGTTACTGCGGTGTTATCTCTTAAGATTTGCTTGGGTTCAGATGAAAATTGTAGATGTATTTAAGAAATACTTTTGTATGGGAAAAATCGCCTACTTACTAAGGTTTTTAATTGTTGTGGTATATTTTGCAAACTTTAGTATATTTTGAATGTACATCAATATACCGAATATAGCCTTTGGTATATTAATAGCATTTTTGCGGTTTCATAATTTTGTATACTTTAAATTTAATACTTCACTTGTATCTTTTTCTTTCTTGTCTTTTTTTTATACTAATCTTTATTCTCTTCTTTTCTCCCTTCTTCAGGCTCTCGTGGCGTCGGCTCATCCAAGCTGAATGTTGAGGTTAAAACCGATCGCAGTTGCCGTTTGATAGCTTTAAAGTCCTTGCTGCAGAAATTACCAACCATCAACTTTGCCATACTCAAATACATATTCCAGCACTTTGTGCAGTAAGTAAACTTATTACTACATATATATAGTAGACTAAATCTAATCTTGGATCAATTTCTTATAGTGTCTCGGATAACTCAAAGCTGAACAGCATGGACAGCAAGAATCTGGCCATTTGCTGGTGGCCCACCTTGATACCCATCGACTTTACCGACATGGGACACTTTGAACAGCTGCGGCCCTATCTCGAGGACATTGTCCAGACGATGATTGATCAATTCCCGTATCTCTTTTGCGGCAAGGATGCCTTTGTCATGGTCTAGAGTCTAGCGAAGAAGAAGGCTTGCGAGGACTAAACACACTCATGGAGCAACGGCACCATCATGAACCCATCGATCGATTTACAGATCATTAAAAAAGAAAAACAAAATCACAATAACGACAGCTAAATAGAAGAAGAAGACGAAGAAGAAGAAGAGAGACCCTTTTTACTTTGTTGCAAAAGTGTGAAGGGTCTTCTCAAAATGAAATGAAGGCAGCCAAGTCGCCATTTTTTTGTAAACGCAACAGTATGAGTGCATGAATGTATGTGTGTGCGTGTGTGTGTGTGTGGGTGTGGGTGTGAATGCGTTTGTATTGTAAAGTATTTGATATGGAAACGAAAAGTATATAAAGAGAAGAGGTGGAGGAGGAGCAACCAATTAGTTAAGTAGGGTATATATTTATTTTTTGATATGTGTGTATGTATATCTATATATGCATGTATTTAACCACATTTTAACTGATTTTATTGTATTTTACTTCTGTATTTTTTTTTGTATTTTTAATATATACATATATATACACATATATAGATATACATATTTTGTATTTAATGGCTTTGTTGTGTTTCCGTGATATATGTAAACGCATAATGCGTAAAGAACAAAAACAAAAAAAAGAAGCGCCCAACAACAAACGCCCCCCGCACCACGCCTGAACCGCTCCTGAACTTGGCTTTGCTCACCAACACTTGCATTCGTTCAGTGTGTGCGTGTGTGCATCGGTGTGTGTGTTTGTCGTCGGCGTCAAAAGAGAAAAATTCAATAAATGTATTAATTGTGTATTGTATGTTAAAAGAACAAGAAAATAATAAGAAAAAACAAAACACATAAACAAAGCATAAACTAAAGCATTACATATACACATATATATCTATATATTTGCTATGTATGTCTAATTAGAGGACGAAGCAGCAGACGAAGAAGACGAAGAAGAGCTGCAAAGTAAACGAAAAAGTAAAGCGCAAACGCAAATGCAAATGCAAAAATTCAAAACGCAAACTCAAAACCAATTCCAGCTAAACTAAATGTGAATCTCTCATTGTATGTGAGTCTGTGTCTGTGTGTGTGTGTGCGAGTGAATGTCCTGTTCTTTTATGTGTATTTATGTGCGTGTGTGTGTTTGTGTATGTATTAAGCAGGCAGCAAAACAAATTGTGTCTAAAAGATGGCAAGCATGTGTATTAAGTAATTAGCGCTAATATTGATAACAAAAAACAACAATGGTACTCCCCGCCCCCCAGCCCTGATCCTCGCCTATGACCACCACCCCCCCGGCCCTCATGACATGCAACAGCATTGCAGTATGCTGTCTATCTCACTCACTCTCTTTGTCTCTAGGCTCTCAGCTATTATAAATGTGTGCTCTACTCTTACATATGGCAAAAAAATAAAAAAACAAACACAAAACAAAAACAAAACTCATATACAACAACTTCGATATATATATATATAATATATATGTATATATTCGTACATATATATCTATATATATATACAATATATATGTGTATTTTAACTAAAAAGCAAACAAAAAAAAAACAAAAAACGTAGACAACGTAAGCGTAAGTGTTATTTCTTGTAATTGAGCATTAATTTTTTATAAACCTAATTATATAATTGTGTATCTTGTGTCTGAACGGACCTCAAACTTAAAGCAAAACAACAACAAAAAAACGAAAGAAAAAAAAGTAAAACTAAATAAAAAAATTGATGTGCGAAAAAAAAAAACAAAAAAAAAACAGAGAGAAGAGAATGACAAAAAAAAGCAAACAAAATAACCAATATATAGTATAATTTGTATAGATGTGTGTCTATTGCATTATTTGTACATGAATGTACATGCACATACATACATACATATATGTATATACGATATATATATGAACATATACACGCAGGATGCAATGCTATATATGTACATATATGTACTTGTATGTGTATGCATTTATTTATATACGCTACAAAAGAAAAACAAAAACAAAACAAGAGAAAACAAAAAAGAAATGCAAAAAAAAAACAAAATATGTCTCAACAAAAATGTAATTCGACGTGATGTGTAATGATATTTTTAAAAGCAAATTTTACGCGCCCTCCAAAAACTCCAATATATCCAAATCTCCCCTACCTACGACAAGCCCCCAGCCCCCTCGCTCCCCGGTATCCTTCCATTAACTAACCAACTCATATCTATCCCTTTCTATCTCACGGTGTGTGTCTCTCTCTCTCTCTCTATCGCAAACGTGTGTATCACATGCGCGAAATGGCTATAAAAGGAGTGAAAGAAGAAGCAGAAGAAAACAAAAAATAAATTTGTGGGCATTTTCCAAATATTTGTGAAGCATTTACGGTCGCATTTTTTATATTTGTTTATTTATCAATGATTCAACTATCGTATATCGATTATCCCCCATAAACCCCCCCGCAAAATCAACCAACAGGTGGCGCCATCTTAGCTGGCCAACAAATTGGCTGCAATGGCTTCCGTGTCAAGTAACGTTAATCGTTGCGTGATACGCGATTTCTTAAACGCTGGCTCATCGTTATCGTCATCGCTATCGCTATCGTTGTTGTCATCATCGTTGTCGTCATCCTCCACATCATCCTGCTCGTCAGCTGACTGTTGCTTCTCAACTCCGCTGCCAGGTTTCTTGTTGTAGATCTTGTCGGGATCGGGCAACCAGCTGAGATCCACAGAATTTTCGCTCTCGCTGTCCACAGCCATCTCATCCTGTTCCTCCTCCTCATTCTCATCTTCGCCGTCACTCTTCTGCTCCTCGACTTTTTTGCGCAACTTTTCGCGCTGCAGTTTGTGACGCTTTTTCACGAGCTCGCGGAATCGCTGTTTATCATACTGATCCTCCTCATTGAGCAGCGCCTTGGACAGCATCAAATTGATGCCGCCGTCGTCATCCTGCTGGCTCTTGTTCGTGGCCAGCGCCTTCATTTGATTGCGTTCATCTGCCAGCGTTTCGCCTTCGTCGTCGAACTTGAGTTTGGAGTTTACTTGCAGTTGCTTTTTCAGCGCCTTCTTTGCCAGAGCTGCCTTTGTCACCAGCTTCGCTTCACGTTTGGGCACCACCAGCGGCGTCTCCTCCTCATCCTCATCTCCAGTTGCTCTCCGAACGGCGTCCAAGGCAGCCAAGTCCACAGGAGCACCTTCGACGTCGTGATCGCGTCGCTTGATCTTGATGAAGTCATCGTCCTCGTCGCCACTCTCTTCACTGTCGGAGGCAAAGTTTGTAAGCTGCTGTTGCTTCTGCTGCTCCACTTCGACGTCTTCGTCTTTAGCGTCGTCCTTCTTCTCTCCCTGCTGCTGCAGCTGCTCCTTCTGCTTCTGCAGCCAATGATGACGTATGAAGGGCACACGCGGCGTCACCGCCAAACCCAAGGATTGCGCATACGCATCCAGATTCAAGCTGGCCACATTAAACAGCCGCTTGTTGCGCATCAGGAACACAGACTTTAGATAGGAGAGGAACGCACGTTGCGCCGAGGCACGCAACTCTGGGAACTGCGCCAAGAATGCCTCGATCTTGACGCGTGGCGAGAACAGCTTCTTGGGATCGATCTGTACGTTGCGTATTCTCAGATTCAACTGTTCTTGCAGGGCATCAATCATATACTTCTCTTCGTTGGGCGTCAACACCAGCAAACACTCGCCGCGTGTCTTGTTGCGTGCCGAGCGTCCGGCTCGATGAATGTACTGCGCCACATCCTCGGGACAATCGAGTTGCAGCACCCAATTGACAGCAGGAAAGTCCAATCCACGCGACGCCACATCGGTGGCAAACATCACGACATGACTTTTGCGCAAGAAATCCTCGTAGATGGCAATGCGACGATCCTGATGCAGAGTGCCGTAGAGCGCCAGGAGACCAACGCCCGGACGCAGTTTGCAAAAGATCTCATAGAGATATTTGGCCTGTTTGCAGCTGGCAACGAACACAATGATCTTTTGCTTCAGATGATTCTTGATAAACGACCACAACATGGTGATCTTCTCCTCCAGCGGCAACACCACATAGCTCTGCTGCAGCAGCTCCGGCAGGGCAAGGAGAGCTTTCGATGAGGTTTGCTTGGATGCCTGCTCGTAGCCCACATAGACGGGGTCCTTAAGATTTAGGCGGGCCAGGTCAGCGATTGAATTCGTTTGTGTGGCTGAGAACAGCAGCGTTTGACGCTCGGGCGGAAAGTTCTCCAGTATAGAGTTGAGACACTTCTCAAATCCCATGTCCAGACAACGATCGGCTTCGTCGAGCACCAGCATCTCCATGGTTGTGGTATTGAACAGCGGATTCTCGTCCATGTGCTGCAGCAATCGGCCGGGCGTACAAATCAAGATGTTGCATTGATCCATGCGTGTGCGTTCGAATTTCAAGTTTTTGCCACCAATTATAAGGCCGGCGGAGAAGTCGTGATGCTTGCCCACCTTTTTCAGTGTCTCAAAGATCTGATACGCCAGCTCACGTGTGGGTGAAATGATGATGGCACCGACACCGTCAGTTCGGGACCATTTCTGCATATACAAATGCTCCAGCACCTACGAAATAACCAACAATAACTTAAGGTAAACAGTTTGTAAAGCGAATGCGCCACCTACCGGCAAGACGAAAGCTAATGTTTTGCCGCTGCCCGTTATTGCAGCCCCAAGCACATCTTTGCCTTGCAAAGCGGGTCCAATACTTTGACGCTGCACTTCCGTAGGCACTATGTATTTGGATTCGGTGAGTGCTCGTTTAGTCTTTTGTGAGAATGGAAAATCTGAAAAGGTTTTAATGCTGCCAGCATCGATGTCAGCGTATTTTGCACGTAATTCGGCAATTTCTGCATCTGTTGCTGCCAATTTCGAGATGGCAAATTCTTTGGAACGCTTCTGCTTGAATTGATGCTGTGGTTTTCCTCCGGTTTTGTGATTGCCCTGTTTGGGTGGACGTGGTCCTGGCTTGCCAGCACCTTTAGGTTTTTGCTTCTGCATGTCTACAACTTATTAATACAATCTGTTGATTTTATTGTTTAGCTAAACACAGACAAAACACGTTGGGTTCGCACGCGGAACAGCGATTACAGCTGTCAGGCTATCGATTGATGTCGATATGTACTTGATTGCGATAGTTAAAATACCAGCCGCTGGTCACACACAAGGTATATTTTCAGCTTATCGATATCCTTGCGAGTTGCAAACCTATCGGTAGACACAGTTTTTAGTATTTTGCAATAGGATATATAAAAGCTCACTGAAGTCTTGTTAAATTTAAATTCCATTATTAGATTTGTTGGTTTCTTGCAGTCAATAAGGCGAATAATTAGTTGGAATAAATTAATGTTGATTTAAGATAATAATGGCAGACATTTTCAGTTTTTAATAGAGAAAAGGGCTTTTTAAAAAGTTTTGCCGTTTTATATACAGTTTTGCGAAAATACCAATGTATTCCTTGGAAGTGTAGCCAAATGGCAATAGTCATCTTGGCATTTTTTGTGTCGAAAATGGGTATATTTTGAAAATAGAAATAGCGGTCACGCTGGTGGGCTGGATGGCTGGCTGGCGCTAGGCTTATTGTTGTTGCTGCTTTAAGGATCTGTATCTACAACAAGGTTGGCCCACACATTATATGCTAAATATGCTGTGTTGTGGTGCAACAGTTCAAAGTATTAAATCAGCGCGCGGCGTGAACGAGTTAAATGCAATTATCATCAACAACTGCTGGCTGTGAACGGAGCAGCGAACTTCCTTCCACCAATCATTCATCAACATCATCATTATCATCATCAACAGCAGCAGCAGCTTCTCTCCCCACTCTACACTCTCCACTCACACATATTACAATCGCACACTCCAAACACACACACACACACATTCATATACAGAACAGCATCGTGAATTGTGTGCGAATTGGATGTGAATTTGAATTTCGATAGAACAGCAGCAGCAGCAGCAATATGGGCACAATATCTTCGGTTCTACAATGGTCTTGCAGCAAATGCAATACAATTAATCCAACGGAATCGCTAAAATGTTTCAATTGCGGCACCGTTCGAAAGGTATTTCCCAGTCCTACCGCAACATTGTATCATCATCATCATCAGCAGCAGCAGCAGTCACAATCACAGCAAATGCAGCCGCCGCGACAGCAACAACAACAACAGCATCATCGACAACGACAAAACGCTGGAGGAGGAGGAGGCGGGGGCACAGCCACTGTCGCGGGGGTGGTGACGGCTGCAGCGGAGTTGGCCACTGAGTGTGATGAGGAGGTCGCGACAATTGTTGATAAGCACAAAGCT